>CM070626.1:39746894-40946894 GCA_036346255.1 Ampelocalamus luodianensis
GTCTATTGATTTTGGACAATTATTAAAAGAGATATGCATTTTCTAGTTTGGAGATTACATTCTACAACATTTAAATTAATTAACAGATTTTTGATGCAGGGACAAGGTTGACACTAATTTTAGCAAATAGTACATTCAAAATGAAAATTAACAAAGACTGGTTTCATGCAATTTGGATAAAAATTGAATTAGTTATGCATTTTACAAGTTTAATTGAATTAATACTCAACAGAAAACATAAACCGAAATACTAAATCATTTCCGAAATCTATAATGCACTCAACCCATTTCGCACCCATTACCGGCTAGCCTCACATCGACAAATGCTCACAAAAAATGCCACTAATAGCCACCGCGCGAAAGTGACGCTGGCGTATTCTAAGAATACGCTTGGCTTAACGTAACGTAATCCTAATACATATGCTCAAAGAAAATACGCTTCTCAATAGAGAAAACGATTTGAAACCTACGCAATCCTTAATCGACATTATGGACCCACATGGCGTTGACTCGAGTGCAACGAAACAGATGGATAAAAAGATTTCTAGACGCGACAACGAGAGGGCCCACAAGTCGCTGACTCACTAAAACAGGGTTAGCGCTAAATTAATTACCACCGTGGTTTATGCGGCGTGCGCTGGGACGGCGGCGCGCCGCGGTAAACGATTACGCGACCTAGTGGGTTTCAAGACGAGCGAGCGATACCTGAGGCCCGCAGGACTTCGTGAACTCGGTGACGGTGTTGCGGATCCCGATGGTTGCCGAGATGAGCTCGCGACGGCGGAGGCGGAGAAGAAGGTGCGTGCGCACGAGATGACGCTACGCACGACGCAGAAGCCGGAAGGAGCTCCTCGAGATCGCGGAGACACCAGAACGATAAGCCCATCTCTGATGATGGAGGAGGACGGTGGCGCCGGAATTGACACGCGGCGCTTTACCGAGCTTGGAGAAGAAAGCGCCGCGAAGCCTCGTGAAGCACCAAAGAGTGAAACAAGGTCACGCTTAGACTCGGTGGTCGATTGCGCTCCTAAAGGACCAAAAGCCAAACTAGAAACTCACGAACGCAGATGAGCTCGCGGGCCGAGATCACCGGAGGCGGAGACGACGAACACGCCCGGCGATACACCGACACCGGGGCTCGGGATGGGCAAAATGGAGGCGGCGAGGCAAGAGGAACACGACGGCGGGTCGCCGTTGCTCGAACGCAGCGGAGGTGGTGGTGCCGCCCTCGGGTTTTCTCCGCCGGCTAAAAGATGGACGGAGAAGTCGCGAATGAATGCGAGGAAGAATGGATGACCACGGGGTAGATGGACTCGGCGATCCTCCGAGGGGGAACACGCGTCCACGACGCAGCGACGCAGCGCCGTGGCACACATGCACGAAGCGGCCGTGAGCTCGGTGAGACGCGGAGAAGACGAGGACGGTTCGACAGTGGGGCCCACATGTCCGCATGGCAAAGCGCGCGAATCGAGTCCGTGCGGCGCGAGCATGTGGTTAGACTCGATCAAGAATGCATCGACCGTTGGATCTAGAACGGACGGTCGAGATTGATGTATGCATTCGGACAGTCGGTTGCATACGCACACGTGGACCGCTCGATCCAGATCGGACGGTGGATGCCATCGAGCGCCGCCAGCGTGCAACTAGTTGGTTCGACCGAGCCAAGTGGTGCTGGTCGGACTTGAGCCTGAGTTGGGTCCGAGCCCGAGGAACAGTGATTTTAGTTTTTTTTGATTTGAAAGACAAGGGAGGTTTGGGGAATTTTTAGAGGTAGCTCCTGAGCTCCAAAAATTCTGAAATTTTTATGATAGCTACTTTGGGAAGATAACAACATCTCATAAATTTTCCAAAACTTTTTATGCACTGCATTGTTCTGGAGATAATTCACAAGCTGCTGACCTAGGGTTTGACCAGATTTCTAAACTGGTTTGACTTGGCCAATTGAAATAGCAAACAAAATCTAAAAATTGTGAAATAATTCAAGGAGGTAAACAGGATGATCAAGATTACAGGAAAAATACTCCTAGGGGATGATCACAATTTTGAAGACTAAGAATTTGCTGACAACAATTTCCAATCACAAGAATTAACTTCTAGAAAATTGGAAATTGCTAGGAAAATTTGGAAACTTCCAAATGATTTGAAGAGACAACAAAAGTTTTTATTTCTCCTCAAAATTTTACATTTGAAATACAAACCCTAAGTTAGGGCTGTTACAAATCTCCCCTTACAGAATCTCTACCCGAGATTCTCGATCACCGGAGAAGAAGGATGGGTAATCGCTCAAGACGGTCTTCCCGCTCCCAAGTGGCTTCATCCTCGGAGTGGTTCGACCACCGAACTTTAAGGAACTTGATCACACGGTTCCTTGTTCTGCTCACTTTCTTCGAGGATACGAACGGGCGCCACGATAAGATAGATCTTCCGCACATCAATATTTTCCAATGGTGTTTCCTCCGCTGAACACGAAGGCACTTCTTCAATTGTGACACATGGAAAACATCATGCACCCTTCAAGTGTAGCCGCAACTCCAACCGGTATGCAACAGCTCCCACTTTCTTGATGATGCGATACGGCCCGACATACCGAGGAGCCAGTTTGCCCTTGACACCGAAACGACGATGTCCCTTCAGAGGCGAGACTTTGAGATACACAAAGTCATTGGGCTGGAAACTCACCACGGCGACGCCGACCGCATAACTCTTCCGCTCGATCACTACTACGCAAGTGCTCACGAATCAACCGCACTTGACTTTCACCTTCATTGATGAAATCTGGGCCAAAGAATTGCCTTTCACCGCCGACCGGTTCAACGGTGTTCGCAATACGTCGCCATACAAGGCCTCAAATGGTGCCATACCGAGACTAGCCTGGAAGCTGTTGTTGTAAGAGAACTCGGCAAGTGGTAGGCACTTCTCCCAATTCTTCCCATAGGAAAGGACACAAGCACGGAGCATATCTTCAAGCACCTGATTGGCTGATTGACCGCTTCTGTCGACCATCGGTCCGAGGATGGTAGGCGGTATCAACGTAAGACGGTACCCATGGCCTCCGTGAGATCAAGCAAAGTCGGAAGTGAAAAGAGAACCACGATCTGACACCATCGTTCGTGGCACACCATGCAAACTCACAATACGGGATACGTAGAGGTCTGCCAATTTACTTACGCTGAGGGTGGTACACACTGGCAAAAAATATGCTACTTTCAGTCAATCGTCAATAACCACCCGTATAGCATCCTTCCTCAAGAAGTACGGGCAAACCAGTGATGAAGTCCATACCAACGGAATCCCACTTCCACTCGTATAGGCAAGGGTCAGAGAAGACCACTGACGCCGATGCTCGCCTTCACGCTGACAAAGATACGCCGTGATTCGCAACGAACCCGCAATCTCGCTTCATGCGAGTCCACCGAATCTCTCGACGCAGTCTTGGTACATTTTAGTGGCCCCTGATGGATGGACAAAGGCGAATCATGAGCTTCGGAGAATCAAATCCGTAATTCGGAACCTTTGGAACCACGAGGCGCCGCCCAAACCACACAACACCATGCTCATCTTCTCGAGAAACACCGCTATCCCATCCTTGATATTCTCGCTGATCTCGTTCACATCGTCATCTCGATCGCCAGGTCAGCCTTGACTTGATCCACCAAGGTTGGTTGCACAACCAAGGCAATGAGGAACCATGCTCACCAAACCTGTTGAGACGCTGAAATTCTGCAAGAAGCGCAGTTGCCGCTCTTGGATCATCAAAGTATTGCAATACACCTTTCGGCTAAGTGCATCGAAGAACCACATTGGCCGCTGCAGGTGATACCGAATACCCATGTCATAATCTTTGATCAATTCTAGCCATCTCCTCTGCTCGAGGTTCAGATCCGCCGAGTGAACAAGTATTTCAAACTCTTGTGGCCTGGAATACACCTCACAATGTTACCGATCGATAATGCCGCTAAATCTTGAGTGCATGAACCACAGAAGAAGCTCTAGATCATGGGTGGGATAGTTGAGCTCATGTGGTCTCAACTGCCTGGATGCATAGGCAACTGCCTTGCCTTCCTGCATAAGAACACATCCAAGTCCCTGACGAGAGGCATCGCAATAAATATCGAAACTCTTGTGGATATCAGGAAGAGTAAGGACTGTGTAACATCCCAATTTTGGGCTTGTGTTTCAAATGTAAGAAAATGAGTAGAAATTAAAACTTTTTCTTACATCATGTGTTTCCTGTTTGTATTGCACAAGTATTGTACAAGACTTATGGAAATGCAAAGTCACAAGTCTTTTAGAACCAAATCTTGTCTCTTCTATAACATTCTGGTCAAATGTTTTGATCATCCTCTGAAATATTTTTCCTAAGTTCTGGGATGGTATGTGACCCTCTGAAAAATTTCACGATTTTTAGAAATTGTTTGGATATTTTTGGAGGTCAATAAACCAATTCAAAATCTGGTCAAACCTAAAACCAGTACCTTGTAGAATTTTTGGAGAAAAATGCAATGCATAAAAATCTCTGAGAAATTTTCACAAGGTCAATGTCTCAGTCAGCAAGCTCCTGTAAAATTTCAGAATTTTTGGAGTTATTTTGCTGCCCCAAATAAATCCTCAAAAGTCTCAGCTTTAAATTAAAACCTAAAGTCGATTCATCGCTCATCGTTCGAGTCGGGCTCGAGTCCGAGCCACTTGACTTGGTTGAACCACCTAATCGCACCGAGCCGCGTTTTAAAACGCGCGCGCGATCACCGTTGATTCAGATCGCGTGCCCACGCTCGTGTGAGCATTCGGACCCTCGGTTACATTAACAAATTGGGACCATTGGATCTCGATCCAACCGTCCAGATTCCGTAGGCAATCGGACTGTCCGGCGAACTCGCTAAATCGTGACCGTCCATTTTTAATCGAACGGTCGTGGTTTGTTTTCGCTGTTCTTCTTCCTCCTCTCGCTTCTTCGAAGCGCGCGCAGCAATGGCGTAAAGAGAGAGGTTGAGTGGGTGGCTTTGATGGGTCACCTCAAAGTTGCTTTCACCAACGCCTCTCTGTGGAGCATTTAATGCGCTCAGCTTTCTCCTCCATTGTCCCGAGTCTCACTTGCTCCCATCATTTCGTGGTCCATGGGCCGCACCATGAACCGAGCTCACCATGGGCTCATGTTCTTGCTCAAACCCTAATTCCTTTCCTATAAATAGCCCTCTAGGTCCTCCCCGGTGTTCTTTTGCACTACACCTAGCTACTGTGTTTGAGCTCAAAACCATCTCAAACCTTCAATCCACCATTGTTGACCCGAGTGCTCCCATGGCGGCCTTGGTGTCCAAAGGGTTTATCTTCAACATTTCTTGCACCCTTTTGAACTCCTCAACCTCCCTTGTATTTCCCTAACTTGATTTTGGGTTGCATTCACAGAATCACTCAATTTTAAGTTTGGAGATTTTCTATTGGTTTCACCCCTTTCTCCAAATTCAGGTAGTGATTCTTTTGCAATTACTTGCTTTGGAACCTCTTTGAGCTATAATGAAGCCGTGGTGATGATTTGTTCCACTCATTTTGCTCGTAACCTCATCTTCCACTTCATCTTCTTCTCCCGGGACTTCATCGTGTTCAAGTCTTCCCCGCCATCTTTGAAGCTCCCGTCGGATAAGGTAGCTTCTATATAGTCCCTAGAAGTCATGGCACCCGCATCCTAGGTCTGCACCAGCTTTCGCTATTTTCGTGTTTAGCCGTAGGGTTCCCGCTGCTTCCCGGCCAGCCGGCGTTCTAGTCCTCGCCGCCGCGAATGCTACCATTAGGTTCGCATCATTCTCGCGAATCCATTTTGGGTCTTGTTCGGCCGCCGCCGCACGGAGTCGCCGGCGACAAGCCAAAGCCACTCGGGTTTTGGGTTGAGAAGCTCCGCTGGCTATCCGATTAGGGCACATTAATTGCTAATCATTAGTTGTTAATTGTGTCTTAATCATTATTGTTGAGCCACCGACTAGTGGGCCCAACATCCTTTAATCACTCTACGTTCAATCCGCGCATCGTTCGACATCATTAATGCTTAATCATTGATTAATAAAAATGTCGGCACTTAATCTCGCTTGAAACCTTCTCTCGCCGACAAGTGGGCCTCGGTAATCGTGCACGTGTGTTAAACCAGGTGCGTGGGTGACTGAAGTCACCGACATGCGGTCCCACATGTCAAGATCCTTTGAACCGCGATCATTATCCACCGCTCATTTTTAGATCTACGGCCTTGATCGTAAGTGCATTCGACCATCCGGTTCCCTCATCATCCTGGACCGCCCATCTCGTGATCTTCTACCGAGATCATGTGTGCAATCGACCTTCCGCTTAGATTTGGGTTTTGAGCCGCTCATCTTTAGATCTGCGGTTGTGGTTCGCCGAGGTAATCGCATCCTCCGCTGCATGCTTCGCGGAGCCGTTGGATCTTGATCCAACGGTGGGTTCTCGTTATGAATCGCGCTGCGCGCTGCTTTCCGTCGCGTGTGGCTCGTTGATTTCGTGATCGACGCCCACGAGCGCCCACGCTCGTTATTGTCGGTTGGGTTGGTTTTATTTCGTAAGTAATTATTTGTCAATCAAAATGGTATCAAAACTTTAGAAATTCATAACTAATTCAAGATAAATCCTTTTACATGAAACCAACTGCAATGAATTTGTATTTCACTAAAGTTTAATATAAAAATGCTTTTAGCTATGCTTCAGAGTAGAAAATTCAGTAATCTTTAATAGTTGGTTTTCTCGCTATTTTTATATATTCCGTATGTATTAAAACTTGGAAAATGCATATCTTTTTCTCAGATATCTGCTAATTGAATGATTTTAACTTTGATAAATTTGTCATTAACTAAACTTTAATCTAAAAATGGTGGAAGGTCTATATCACAGAAAAATATGTTAGTAGATTTAACCTTATTAGTAGCAATTAAAAATTCATTTAATGAGGTAATAGACACCAGTAATTCCTGTAAATCCTAAAAATAGAAATTTGATGTTAGGAAATCCTCTCATTATCATACTATAATGTGAAATAGGTTTTGCACATGTTTATATTTCTGAAAGTGCATTATGCTAGTTTTGCATCTTAGGAAAATCATAACTAAATCATTTTAACTCCAAATGACCTGAAATTTTATATGGGTTACCTCTATATCAGTAGGTAGCTACCATAAAATTTCAGCTTCAAAATCTTTCTAGAAAATATTTTTGCTACAGTGCTAATTATGGTAAAAATGTGTTTTTAGGCAATATCTTTGCACCACAAATCCAAATTAGGTTTTTCCAGTTTCTATGTCTAGGTATATTCGTATTCTACCTTATGTATAAATTTTGTCGCATTTGGATAATTGTTGCTTGCTCATTGGTTTATTTGTGGCTCGCCTTATTGGTTGTTCTTGGTTCTTTTTGCCTCTCGCTTAGGATTCGACATTTGCGGTAATCCCGAGAACGACCCTCCACAATGATTGAGCAACAAGAAGAAGGCAAGCGATTTGATCATGTTAATCCCAGATTTTAAGTATTTATGTTGATTACAAATTCTATGTATGCATTGCTACTTTGTTTTAATAGTTGGCCTAGTAGATGCATTCCTTAGCAAATGATTATCCTCTACTACCATGAGCCTAGGTTACTTGCTGTGATTTAGAGTTCGTGGATGGGCTCTTGTCACTTAGTAGTTGCGAATTAATTGCTTAGCCATGCTTAGCTTCTAGAAATGGGCGTTATCGACTTGTCGATAACCTTGATCACACAAAACTTATTATGATTTATGATTTCCACCTTGTGCCATGTCTACTTATGAAAACTAAAACGAAAACAAAATGATTTAGACTTGGGCACAATGGTATGTTGGTGTGATTTTCGGTGTGACCGGAATGGTGCCCGAGTCAACAAGGACCGAACATCTTGTTACACTAAACCAAGCATTTTAGCGTGCTAACCACACTAGAGGGTATGTGACCTCTCTTGACTTAGTACTTTGGCGTGTATTGGCTCCGGTCGCAGGAGTCGCAGGAGGGATGGAGGTGGGAGATTGTAGTGTCCGAAAGGTTTCCCCGTAACGGGTGGTTGTCTTTCGCTTGCAATGTAAGCGTATGGGTTTCTATCCATACGAGCGGCTCGTAGTTAATACACAAGATTGGAAATGTCTCGAGGACTTAGCCGTGCGGCATACCTTCTAAGTGTGCTTTTGGCTTAAAG
This sequence comes from Ampelocalamus luodianensis, assembly GCA_036346255.1. Taxonomy (NCBI): domain Eukaryota; kingdom Viridiplantae; phylum Streptophyta; class Magnoliopsida; order Poales; family Poaceae; genus Ampelocalamus; species Ampelocalamus luodianensis. The sequence goes on from CM070626.1 coordinate 39,755,094, forward strand.
GCGGTCTCAAGTGTGGGTACATTGGTACACCTGCAGGGTTAAAACTATTCGAATAGCCTCGCCCTAGGTTATGGACACGCTTGGCAAGGTCTTTCAAGAGTTAGACTACAACCTTTTAAATTAAAACTTGATGGGTGGTACGAATCGGGATTCGTATATGTTGTGGTGACTATTGGGTTAGTCACTTCTGTGGTTACTTGTATGTATCTTTACTTATCAGTTACTTTGATAACAAAATAAATTTGCAAACTTGCTTTTAAAAGGTACTACATTATTGCAAATAAAGTTGGCTTCATGCAAAATGAGACATATGACCTCCACCTAAATAAGCTTGCATGTAGTTTATGAATAGGTCCGCTATTCCACACGTCGATCTTGCGGTACAAAGACAATCTTTGTACTCGGTTGCTATGCTTAATTGTTTTGTTGCAGAGGAGGAAGGTGAGCCTCAAGGGCCTCACTTTTGCGAGTTGTGTTGTGGTAGCTATGGGCGACTAGCTTGGTGTCTGGCCGGTTGCCTTGTGGGTTATGTTGGCTAACCGGTCGACTTTTGTTCTAGCCATCTTATGGCGCTTTTGCTTCCGCTGTCATTCTTGTATATTGTTCTATTTGGCCGGTCGGCTCTCTTTTGTAATAACTTTACTTTATGTATGTCGTTGTTGAACTTAGTGATGTATGTGTATGGAATTGATGTGTAATTTTGTGATGATGTACATATGCTGCACTCTCAGAAGCATATGTCCATCGAGGCTTAGAATGTTTAATTAGTAACGCTAGAACCATTTGGAGGTTAAGTGTTACTAGTTAAATATTCCGGGTCCTCACAAAGTTGGTATCAGAGCCATACTGACCGTAGAAACCCCTAGCTTGGTCGCCTTGTAGGATGTTCTGAAAACCTATTTTCAAGAGTCAAATGGTTTATGAAAATTAAGTAAGTTATCAGATTTTACTCCTTACCTATCTTAGTTTTCTTCTCTCATCTTGTTCTAGTTTGAGTTTTGAAAATTGTTTTCCTCTCATCTTCTTCCAAAGGATAGTCCTTATCGTTTAATTTGGGTTTGGGAACCAATGAGTTTGGCAAATTGAAGTGTTGGCTGCCCTTCTACAAGGTTTTGAAGCTTCCGAATGGAGAATTTCGACTAGGAGCTTGATGCAAAATCTGACAGCAAGCATCAATTTCCTGACAGCAAGCTCAAAGGTTCTAAAGAAGGTAGATAATGAGAGGATAATTCAACTAAAACTTGTGGGAATGAAAGGGTAAGAAGTGATATGAGATTAGCTAATACTCTATTAGGTGGTTATACCTTGATTTTTGGACTGTTTTGAGCTAGAACTTAGTGCTGAAATTTTGGGTCTTCTTAAACGATTGCTCGTTCTTCCATACGGGTTAGTCGTTTCAGGAAGTCGATTTGGTGGTTTTGGTCCCGTGCTCTGGTGGTTATTCCCGAGCCCTTTTATTGAGTTTGGATTTCGTTGCTTTCCTTTTATCTCGGCTTGTGGCTAACTTGTCTTAGTAAATCGTGATGGTCGGTGGGACACGAGCGGTCGGAATCACCGTAGTCCCGATGAGGAGCTTCCTCCTCCGACCATGGCGGAAGTCTCATGCAAATCGAACGCAATCGTTCGGAGGACCGCAGGTGCCGGAGGTCATCGCCAGAACACCTCTACTCCTCTCGTGCCTCGATCCGAGGTGGTCACCGTGCTCGTGGGGACTTGCGCGGTTCCTCCGCACTCACCTCCTACCTTCTCCCGATCCGAGATCCCTTGGACGCAGACGATCGCTGCGCTCCGCTGAGCTGAAGCTCAACGTTGCTCGCCGAGCAGGAGCGGGCACTTTTCGCATCCCATCGCTTGGAGGGTGCGGCACTCTCATGGTGGGAGAATTTCCTCGCCATGCAGCCGCGGACACGTGGTCTCGTGGGAGGAGTTCCGCCGCCTTTCCGTCGGGCCCATGTCCCCGCCGGCCGATGAAGTCAAGAAGAGGAATTCCTTGCGCCAAACAGGCGCAAATCGCGGGATCGTACCTCCATGAGTTCAACCATTTGGCGAGGTACGCCTCGCCGAGGTGGCCACCGATGAGGCCAAGCAGAGAAGTTCATGGAGGGTTTGTCTCGAGGAGCTTGTGACAAGCTCTCTATTGTGGACTTCCGACTTCGGACCTTGGTGGACAAGGCCATCATCGCCGAGCACAAGGCGAGAGCGCGGCGAGTCCCGCAAGCGCAAGTGGGAGGCCCAACGGTGCGCACAGCCGGTCTCGCTCGCCCCCGAGTTGGGCTCGCACCGTGGCCCGTTCTTTGGCTTCACCACCGCCGAGGCCTTCAAGACCAGCTCCACGCCCTCCGCAGCCGTGACTCGCCGCGTGCACTGCGACCAGCCAGCAGGTGTTCCCGCAACCCGCGCACCGACGCCACTTGCTTCTATCGCCACAACAAGGGCCACTACGCGAGTAGTTGTCCTAAGAAGATCGAGCGGCCCTCGTCCCAATGGAGGACGCGGCAAGGGAGTGGTCACCACCGACCGTAAGACCCGGGCTTGGGGAGCGGCCGAGTCAATCATATCTCGGCCGAGGAGGCACAGGAGGCACCCGACGTGGTGTTGGGTACGCCCTTGTTAATTTGCGCCTGCTACGCTTTATTTGACTCGGGCCTCGCATTCTTTCATTTCGAGGTCTTTTGTCGTTGATTGTGGGCTTCACCGTGTTCCTGGGATTCCACCGCTGATTCGCTCTCCGGTTCGGAAATGAGAGTGACCAAGTATGCCGGATGTTCCTATCCACGCCGGCGAGTAGGATTCTTGGCGAATCTTATCCTACTCGACTCGGCGCGCTTGGATGTGATTCTTGGCATGGATTGGTTGTCCCAACACTTGGGGCAAATCGACAGTGCGTGAAGATTGTCTACCTCACCAGCCCTTCAGTGAACAGTTGGGTTTTCACCAGCGCCATGAGAACCCCACCTTTTTGCCCTTGAAGCAAAGCCAACATTGGGGATTCACGATGTCCCCACAAAGGTGTGACTTCACGGATGTCTTTCCGAAGATTTGCCCGATGCCTCCTGCTCGAGATCCGAGTTTGTGATAGAGTTGCTGCCCTGCATCGCCCTATTTCTAAGAGGCCGATCGCATGCCTCCTAATGAGTTGGAGGAGTCAAGAAGCAATTGGGTGAGCTGCAAGAGAAGGGTTTTATCCGCCCTAGCTCATCTCCTTGGGGTTGTCCAATTATCTTTGTGAAGAAGAAGGACAAGACCTTGCGATGTGTGTTGATTACCGTCCGCTTAATGAGGTGACTCAGTAAAGAACAAGTATCCTTTGCCCCGTATTGATGATCTTTTCGATCGCTTGACCTGAGCACGAGTCTTCCAAGATTGACTTGAGGTCGGGCTATCATCAAGTCGGGATCGTACGAGGATATTCCTAAGACGGCTTTTGCTACTCGTTATGGCCTTTACGAGTACACCGTCATGTCTTTTGGTTTGACTAATGCTCCCGCTTTATTCATGAATCTTATGAACTCGGTATTCATGGAGTATTTGGATAGGTTCGTGGTGGTATTCATCGATGATATCCTTATCTACTCCAAGAGTGAAGAAGAGCATGCCGAGCATCTTAAGCTTGTATTGGGCAGCCGCGTGAGCACCACCGTGTATGCCAAATTCGGCAAGTGCGAAGTTCGTTGAAGGAAGTGGCATTCTTGGGCCATGTTCTTTCAACAGGAGGTGTGGTCAGGACCCTAGCAAGGTCGGTGACGTGCTATCTTGGGGTCGGCCCAAGTCGGTCACCGATGTGCGGAGTTTTCTTGGTTTGGTGGCTACTATCGCCGCTTATCGAGAATTCTCCAAGATTGCAAAGCCTATGACCGAACTACTCAAGAAAGACAAGAAGTTTGAGTGGTCCGCTTGTGATGTGAGTTTTCAGAACTCAAGAAGCGGTTGACCTCAAACCAGTGCTTGTTCTCCCGATATTCACAAGAGTTTTGATATCTTTTGTGATGCTTCTCGCCGTGGTCTTGGTTGTGTTCTTATGCGGGAGGGCAAGGTTGTGGCCTATGCATCGCGCGCTTGAGGCCTCATGAACTCAACTATCCCACTCATGACTTGGAGTTAGCTGCGTGGTCCATGCACTCAAGATTTGGCGCATTATCCGATTGGTAACCGCTGTGAGGTGTATTCGACCACAAGAGCTTGAAGTACTTGTTCACCCACCAGATCTGAACCTCGTGCAAAGAAGATGGTTGGAATTGATCAAGGACTATGACATGGGTATTCGCACCATCCGGCAAGGCCAATGTCGCTCACGATGCACTCACCGTAAGGTGTATTGCAACATGTTGATGCTCCAAGAGCAAAGAATTACCCTCATTTCGAAATTCCAATACCAATTTGGGTTTGATCGAGCGCGGTTCTCTTGCTACATTGGTTGTGCAACCAACCTTGGTGGACCAAATCAAGGCGCACACAGCATGCATGCCTGTGTGAGCCGATCAAGCGAACATCAAGGATGGGATGGCCAAGTGCTTTTCGAGGACGAGCATGGCGTTGTGTGGTTTGGGCGCGCCTTGTGGTTCATAAGGTCATGGAATTGCGGAATATGATTCTCCGCAAGCCCATGACTCTCCTTTGTCTATTCACCCGGGCTACCAAGATGTATCGGACCTTCGCCGAGATTCTCGTGGACCCAATGAAGCGTGAGATTGCCAAGTTCGTTGTCGAGTGCGACGCGTGTCGCCGTCGTGTGAAGGCCGAGCATCGCCCGTCAAGCAGGTCTTCTTCACCTTTGCTGCCGAGTGGAAGTGGATTCGTTGGCATGGACTTCATCACCGGATTGCCCCGCTCGTCCAAAGGGAATGATGCTATTTGGGTCGTGATCGACAAAGTTGACTAAAGTGGCACATTTCCTTCCCGCCAAGACGCAGCCAGATGGGGCCTTTGGCCGAACTTTATGTCTCGAGGATTGTGAGTCTTCACGGTACCAAGACGATTATTTCGATCGTGGTGCACTTTTCACCTCGCGTTTTGGCATAGTCCGCGAGGCTATGGGGACCCGCTTTGATTCAAGATGTGACCTTTCATCCTCGGGATCGATGGTCGACGGAGCGAGTCAACCAAGTGTTGGAAGATATGCTCGTGCTTGTGTTCTTTCCTATGGGAAGAAGTGGAGAAGTGCCTACCATTTGCCGAAGTTCTCCTACAACAACGACTTTCAGCCGCCTGGCATGGCACCATTTGAGGCCTTGTATGGGAGGAGATGCAGAACCCATTGAACTGGTCGAGATCGTGAGCGGCGCTTTTCGCCCGATTCGATCAATGAGGCCGAAAGTCAAGTTCGCTGATCCGCGAGCATCTGCGCACGCCCACCTGCATAAAAGAGCTATGCGGTCGCCGTCGCGGGAGTTGAGATTTGAGCCCAATGACTTTGTATATCTCAAAGTCTCTCCTTGAAGGGCCATCTGCTTTTGGCGTCAAGGGCAAGTTGGCTCGATATGTTGGGCCTACCGCATCATCGAGAGAGTTGGAGCAGCTTGCATACGATTGGAGCTACCAATGCACTTGAGGTGTGCATGATGTGTTCCATGTTTCACACTGAAGAAGTGCCTCCGTGTCCCAATCAAGAAACTCCGTTGGAAACTCTCGATGTGCGGAGGATTTGACCTATCGCGAGCATCCTGTCTCGCATTCTTGAGGAATCAACGGAGAACAAGGAACCGTGTCATCAAGTTCCTTAAGGTTCAGTGGTCAAACCATTCTCAAGATGAAGCAACTTGGGAGCGAGAAGATCGCCTTCGTGCGATTTTCCTTCTTTCTTCTCCGAGTAAACTAATCTCTGCCGAGATTCTTGTAAGGGGGAGAGTTGTAACATCCCAATTTTGGGCTTGTGTTTCAAATGTAAGAAAATGAGTAGAAATTAAAACTTTTCTTACATCATGTGTTTCCTGCTTGTATTGCACAAGTATTGTACAAGACTTATGGAAATGCAAAGTCACAAGTCTTTTGAACCAAATCTTGTCTCTTCTATAACATTCTGGTCAAATGTTTTGATCATCCTCTGAAATATTTTTCCTAAGTTCTTGGGATGGTATGTGACCCTCTGAAAAATTTCACGATTTTTAGAAATTGTTTGGATATTTTTGGAGGTCACCAAACCAATTCAAAATCTGGTCAAACCTAAAACCAGTACCTTGTAGAATTTTTGGAGAAAATGCAATGCATAAAAATCTCTGAGAAATTTTCACAAGGTCAATGTCTCAGTCAGCAAGCTCCTGTAAAATTTCAGAATTTTTGGAGTTATTTTGCTGCCCCAAATAAATCCTCAAAAGTCTCACTTTAAATTAAAACCTAAAGTCGATTCATCGCTCATTGGTTCGAGTCGGCTCGAGTCCGAGCCACTTGACTTGGTTGAACCACCTAATCGCACCGAGCCGCTGCTTAAAACGCTGCGTGCGATATCGACCGCTGATTCAGATCGCGTGGCCCACGCTCGGTGAGCATTCGGACCCTCCGCTACATTAACAAATTGGGACCATTGGATCTCGATCCAACCGCCCGTATTCCGTGAGGCAATCGACCGTCCGGCGAACTTCGCTAAATCGCGGACCGCCCATTTTTAATCGAACGGTCGTGGTTTGTTTTCGCTGTTCTTCTTCCTCCTCTCGCTTCTTCGAAGCGCGCGCAATGGCGAAAAGAGAGGTTGAGTGGGTGGCTTTGATGGGTCACCTCAAAGTTGCTTTCGCCAACGCCTCTCGTGGAGCATTTAATGCGCCGAGCTTTCTCCTCCATTGTCCCGAGTCTCACTTGCTCCCATCATTTCGTGGTCCATGGTCGCACCATGAACCGAGCTCACCATGGGCTCATGTTCTTGCTCGAAACCCTAATTCCTTTCCTATAAATAGCCCTCTAGGTCCTCCCGGTGTTCTTTTGCACTACACCTAGCTACTCTGTGTTTGAGCTCAAAACCATCTCAAACCTTCAATCCACCATTGTTGACCCGAGTGCTCCCATGGCGCCTTGGTGTCCAAAGTGGTTTATCTTCAACATTTCTTGCACCCTTTTGAACTCCTCAACCTCCTTGTATTTCCCCTAACTTGATTTTGGGTTGCATTCACAGGAATCACTCAATTTTAAGTTTGGAGATTTTCGTTGGTTTCACCCCTTTCTTCTCCAGCTCAGTAAGTGATTCTTTTGCAATTACTTGCTTTTGGAACCTCTTTGAGCTATAATGAAGCTGTGGTGATGATTTGTTCCACTCATTTTGCTCGTAACCTCATCTTCCACTTCATCTTCTTCGGCCGGTGGACTTCATCGTGTTCAAGTCTTCCCGCCATCTTTGAAGCTCCCGCTTGATAAGGTAGCTTCTATATAGTCCCTAGAAGTCATGGCACCCGCATCCTAGGTCCGCACCGAGCTTTTAGCTATTTTCGTGTTTAGCCGTAGGGTTCCCGCTTCGTTTCCCGCCAGCCGGCGTTCTAGTCCTCGCCGCCGGCGAATGCTACCATTAGGTTCGCATCATATCGCGAATCCATTTTGGGTCTTGTTCGGCGCCGCCGCGATCGAGTCGCCGGCGACAAGCCGCCAAAGCCACTCGGTTTTGCCGCTGAGAAGCTCCGCTGCCATCCGATTAGGGCACATTAATTGCTAATCATTAGTTGTTAATTGTGTCTTAATCATTATTGTTGAGCCACCGACTAGTGGGCCCAACATCCTTTAATCACTCGTTCAATCCCGCATCGCTCGACATCATTAATGCTTAATCATTGATTAATAAAAATGTCGGCACTTAATCTCGCTGAAACCTTCTCTCGATCGCCGACAAGTGGGCCTGTGGCACGTGGCACGTGTGTTAAACCAAAGGCGTGGGTGACTGAAGTCACCGACATGCGGTCCCACATGTCAAGATCCTTTTGAATCGCGATCATTATCCACCGCTCATTTTTAGATCTACGCCTTGATCGTAAGTGCATTCGACCATCCGGTTCCCCTCATCATCCTGGACCGCCCATCTCGTGATCTTCTACCGAGATCATGTGTGCAATCGGACCTTCAGGTTAGATTTGGTTTTGAGCCGCTTCATCTTTAGATTCTGCGGTTGTGGTTCGCCGAGGTAATCGCATCCTCCGCTGCATGCTTCCTCGTGAGCCGCTGGATCTTGATCCAACGGTGGGTTCTCATATGAATCGCGCGCGCGCTGCTTTCCGTGCGCGTGTGGCTCGTTGATTTCGTGACGACGCCCACGAGCGCCCACGCTGCTTATTGTCGGTTGGGTTGGTTTTTATTTCTGTAAGTAATTATTTGTCAACTGAAAATGGTATCAAAACTTTAGAAATTCATAACTAATTCAAGATAAATCCTTTTTACATGAAACCAACTGCAATGAATTTGTATTTCACTAAAGTTTAATATAAAAATGCTTTTAGCTATGCTTCTGTAGTAGAAAATTCGTAATCTTTAATAGTTGGTTTTCTCGCTATTTTTATATATTCCGTAGTGTATTAAAACTTGGAAAATGCATATCTTTTTTTGTATATCTGCTAATTGAATGATTTTAACTTTGATAAATTTGTCATTAACTAAACTTTAATCTAAAAATGGTGGAAGGTCTATATCAGCACCAGAAAAATATGTTAGTAGATTTAACCTTATTAGTAGCAATTAAAAATTCATTTAATGAGGTAATAGACACCAGTAATTCCCTGTAAATCCTAAAAATAGAAATTTGATGTTAGGAAATCCCTCTGTTATCATACTATAATGTGAAATAGGTTTTGCACATGTTTATATTTCTGGAAAGTGCATTATGCTAGTTTTGCATCTTAGGAAAATCATAACTAAATCATTTTAACTCCAAATGACCTGAAATTTTATATGGGTTACCTCTATATCAGTAGGTAGCTACCATAAAAATTTCAGCTTCAAAATCTTTCTAGAAAATATTTTTGCTACAGTGCTAATTATGGCCGAAAATGTGTTTTTAGGCAATATCTTTTGCACCACAAATCCAAATTAGGTTTTTCCAGTTTCTATGTCTAGGTATATTCGTATTCTACCTTATGTATAAATTTTGTCGCATTTGGATAATTGTTGCTTGCTCATTGGTTTATTTGTGGCTCGCCTTATTGGTTGTTCTTGGTTCTTTTGCCTCTCGCTTAGGATTCGACATTTCATGTAATCCCGAGAACGACCCTCCACAACAGCATTGAGCAACAGCAAGAAGGCAAGCAGTTTGATCATGTTAATCCCAGTATTTTAAGTATTTATGTTGATTACAAATTCTATGTATGCATTGCTACTTTGTTTTAATAGTTGGCCTAGTAGATGCATTCCTTAGCAAATGATTATCCTCTACTACCATGAGCCTAGGTTACTTGCTGTGATTTAGAGTTCGTGGATGGGCTCTTGTCACTTAGTAGTTGCGAATTAATTGCTTAGCCATGCTTAGCTTCAGAAATGGGGTTATCGACTTGTCGATAACCTTGATCACACAAAACTTATTATGATTTATGATTTCCACCTTGTGCCATGTCTACTTATGAAAACTAAAACTGAAAACAAAATGATTTAGACTTGGGCACAATGGTATGTTGGTGTGATTTTCGTGTGATCGGAATGGTGCCCGAGTCAACAAGGACCGAACATCTTGTTACACTAAACCAAGCATTTTAGCGTGCTAACCACACTAGAGGGTATGGGACCTCTCTTGACTTAGTACTTTGGCGTATTGGCCCGGTCGCAGGAGTCGCAGGAGGGATGGAGGTGGGAGATTGTAGTGTCCGAAAGGTTTCCCACAACGGGTGGTTGTCTTTCGCTTGCAATGTAAGCGTATGGGTTTCTATCCATACGAGCGCTCGTAGTTAATACACAAGATTGGAAATGTCTCGTAGGACTTAGCCGTGTAAGCATACCTTCTAAGTGTGCTTTTGGCTTAAAGGCGGTCTGAAGTGTGGGTACATTGGTACACCCCGCAGGGTTAAAACTATTCGAATAGCCTCGCCCTAGGTTATGGACACGCTTGGCAAGGTCTTTCAAGAGTTAGACTACAACCTTTTAAATTAAAACTTGATGGGTGGTACGAATCGGGATTAGTGCTATGTTGTGGTGACTATTGGGTTAGTCACTTCCGGTGGTTACTTGTATGTATCTTTACTTCATCATACTTTGATAACAAAATAAATTTGCAAACTTGCTTTTAAAAGGTACTACATTATTGCAAATAAAGTTGGCTTCATGCAAATGAGACATATGACCTCCACCTAAATAAGCTTGCATGTAGTTTATGAATAGGTCCGCTATTCCACACGTCACGCCTTGCGGGGTACAAAGACAATCTTTGTACTCGGTTGCTATGCTTAATTGTTTTGTTGCAGAGAGGAAGGTGAGCTCAAGGGCCTCACTTTTGCGAGTTGTGTTGTGGTAGCTTATGGGCGACTAGCTTGGCGGCCCTGGCCGGTTGCCTTGTGGGTTATGTTGGCTAACCTGGCCGACTTTTGTTCTAGCCATCTTATGGCGCTTTTTGCTTCCGCTGTCATTCTTGTATATTGTTCTATTTGGCCGGTCGGCTCTCTTTGTAATAACTTTACTTTATGTATGTCGTTGTTGAACTTAGTGATGTATGTGTATGGAATTGATGTGTATTTTGTGATGATGTACATATGCTGCAATGCAGAAGCATATGTACATCGAGGCTTAGAATGTTTAATTAGTAACGCTAGAACCATTTGGAGGTTAAGTGTTACTAGTTAAATATTCCGGTCCTCACAGATCAATGAAGTCAATCGCTTGAGCTCCCAAAGCTCTCATCACAAGCAGAGGACCACACAAACTTCTCGTCCTTCTTGAGCAATTCACCATCGGCTTTGCGATCTTGGAGAAGTTCTCGATAAAGCGCGTGTAGTAGCCCGCTAAACCAAGAAAACTCCGCACATCGTTGATCGACTTGGGCTGCCCTCGTGATAGAACATCACCGACTTTGCTGATCCACAAATATGCCTCCAAATGAAAGAACATGGCCCAAAATGCCACTTCCTTCAACCGTAACTCACATTTGTTTAACTTTGCATATAGTCGATGCCTCCGCAATTTGCCCAAAACAATCTTCGATGCTCAAGATGCTCGCTCGGCCTTGGAATAGATAAGAATGTCATCAATGAAGACCACCACAAATTTGTCCAAAACTCCATGAATACCGAATTCATAAGGTTCATGAACAAAGCTGGAGCATTGGTCAGACCGAAAGACATGACGGTGTACTCGTACAGCCCATAACGAGTAGTGAAAGCCGTCTTCGGAATATCTTCAGATCTGATCCTCACCTGATGATACCCCATTCTCAAATCAATCTTTGAGAACACCTGGGCTCCAGTCAACTGATCGAACAAATCATCGATGCGGGGCAGAGGATATTTGTTTTTCACCGTCACCTCATTGAGAGGACGGTAATCAACACACATACGCAAAGTCTTGTCCTTCTTCTTCACAAAGATCACCGGACAACCCCAAGGAGATGAACTGGGGCGATGAAACCCTTTGCTTGGAGCTCACCAAGCTGCTTCTTCAATTCTTCTATCTCATTGGGAGGCATCCGATACGGCGCCTTCGAGATAGGGGCAGTACCGGGCAGCAATTCAATGACAAACTCAAGGTCTCGAACCGGAGGCATCCCGGGCAAGTCTTCAGGAAAGACATCCACAAAGTCAGATACTATAGGAACATCCCGAATTTGCAAGGTCGCTTCGCTTCTAATGCACATAGATGCGCCCCAAGCCGCGAAAATCCGACCGCCACTCAAGGGTGGTGAGATAGACAATCTTCCTGGCACAATCGATTTGTCCCAAGTGTTGGGACAACCAATCCATGCCAAGAATCACATCCAGGCTCGCGGAACTGAGCAGAATAAGGTTTGCCAAAAACCCCACTCCTTCAACTATAATAGGAACATCCCGACACTGTAAATCAGCTCTCATTTCCGACCCCGGAGAGCGGATGAGCAGAGGAACGCCCAAAGGAACACAGTGAAGACCACTAGCAGCAGCAAATGATCTTGAAATAAAAGAATGCGATGCTCCAGAATCAAATAATACTGCAGCAGGACGAGAATTAACAAGAAGTGTACCCATCACGACATCCGCGCCCCGAGCCTCCTCGGTGAAAGATGGTTGACTCGACCGCGCCGCACTCGGTCTTCAATAATCTTAGTCGGTGGGTGACCGCTCCCCTGCCCGCGTCCTCCATTAGGACGAGGGGCTACTGCAACACTCTGAGGGCAAGCGTTGGCGTAGTGGCCCTTGTTGTGGCAGCGAAAACAAGTAACCTCGCCGCCGGGTTGCGAGGCCGCTCTGTTGTTGGATCGCAGCGCACGTGGCTGAAACACGCCTGCGGTGGGCGAAGAGCCGGGCGCGGATGGCCTCGGCGCCGGTGGAGCAAAAGAACGGCCATGTGTGCCGCCCACCGAGGACGAACGAGGCCGTGTGAGTAGACCGATGTGCCTCCCATTTGCGCTATGGACTCGCCGCCGCTTTGCCTTATGCTCTGCAACAATGGCCTTATCCACCAAGGCCCGAAAGTCGAGAAATCCACAATAGATAACTTGTCCTCGCAGCTCCCTGACAAGCCATCCATAAACTTCTCCGCTTAGCCTCATCCGAGGCCACCTCCCGAGCATAACGAGCGATGATTGAACTCGCATAAGTACTCAAAGTCACGCACTTGCGCCTTGCTTGAGCGCGAGAAACTCTTTCTTCTTCACTTCATCGTGCCATCGTGGATGTGGGCCCGACGAAAGCGATCTCAACTCCTCCCACGCGACTACACATGGCCCGCGGGCGCATGGCGAGATAGTTCTCCCACCATGAGAGTGCCGCGCCAAGCCGGTGGGACGCGAAGAGTGCCTTATCCTGTGCTCGACATCGAGCTATGTTGAGCTTTCGCCAATCATGCGCGCGCCAATCATCCGCATCGAGGGTCCTCGAGCGGAGAAAGTCGGCGTCGAGCACGGAGGAACTCTGCAAGTCCCCGCGAGTCCGGTGGCCGCCACCACCGGCGGAGGGAGGTATTCCTAGCAATAACCTCCGTGATGCGCGTCGATCCATGCGGTTTCGCCGATCCGAGCGAGAACCTCACCATGGTCTGAGGAGGGGAAGCTCCTCATCATGACCACCACTGATCGCCACGCTGCTCTCCGGCCATCCTGCTTTACTAAGACAAGTTAGCAACAACTTTAAGACCAAGAAAGCCCAAAATTCATGAAAGCAATCCGTAAAACAAACACAAGGCAGATAAAGTTCACCAACAAAAATCGGACACATAACCACTCACTTTACATCTTACCCTATTATCCCCACAAGTTTTAGCTGGATTAAGCTTCATGGTTCTCCTGCACTAATTCCACCGTAGTAACTATCTTTTGAAAGGTAAAGAGAGAAACCAAGTTTCAAAACTTAAATTAGAGTAAGATGAGAGTAGAAAGCTAAGATAGGTAAGGAATAAAATCGAGAATCGCCTAGGTTTTCATAAACCTTTTATAATTTGGAAATAAGACTTTCAAAATATTCTAAGGACGACTATGCTTGTTACTACGGTCGTAATGGCTCGATACCAACTTTGTGAGGACCCCAATTTATTTGGCTTGTAATGCTTAACCAACCACCGGTCCTAGCATCACAAATCAAATAAATCGATCTCGAGATATGTATACTTCCTGTAAAGTATACATACCCCGCACAAAATTAGACATCAACTCCATTCCAAACATAGAGTCCAACCATCACACTACAAACGGAAGATAAACAAATAGTAGAGATATTACGGACAATGGCCGATCGCCACAAGATACACAAATAACAACAAAAAGACAAATGGAAGCAAAGTGCCATAAGATGGCTATAAACAAAGCCAATCAGTGTGCTTCAACCCACAAGGCATCTGACCGACCGCCAAGCCTAGTCGCCACCACGGCGACAAAGACAGCTCAGAAGTGAGGCCCTTGGGGCTCACCTTCTTCCTCCGCAACAAAAACATTAAGCAAAGCACACGAGTACAAAGATTGTCTTTGTACCCGCAAGACCGACGTGTGAACTAGCGCACTGTTCATATGCTACATGCAGGCTTATTTGGTGGAGGTCATATGTTTCATTTGCATAAAGCCAACTTTCTTTGCAATAATGATACAGTTTAAAAGCAAGTTTGCAATTCATTTTTACTGATAAAATGACTGCGAAATAAAGATAGATACAAGTAACCACCTAGAAGTGACTATCCCAATAGTCACCACAATATAGCACGAATCCCCAGATTCGTACCACCCTGCAAGTTTTAATTGAAAAGGTTGTAGTCTAACTCTTGAAAAGCTTACCCAAGCGTGTCCATCACCTAGGACGAGGCTATTCGAATAGTTTTAACCCCGCAGGGTGTACCAATGTACCCACACTTGGATCGCCTTTAAGCCAAAGCACACTTCGAAGGTATGCTCGCCAGCTAAGTCCTACGAGACTTTTTCCAATATTGTGTATCGACCCGTCGCTCGTATGGATAGAAACCCATACGCTTACATGGTAAAGCCGAAAAGACAACTACCCACTCAGGATAAAGCTTTTCGGACAACTACCATGCTCCCACCTCCATCCCTCCTGCGACCTCCTGCGACCCGGGACCAATACACGCCAAAGTACTAGGTCAAGAGAGGTCCCATACCCTCTAGTGTGGTTAGCACGCGAAATGCTGGATAACGTAAACTCACAAGATGTTCGGTCCTTAATTGACCCGGGCACCTTTCCAGTCACACCCAATAGATCACACCAGTCTTACCATTGTGCCCAAGTCTAAATCATTTTTGTTTTCATTTTTAATTTTGCAATTAAACATAGCAGAAATGCTGAAACATAAAGTTATAGAAAGTTTTGTGTGATCAAGGTTACCGACTAAGTCGATAACCGCCCATTTCTACCGATACTAAGCATGTCTAAGCAATTTGACTCGATCTACTAAGTGACAAGAGATCATCCAAACCTCTAATCACAAAGAAATAACCTAGGCTCGTAGTAGAGATCAATATTTTGTCTACAGGATATGCAACACTGATTTAACTAATCAATTTAACACAAATTAAGCAATGCATACATACAACTGAAACAAAATATTAGACTTTAAAATACTGGGATTAACATGATCAAACTGCTTGCCTGGTTGCTGTTGCTCAATTTGTTGCGGAGGGTCGTTCTCGGGGTTGCCGCAAATATCGAATCCTAACGATTGAACAAAACAGTGAATAAGAACGAATAACACCGGCAGACTCCAACATACCACAACAACAAAACATGCCAAAACTCACACAGCAGCCTAAGCATGATATAACAAAATTTTAGAAACAGGGAACAATTCCTTTAAGTTATTATGAATTTCCCAAGAATTTTCTAAACTAAATACACATCAAAACACTAGTTAATTACTAAACCAATTTTCATGAACAGAAACAGGGTGTAAAACTTAACCTAATAGTTAGTATACTGAAAATGAAATGTTACAGAATTGGGTTCATTGATTTTGGACAATTATTAAAAGAGATATGCATTTTCTAGTTTGGAGATTACATTCTACAACATTTAAATTAATTAACAGATTTTTGATGCAGGGACAAGGTTGACACTAATTTTAGCAAATAGTACATTCAAAATGAAAATTAACAGCACTGGTTTCATGCAATTTGGATAAAAATTGAATTAGTTATGCATTTTACAAGTTTAATTGAATTAACAGCTCAACAGAAAACATAAACCAGAAATACTAAATCATTTCCGAAATCTATAATGCACTCAACCCATTTCGCACTCCACACCAACTAGCCCCCGCCCATCGATAATGGGCGCGCGAAAATGCTTGACTGTAATGTACCACTTACCGCGAAAGTGACGTCGAAGGCGTATTCTAAGAATACGTCTTCGGCTTAACAGAACGTAATCCTAATACATATGCCCAGCAAAAATACGCTTCTCAATAGAGAAAACGCATTTCGAAACCTACGCAATCCTTAACTGACATTATGGACCCACATGGCAGTGACTCAGAGTGCAACGAAACAGATGGATAAAAAGATTTCCTAGACGCGATTAACAGAGAGGGCCCACAAGTCAGTGACTCAGCTAAAACAGGGGTTAGCGCTAAATTAATTACCACCGGTGGTTTACCGGCGGTGCGCGGGACGCGGCGGGCGCGTCCGCACCGATTACGCGACCTAGTGGGTTTCAAGACGAGCGAGCGATACCTTGAGGCCCGCAAGGACTTCGCGAACTCGGTGACGGTGTTGCGGATCCCGATGGTTGCCGGAGATGAGCTCGCGACGGCCGGAGGCGGAGAAGAAGGTGCGGTGCGCGCGGAGATGACGCTTCTGCATTTACGAAGCTTCGGAAGGAGCTCCTCGAGATCGCGGAGACACCGAACGATAAGCCCACGATCTTGATGATGGAGGAGGACGGTGGCGCCCGAATTGACACGCGGCGCTTTACCGAGCTTGGAGAAGAAAGCGCCGCGAAGCCTCGGTGAAGCACCAAAGAGTGAAACAAGGTCACGCTAGACTCGTTGGTCGATTGCGCCCTAAAGGACCAAAAGCCAAACTAGAAACTCACGAACGCAGATGAGCTCGCGGGCCGAGATCACCGGAGGCGGAGACGACGAACACGCCCGCGATACAATCGACACCGAGGCTCCTGGATGGGCAAAATGGAGGCGGCGAGGCAAGAGGAACACGACGGCGGGGTCGCCGTGTGCTCGAACAGCAGTGGTGGTGGTGGTGCCGCCGGGTTTTTCTCCGCCGAAGCTAAAAGATGGACGAGAAGTCGCGAGAATGAATGCGAGGAAGAATGGATGACCACAGGGGTAGATGGACTCTGGCGATCCTCGGAGAACACGCGTCCACGACGTGGCACACATGCACGAAGCGGCCGTGAGCTCGGTGAGACGCGAGAAGACGAGGACGGCGGCGGTGGGGCCACATGTCGGCATGAGCAAAGCGGCGCGAATCGAGTCCAAAGGCGGCGCGAACGTGTGGTTAGACTCGATCAAGAATGCATCGACCGCTGGATCTAGAACGGACGGTCGAGATTGATGTATGCATTCGGACGTCTCGGTTGCATACGCACACGCGGACTGTTCGATCCGCATCGGACGGCTGACAGCCATCGAGCGCGCGCGGTGCAACTAGTTGGTTCGACCGAGCCAAGTGGTGCGGGTCGGACTTGAGCCTGAGTTGGGTCCGAGCCCGAGGAACAGTGATTTTAGTTTTTTTTTGATTTGAAAGACAGGGGAGGTTTGGGGAATTTTTAGAGGTAGCTCCTGAGCTCCAAAAATTCTGAAATTTTTATGATAGCTACTTTGGGAAGATAACAACATCTCATAAATTTTCCAGAACTTTTTATGCACTGCATTGTTCTGGAGATAATTCACAAGCTGCTGACCTAGGGTTTGACCAGATTTCTAAACTGGTTTGACTTGGCCAATTGAAATAGCAAACAAAATCTAAAAATTGTGAAATAATTCAAGGAGGTAAACAGGATGATCAAGATTACAGGAAAAATACTCCTAGGGGATGATCACAATTTTGAAGACTAAGAATTTGCTGACAACAATTTCCAATCACAAGAATTAACTTCTAGAAAATTGGAAATTGCTAGGGAAAATTTGGAAAACTTCCAAATGATTTGAAGAGACAACAAAAGTTTTTATTTCTCCTCAAAATTTTACATTTGAAATACAAACCCTAAGTTAGGGCTGTTACATCCACAAGGTCTATGACCAGCTACTGCGACCACCTCGATGAAAGGGCTACGACCACACCTGGTCAAAACGCTATGACTACCCGGTCGAAAAGCGCACGATCGCCTCGTACTCAGAGCTATAGTACTGAGCTATAGTACTGGTGAACAGTGACGGTAGCTACAATGATTAAAATGAACAAGATGCTGTGCAGCAAGAGTACTGAGGTTTCACCATCGGTACTGGCTATAGTACTCGTAGCTACGATCTGGTGAAATGAAAGATCGTAGCTACGGTATTTGAAATGAATCGTACTCGTAGCTATAGTACTCGAGGTTTCACATCATCGGTACTAGAAGCTACGATTAACAAAGCTACAAGACTCGATGAATAGTACTCATAGTCAAGTCTCAAAAGAATAGTACTTGTAGCTTTAAACAACTCGGTACAAAAGCTATGACCACGATCACTACAATCACATCCAACTACGACCACGGCGGTAATACCGATTTTATCAACTTGCGTAAAAACGAGTGTTCGATAAACCTCAATACCATTGCCAATTGTATCATCATCGAAGATCATGAGCGTATCCCCATGATATCCATAATCTCTCCCTTGATGAACACATTTGCAATCCTCTAAAAATGCGATAGGAGGTTGTTTTGAAAACTCTACCCGCTTTACAGAAAGGCACAACTTAGTCCACAAGCAAGAAAAAGCTATAAAAGACCAAGATGGTTTGAGAAATGCGAAGCCCAATAGATAAAGCAATAGAGTACATGATGACTTCAAATAAAAATAACATTTTACTAATATTTTCTCCCCTTTGACAATAGAGTCATCAAGATGTATGGAAGAAGATAGAGCATCAACGAAATGGAGTGGCTACAATTTATTCATTTTTAGAACAAGGAGCCATGAAAATTATCCAAGGTGTCTTTACAAGTATTACACCAAGCCAAATTATGTCAAGAAGCTATTTTATATCATGGCAAATCATATATAACAAAGCGAAAAACAAAGGAGCAATAATCTGAGATTAAATTGATGTATAGCATGTCAAGGTGCTCAAGATCATAGTTTAGCCAAAAGTATCTAAAAATGAGCCAAACCATGTCAATAAACTAAATAAACCAAGAATTTACAATTGAGTCAGTTTAGAGCGCTACAAGTTCAATGTTGAATCATTTTTTGTCAAGCACTTGTAATTAAACATATTTAGCACATTTAGCACTTGCTAAAATATATTTTTGGTTTTATCTTACCAAAGCAAGTTCTGGACTAGGAGCCATCCACAACTGCCTTCTAAGCTTCAACCATTTTTCACAATCTGAGTTTTCATATCCATGTGCTAGATCTCAAGCCATGCCACGACCATCCCAAGCAATAAGCTTAAGAGAGTGGTATAGGTGATCCAAAACTCCCCCTGAGTTCATGTCTAGTGCAATGACAAGCCGTCTCATGAGAAAGAATTGCTGAGATTAGTTTTTTCGCACAAAAGAAATTATTTTTCATTTACTTGACTTAGTTCAAGAACAAAAAACAAAGGCTAACTCATGCTTCAATAAGGAACTGGCATAGCTAAATCTAAAGCTCAGTTTAGATTCAAGACTCAACTTAGCCTATTTGACATGGCATGAATCATAAGAAGATCACTAGAGCAAAACTAATCACAAGATCCAACATGACATGATTTAATTCAAGTTTCTCATAGTTAACGGAGCTCGCATGGCAAAAGCTAAGCTACACATAAAAGGACATGATAATTTTAGTAAACTAGCACAAGGCATGGAAAGATGTAAAGCAAGATATCCTATCACACAAGGATAATAGTCATAGCTCCAAGTACATATATTACAATGCAAATTGCTGATTTTAAAATGCAATAGGGTACAATGAAATCAACAGATAAAACTCCCCCTCAAAACATGCCTAGATGACTGATAACCCCCAACTCTCCCTGCAAAGAAGCAAAACGAGAAGAATCAAGAGCCTTAGTGAAAATATCCGCAACCTGCTGCTCGGACTCTACAAAGTGAAGCACAACATCACCCTTCTCTACATGGTCTCTAAGGAAATGATATCTAATGTCAATATGCTTGGTCCTAGAGTGTTGCACTGGGTTTTTGGCAATGTTTATAGCACTAGTGTTGTCACAGAAAAGAGGAACACTATCTAAGGACAACACATAGTCCCGTAGAGTAGACAAGATCTAGAGAACCTGAGAGCAACTACTAGCTGCAGCTACATACTCTGCTTCAGCAGTGGACTGTGCAACAGAGGACTACTTCCTAGAAGACTAAGAGATAAGAGATGTGCCTAAGAAGTGACAAGTTCCAGAAGTACTCTTCCTATCCACTCTACATCCCACAAAATCAGCATCAGAAAAAGCCTAAATGGAAAGAGCAGAATCAGAAGAATAGAGTCCAAAGTCAAGAGTGTCCTAAAGGTACCTGAAGATGCGACATACTACTTGACGATGTGAGGCATGAGGGGAAGCTCGAATCGAGTGCAGACACACAAAGAAATCAGATGTCCGACCTTGACGCCGTGAGGTAGAGGAGGGAGCCGATCATGTTGCGGTACTCCTTCTGGTCCACGGGCTCTCCATCCTCATCAGGATCCAGCACGATAGAAGTGGTAATGGGAGTAGATATTGGCTTGCTGCTTCCCATGTCGAAGCGCCGAAGAAGATCCTTTGTGTACTTGATTTGATGAATGAAGGTACATTCTTTCAATTGCTTGACTTGAAAACCAAGGAAGAAGGTTAGCTCGCCCATCATACTCATTTCAAATTCCCTGCTCATAGAATCTGAAAATCTGGATACAAAACATGAGAAGAACCACCGAATATGATGTCATCCACATAAATTTGAACAAGTAAAAAGTCATTGTCATGCCTGAGAGTGAACAAGGTTTTATCTACCATTCCCATTTTGAACTCATTCTTAATCAAGAAACTCTTAAGCCTATCATACCAAGCTCTAGGGTTTGCTTCAATCCATACAAGGCTTTGGAGAGCTTAAACACATGGTTTCGAAACTTGAGATTTTCAAAACCAGGGGGTTGCTTGACATAGACCTCTTCATCTATGAAACCATTAAGGAAAGGACTCTTGACATCCATTTGAAAAAGCTTAAAGCCCTTAGACATCGCGAAATCTAGCAATATACGAATGGCTTATAATCTAGCTACAGAAGCAAAGGTCTCTTCAAAGTCCAAGTCCTCTACTTGGAAAAAACCTTGAGCTACAAGCCTAGCCTTGTTATGAACTACCAGCCCATCCTCACTTTGCTTATTCTTGAAAATACATTTTGTTTCAATTACATTGTGATTAGGTGGAGGTTCAACTAAGGTCTAGACTTGGTTTCTTTCAAAATTTTCAAGCTCTTCATGCTATTGACCCAAGAGGAATCAGATAAAGCATGGATGTAACATTCCAAGTATTGGCTTGTGTTTCAAATGTAAGAAAATATGTAGAAATTAAAAACTTTTCTTACATCTTGTATTTCATGGATGTTCTGAAAAATTCTTGTACAAGAATTGTGGAAATACAAACCATAAGCCATTTTTGAGCTAAATCTTGGCCCATCAAAAACTTTATTGTCAAATCCTGTGATCACTACTTGGAAATATTTTTCCTAAGTTCTAGGGATGGTGTGTGACCCCTCTGAAAAATTTCACAATTTTTAGAAATTGTTTGAATATTTTTAGAGGACAATCAAACCTGTTTGATTTTTAGTCATACCCTAGCTCAGCACCTTGTAGAATTTTTGGAGAATAATGCACTGCATAAAAACCTCTGAAACTTTTATATAAGGTCAATATCTTAGTTAGCAAGCTCATGTAAAAATTTCAGAATTTTCGGACTTAGTTTGCTACCTTAAATAATTCCCCAAAGTTCTCTGTGTTAGTTCAACTTCTAGGTCTGAGTCAGACTCGGGCTCGACCTCTTGACTCGGTGAGCCAATTTGCCTGAGCTGCACTCGGGCGCGGGCGTTGAGCGCGTGTGTTTCAACCATTAGATCTCCATCTAACGCCCACGACCTCCCCTCCCGTTTTGAACCTCCGGAGCTATTGAGCTATCCCCACCATCCGTCCCTGATCCTAGCACTCACGACCTCCCCAAGATCCCCTTCTGTTCTTCTTCTTCCTCGCGCGTGCGTGGGTGCCAGGGCGATGGCAGAGAGGTTGCAGTGCCTTGTCACCTCAAGCTCGTCCTCGTCAACGTCTCTCTGTTCTTGGCATTAAATGCGCGCTAGTGCTTTCGGCCCAAAGTCGCGCTCCGAGCTGCTCCCATCATTTCAGCTCGTCCATGACAGAGCCATGAATCGAGCTCATCCTTGGAGCGTGCCCTAGCTCAAATCGTGGCCCTCCGGCTATAAAAAGCCCCCAAAGCACCTCCTAGTGATCCTTTCCAACACCCCTAGCTCGTTCCTTGTTCCTGGAGCTCCGAACCCCAAAACCCCCAAAACCGCCATTGGTGGCCGTGAAGCTCGGTGGTGGCATTGGTGCTCCAGGGGTCCTCTTGACCAGCTTTTCCGTTTCCGTTGACCTCGGGGTCGCAAATGTGGTCTCTAACTCCATTTTGGGTTGCTTTCACAGAAATGCTTGAATCGAGTTGCGCGGATCTCGCCATTGGCGGTCTTCTTCTTCCCAACTCGTGAGTGCCCTTGGTCGATTAAATACTCTTGGACCTCCTGCGGACCATCGCAGTTATCGGGATCATCCATGTACCTTCTCTTTGCGCAGAGCTTCTGGTCCTCATTGTCGTCTTCAACTCCGGCGTCGGTCTCCGCCGCTAGGACTTCTCTGAGCTCCTTCGGACCTCCCCTGCACCCAGGTGTGTTCGCAATTGTCACTTAGAGCTTGAGCACCCGTTAGATTAGATCGTAGCGGTGTTTTTTGCGTTTTCGTATTTTACCGTAGGAGCTCCTCCGCCCCTCTCCGGCCATTTGGCGTTTAGGCCATCTCCGCTGATTAAGAGTGCCTGTAACACCCTCGTTTTTGAGCCTTTTGAAATTTTCGAATAAAAGAACCATTTGGTTTTGATGAGAATTCAAAGCTTAACACAGGAATTTCAAAAAATTGAAGTGTTTAAAATGACTAAATCTAAACTTCAACTAATCCAAAGCTTGGTTCTTTTGTGGGTTCTCGAGCTCTCTGGAGCTATCTTCCCTTCTGCTTACTTGAACCTTTCCTTTGTCAGAATTCCTCGTGTCCAGACCACCCTTTGGGTCAGGACCTCCCTCTTAATCTTTTTTTTTTACAAGTTTAAACCTCCCCTAAGGTTTAGGTTTTTCTTAAGTCTAGACCTCTTTGGGTTTAGATCTCTTCTTTGATTGGATCTCCCTGGTGTCTAGATCTCTTTTGATCCTAGACCTTTCCTATGTCCATGTCTAGGCCTCCCTCTTGTCTGACCATCCCCTTGAGGCTAGACCTCCTTTGTGTCTAGACTACCCTTTGTTGGTTTGAACCTCTTTGTGGTTCAGACCACCTCTTTGTTGACTTGAATCTCTTGGACTACCTCTCTGGTTCTCCTTGGTTCAGACCTTTAGGTCTAAGCTTCCTCTCTGTTTTCTCTTTGGGGTAAACCTCCTCTTTGGACCAGACCCCTCTTGGGTGTTGATCTTTCCTTTGGGTCACAACCATATTAAGGTGTTCCAAGCTTGGGTCTGTGTTCCAAACCCTCTTGGGTGGAATTCTCCCTTCTGGATCTCTCTTGCTCAACCCTTTTCCCTCTTTGCTCATTTGAACCTACTCTGGTTCATATAAAAGCCCCTTGGCGTTCGAGTGAACCTCCTCGGATTCCCTTTGGTCTCATCTAAGTGCCTAGACCTCCCTTTTTAGTTCTTCTCTGGCTTAGACCTGCCCCAGGTCTAAACCACTCTTGTGTTCATTCGAACTCCTTTCTATGTTTTTGGACCTCTCTTTATCCATTTAGACTTTTCCTTGGTTTCTATCCTTGCAAAGCTCTTTCTTTGGAAATCTCGTGCCGCACCCATTCGGCATTTCCGCCATGCGGTACTACCATTGTTCAACTCGCAGTCATACCGCACCAAAGGAAAATCAAGCATCCAACAACATGTGTTCTGGAAATTTCATACAGCCTTGTATCAACAGGTACTACCGGATTGTGGTAGCACCATTCTCAACTTGCAGTATTATCCTTCCTAGGAACTCTCAAAACCAGCCCTCGAACCTCCTTGAACTCATTTGGATCACTATCACTTTTGTACCGTTCATTTTGTGATGAATGATTGGATCTTGTTGGAGCGTTCGCTCGGTCCAGACGTCCCGTCCTTCCTGAGCCATCTGATCCAGTCGAATGGCTGAGATCTAGTGGTAGCTTCGAATGGTCCGAACGGCCCAACCGTTTTGGTCCGTTCGATTGAAATCCAACAGCTCCCGCTTCTCCCGCTTCCTACCCCGCAATCGCTTATCCCCCTTGTTAGATCTGGCCGTTAGGACCTCCCTCTTGGAGATCTTAGCCGCTTAGACCTCCCCCTCAATAGATCTGGCCGTTAGGACCCCCTCTTGGAGATCTTAGCCGCCGCACCTCCCCTTGATAGATCCGCGCTAGGACCTCCCTCTGGAGATCTTAGCCGCCGCACCTCCCCCTCGATAGATCCGTGTTAGGACCCCTCTTGGAGATCTTAGCCGCTGCACCTCCCCTTGTTTGATCTTGATCATGACCTCCTCTTTTGGAAATCTAACAATCAGGCCCTCCCCTTATTTTGATCTTGACCGCCAGGACCCCCCCTTGTGAGATCTTAGCCGTCAGGACCTCCTCTTATTTTGACCTTGACCGCCAGGACCTCCCCTTGTGAGATCTTAGCCGTCAGGACC
The DNA here is from genome assembly GCA_036346255.1 of Ampelocalamus luodianensis. Lineage (NCBI taxonomy): Eukaryota > Viridiplantae > Streptophyta > Magnoliopsida > Poales > Poaceae > Ampelocalamus > Ampelocalamus luodianensis. The sequence continues at coordinate 39,779,673 of CM070626.1, forward strand.
TCCCCTTGTTTTGATCTTGACCGCCAGGACCTCCCCTTGTGAGATCTTAGCTGTCAGGACCTCCTCTTGTTTTGATCGTGACCGTTAGGACCTCTTTCCGCATTGATCTTGACTGTCCAGATCTTCCCCTTTGTCCTAGGACCTCTCCGTTCTTTGGACTACGTTGTCTTTTAGACCTCCTTTGTTGGTATTTTTGCAAAGACCACCATTGCGGCCCGGACCTCCTCAGGACCTCTTGTCCTTAGGACCTCCTAGTCCATTTTGCATGGACCACCCGCGGGTCAGACCACCCTTGTGGTCAGGACGTTTGGTCTTTTGCAAAGACCACCTTAGTGGATCAAGACCTCCCCTGACCTTACGGGATCGCCTCAAGCTCTCCGCAGGACCTCCTGTTTGGGCTTTGACTGGCCCCATTTGTCAGTCACGCCCCCTTTTCTTTATCTTTTGACCCTGCCTTGGCTCTCGGAAGTCACCAAACATTTAATGCCTATTGTGTCGCATTAAACGATATCAGCTTTTGGGCAGCACCTGTTGTGTCGCATTAAATGGTATCAGCTTTTGGCAGCACCAGGCTATCTTTTGTCCCATCTTTTACTTACTCCTATCATTTCCTTCAATCACTTTAGAGCCCAGAGTGTGAGGACCCCGGTTTATTCGGCTTGTACTGTTTAACCATCCACTTGGTCCTAACAAGACAAATCAAATAAACTGCTCGAGATATGTATACTTCCGAATTGCGATATACACACCTGCTACAAAATCATGCATCAATTCCATTCATTCACATAGAGCGAAGCAAAAGCAACAACTTAAAGACATAGATAATATAAAGAGAGTTATTACAAAAGAGAGGTCGACCGCCAAAAGTCATACAAATAAGTAAATACACAATGGAAGCAAAATGGCCATAAGATGGCGATAAACAAAGCCAATCGGTGTGCCTTTACCCACAAGGCAACCAACCGGGACCGCCAAGCTAATCGCCCCAAATAAATACAAGAACACACTCACAAAAGTGAGGCCCTTGGGGCTCACCTTCTTCCTCTCGCAACAATTAATATTAAGCAAAGCGGATGAGTACAAAAATTATTTTTGTACTGCAAGACCGACGTGTGAGATAATGTAACTATAATTAACTACATGCAAGCTTTATTTAAGTGGATGAGGCTCGGACTTTCAAAGATAAAGCAAGTTTTCATTTGCAATAAGGTAATAGATTCAAAGCAAGTTTGCAATTAACTTTTATTGTTCAAATAAAAGAGAGACAATTAGAACAATAGATAGATGACAATACCAACCTAGAAGTGACTAACCCATAGTCACCACACCAATAGCATGAAGTCCCCCTTCATACCACCCATGTCAAGTTTAAGTTTTAAAAGGTTGTAGTCTATTTCTTGCACGACCTTACCAAGCATGTCCATAACCTAGGACGAGGCTATTCGAATAGTTTTAAACCCTGCAGGGGTGTACCAATGTACCCACACGATAGACCGCCTTTCCACCAGCCACGGTTAGCACACTTCCTTTGGTATGCAGGCATGGCCAAGTCTAACAAGACGCTTTCCAATGGACGATGCTAATTAAGAGCCGCAACCCACGGAGAAGGACACATTAGATACCTAACCGGTCCGCTAATGCTCCTCCAACACCACAAACACACACACACAAGAACTCACCCACCAACCACTCATAATTAACACCTCCCAAAGTACTTAGTCAAGAGAGGTTCCATATCCCCTCGTGGTTAGCACGCAATAAGCGCTGGCTTAGTGACACAAGTAACTCGTTCCTTAGGGACTTAGGCACCATTCCAATCACACCCCACAGATCACACCAACATACCATTGTGCCCAAGCCAAGATATAATTTTTGTTTTCAGTTTTTGATTTGCAAATTGGTAAAACACAAGGGTTGGACATAATGGAATAATAATGGCATTTGTGTGATCAAGGTTACCGACATAAGTCGATAACCGCCCAATTCTACCGGTATCTAAGCATTGCTAAGCATCATATCGTAAAGACAAATAAAAAGCCCTAAATCATTCACCGGGCTCTAATTCACCAGTGAGAATAATATTCCTAAGGTAGTGGCAGGGGTGAACAATTTCAGGGCAACAATGCAATGGGATTAACTACCTCTAGTCGACAAAATTAATCATTGACACAAAAGCATGCATACGTACGAGTAAAACAAAGTATTAGATTTTAAAAGTAATGGGATTGAGTGGATATGATCAAACTGCTTGCCTGCTTGCTGTTGCTCAAAAAGTTGCTGAGGATCGCTCTCAGGCTCGACCCACTCTTCGTCACCTAATCGCATAAGCAAATAACACGACGAAAAGCAAATAAGGCAATAAACCCTAATCACAAATATTGAGCAAAAAGCATACAAATGACACAAAATTTATACACAAGGTAAAATAGGAATAAACCTAGACATAGAACCTGGAAAAACCTAATTTGGATTTGTGGTGCAAAAGATATCCCCTAAAAACCTATTTTCGGCCATAATTAGGTATTGTAGCAAACATATTTTCTAGAAAGATTTTGAAGCTGAAACTTTTATGGTAGTTAGCCACTGGTATAGTGATAAGCCATATAAAATTTCAGGTCATTTGGAGTTATATTGAAAGAGTTATGATTTGTCTAAATTGTTTAGGGTATTTAACCTAAAATATGATCCTTATGATTTTTAAAAACAGTAAAATTTGTGAAACCAATTTTCCTAGCAAATACACTAGCAGTGGAAGCTAATCCAATCGGATTCATACAAAAAGGATCTATATATTAAAAGTTATGCATTTTACAAGTTTGCTAAAAGTTCTGAAAAATAGTATTAAGTTCACTTGTTTACTATTTTTGAAAATGGTTTTCCAGGTTTGATCATGGTCTAAAATTATTTTTCCATTTAAGCTCAAGTTATAAGGAATCTAACAAAATTGGAATCATCTAATTTGGACTTACACTGAAAAAGATATGAAAAAGAGAAAACACCTACTCACTTCAGTTTTGAGACTTAACCATTTCTGAAACTCGTTGGTTTTCTCAAAATTTCAGATTCTAGTATTGGTTTTCAATTTGATGGTTATTGAAATCTAAGTGTTCAAATGGGGGTTTGAAGGCACAATTTTGCTAACCATTATATTAACCATGACAATGCTCTATTTGCCAAATCTAACCTCTATTTTCAGACATCGCTTATGATGCCCTACAACAGAGAGTTGATCAAATTGAGTTGTCACAACACAATTTTCTCACCGACTCCTAATTCACATGCTAAAAGGTTTGAGCAATCTAATGGTTAATCAAAAGGTTTAAACAATTGCATTTAGTTAACCTCATTGGGGCTCTACTTCTCAGAACTCAAGCACTAATGGCCCTAGCTAATTACTGAACAAAGTTCACTAACAAAACAACTTTTTATCATATCATCTCTTCTCCGCTTGTTTTTCTGAACCTACAAAGCCATGTTGATTTCCAGATTTTAGTGCTGCTAAGAGCCAAATGCCAACTGATTAGTGGAGTTAATACAATTCCTAATTGGTTATGCTCTTAGTTTACTAACAAACCATTTTTCATCTAACAGCTTCTCTGACAAACCTCTTTCAACAGGAACTAGCCTCAACTGAAATGCTGTGAACTCAAATCCTTGCAAGATCAAAGTTCAACTTTTGGCACATGCACTAAGTGATTCAACAAGCACTAGCAAGTTCTATTAGCAAAAGTATTAAGGCTCCTACAGTGCTTTAATAGAAAAAGACACAGAGAGGGCATAACAGAGACGATGAACAGGGGGGGCTCTGCCGTGGTTCACCGCCGATGAGGGGAGTGGTGTGGAGGCGACAACAATGGCCAAAATGGGTTGTTGGGGTGCTACTGAAGCTAGGGGTGGCGTTGGCACGGCCGGAGAGGCACTGTGGCGGCGCGGCAAGGGAAGGTGGCGGCCGGCCGTGGAGAAGAAACGGCGCGGCATCACTCGGGTGAAATTGCGACAAAAATGGAGGGAGCATGAGCAGCCATGGAGTACCTGGAACACGCCGGAGAGGTCGGAGAAGGCGGAGGGTGGCCGGAGGTGCCTGGCGACGACGAACAGCGGCGGAGCAGAGAGGGTCACCGGTGGCAGTAACCTGGAGAGAAACAGAGCGCCAGTGAGTGGTGCTCTGAGGTAGAGTAAAGTCCGGGGATGCTCTCGGAGGAGAGGATTGCCACGGGGATCACCGACGGCGAAGGTCCGGTGAAAACGACAGAGGCGGCGAGCTCGGGTTTTTAGGCGATTGAGCGAGGGAGGAGCAGAAAGGAGGGCACAGGAGGGGTAGGGAGGTGCTTATAAAGGCGGAGTGTGCTCCACCGGCGAACTAGCCGTTGGCGGGGTGGTTGGCGGTGGAAGAGAGCAGGTGAGCGGCGCGGTGGCGTGCGCGGGCGCAGAGCGCTAGAGGCAGGTGCGCACGCGGGGAGGAAGAAGAGGGCAAGGGCGCAGGCGCGAGACGTGGCACCATCGGGAGCGCCGATTTCAAAACGGGCGGCCGAGATGGAACTGGTGCGGTGGGTTTGGCTCGGGTTGAAGTTTTAAACGGGTCGGCGATTCTTGACCGTTGGATCGAGATCGGAGGGTTGACGATGATGGGGCAATCGGGCAGTCCGAATGCTCAAGCCATCTGGGCCGTCGATTTCCAAACGGATGGCTAGCGATGCGCTCGCGCGGTGCGACTCAGCCCGGTGCAGCTAGGCGGTTCGATCGAGTCAAGCCGGGGTTGGTCCGGTCGGTGTTGGGTTTGAACCCTATGAACAGTGAAAAGAGGTTTTGACTGAGTTTTTAATTCACTCCCCAACTTTGACCGAGCTACAAAATTCAGCAATTAAATTTCAAAAATTCTGAAATTTTTCAGGGAGGTTCCTGGGATGACCTAGTGACCAAATAAAATTTTAAACCTTCTTGTTCATGAGTCATTTTCTTATTTTAAATTCAAACTTACAATAGGTTATTGAAGCAAGTTTGAATTTTATGTGGATCGAGTTTAGCTCCAAAAATTTTGGAAAAATTATATTTATTCATGATAATTATTATAAGATTTAAATAAATTATTTCCAGAGTTTCACTTGAAGTGAATTCTTCCCAAAAATTATTTTAAGTGTATGCTCTTTATGTTTGACTTAGGGTTTTAAAATGACTAATCTTGGAAGGATTTTTAGAGATAGCAACTAGCTCCAAAACTTATGAAATTTTAAATGGAGGTTGGTGACTCTATGATAACCCTTAAATAAAATTTTAGAGGTTTTTATGCTCAGAATCTTTCTCCAAAATTCCAGAATGTTTGAATTTAAGGTTTGACTAATTGAAAAATTGGTTTGACTTGCCTCCAAAATATTCCAACAACTTCTAAAATTGTGAAACTTTTCAGAGGGGTCACACATCAACCCAAGAACTTAGGAAAAATATTTCCAGAGGATGATCACAAAATTTGACAAGAAAGTTTTGAAGGGTAAGGTTTAGGTCAAAATGACCTGTGACTTTGTATTTCCCTATTTCCTTTACAAGATTTGTTAAGAACATACAGGAAATACAAGATGTAAGAAAAAGTTTTAATTTCTACACATTTTCTTACATTTGAAACACATATTGAAAATTGGGATGTTACAGAGAGCCCTTGGAAATTTTAGTAGCTCTGGCTACATAAGCGTGAGCAACCCTTCTTCTTTATCCTTTTGCTCATTTCCTCTCTCTGGCTCCATCGGCAAGCTCTTAGACCTCCTCCAAAACTCTTTGAACCTCCTCCTCGTAATCGTTTGACCTCCTTTGACCAACTTCTTGAACCTCCTCCAAGTCGCCGTGCCCTTCTGTGGTTCTTGTTTGGTGTTTCTTTGGAGTCCCTTGAATCTCTTTTTGGTCTTTGTTTGATTTTGAGTTGTTTTAACGTGTAGACCTTGACGCCTCTGGTGAGCCCGAGCCCGGTGTGGAGGTGGTTCCGTGAAGCCTTTTGAGCAGGAGGCAAGTTACACCCTTGACCATATTGCACCTATTATTTCAATCTATGTATTTCTGTTTCAAGCTAAGTAATGCATGCTTATCTTACTTAATATTTCAATACTTGTGTTTGCTCTCATAGTTAGACCTAATTCCTTTTGTATGGCCAATGTTGATATTGCTCCTGATCTATTGTCACCTAGATGAAAACCTGACCGATGTTTTAGTGTGACCAGGACCTTTTAGAGAGAAATGCTTAGTCATGCCTAGACCAAAATCTTGTTTTGGGGAAATTTCTTTTCAACTCTGAGACCAATTGCTTTTCCTCAAATGTTTTTAACCATGACATTGGTGTGTCCGGTGGTTGCAACCATGGCATTGGTGTGCCATGGGGTTTCAACAGTGGCATTGGTGTGTCGTGGATGTTTGAAAAGCAAAGAAATGGTTTGGACTTGGCGAATCTGTTGTTTGGTTGGTGCAGTTTATGCACGGGGTTGTGTGATCCGATGCCCTGTGGTTGAGGTTGTCGCCAGTCGCTTAAGGACCGGTCTCGCGAGTGTATTTTGCTATGCCTTTGTCGCAACCACATGTCTGTATGGCGGGACTCGCCAACTAACTTGCAAAGTTTCATCGCAGCTGATCCGGCTAGGTGTGGGTGGTCTTTTATGGCCTGTCTTTCATGACTATGTAATTCCCACAAGGCTCAAGAGGGGGCCCTAGATTTCTACGGGTTTTTATTCGTAGGGAGGGGTGAAACCTTAGAGTAGGGTGGATCGCGGTGGAACGATGCATTGTAAAGGCCTTGTGGTAATCCCTTAGTCGCACATCTTCGGAAATGTGTGAGTAGACAGTTTAAGTGGATTACCTCTTGTGGGTAAAGCTGCATACCTCTGCAGAGTGTAAAACTATTTGAATAGCCGTGTCCTCGGTTATGGACATGCTAGCAAAGCTGTTCAAAGTTAGATCTATGGTTTGTTTTCAAAGGCTTGAAAAGAAGTGGTTTGGACTTCTATCCAAATGGGTTGGGCAGGGAGCCTTGTGACAGGAGGGTATCCTTCACACGTTGTTGTTGAATGTTATCCAACTGTAAAATTGATCTTTGCAAATGAATCTTAATTATTGTTATATGCTTTGGAACCTGATACTTGTAATTGGAAACAAACTTGGCTTTATGCAAACCAACCATATAAGGTCTTCCTTTGATATCCATGTATGCATGTCATATTGTTATTTGACGGGTGTGACTTGCGAGCACGGTAGTTGTGCCCACTCTTGCTTGAATTAATATTTTAAGCAGGGAAAAGGAAGCTTCAGAGACCTATGCAAGGACCTAAGGGTCCTGGGCGACTAGGATGCGCCCTCGATCGATTGCAGTGGTGTATCGGGTGGCCTATTATGTATCTTCCACTGTGTTTTGGGCTGTTGGCTTGTAAGCCTCCCTTTGTAATTAACTTCGTTGATATTAACAAAGCTCTCGTTGAAGTACTTGTTACCACTCTTGTATGCTATGAAGAGCTACCTGTTGATCCTTGGGACTAGCTCGGTTTGCACAGGACCTTGGGATGACCCAGCCCTCCACGACCACCCTCCGTGATCGGTCGTGGAGGTTTTGGGGGTCTTAGCCTCCACGACCACCCTCCAGACTGGTCGTGGGAGGTTTTGGGGGCTGTCTTAGCCCTCCACGACCACCCTCGGGTCTGGCCGTGGGAGGTCCTAAGACACCTCTAGTTCTCCACGACCTCCCCAGTGCGCCGTGGGAGGTCCCGAGGTCCTCCCCAGCTCCACGCCTCCTCGTCAGACCCCACCCTCCAGTGTTCCTTTGAACCTCCCGGGTGGTCTCGGGAGGTCCTCCCGATGGTCCTGTGGGATTTCCGGGAGGTCTTGGTGGACTTTTCAGAGGTCTTGAGGACCTCTCGTGGCCCTGGGGCGGGTCGCCACGCCTCTATCGGGTTCGCATTAGTATTGCTCACATTTTGGCACTTTGGGTTCGTGCCGCAGGGTCGTGGTCGCCGGCGGCGAGCCGACGCGCAAAGTTCAGTGCTCGCATCGTTGTCGATTTCGACAAGTCCCTAGACCTCCCAAGTTAATCTTAGCCGCCGATTGATTTACGAGGATAGCTCTTAGTCAGAGGATCTTTCTTGGCAAAGCTTTAGTGCCAGGACCTCCTAGGGTTAGATCCTAGCCGTTTAGGACCTCCCTGGTTTAAATCTTAGCCGTTAGGATCAAAACCGCGCGAAAAGACCTCCTTGTGGTCGTTTTTGTAAAGACCACCCTCGGGACCGCCCTTAGGGTCCTCTTTGCAAAAGACCACCCCTTGGTCTTTTGCAAAGAAAACCTCAAGACCTCCCCTTCCCGCAAGTCTTAACCCTTAAGACCACCTCGGGTAGATCTTGGCCATTCAGGACCTCCTAGTGGAGATCTAAGCCGTTAAGACCTCCCTCTGTTAAGACCTTGTCCTCACGGACCTTCCTGCGGAGATCTTGACCGTTAAGACCTCCCCTGTGAAGATCTTAGCCGTCGGGACCTCCCTCCGTTTATACCTCTACCGCTAGGACCTTCTCCGCGTAGATCTGGACCGTTAAGATCTCCCCTTGGAGATCTGGATCGTCCAGGACCTCCTCCGTTAAATCCTTAGCTTTAGGACCTCCCATTAGCTCTAGATTGTTAGATCTTAATCTAACGGCCTAGACCTCCTCAGCACATTAGGTGTTCTAGCGAGTCAAGTCCCCTTTCACCGTTCAATTGGAGATCTGCGGCCCAGATCTCTTTTAACCTTCGGACCCCTCTATCGTCCTTATCAGCGTGGGCCGCTCATTTCTTGATCTGTGGCTCAGATCTCCGATACATTAGGACCTCCGAAGGCATCGTTGATCTGCGTCATCCATCTTCAGATCTACAACCCAAAATCAATGAGAACGTTCGTAAGTCCAATCGTTCCGTGCGTTGTGGGCCGTTGGATCTAATCCAACGGTTGGTCCCGTGGTGCGCGGGGCGCACTCCGTTCGGCCCCCGCGTTTGGGCCGTTGGATTCAAAATCAACGGCCCAGGTTTTTCCACTTTGGTTTTGTAATACCCCATAATAGGATTCGGGCGAAAACCTAAAGATTTAAAGGAATCGAGTAATTGGAAATCGATTTAGGAGAAGGATCTTCTGGAAAATAATTACATAAGCGGGAGGAGAAGGGGTTTATCGCGAAACCCAAGCAACCTAGGTCTGGGCTTTGGCCCATAAGGCCACTTGGTGGCCGGCCAAGGGGGGGGAGGCACCCTTCCCAACCTTAGCCGCCATACCCTCCCCTCTCCCTTGCGCCTCCCACTCCCTAGGCGTAGCCCCTTGTGCTCCTCCTCGGTCCAAGCACCTCCTCCCTACGCCTCCCGCCGTCGCAGCAGGCTCGCCTCTCCCGCCGGTCGTCCAAGGAAGGAGACGTGAAGGATCGCGCGCGTGGTGGCGGCCAAGGAAGGAGAAGAAGGAGGAAGAAGAGAGGAAGGGTGAAGGTTCGCGCAAGATCCTGGTCTTGATGGTTCGCCAAGGGTAATCCCGATTTTCCCCGCTTAGATGCATCTTTTATTGTTGCAGCGATGACGTAATTAGGCTTGTTCGTGACGCCGGGTTATATCGCTGCTTTGTTATAGATGCGGATAGAATCATGTGAGACCGTTTATTAAGCTTGTAATACTTAACCTTTCACCGCTCTAGTATCACAAACAGAATAACCCGTGCCTCGATGGACACGTGCCTCCCAGAAATTGCAGCACACATACATCATACAAAATCATACATCATTTCCATACAACATATGATAACAAGTCTACCAAAAGGCATACATAAACTAAGTTATTACAGAATAGCCGTCCGGCCAAATGACAAGTATTAAGAAGTAACAGCGGAAGAAAAAGATGCCATAAGATGGCTTAAACCAAAAGATGATAGGTTAGCCACATAACACCACAGGGCAACCGACCGAGCCGCCAAGCTAATTGCCCCACACACTGCCACAGCACAACTCACAAAAGTGAGGCCCATCGGGCTCACCTTCTTCCTTTGCACACGACAAGCAATGCAGGTGAGTACAAAAATGTACTCGCAAGACTTACGAGTAACAAGCCTATACATAGCTACATGAAAGTTGTATCAAAGGAAGTTGGTTATATGGTTATTTGGACGCATAAAGCAAGTTTTATTTGCAATAATGTAATAGATTGAAAGCAATTTAACAATTCAGTTTTTAAGCATTGAAATAGCAGCGAGTAACAATAATTATCAAGTAACCACCTAGAAGTGACTAACCCAATAGCCACCACAAATAGCATGAATCCCTGATTCATACCACCCATCAAGTTTTAATTTAAAATGTTGTAGTCTAACTCTTGAAAAGCTTACCCAAGCGTGTCCATAACCTAGAACGAGGCTATTCGAATAGTTCAAAACCCTGCAGGGGTGTACTAATGTACCCACACCTCAGACTGCCTTTAAGCCACATGATTTAGCACACTTCCAAAGGTATGCCGGCACGGCTAAGTCCTACGAGACATTTCCAATATTGTGTATCAACTACGAGCCGCTTGTATGGATAGAAATCCATACGCTTACATTGTAAAGCCAAAAAGACAACTACCCCTCGGGGTAAAGGTCTTTGGACAACTACCCCTCGGGGTAAAGGTCTTTGGACAACTACAATGCTCCCACACACAACCATCTCATTTTACCACAACGCAACACACACACGCCCTCCCGCGACTGTGAGCCAACACACGCCAAAGTACTAAGTCAAGAGAGGTCCCATTCCCTCTAGTGTGGTTAGCACACACAAATGCTGGATAATGTGTACTCACAAGATGTTCGGTCCTTAATTGACTCGGGAACCATTCCAGTCACACCCAAAAGATCACACCATCTTACCATTATGCCCAAGTCCAAATTATTTTTATTTTCAGTTTTAGTTTTGCAATTTGAACATAGCACAAAGCTGAAATATAGAGATCATAATAAGTTTGTGTAATCAAGGTTATCGACAAGTCGATAACCGCCCATTTCTACCGATAGCTAAGCATGGCTAAGCGACAAACTCGTAAACTACTAAGTGACAAGGATTCATCTAACGAACCCAAAATCACAGCAAGATAAACCTAGGCTCAGTAGTAGAGGATAAACATTTGCCTACTGATAATGCATCTACTAGGTCAACTATCGACAATAGTTAAAACAATATAGCAATGCTTACATAGAATTTGCAAACAATATATTAGAATTTGAAAATAGTAGGAACAACATGATCAAATGATGCTACATCTGCTTGCCTTGCTGGAGTGCAGGATCTGATGGCTGTGGCTCAGATTCAATGTCAATATTATCTGTTGAACCTAACGCGAAAAGGCGATAAAATCAATAAGAATGAAGAACACCAAATAACTCCAACAACAAAAGACATCCAAATCTAATGGAATTTATACAGCAGCTAGGGGATGATTTTAGACCATTTTAGGAACAAGAATCATGCAATTTGGATTTAGTATGCAAAAGTTATAGCTAGAATACACCCTCCCAGCCTATAAAATCAACTAAATTAAACACTAGTATTGTTCATGGCGAAAATTTCTAGAATGATCTAAGGTCTGAAATTTTTATGACAGGTAGGTTAAGACATCCTAATGACAGCAAAGTTGAGTTTACTAAATTTGGAGTTATAATGATTTATTTACGATTTTTCTAAGTTGTAAATCTAGCACAGGTTTTGTAACATCCCAAATTCTGTACTTGTGTTGTAAGTGTAAGAAAATGAGTAGAAGTTAAAACTTTTTCTTACATCATGTGTTTCCTGTGTGTACTAAACAATTATTTCACCAGAGTATGGGAATACTAAGTCACAAGTCTGTTGATCATCTCCTAGGAAATATTTTTCCTAAGTTCTTGGGTTGATGTGTGACCCCTCTGAAAAATTTCACAATTTTTAGAAATTATTTGAATAGCTTTGAGGCGTGTCAAACCAACATTTCAGTTGGTCAAACCCTAGTTTATCACTTCTGGAATTTTTATAATGCATAAAAACTTCTGAAAGTTTTAGGGGAGTTCAATCATCTAACTACTTAGCTCCAGTTAAAATTTCATCAAATTTGGAGTTCATTTGGCCCTCCAATTAAATCCTCAAATATTCAGCACAAAATTCAAATTAAAACAGGTCTAGTACTGTTCACCCGACCGAGCTCGAACTCGAGTCCGACTCGGCCGAGTTGGCTCGATCACACAAGCGTCCACCGACCGCACTCCCAGCTGGCTCGCGCCTGTGCGGCGACACTTGGGCCCGGTGTCGTTGCTGGTCATCTTCTTCCTCCGCGCGCCACGCATGCGTCGAAGCAGTTAAGTCGGCGGGAGAGCAGCGCCTAGTCACCTCCCCATCCGCTCCTCACCGGCATGCATTTATTATGCTCGAGCACGCCACAGAGTCTCCTTCTACCGCTCCGTCGCTCGGCTCCCATGACTGAGCCGACCTCCCGTCGCGAGAGCGCTGCGGACCAAGCTCCTCTTCTACTTAAGCATCCGGCTCTCCTTCTTTGTCCTCCTTTCACCCTTCCGCCCGCCTTGGCACCCTCTCTTCTTGCTTGAGCTCAATCGCCAAGATCACCCCGACCGCCATTGCCGGCTTGAGCTCACAGTGCACCGGTGCTCAGCTGGCTCTTTCCTTCAAACTTTTGCTCCGGCTCCTTCCTCGGTCCTCGAGTGTTGACACTAATCCTATTTCGGTTTGTGTCTTGAGCCTCTTCTCAACCGGGATTTCCCCTTTTACCAAAATCGCGCTTCGTCCTCCTCTCCAGAAGGTGCTCCTTCCTTCACTTATGTGTTCCAGTCTTCTGGTGGACCTCCTGGTTATCATCACCATTGCTTGGTCCTCTATTGCTTAGGATTGCTTGCCCCGCGTTGTCTTCCTCGGCTCGGTGGCGGTGCGCCGCCATTGAACTCCTCGACCTCCTTGGACCTCCTGCAGCCCGGTGAGTTCACAATGACCTCCTGTAGCTTAAGCACTCGATAGCTTAGGTCGCGCGAAGTCTTTCTCGGTTTTCACTTTTCCGCACTTGATCTCCGCCTCGTTCGGCCGCGGCGATATGGGTCGTGTCCGCGACGTTTGTGCCCTCAAAGGTTCGCAATAGTATTGCGAACATTTTGCCCTGTTGGACCGCGCCGCCGTGGTCGTGGTCGCCGGCGACGAGCCAGTGACCAAAGCCGGTGTCCTGGTCTGTTGTCGCATTTTTGTCAAGTCACTGGACCTCCTCGGGTTCATCGTGACCCTCCGTGACCTCCCCGTGTTAGATTCGCACCGTGGGATCTTGTCGGCAAAACTCTAGCTCCCGTGACCTCTTCGATTTAATCCTAGCCCGTAATGACCTCTTCCTGTTTAGATCCACCCGTAGATCCTTGTTCCGTATTAGCTAAGTCCTAGGACCTCTCGGTTGTGGTCTTAGCCGTTCATGACCTCTTGGTGTTGATGCGGACCGCTAGATCTCCTAGTCTAAGTCCTTAGCCGCGGGACCTCCCACCATATAGAATCTCGCCGTTAAAGACCTCCGTAGGTTAAATCCCGGCCGCTAGGATCACCCTCCTCCTTGGGGTCCTCTTTGCAAAGAGACCTCCTTGAGGTCCTCAGGCGAAGAGGTCACCCCATCGCTTTTGTCAAACAGCCCTCTCGGACCTCCTTGGGGTCCTCTTTGCAAAAATCCTTCCTTAGTCGTTTTCTAAAACCACCCCGAGCCACCCCACCAAGGTCCTCTTTTGCAAAAGACCACCCTCGGTCTTTTGTAAAGAAACCTTCAAAACCATCCTGTGGTCCTCTTTACAAAAGACCATCCCTTGGTCTCTTTGTAAAGAGAACCTCGAGACCTCCTCGTCTTTGGTCTTAACCATGAGGACCTCCCGCCTAGATCCGGACCACTCGGGACCTCTCCCATGGAGATCCGAGCCATCCGCATCTCTCTCAGATAGCACCGTGTTGGAGGACCTCCCGAGGGACATCTCGACCGTTAGGACCTCCTCGGTGAGATCCTAGCCGCCAAGACCTCCCGCCGTTAAGCTCACCGCTTAGGTCCTCTCCTCGATCGGATCTAGACCGTTAAGACCTCCCCTGAAATCTTAACCGCCCGCACCTTCCCTTAGCGAGTTAGCCGTAGGACCTCCTCGTGGAGCTCGGGGCCGCGAGATCCGGATCGGCGCCCACGACCTCCCTAGCGCGAGGACCTCCTTCGCGGGTGTCAGTGCATCCAGCTGGTCTGAGCCGTTGGATTCAATATCAACGGCTAAGACCTCTCCTAGCGCGGCAAGGTCTTTGCGCCTGTGAGTTCGTGCGGGTTTTAGCATTCGAGATCGTGAGCCGTGCGATCTTTGATCAACGGCCCACGACCTCCCCGCTTTTATGGGTTTTCAGTTTAGTCCGAGAAGCTTTTATTTGCACATATTAATTGTTTTAAACTTCAAAATTGCATAACTTTTTCTCAGAGCTCCAAATTTAACAAACTAAAGTTCTATAAATGCATCTCATAAAGTACTTTAGCTTAGTATAGGTTTTGCGAGAGTCTTTATACTGAAATTAATCATGTCTTAGATTTAAAACTTAGAAAATCATAACTAAATCATTTTAACTCCAAATGACCTGAAATTTTATATGGGTTACCACTATACCAATCGGTAGCTACCATAAAGTTTCAGCTTCAAAATATTTCTAGAAAATATTTTTGCTACAGTGCTAATTATGGCGAAATTAGGTTTTAGAGAATATCTTTTGCACCACAAATCCAAATTAAGTTTTCCAGTTTCTATGTCTAGGTATGTTCGTATTTTACCTTGTGTATAAATTTCAGTCACATTTGGATAATTTTTGCTTGCTCTTTTGTTTAAGTGTTGCTCGTCTTATTGGTTGTTTTCGCTCTTTCGCTTAGGATTCGATATTTGCGGTAATCCCAGAACGACCCTCCGCAACAAATTGAGCAACGACAAGCGAACAAGCGCTTTGATCATTTCCCATTAATCCCATTACTTTTAAAGTCTAATATTTTGTTTAACTTCTATGTATGCATTGCTATTTTGTTGTTAAATTGATTAGTTAGACCTCTAGTTGCATAATCTGTAGGTAAATAATTATCCTCTACTACAGAGCCTAGGTTATTTCTTGTGATTAGAGCTCGTTGGATGAGCTCTTGTCACTTAGTAGATTCGAATAAATATTGCTTAGCCATGCCTAGCATCGGTAGTATTGGGCGATCATCGACTTAGTCGGTGATCTTGATCACACAAATACTTATATTATTCCATTATGTCCAACCCTTGTGTTTTACCATTTTGCAAATCAAAAACTCGAAAACAAAAGTTATATCTTGGCGTGGGCACAATGGTATGTTGGGTGATCTGTTGGGTGTGATCGGAATGGTGCCTAAGTCCCTAAGGACCGAGTTACTTGTGCCATTGATCCAAGCAATTGTGCGTGCTAACCACACGAGGGGATATGGAACCTCTCTGACTAAGTACTTTGGAAGGTGTTAATTATGAGTGGTTGGTGGGTGTGTTCTTGTGTGTGGTGTTTGGAGGGGAGCATTGGCGGGCCGGTTAGGTTTGTCTAATGTGTCTTTCTCCGTGGGTTGCGGCTCTTAATTAGCATCGTCCATTGGAAAGCGTCTTGTTAGGCTTAGCCATGCCGTGATACCAAAGGAAGTGTGCTAACTGTGGTCGTGGAAAGGCGGTCTATCGTGTGGGTACATTGGTACACCCTCGCAGGTTAAACTATTCGAATAGCCTCGTCTAGGTTATGGACACGCTTGGTTATTTCCCACAAGAACTAGACTACAACCTTTTAAAACTTAAACTTGACATGGGTGGTATGAAGGGGTACTTCATGCTATTGCCGTGGTGACTTTGGGTTAGTCACTTCTAGGTTGGTGTTGTTCTCTATCTATGTTATTATTGTCTCTCTTTTATTTGAACAATAAAAGTTAATTGCAAACTTGCTTTGAATCTATTACCTTATTGTAAATGAAAACTTGCTTTATCTTTGAAAATAAGTCCAAAGCCTCATCCACTTAAATAAAGCTTGCATGTAGTTAATTATAGTTCATACCTCACACGTCAGTCTTGCAGTACAAAAACAAGTTTTGTACTCATCCGCTTTGCTTAATATTAATTGTTGCAGAGGAAGAAGGTGAGCCCAAGGGCCTCACTTTTGTGAGTTGTGTTCTTGTGCTGCTTGGGACGATTAGCTTGGCGGTCCGGTTGGTTGCCTTGTGGGTAAAGGCACACCGATTGGCTTTTGTTTATCGCCATCTTATGGCCATTTTGCTTCATTGTGTATTTATCTATTTGTATGTCTTTTGGCCGTCGGCCTCTCTTTGTAATAACTCTATTTAAAGTATCTATGTCTTTCGCTTGTTGCTTTTGCTTCGGCTCTATGTGTATGAATGGAATTGATGCATGATTTTGTAACGGTGTGTATATCTGCATTGGAAGTATACATATCTCGAGGCTTGGTTTATTTGGTTGGTATTGTAGGACCAAGTGGTCAAGTTAAACAAGATGAGCCGAATAAACCGGGTCCTCACAAAGTTGGTATCACCGATTGGCTTTTGTTTATCGCCATCTTATGGCCATTTTGCTTCATTGTGTATTTATCTATTTGTATGTCTTTTGGCCGTCGGCCTCTCTTTTGTAATAACTCTATTTAAAGTATCTATGTCTTTCGCTTGTTGCTTTTGCTTGCTCTATGTGTATGAATGGAATTGATGCATGATTTTGTAGCAGGGTGTGTATAATGCATTTCGGGAAGTATACATATCTCGAGGCTTAGTTTATTTGGTTGGTACTGTTAGGACCAAGTGGTGGTTAAACAAGATGCAGTTTAATAAACCGGGTCCTCACAAAGTTGGTATCGAGCCATTCCGACCGTAATAACCCAAGCTTGGTCGTCCTTAGGATATTTTGAAAACCTTATTTTCAAAGGGTCAAATGATTTGTGAAAGCTTAAGTAAGTTCTCGGATTTTATTACTTACCTATCTTAGCTTTCTTCTCTCGTCTTGCTCTAATTTGAGTTTTAAAAAAAGTGTTTTCCCCTTTCCTTCTCTCAAAAGATAGTCATTATCGATTAATTGGGTTTTGGGACCAATGAGCTTGGCAAATTGAAATGTTAGCCGCCCTCTACAAGGTTTTGAAGCTTCCGAAGTTGAAGATTTCAATTAGGAGGCTTGGATGCGAAATCTGGACAGCGATCATTCAATTTCCGGACAGCAGGCTCAAAGGTTCTAACCAGGGTAGAAAATAAGAGATTAACCAAGTAAAACTTGTGGGAATAAAAGGGTAAAATGTGATACTAGTTATCTAAGTATCTAACGTTATTTTTATCGCCTTAACCTTGTTCTTGAGTAGTGTTAGGCTGGTTGTAGTGTGCTGAAATTTTTATCTTCTCACACTATTACTCGTTCATTCAATACGGGTTAATGGCATTGAGAAGTTGAGCTTGGTTTGGAGTTTCCTTGCTGTTTTGGAGCTTCTTTGGAAACATTTAAAGTTGTTACTTGCTGTTTTTGGCTTTCGGTTAGGGTGATGTCTCATTCCCTAATCGTTAGCTTTCGCTTTCATCAACTTTTAATGTTAGTGCTTTGGTTTCTAACCTAAGTTTCTTAAGCGAGATGGTGGAGGTACTCGTAGCGGCCGTGGTCGTGACTGGTTTGGATGAGGAGCTTAGCCTCCTCCGACCATGGCGAGGTCCTTCTCGGATCGAGCGCAACCGCTCGGAGGACAGAGGGTCTCTGCTGGATGTTATTGCGCGCAACACCTCCGCCCTTTCGGTGCCTCGGGATCCGGCGGGGTGGACATCGATCCGTGGGGGCCTTGCCGAGTTTCTTCGCACTCACCCCACGTTCTCGGTCCGAGGACCCATTGGGCGCAGATGATGGCGGCTGCGTCGGGTGAGCGTAAGCTCGGCGTTGCTCGGTGCTGGACCGGACAGGCACTCTTTGCCTCCCATCGCCTTCTGGGGCGGCACTCTCTGGTGGGAGAACTTCTTGGCCATGCGCCCGCCGCCACACCGTCTCTTGGGATGAGTTCGGACGGCGTTAGTCGAGCTCACATCCTGCCGCTTGATGAAGCTTAAGAAGAAGGAGTTTCTCGCTCAAGCAAGGCGTAAGTCGGTGATGGAGTACTGCACGAGTTCAACCACTTGGCTCGTTATGCTCCATCCGAGGTGGCCACCGATGAGGCCAGCAGAGAAGTTCATGGAGGGTTTGTGCGAGGAGCCGCAAGACGAGCTCTCCATTGTGGACTTTGCCGACTTCCGTGCCTTGGTAGACAAGGCCATTGTTGCTTGAGCACAAGGCCAAGGCGCTGGCGAGTCCCGCAGCGCAAGTGGGAGGCCCAATGCCGCAGCAGCCGCTCTCTCGTCCTCGTGTCGGGCCTACTCCGGGGCCCGTTCGCGGCTTCCCTACCACAGGGCGGCACGGTTCCTCGCCCTCCGCAGCCGTGCCCCGATCACGTGCGCTGCGAACCAAGCGAGGTGGCCCCGCAATCCGGCCGCCGGGTCACTTGCACCGTGCAACCGAAGGGGCATTATGCCAATAGTTGCCCTAACAGATCGAGCGCCCTCGTCCTAATGGAGGACGCGGGCGGAAGAGGTGGTTCTTCCTGTGATCGAAGGTTGTCCCGCTACCCAAGGCGTGGGTAGTGGCGCGTCAACCTCATCTCCGCGGAGGAGGCACAGGAGGCACCGACGTCGTGTTGGGTACCCTTCGGTTAACTCTTTCCTGCTACGCTTTGTTTGATTCAGCATCTCATTCTTTTGTTTCGAGTCTTTTGCTCTGTGGAGGTCTTCTTTACTCCATTGTTGGTCCCACTGCTCATTCGCTCTCCGGTTGGAGTTGAGAGTCCGAGTGTAGGGATGTCCTGTTGAGATAGAAGGGTAGGATTCTTGGCAAACCTTATCCTCCTTCGATCGGCGAGCTTAGATGTAATCCTAGGCATGGATTGGTTGTCTCGGCACATGGGATAAATTGATTGCGCTAGGAGGCTCATCTACCTCACCATCCTTCGCGCGGCGAGTTCGCTTTTAGAAGTCGCAGGTCCGCATCTCTTCGCGCTCGGCGAAGCCGACTCTAGATATTAGTGAAGTCCCGGTGGTATGTGACTTTGTTGATGTCTTCCCGACGACCTTCGTGGATGCCACGATTCGAGACCTCGAGTTTGTCATTGAGTTGGTTCCCTGCATCGCCCGATTTCAAAGAGGCCTTAGGATGGACCCAATTGAGTTGGTGGAGTTGAAGAAGCGGTGGGTGAGCTTCAAGAGAAGGGTTTCATCCGCCCTAGCTCGTCTCCACGGGATGCTCAGCAATCTTTGTCCCGAAAAGGACAAGACGCTGCGCATGTGCGTTGATTACCGTCCACTTAATGAAGTAGCGGTAAAGAACAAGTACCCTTTGCCCGTGTCGATGACCTCTTCGATCAATTAACTGGAGCTCGAGTCTTCTCCAAGATTGATTTGAGAGTGGGATATCATCAAGTTCGGATTCGACACGAGGATATCCCAAAGGCGGCTTTTCTACTCGTTATGGCATGCGAGTATACCGTCATGTCATTCGGCTTAACCAATGCTCGGCCTTGTTCATGAACCTCATGAATTCGGTGTTCATGGAGTATTTGGATAGGTTCGTTGTGGTCTTCATCGATGATATCCTTATCTACTCTAAGAGCGAGGAGGAACACACCGAGCATTTGAAGCTTGTGTTGGGCAAGCTCGCGAGCACAAGTCGTATGCGAAGTTCGACAAGTGCGCGTTACGGTTGAAGGAAGTAGCCTTCTTAGGCCATATTCTTTCGGCGGAGGCGAGGCGTGGATCCTAGCAAGATCAGCGATGTGCTTTCTCGAGTCGACCTACTTGGTCACCGGTTCGGAGTTTTCTTGGTTTAGCGGGATATTATCGTCGCTTTATCGAGAACTTCTCCAAGATAGCGGCCGATGACGGAGTTGCTCAAGAAGGACAAGAAGTTCTCGTGGTCCGCTGATTGCGAGAAAGTTTCCAAGCGCTTAAGAAGCGATTGACCACCGCTCCGTTCTTGTTCTCCCGATGTCCGTCGAAGCTTGATATCTTTTGCGGCGCTTCTCGTCGAGGCCTCGGTTGTGTCCTTATGCAAGAAGGCAAGGTAGTGGCCTATGCATCAAGGCAATTGAGACCTCATGAACTTAACTATCCTACCCATGACTTGGGTTGGCGGCGTGATCCATGCACTTAAGATTTGGCGACATTACCTAATCGGTGTCGTTGTGAAGTGTATTCGGATCACAAAAGCTTGAAGTATTTGTTCACCCAACCGACACGAACCTCGGGCAAAGGAGATGGTTGGAGTTGATCAGGACTATGACATGGGTATTCACTACCATCCGGGCAAGGCCAATGTCGTTGCGGATGCGCTTAGTCGCATAAGCGCATTGCAATGCATTGTTGCTTCAGGAGCATCAGCCCCCTCTTCTAGAGGAGTTTCAGCGCCTCAACCTGGGTTTGGTTGAGCATGGTTCCCTCGCTGCCTTGGTTGTACAGCCAACCTTGGTGGATCGGATCAGTGCGCTCGTGATCGGATGTTGGGGTAAACCGCATCAAGGAAAATGTCAAGAACGGAACGGCCAAGTGCTTCTCCGTAGATGAGCTTGGTGTCTTGAGGTTCGGGCAACGCCTCGTGGTTCCAAAGGACATAGAGTTGCGGAATTTGATCCTCCGCGAAGCCCACGATTCCCCGTTATCCATTCATCCCGGGGCCACGAAGATGTACCAGATCTTCGCCGAGAGTTTGGTGGACCCGAATGAAGAGGAGATCGCGAGGTTCGTTCTTGAGTCGGCGTGGTGTCGTCGTGTCAAGGCCGAGCATCGGCCGGTGGATTGCTTCACCCTTGCCCATTCCGGAGTGGAAGTGGGATTCGGTCGGGATGGATTTTATCACCGCCTACCCAGTCACCGCGGGCAATGATGCCATTTGGGTTATCATTGACCGGTTGACAAAGTGGCGCACTTTCTTCCGGGCCAAGACCAAGATTACGTGCGGTCACCTTGCGGAGCTCTATCTCGCCGGATAGTGAGCTTGCATGGTGCGAAGGCGATCATTTCGATCGTGGTTCCATCTTCACTTCCTATTCGCATAGCTTGCAAGAAGCTATGGGAACTCGTCTTTCTTCAAAGATGACATATCACCCCCAAGCGGATGGTCGACCGAGACGGTCAACCAAGTTTTGGAGGACATGTCGCGAGCTTGTGTTCTTTCCTATGGGAAGCAGCGGGAGAAGTGCTTGCCATTCGCCGATTTTCTTACAACAACGGTTTCCAAGCCGGTCTCGGCATGGCACCATTCGAGGCCTTATACGGAGAAAGTGTAGAACCAGTTGGTACTGGTGCGAGACCGGTGAAAGACCTTTCTTTGGCCCGACTCAATTAATGAGGCCGAGGTCAAGTCTAGCTCATTCGTGACCGCTTGCATGGCTCAATCCAGCGCAAGAGCTATGCGGATCGTCGTCGTCGTGAGTTGAGCTTTGAGCCCAATGACTTCGTCTATCTCAAGGTTTCTCCTCCGAAGGTCACCAGCGTTTTGGTGTCAAGGGAAAGTTAGCTCCTCGATATGTCGGCCCCTACCGTATTATCGAGAAGAAGGAGCCGCTGTTGCCTACAAGTTGGAGTTGCTCGCTGCACTTGCGGGGTACATGATGTGTTCCATGTGTCCCATCTAAAGAAGTGCCTCCGTGTTCCAGCGAGGAAGCTCAGTTGAAACTCTTGATGTCCGGAAGATTTGACCTATCGCGGCGTCCTGCTCGCATACTCGAGGAAGCTGAGCGAAGAGCGAGGAATAAGACCATCAAGTTCTTTAAAGTTCATGGTCGAACCATTCAGAGGATGAGGCTACTTGGGAGCGAGAAGATCGTCTTCGTCATGCACTACCCTCTTTCTTTTCCGAGTGAACCAAATCTCTGGGCGAGATTTTTGTAAGGGGGAGGTTTTGTAACATCCCAAATTACAGACTTGTGTTGTAAGTGTAAGAAAATGAGTAGAAGTTAAAACTTTTTCTTACATCATGTGTTTCTGTGTGTACTAAACAATTATTTCACCGTAGTATGGGAATACTAAGTCACAAGTCATTGATCATCTCTAGAAATATTTTTCCTAAGTTCTTGGGTTGATGTGTGACCCTCCGAAAAATTTCACAATTTTAGAAATTATTTGAATAGCTTTGAGGCGAGTCAAACCAACATTTGATTGGTCAAACCCTAGTTTATCACTACTGGAATTTTTATAATGCATAAAAACTTCCAAAGTTTTAGGGGTTCAATCATCTAACTACTTAGCTCCAGTTAAAATTTCATCAAATTTGGAGTTCATTTGGCCCTCCAATTAAATCCTCAAATATTCAAAGACAAAATTCAAATTAAAACAGGTCTAGTCTCGTTTCACCCGATCGAGCTCGAACTCGAGTCCGACTCGCCGAGTTGGCTCGACCATGGCTGCGTCCACCGACCGCACTTCTGCTGGCTCGCGCTCGCGCGTGACACATGGGCGGTGTAGTTCTTTGGTCATCTTCTTCCTCCGCGCCACGCGCGATCGGCGCGGCAGTTAAGTCGGCGGGAGAGCGGCGCTAGTCACCTCCCCCATCTGCTCCTCACTGGCATGCATTTATTATGCTCAGAGCCTGCCACAGGAGTCTCCTTCTACCTGCTCCCGTCGCTCAGCTCCCATGACCTGAGCTGGACCTCCCGTGCGAGAGAGCCGTTGCGGACCAAGCTCCCCTCTTCTACTTAAGCATCCAGCTCTCCTTCTTTGTCCTCCTTTCACCCTTCCGCAGCCCCAGTTGGCACCCTCTCTTCTTGCTTGAGCTCAATCGCCAAGATCACCCTGACCGCCATTGCCGAAGCTTGAGCTCCACAGTGCGGCCGGTGCTCCAGTGGCTCTTTCCTTCAAACTTTTGCTCCGGCTCCTTCCTCTGGTCCCCTGGAGTGTTGACACTAATCCTATTTCGGTTTGTGTCTTCAGGCCTCTTCTGAATTCGGGATTTCCCCCTTTTCGGCTGAAAATCGCCGCTTTCGTCCTCCTCTCCGGTAAGGTGCTCCTTCCTTCACTTATGTGTTCCGTGTCTTTCTCGTGGACCTCCTGGTTATCATCACCATTGCTTGGTCCTCTATTGCTCAGATTGCTTGCCCCGCGTTGTCTTCCTCGGCTCGGTGGCGGTCGTCGTCATTGGAACTCCTCGACCTCCTTGGACCTCCTCCGCCCCGTGAGTTCACAATGACCTCCACGTAGCTTAAGCACTCGATAGCTTAGGTCGCGCGAAGTCTTTCTCGGTTTTCACTTTTCCCGTGCTTGATCTCCGCCTCGTTCGGCTCGCGGCGATATGGGTCGTGTCCGGCGGCGTTTGTGCCCTCAAAAGGTTCGCAATAGTATTGCGAACATTTTTGCCCCGTTGACCGCGCGCCGCCGTGGTCGTGGTCGCCGGCGACGAGCCGCTGACCAAAGCCTGTCCTGGTGCGTTGTCGCATTTTGTCAAGTCACCGGACCTCCTCGGGTTCATCGTGACCCTCCAGACCTCCCGTGTTAGATTCGCACCGTGGGATCTTGTCGGCAAAAACTCTAGCTCCCGGGACCTCTTCGATTTAATCCTAGCCCGTAATGACCTCTTCTGCTTAGATCCACCGTAGATCCTTGTTCCGTATTAGCTAAGTCCTAGGACCTCTCGGTTGTGGTCTTAGCCGCTTCATGACCTCTTGGTGTTGATCCGGACCGCTAGATCTCCTAGTCTAAGTCCTTAGCGCGGGACCTCCCACCATATAGAATCACGGCCGTTAAAGACCTCCGTAGGTTAAATCCCACCGCTAGGATCACCCTCCTCCTTGGGGTCCTCTTTGCAAAGACCTCCTTGAGGTCCTCTCAGGCGAAGAGGTCACCCGTCGTTTTGTCAAAGCAGCCTCTCTGGACCTCCTTGGGGTCCTCTTTGCAAAAGTCCTTCCTTAGTCGTTTTCTAAAAACCACCCTCGAGCCACCCCACCAAGGTCCTCTTTTGCAAAAGACCACCCCGGTCTTTTGTAAAGAAAACCTTCAAAACCATCCCAGTGTCCTCTTTACAAAAGACCATCCCTTGGTCACTTTGTAAAGAGAACCTCGGACCTCCTCGTCTTTGGTCTTAACCATGAGGACCTCCCGCCTAGATCTGGACCACTCAGGACCTCTCCCATGGAGATCCGAGCCATCCGATCTCTCTCAGATAGCACCGTGTTGGAGGACCTCCCGAGGACATCTCGACCGTTAGGACCTCCTCGGTGAGATCCTAGCCGTCAAGACCTCCCCGTTAAGCTCACCGCTAGGTCCTCTCCTCCGACGGATCTAGACCGTTAAGACCTCCCTCGGAAATCTTAACCGTCCAAACCTTCCCCTTAGCGAGTTAGCCATAGGACCTCCTCGTGGGCTCGGGCCGCGCATCCGGATCGGCGCCCACGACCTCCCTAGTGCGAGGACCTCCTTCGCGGGTGTTGTGCATCCAGTGGTGGGAGCCGTTGGATTCAATATCAACGGCTAAGACCTCTCTAGGCGCGGCAAGGTCTTTGCGCCCGTGAGCTCGTCGGGTTTTAGATTCGAGATCGTGAGCCGTGCGATCTTTGATCAACGACCCACGACCTCCCGCTTTTATGGGTTTTCCAGTTTAGTCCGAGAAGCTTTTATTTGCACATATTAATTGTTTTAAACTTCAAAATTGCATAACTTTTTCTCTGTAGCTCCAAATTTAACAAACTAAAGTTCTATAAATGCATCCATAAAGTACTTTAGCTTAGTATAGGTTTTGCAAGAGTCTTTAATACTGAAATTAATCATGTCTTAGATTTAAAACTTAGAAAAATCATAACTAAATCATTTTAACTCCAAATGACCTGAAATTTTATATGGGTTACCACTATACTATCGGTAGCTACCATAAAAGTTTCAGCTTCAAAATCTTTCTAGAAAATATTTTTGCTACAATTGCTAATTATGGCATAGAAATTAGGTTTTTAGAGAATATCTTTTGCACCACAAATCCAAATTAAGTTTTTCAGTTTCTATGTCTAGGTATGTTCGTATTTTACCTTGTGTATAAATTTCGTCACATTTGGATAATTTTGCTTGCTCTTTTGTTTAAGTGTTGCTCGTCTTATTGGTTGTTTTCGCTCTTTCGCTTAGGATTCGATATTTGCGGTAATCCCAGAACGACCCTCCGCAACAAATTGAGCAACGACAAGCGAGCAAGCGCTTGATCATTTCCATTAATCCCATTACTTTTAAAGTCTAATATTTTGTTTAACTTCTATGTATGCATTGCTATTTTGTTGTTAAATTGATTAGTTAGACCTCTAGTTGCATAATCTGTAGGTAAATAATTATCCTCTACTACCTGAGCCTAGGTTATTTGCTGTGATTAGAGCTCGTTGGATGAGCTCTTGTCACTTAGTAGATTCGAATAAATATTGCTTAGCCATGCCTAGCATCGGTAGTATTGGGCGATCATCGACTTAGTCGGTGATCTTGATCACACAAATACTTATATTATTCCATTATGTCCAACCCTTGTGTTTTACCATTTTGCAAATCAAAAACTGAAAACAAAAGTTATATCTTGGCGTGGGCACAATGGTATGTTGGGTGATCTGTTGGGTGTGACTGGAATGGTGCCTAAGTCCCTAAGGACCGAGTTACTTGTGCCATTGATCCAAGCAATTGTTGCGTGCTAACCACACGAGGGGGATATGGAACCTCTCTTGACTAAGTACTTTGGAAGGTGTTAATTATGAGCTGGTTGGTGGGTGTGTTCTTGTGTGTGGTGTTTGGAGGGGAGCATTGGCAGACCGGTTAGGCTGTCTAATGTGTCTTTCTCCCGTGGTTGCGGCTCTTAATTAGCATCGTCCATTGGAAAGCGTCTTGTTAGGCTTAGCCATGCCGCATACCAAAGGAAGTGTGCTAACCGTGGTGGTGGAAAGGCGGTCATCGTGTGGGTACATTGGTACACCCCTGCAGGGTTAAACTATTCGAATAGCCTCGTCCTAGGTTATGGACACGCTTGGTTATTTCCCACAAGAACTAGACTACAACCTTTTAAAAACTTAAACTTGACATGGGTGGTATGAAGGGGTACTTCATGCTATTGCTGTGGTGACTTTGGGTTAGTCACTTCTAGGTTGGTGTTGTTCTCTATCTATGTTATTATTGTCTCTCTTTTATTTGAACAATAAAAGTTAATTGCAAACTTGCTTTGAATCTATTACCTTATTGTAAATGAAAACTTGCTTTATGCTGAAAATAAGTCCAAAGCCTCATCCACTTAAATAAAGCTTGCATGTAGTTAATTATAGTTCATTTACCTCACACGTCAGTCTTGCAGTACAAAAACAAGTTTTGTACTCATCCGCTTGCTTAATATTAATTGTTGCAGAGGAAGAAGGTGAGCCCCAAGGGCCTCACTTTTGTGAGTTGTGTTATGCTGTTTGGGACGATTAGCTTGGCGGTCCGGTTGGTTGCCTTGTGGGTAAAGGCACACCGATTGGCTTTTGTTTATCGCCATCTTATGGCCATTTTGCTTCCATTGTGTATTTATCTATTTGTATGTCTTTTGGCCTACGGCCTCTCTTTTTATAATAACTCTATTTAAAGTATCTATGTCTTTCGATTGTTGCTTTTGCTTGGCTCTATGTGTATGAATGGAATTGATGCATGATTTTGTAACGGGTGTGTATAATGCATTTGGAAGTATACATATCTCGAGGCTTGGTTTATTTGGTTGGTCTTCGTTAGGACCAAGTGGTCGTTAAACAAGACGAGCCGAATAAACCGGGTCCTCTGATCGGCCGTAAGGGAGCGATCGAGGCCGCCTTGGTGGTGGTCCGACCGTGTTGGCTTGGTTCGTCGTCCTGCGTGGCGGCGATGTGTGTTTGTTAGGTCAAGTTCATGTTCATTAGTGCATATGTGTTGCATGATGCATGTTTTGGCTAACGTGGGTCAAGTTGTGAAGAACTTGTTCCGGATTCGTGTTTGCTTGTCTATTGTCGCGCGTGTGGCTTGCGGTCTATGACGGTCAATGGCAAGGAGGATCGGGACTAAGCTTGGAGAGCCGAGGTCCGTAACGATCAGGATGCGGGTGAGGTCGAGGGACTCTGCGGGCGCAGAATGGACAAAGGTGACCGAGCAGGCGGTTGGTGCGGCCGGTTGGATCAAGCGGCGCAGGAGTCGTTGCAAGTGCTCAGTGGTGCCGGTGGGATCCGGACGGGAGAGACTTGACGACAAGGAGCCGTTGATCAACCTACACGTGACGAAGCAGGCGATTGCTTCACCAGGATTGGACTTGGTCTTTTGGAGAAAGATCGAGACAAGGGTATGTTGGTAATTTTACCAAATACCGCATTGGTGACTTTTGGCTAAACCGCGGCGCGGGTCGGCGCATGGTGAAGCGGTTTAGGTCAATCGATGATGAATACGACACTTTAAAATGCGTGCGTGTGTTAACCCATTGTGTGTTAGGGTTTAATGGGTGCCCTAATGGAATATTCTCTAGAATATAGCCTCCACTATAAATAGAGGAGGGTGCTGGCCAACACCTCTCTAACCCACTTATTTGATAGCCCTATTTTGTGTTTTAGGGTTTTGGGGAGAAAGGTGGAGAGTTAGGGTTCTAGGGATGGATTGAGTGTGTGCTCTTGGATAGAGTTTTGTCCTCCATGTGGGAGTGGCTGTAAACATCAATCATCAATCTATCTAATCAATCCAAGGAAAGATTTCACAAATTGTATCTCTTTGTGTTCATCCTATCTATTTGTGATTTTGGGGCTTTCTTTGATCCGAGAGTTTTTACTTGGTTTTTCTTCTTGATCTTGCTTGCTGGGATATGTGGGAACCCATCTAAGGTCATCTTGATCATCATCCACCTACGAGCAAGTTGTTGGATCAAGTTTCGTTTTTGCCGGTTTGGTGAAAGAAAGGGTGATTTTGGGGTTTTGCTCTTGAGAGCTTTTGGCTTAGTTTCTTCTCTTGATCTAGCTTGCTGTGACATGTAGGAACACATCTAGGATCATCTTGATCATCAATCACCCACGAGCAAGTCTCTAGATCAAGTTTTCGTTTTTGCTCGTTTTGAACCCTCCCTCGGTAAAATGGAAAAAGGTCAAAACTTTGATGCGGATCTACTCAATCGTTGCTTGAAATAGGTTCCTAATATCCTTAGGAAGGTGTGTTCCAAATTTGGTCAAGTTTGGCCGTGTAGGTAAAAAGTTAGGCCGATTTTAGTTTCGGTTTTCGGGCTGATTTTCCTGTTCATCGTGCTAGAGGTCAGATCGTCCATCCGAGAGGTCGATCGTTAGTAAATCGGTCGACCGCCTGTGAGAGGTCCGATCGCTAGGCAAAATACTCGACCTGATTTACGAGAGGTCGGACTACCGAGACTCGTGATTTGAGTTTTTGTTGATTTTGTTTCGGGGTTTTGATTGGATTCAATACAAGTCTTCCACTGTGCTTGTCGATTGATCTTCATAGCTATTGGAGTAAACATCGTGTTGAATCCGATCGTTTGTGAAAAAGTTGAGCGTGCTCCTATTCACCCCCCTCTAGTCGCCTTTCCGGTCCAACAATAACCCATCTTAACATAAATAAGCGACGTGGGCGCTCGTGGGCGTTGATGCGAAATCCAACGGCAAGACGACGAGAACAGCCAGACGCGCGCGATTCCAAAGGCCCACCGTTGGATCAAGATCCAACGGCTCACTTGGAGAAACATTCGGACCGAGTGAATGCCTCGACCACCCACACCGCAGATCTCAAGATGAGCGGCTCGGCGCACCTTCGCCGGGAGTCCGAATGCACTCGCGATCGCGACCGCAGTCGGCGATGGGCGATCCGAACGATTAGGAAACCGGATGGTCCGAACGTTCTCTAGATCTGGGTCGTTGATCACAAGATCAACGGCCCACGATCATCAAAACGCTACGCACGCCCCCGAGAGATTAAGTGCGCCGGGAGGGGTTTAATGAGTGGACCCACATGCGAGTGACACAATCTGACGGCTTAAGACATCTTAATTACTCCTAATGATTACCAATGATTAAGACCTTAAATGTGTCTTAACGACTACGACACAGAGCGAGTCCCGTCCGGCAAAAACCTGAGCGAAAAGAATGGCTCGCCGCCGGCGGCTCCGGCCACGGCGGCGCAACCTTAAGACTAAAATGGGTTCGCAATAGCCTTGCGATCCTGATGGTGGTAACCTCGCCGGCGGCGAAGGTCTAGAACGCCGGCTAGCCGGAAAGTAGCGACGGTGACCAACTCGGCTAAAAGCGAAAATGCAAGAAAAGCTCCGCAGCAGTCCAGAGAAGCATGTGCCAAGCATCTACGAACTAATAAGAAGCTACCTTAACCGAGGTGAGCTTCAAAGATGGTCGGAGAAGGTCTGACCACGGTGGAGCTTGCCGGACCCGAAGAAGAAGATATGAAATTAGAGACTTGAGCCAAAATGAAAACCACTGGTGGTCAAAATAGCTACAACATAGCCCAAGGAAACTTCAAGAGCAATTAATTGAGAAATGGAGCACTCACCGGAGCTGAGGAAGGAAAGGGATGGTTTCGGTCGAATTTGAACAAACCCCAAATTTGTCAAACCCTGAAAGTGAAACCCAAAATTAAGTGAGGGGAAATGGTTAGGGCATTAAGGAGTTGAAAAAGGTACAAGAATATTTGAAGAAGAACCACTGGAACTTCATGATCCTCAATGGAGCTCCACGGGTCAACAATGGTGATTTGGTGTTTTTGGTGAATTAAGCTCCAAAAATTGAAGGAGGAGCTAAGGGTGGTGTAAAGGAACACCAGGAAGGGATTTTGGGACCTTTATAATGTTTGGAAAAACTAGGGTTTGGTAAGAGGAGCCTCTCGGGTGAGCTAAGTCCATGACACAAACATGGACCGAAAAGCAAAATGATGGAGATGTAGGAGTAGGGCATGCCTCTCGGCCGAAAGCACATGCAAGCACTTAATGCCGACTAGGGAGACGTTGCCAGAGGAACACGATTTGACAGCGCCAAGCCTCTCTCTGTTCACGCACTGCGGGAGGTTGAAGATGACCAGAGAAAAAGGCAAGGACGCTGTGAGTCATTGGATTTAGAAATGGACAGTTAAGATCTCTCGAAGCTCCTGAGGTTTAAACACAACAGAGGAGATTGTGAGCGTTGGATTTTAATCCAACGGCTCAGATCGACAAAACAATCGGAAGTCCGAACGTTTCTGGCTACGCGGACGGTCCGATTTTAATCCAACGGCTGAGGCTCGCCCAAGGCTCCGGAGGTTAGAATCAACAGAGAAGATCGCGAACCCTTGGATCAGAAATGAACGGCCACGATGAGAGTTGCATTCGAAAGTCCGAATGTTCACGCGAACCTGGGCCGATCGATAAGGATCCAACGGCTGAGATTGAAAGCGCGCTTTTAAGAGGAGGCCCGGTGCAGTTAGTTGACTGGACCAAGTCAAGTGGCTTGAGCCTGAGTCTGATTCGAACCCAACGAACAGTGAAATTAGGTTTTGAGTTTTAAACTGAGCTGGGACTTTGGGGATTTATTTGAGATAGCAAAACAACTCCAAACATTATGAAATTTTTACTGGAGCTTGCCAACTCAGATATTAACCTTGTGTAAAATTTGCAGAGGTTTTTATGCAGTGAATTATTCTCCAAAAATTATGCAAGGCTCTAGTTTAAGGTTTGACTGAAAGTCAAACAGGTTTGACTGCCCTCTAAAAATATTCATACAATTTCTAAAAATTGTGAAATTTTTCAGAGAGGTCACATACCATCCCAGGAACTTAAGAAAAATATTTCCAAAGGATGATCACAAGATTTGAGATGAATGTTTTTGGAAGACAAGGTTTTGGATCAAAAGACTTGTGACTTTGTATTTCCATAATTCTTGTACAGGAATTGTTTAGAACATACAGGAAATACATGATGTAAGAAAAAGTTTTAATTTCTACTCATTTTCTTACATTTGAAACACAAGTCCAAAATTGGGATGTTACAAATCTCCCCTTACAATACAGGGGAGGTTCTGCCAAAAAATTTGGTAGAATGTTTTGGCTTATAATTGTTTAATGTTAGTTGGTAGCATTCTAGGCTCATGTTGGGCTGGGGTGTTACAGTTGGTATCAGAGCCAGGTTGTAGGTCCATGGTATAGGAAATATTAATTTGACACACTACGCACTGTAGGTGTGGTGGGTTTTTCTTTCTGCATTGCATTGCATACGCGCTTCTATTGGTTGTATATTTAATCTTGTTCTACTGGTGCTAGTTGCTCTTTGTGTTAAATGATTGATTGTTCTTGTTGTGATGTTTAGTGATGGCAAGGGGTGGAGGCCACGGTCGTGGTCGTGGCCGGCAGGGTGCCGGACGAGGCCAGGCAACGCCCCGCCATAAGTTCAGAACTCTGTAGCTAGGGAGGCAAGTCCTGCAGAATCGGAAGAGGAGGTTGCTTCAGCGGTTCAGGGGACTCAGGCTCCACCGGTTGTACCTGTTGCCGCTCCTTTGGCGGCCCCCGCAGTGGTACCCACGACGGTTACTATGGGGTTGCATCAGTGGAATGCCCTGCGCCTTGATACCTTTGATGGGATGGGCATGCCAGTTGACGCTGCTAACTGGCTGCGACACATGGAGTGACACTTTGGAGCACTGGGAATGACTTCAGAGATGAGGGCTCAGTTTGTAGCCTTCCAGCTAAAGGGGCAGGCATATATCTGGTGGGAGGGAGTCTTGACAGCTAGGACCGCTGCCCATGGCCCCACACAGGAGCCGCTTTTGTTGAGCAGTTCCGGAGGAGGTTCTACCCAGCTTCGTTTGTGGAGAGAATGGAGGTCTCATTGCAAAGTTACAAGCAGGGCAAGATGACAGTGTCAGAGTATGAAGCGGGTTTTAATAACCTGATCCGCTTCGTTCCAACGGTGGCTACTGATGAGGCGGAGAAGGCCAAGAGGTTTCGCAGGGGGCTTAGACAGGAGTTTCGCCAGGTATTGGGCGCGCTGGAGCTGCGCGACTTTAGCTCCCTGGTAGAGCAAGCCAGGGGCATGGAGTTAGAGATGCAGCTTGGAGAAGAGGTGCAAGGTATGGTGGCTTCTTCTGATGCAGGCGACAGTCAAAAGAGGAGCTTTGGAGGAGGAAGTGGGTCATTTTTGAAGCCTGTTCCCAAGAAGTTCAAGGGCTCACAGAATTCATCCAAATCCAAGTTCACAAAGCCGCAATCATCTTTCACCTCCCGACAGTCAGCGGGTGCTCCCATGTTTTGACCGGTTCCAGGGCAGGGTATGAAGTGCTTCAAGTGTGGCAGCGAGCATCGTGCTGCAAAGTGTACCTGGTCGGGCTCTTGTCGCCATTGTGGTCTGGCGGGCCACAAGGCGCTAGTCTGCCAGCAAAATCTAGCTAGCATTATCAAGTGGGAGCCAGTTCAGGCGTCAGCCCCAGAGCCAGTTGCTTCTTCCCGAGGGTCAGTGCAGATGTTAGCAGCTTCACCTACTCAGTCTTGGGGCGACCTCGGCTTTACTACATTTCTGGAGGATCCCACCACGGGTACTTTTGGCCACCTGGTTCCATGGCACCTTCAAGACTCCTCAAGACACCATCGCACCACCATACCAGGGTGTTGGAGCTCCTATCGCCCCAGCAGCAGTTTCCTATGCCATGCCGACGGCAGAGTCGGCAGGTCGTCCCGATGTGGTGACAGGTACACTCTTAGTGGACTCAGTGGAGGTATTTAGCTATTTTCCTAGTTTAAAAGGTATTTTTGGCATTAAATAATTATTTACTATGTACAAATTTAAACCAAATCTAAGTTGAGTATAGTTTAATTAAGGTCTACATACCCTATGTCACTACTCTGGAATTTTTATAGAATTTTTAGAGGTATCTTTCTATTCTCCTAGTTTAAAAAGTATTTTTGGAATTAACAAATTATTTAACATGTACAAATGGAAACCGAATCTAAGTTGAGAATATTTTAATTATGTTCTACTTACCCTATTTAGCTACTCTTGAATTTTTATAGAATTTTTAGAGGTATCTTGCTATTTTCCTAGTTTAAAAAGTATTTTCAGAGTTAAAAAATTATTTACTGTGTACAAATGGAAACCAAATCTAAGTTGAGAATATTTTAATTAAGGTCTACATACCCTATTTAGCTACTCTGGAATTTTGATAGAATTTTCAATGGTATCTTTCTATTTTCCTAGTTTAAAAGTATTTTGAATTAACAAATTATTTAGTGTCTACAAATGGAAACCAAATCTAAGTTGAGAATATTTTAATTGAGGTTCACATACCATCTTTAGCTACTCTTGAATTTTTATAGAATTTTGAGAGGTATGTTGCTATTTTTCTAGTTTAAAAAGTATTTTCGGCATTAACAAATTATTTACCATGTACAAATGGAAAGTAAATTTAAGTTTAGAATATTTTAATTAAGGTCTACATACCCTATTTAGCTACACTTGAATTTTTATGTTATTTTTAGAGGTATCTTGCTATTTTCCTAATTTTAAAAGTATTTTCGGCATTTACAGATTTTTTTACTGTGTACAAATGAAAACCTACAAAGTTTTAGCTTTTTGCAGATTTAATCTAAATCATTCAAGTACTATATTTACCTGCGAAGTGGGTGACCTGATCTGCTTCTCTCTCTCTCTCTCCGCTATGGACCTAACACTTGCGACGTCATTTCTCCTCTCCTTCTCTCTCTCTCTCTTCCTTTTCTCGGAATTAAAATGACTTTTGGGCCGATAGGGGGAGGGGTTGTTATAGTTCCTATCACCAGTTGAACTGGCGATTGGAGCCAATCACCAGTTGAACTAGCGATAAGGGGTTGAACAGGCGATATGGCAGTAAATGGGCTCCTCTTGTCGCCATTTCAAATGGCGGGATGAACCCATTCTTATAATTTTTTATTTTGACTATTTATTTTTGTAATTATTTATTAAAAAATAATATTATTTAAAAAATCTCGCAGAAACTACCAACAAGGCTTACATTAGCCTCTATTCTAATACCTGCCATTCTCATCCAAGAATTGGTTTTTTCTACCTATCCTCTTCGCCTTCGTAGTTGCTTGTAGCTCCAACTCTTTGGTGTGTCGAAGTTAAAACTACGGGAAGCACTCTGCTGCTGGTGCATATTGGTATGAAATAGGATGTTTCTCAAGTATACATTGTTACATTGTGACGCCTAGCTCCAAATAGCCATAGATAATCTAGGCCCACACACGTCATGCGCCCCTAATCCGCATGTACCTGTAAGCGTAAGGGTTGGCTCTGATACCATTTGTAATGCCCCAGCTTCAAATAGGCTTAGATCTACACGCATGCCGGATAAATCACGCACCCGCACCAACCCCGCTTACGCTTTCATCCTTGTTTCATGTAAAAGTGTTAACATGATGGTTGAAATGCATTTAACACTAAGGTTTATATGGTGGTACAAGTCTTGCTCAACTAGCAAGGTGAGACTAAATTCCCAACTCTCATACTCATACCCCTACATGGGTCGTGGACTCAATTCATCCTTGTATTTGGGCTTGGATCTCACACGTCGTGTAATATCCCGATGGGTGATGCACTAGAAGTCGGAAGGGAGAATCGGTTCGGGAGAATATTTAACTGAACGTCGGGAGGGACCAATTGGAAATATTTCAGTCTTTGCAGAGAGTAGAGGGGGAAAGAGCAATTTTGCGGCAACTGCCTAGATCCCATGGCCCAAGAGGCCCAGGGTGGCCGGCCATAGCCTAGGGGCGCCACTCCTTACAAAACCCTAGCCGACCCTCCTCTCCCCTTTCCTCCCCACTCCCAACCGGCCGCCACCTCCCCTCTCCACCTCTCCACCTCCCCTCCACCCTCCCTTGCGCACCTCTCCACCTCCCCACCACCACCATTGCTGCTGGCCGAAGAGGAGAAGGAGCTCCATTGCAGCCGGCCAAGGAGGAAAAAGAAAGGGAAAAGGAGAGAAGAAGGAAGAAGAAGAGGGAGACGAGAAGGAAGAGACGAGAAGGAGGATCGTCTTCGGGGGGCTGATCTCCGTCATTCCGCACGTCGTCAAGGGTAACGAGATGTTCTTGTAGGGTAATTAGTCTTGGAAGAGATTTTGGTAGTCTTTGGTTAGATGGCATTCGGCCTGCTGTTTTACAGTTTTCGTCCAGTGGCTTGCGAGGTAAATTTCATGTGGTTAGAGGATGAATCTGGAGTTTTGGTCTACTAGAGAGTTGTAGGTTATTGTTTTAGCTTTCAGTGGCCACCAAGTTCACCCAAATCCGATTAACGGTTAGAGAGTTATGATTTTTCTAAGACTGCTGTTCCACTGCTCTGTCAGTAATTAGGCAGTTTGTAGAAAACCGATTAAAAGTGATGGTTAAATTGGAAATCTGAGAACCCCAGTATAACGAAAGTTGTAGATAATCCTTCTAGGTTTCAGGAAAACTAAAGATCATGGAATTCGGACGAACGTAGAGAAAGTTATGATAAATTCATTATTGCTGTCCAGAAACCCGACGCGAGAATGGATACTCTGTTGTTTAGTTTGGTAGGGCTAGTAAAGGGCCGAATCAGAGAACCTCACCAACTAGGTTTAGAAGGGGAATTCAATAAACTTTTCAGATTGTCCAAGATCACTCCATTTGGATTTCTGTACATTTAGGTATGATTTTTCAAGGGGTTGTTCTCTGAAAAGAAATCGACAGCCAAAGATTAGAATTGGGGATTGCGTTTAGTGGACGATGTACTCATTTTGTGTTTATGGTTTTGTTATTAGACCTCTATGGTAGCCTTAGCTTGTCTCAATTGTATGTCCAGGTGTGGGTTTGGCTCCGGGAGCAGTACCTTATTCCCGACATCCACCTTCGCACGGTTGAGGCAAGTGCATTGTTGTTTGAACGATTGGCTATATTGTGTGTTATTTGATATATGGTTGCATAGCAAGATGGTATACTTGATGAATGCTTAAGTATGGTTATTGCTCAAATGATGCTCATGCTTTACTATGGTTAAGTGTTGTTGTCTTTTGGTAATTTGATGATGATTAAATGATGAGCATGTGCATATTGAAATCATATTGAGGCTTGGTCATGTGGTGACCAAGTGTGTTTCCCTTTGAGATTCCCGTCATAAATGTGACGGGCCGAGATCCTCACTCGTGGAGTGTGGGCTTGAGGTCCCCGTTATGCGAGTAACGGGCAATTGGTCCTGTGCGTGCGCAAGACAGCATGGGTATCTTGGCGGCGGTCGCATACTCGCATTACGTGTAATGCACACGAGAGTTAAAGTTAAAGGTTCCTTGAGCATTGCATTTGCATATGAGATGTTTGATGTTGATCTTATTTATACGTATGTTGATGTTATAGTTTCGTTATGTACTTGCCGAGTCCGTGGACTCACTCTTACTTTTATTGTTGTTTTAGGTACCTGAGCCAAGAATGACATGCATGGGGAAGTAGGCGCTAGTCACTCACACACCACACGAACTAAATAAAGTTGAATGTTCTTGAGCGGTTGATTTTAGAATACTACATTATGTCTTATGCAATGGATTTATGTAATAATGATGAGTAGCGGTTCTTCATGACTCTCTAGTTTTGTTGGATTCCTAGCATGTCATTGTCTATCTTTTGATGTCTTTGGATGAAAGTTTTAATTATTATTTGATTAAAGCAGGTGTTGGAACCTCAGTGTAATTAACTTTACAAGGGAGGTTACACTAAATTTATTAGGATTGTCTACTTTAGAGTTACTAGAGTTTGTTTAGTAGCATTCCGTGCTCATGACGAGTTGAGATGTTCTGATTGGTATCGAGCGGTCAGTAGGTCCGTGGTATATGAAAAGTTAAATTTGACACACTATGCACAGTGAGGTGGGAATGGGTTAATGCATTGCATTACTGTTGCTATTGAGTTTTATTTCTCTTGTGTGATAGCTACTAGTTAGACTACTCTTGTGGTCCCAGCTTGTTGTAAGTGCTTATTGTTTGATTGTTTTGTGTGATGTTTAGATATGGCAAGGGTGGAGGCCGAGGTCGTGGTCGTGGCGGCAGGGAGCCGGCGAGGCGGCATCGCCCGCGAGTTCGAGTCGTAGTTGGAGAAGCTAGCCTGCGGAATCGAGAGGAAGAGGTTGCTTCATGCAGGAGAACCAGGCCCAACCACCGCGCTGTTGTCGCCTCCCGTGGTGGCCTCGCACGGCACTCGCGGTGTATGCTATGGATTACACCGTGGAACGCATTGAGGCCGGACACCTTCGGCCGGTCGAACACGCCGGTTGACGCAGCCTAATCGGCTGCGGCACATAGAGAGGCACTTCGGAGCTCTGGGAATGACCTCGGAAATGAGGGCTCAGTTCGTGGCTTTCCAATTGAAGGGGCAGGCGGATATCTGGTGGGAAGGAGTCTTGATGACCAGGACAGCAGCTCTTGGACCAGTTACCTGGGAACATTTTGTTGAACATTTCAGGAAGAGGTTTTATCCAGCTTCATATGTGGAGCGAATGGAAGTCTCTTTGCAGAACTTCAAGCAGGGTAAGATGACAGTGATAGAATATGAAGCCGGTTTTAACAACCTGGTTCGTTTTATTCCAGCTGTGGCCACAAATGATGAAGAAAAAGCCAAGAGGTTTCGCAGGGGGCTCAGGCAAGAGTTCCGGCAGGTATTGGGAGCATTGGAGTTGCGGGATTTCAGTTCTCTGGTCGAACAAGCCAGGGGCATGGAACTGGAGATGCAGCTTGGTGAGGAACTGCCAGGAGCGGAAGGCGTTGTGGTTTCGAGTGCGGTGGCGGCGAAAGGGTTTTAGCGGTGGGGTGGGACCTTCCGAGACCCACTTCCAAGAGGTTCAAAGGGCGAAATCATTCAAGACCAAGTTCACAGGGGCACAGTCTTCTTCCACCTCGCGAGCGTCGGCAGCTGCACCTAGGTTACGTCCGGTCCCAGGGCAGGGCATGAAGTGCTTCAAGTGCGGCAGCGAGCATAGAGCTTCAGAGTGCAGCTGGTTCGGGTCTTGCCGCCATTGTGGTCAGGAGGGCCATAAGGCATTGGTTTGTCGGCGGAATCCCGCCAGTATCATCAAGTGGGAACTGTTCGATGTCGGTGCAGCGCCAAGAGCTTCTTCTCGAGGGTCGGTTCGGATGTTAGCAGCTACTCCTACCCCTACTTGGGCACCGCCACGCCTTTACCTTCCCGCACTGGAGGAGCACCACCACTGAGTACTTTGGCGCCCTCCCGTGGCCCCATTTCCATAGTGGCGCCTTGGACACCTCCGGCGGCCTCCGTACCACCGTACAGTGTGTCGGAGCCTCTCCCCAAAGCCAGCCTCTCACGCTATGCCGACGGCAGAGTCGGTGAGTCGTCCTGATGTGGTGACAGGTACGCTCTTGGTGGATTCAGTAAAGGCACTTGTTCTATTTGATTCGGGGGCTACCTTTTCTTTTGTATCACTAGATTTTGTTAGTAAGGCGAATTTGAGTTTGCGTAGATAGCTCGATCGATTCTAGTTAATTCTCACGGGAATTCTCTCTAGCTCTGATTTGTCTGGTTGTGTGATTTCGTTAGATGGAGAAGAATTCATTGCTAATCTGATGGTTATGAAGATGGAGCCGTTTGATGTTATCTTGGGGATGGACTGGTTGCATAATTACTGTGCTATCATTTCCTGTTTTTGGAAGACAATAACCCTGCAAGCTCCGTCTGGGCAGGAGATAGTATTCCAATGTAGCGCTCCATCTCACTCACTTTTTGTGATGGCTAGCCTTTTTCCCGGTGGCCGTCTGGCCGAAGAATGGGTTTCTTTTGTCTCTAGTGGAGAAGCCGAGTTCATCTCAGCGTGCAGAAGATATTTTGGTCGTTCGGGAGTTCTGGATGTTTTCGGTGAGCTACCAGGATGCCACCACCTCGTCCGTAGAGTTCGAATTGATTTGGTACAGCGCGCCCACTGT
This sequence comes from Ampelocalamus luodianensis, assembly GCA_036346255.1. Classification (NCBI taxonomy): domain Eukaryota; kingdom Viridiplantae; phylum Streptophyta; class Magnoliopsida; order Poales; family Poaceae; genus Ampelocalamus; species Ampelocalamus luodianensis. The sequence continues at coordinate 39,818,618 of CM070626.1, forward strand.
CTCTATGACCCCTTACTGGTTGGGCCCGTCCGTTCTGGAGGAACTAAAGAAGCATTGGATGATTTAAAAGCAAAGGATCTTATTCGTCGGTGTGTCTCCATGGGGAGCCTCTTTCTTTTTACCAAGAAGAAGGATGGTAGTTGGCGCATGTGTATTGATTATCGTGCTCTTAACCAGCTAACCATCAAGAATAAGTATCCTCTGCCTCGCATAGAAGATTTATTTGATCAGTTGAGAGGGGCCAAGGTATTCTCAAAGATTGACCTTCAATCAGGTTATAATCAAATCCCTGTCCGAAAGGAGGATATTGAGAAGACGACATTCTCCACAAGGTATGGGCATTTTGAATTTAAAGTTATGTCTTTTGGACTAACGAACGCCCCTGCTGCTTTCATGGAGACTATGAACAAGATGTTCCATGAGTACCTGGATGATTTTGTGGTTGTCTTTATTGATGATATTTTGATATATTCAAAGACTGAAGCTGAACATGGGCGACACCTGAGGCTTGTGTTGGAGACGCTAAGGGAGCATAAGTTTTATGCCAAATTGAAAAAGTGCGAGTTTTGGATGTCTGAAGTGGGGTTTCCGGGGCATGTCATCAATAATAAGGGAATCACGATTGATCCAAGTAAGATTTCTCTGATGGTAGAATGGAAGACGCCAACCGATGTCAAAGAAGTGAGAAGCTTTCTCGGCATGGCGAGATACTATCGGCGTTTTGTGCGATTTCTCCATTATTGCCAAACCTTTATCCGGACTCACAGGAAGGATGTGAAGTTTAGGTGGGATGATGACTGTGAGCGTAGCTTCCAAACCCTTAAGGAAAAGTTGGTGACCGCCCCTGTCCTTACACTTCCCGAGCCTGGGAAGCGATTTACAGTGTACTCTGATGCGTCTCGGATTGGGTTGGGTTGTGTCCTTATGCAGGAAGGGAAGGTGATAGCTTATCGTCGAGGCGGTGAAGAAGCATGAGCAGAATTACCCAACTCATGATTTAGAGTTGGCAGCTGTAGTGTTTGCCCTGAAGCTTTGGAGACACTATCTGTATGGTGAGGGTTGTGATGTTTATACAGACCACAAGAGTCTTAAGTATATTTTCACACAGAAAGATTTGAATTTAAGGCGATGCGGTGGTCGGGCGATTAAAGATTATGACCTATCTATTCGGTACCATCACGGCAAGGCAAGCGTAGTGGGCGATGCTCGAGTGCAAGGCGGCGCTGCAACGATGGATTATCTCGTTGCGACTTTGACCGTATGGGTATATCTTTTTGCTATGCACGTGTTGAAACACGGTGATCTTGGAGTCGGCCATTCGAGCGGGTGCGGGAAGCACAACAGATGATCAGTTTTTGCAGAGGGTCGAAAGCGTTTGGACATGGGCAAAGTCGGGATTTCGGTTGGATGGAGTGCAGGTGTTGCAATTTAAAGGCGCCTTTGTGTGCCACAAAGGCGGAAGTCAAAGTGAAATTCTAAGGAGGCTCATCGTACTCAGTACCACAGTACATCGGGCGAGACAAAGATGTATCGCGACTGAAGCGAACTTTTGGTGGAAAAGGATGAAGGTAGACATTGCCAACTATGTAGCCTCTGTGGGGTTTGTCAACAAGTGAAGGCGAGCACAAACGACTCTTTGGATTATTGCGGCCATTAGAGGTCCCCCAATGGCCTTGGGATGATATCTCTATGGACTTTGTTGTTGCGTTGCCTCGTTCACCGCGAGGTAAGGATGCGGTTTGGGTTATAGTGGATCGATTCAAAAATCGCACATTTTATTCCCATCCGCGACCAATTCGGCTAGTGACCGGCTCCTATCTATGTACGGAAATTGTAAGATTGCACTGTACCAAAGACCATCATTTACGGCAGGGGCGCCAAGTTCGTATCCAAGTTCGGGAGAGTTTGCAGAGTGTAATGGGCACACAACTCCGTCTAAGTCAGCTTTCCATCCTCAAGCAGATGGGCGATCGAGCGCACTATTCGGACCTTGGAGGACATGTTGCGGTCCTGTGTCTGTCCTGGAAGGGTAGCTGGGAGGATCAATTGCCATTAGCAGAGTTTGCGTACAACAACAGCTATCATTCAAGCATAAAAGCCGCTCCGTTCGAAGTTTTGTATGGGCGTAAGTGCAGGTCACCACTTTGCTGGGAAGCTGTGGGTGAGAAGGCAGTTTTGGGTCCGGATTGGGTACAAAAGACTGTAGAACGAGTGGCTCTAGTGAGACAGAACCTTTTAGCAGCTCAGAGTAGACAGAAAAGTTATGCAGACGTGAGGAGAAGAGACTTGGAATTTGAAGTGGGGGATCAGGTGCTCCTGAAAGTGTCCCCCACTAAAGGAGTGGTGAGGTTCGGTACCAGAGGGAAGCTTAGCCCATGGTACATAGGACCATTCACGATCTTGGCTCGAATCGGGAAGCTGGCTTATCATTTAGACCTGCTAGAGTCTATGCGTGGAGTGCACAATATTTTTCATGTGTCCATGTTGAGGAAGTACTTGAGGGACCCGGAACATCTCATTGCATGAGAACCCATAACAATTGAGCAGGACCTGTCCTTTGAGTCCAAACCGGTCAGTGCGGAAAGATCGGAAAAGAGTTGCGGAACAAAACCACGAAGTATGTTAAGGTGCTTTGGTCACGTGGTGAAAGGAGGCCACTTGGGAATCGGAGTCTCGCATGCGCGAGCTTTATCGAACTTGTTCACCTCGGTGTGTTCTTTTTGTTGCTTAGTTTCGGTTTGATTTAACTCGTGAAGTGGGCGTTTAGATTCGGGTCGAATCTGTTGAGGGGTAGAATGTAATATCCCGATGGGTGATGCACTAGAAGTCGGAAGGAGAATCGGTTCGGAGAATATTTAGAACGTCGGGAGGACCAATTGGAAAGATTTCGATCTTTGCGAGAGTAGAGGGAAAGAGCAATTTTGTGGCAACACTGGCTAGAGCCCATGGCCCAAGGGTGGCCGGCCATAGCCTAGGGGCGCCACTCCCTTCCCAAACCCTAGCCGACCCCCTCCCTCCCCTTTCCTCCCCACTCCCAACGGCCGCCACCCTCCCCTCTCCACCTCTCCACCTCCCCTCCACCCTCCCTTGCGCACCTCTCCACCTCCCCACCACCACCATTGCTGCTGGCCGAAGAGGAGAAGGAGCTCCATTGCAGCCGCCAAGGAGGAAAAGAAAGGAAAAGGAGAGAAGAAGGAAGAAGAAGAGGGAGAGGAGAAGGAAGAGAGGAGAAGGAGGATCGTCTTTGGGGGCTGATCTCCGTCGTTCCATGCGTCGTCAAGGGTAACGAGATGTTCTTGTAGGGTAATTAGTCTTGGAAGAGATTTTGGTAGTCTTTGGTTAGATGGCATTCGGCCTGCTGTTTTACAGTTTTCGTCCAGTGGCTTGCGAGGTAAATTTCATGTGGTTAGAAGATGAATCTGGAGTTTTGGTCTCCTAGAGAGTTGTAGGTTATTGTCTTAGCTTTCAGTGGCCGCCAAGTTCACCCAAATCCGATTAACGGTTAGAGAGTTATGATTTTTCGAAGACTGTTGTTCCACTGCTCTGTCAGTAATTAGGCAGTTTGTAGAAAGCCGATTAAAAGTGATGGTTAAAGTGGAAATCTGAGAACCCCAGTATAACGAAAGTTGTAGATAATCCTTCTAGCTTTCAGGAAAACTAAAGATCATGGAATTCGGACGAACGTAGAGAAAGTTATGATAAATTCATTATTGCTGTCCAGAAACCCGATGCGAGAATGGATACTCTGTTGTTTAGTTTGGTAGGGCTAGTAAAGGGCCGAATCAGAGAACCTCACCAACTAGGTTTAGAAGGGGAATTCAATAACCTTTTAAGATTGTCCAAGATCACTCCATTTGGATTTCTGTACATTTAGTTATGATTTTTCGAAGGGGGCTGTTCTCTGGAAAAGAAATCTGACAGCCAGCATTAGAATTGGGGATTGCGTTTAGTGGACGATGTACTCATTTTGTGTTTATGGTTTTGTTATTAGACCTCTATGGTAGCCTTAGCTTGTCTCAATTGTATGTCCAGGTGTGGGTTTGGCTCGGGTGCAGTACCTTATTCCCGACATCCACCTTACGCACGGTTGAGGCAAGTGCATTGTTGTTTGAACGATTGGCTATATTGTGTGTTATTTGATATATGGTTGCATAGCAAGATGATATACTTGATGAATGCTTAAGTATGGTTATTGCTCAAATGATGCTCATGCTTTACTATGGTTAAGTGTTGTTGTCTTTTGGTAATTTGATGATGATTAAATGATGAGCATGTGCATATTGAAATCATATTGAGGCTTGGTCATGTGGTGACCAAGTGTGTTTCCCTTTGAGATTCCCATCATAAATGTGATTTGCACGAGATCCCCTCACTCGTGGAGTGTGGGCTTGAGGTCCCGTTACTGCGAGTGCGGGCAGGTGGTCCTGTGCGTGCGCGCCAGGCATGGGTATCTTGTGCGATGCGCATACTCTGCGTTACAGTGTAATGCACATGAGAGATTAAAGTTAAAGGTTCCTTGAGCATTGCATTTTCATATGAGATGTTTGATGTTGATCTTATTTATCGTATGTTGATGTTATAGTTTCGTTATGTACTTGCTGAGTCGTGGACTCACTCTTGCTTTATTGTTGTTTTAGGTACCGAGTCAAGAATGACATGCATGGGGAAGTAGAAGCGCTAGTCACTCACACACCACACGAACTAAATAAAGTTGAATGTTCTTCAGAACGAAGTTGATTTTAGAATACTACATTATGTCTTATGCAATGGATTTATGTAATAATGATGAGTAGCGGTTCTTCATGACTCTCTAGTTTTGTTGGATTCCTAGCATGTCATTGTCTATCTTTTGATGTCTTTGGATGAAAGTTTTAATTATTATTTGATTAAACTGTGTGTTGGAACCTCCGTGTAATTAACTTTACAAGGGAGGTTCTGCCGAAATTTATTAGGATTGTCTACTTTAGAGTTACTAGAGTTTGTTTAGTAGCATTCCAGGCTCATGACGAGCTGGGGTGTTACACGTCGTGGGCTCCACCTGCATCTCATGTTCGTGCGGTACGGTGCAAGCAAAAAGGTTGGACGATGCGAGGAAAGTGCGAGGTGCCAACATATTATTATGACTTGAGGCGTTTATCGCTTTGCCTTTATTTTTTTAGAGATCCGTGCTCTATTTGTTTTATATTTTTGAGGTGTGCTAGCCTCCTTCAACTTTGAATGATAAAGCGGTGGGCTTTACTAATAGCAACAATACAAGAGAGGATTAGAGGCAAATAGACCATATTAATCGATTGTAATACTTGATTGTATTTGTGTCTTACTCTCTTGTATTTGTACACAAATTATTGAAATTTATTCCCAAATTTGTTAAGACCATATGAATGTATATATGCAGTCAATTCTTGATGAATTAGGCACAACATCACAAATAGATCATAGGCAAGCATTAAACATTTTTGTACACATTTATGTATATGTACACATTGAGTGTGGTATGAGAGTGCCTCAAAAGTTAGAGGAAGATGAAGGAAAGGAGGCAAATTTTGTACATCGGTTGTACATGTGTTTTAGTTCACTAGATGTATCTGAAATTTGGAAACAAGCAATGTACACATTAGTCTTGTCTGAGTCAAGCCTGATCATGCATTGACCGATGCTTTGAATTAATGAATTTCATATAGGCTAACTAAAGACTTTTGTATCGTATTAGTGTTCAAATGATAATTGAAGACTTTCATCGACTAATAGAAGACTTTCACATCGTATTAGCGTTCAAAGATAATCAAGTGCTATTACATACAAGTATTTTAAAAAATAAATGAGTGGTAATAAAAGACCGCATAATATCACAAGTAGTATGTCCATCATCCATATTGAGCAATTGCACTTCCAAGGTCATTACGGAAACTATCCATGGATCTAGCACTCATTTGCAACATTGACGCATCTGATACATACTGAGAAGTGATATATTTTGCATATTTTGATGGTATTGTGGGCTAATAATTAGGATCCTGATTGAACCTATGAAAATACATGTCCGTCGAAGCATATTCACGTATGAAGTTGTGGATTCTCATGGTTGCTGCAATAATCATCTTTTACTTGGATGAAAGCTTGGCATCTTTAGAAGAATTCTCTATTTCATCTTGCATACACCAAAGGACCTCTGAATTATGTTGCGACCACTCAAGTGCAATTGATTGAATTTCTCTTTCTCATGACTTGGAGCAGCACCTCTCCGAAATTCAAAACCATAGTACCTTTGCCCCCTTGTATAGCGCTAAGTGTTCTGGCCTATTCAGATAACCGACATTGACAAGATAATATTTACCTACAACATAGGACAGAAAAGTCATGTCTATCAACATCCAATGCATTAGCATTATAAGTAATTAAATTTGTAAATGCTATGAAACAAATAAAATTACCTTGTGAAGGATGTGGAAAGGCTTCCATGTCTACATCCAATGCATGATAAAGCACACTAGTATCGTGCATAGCTCTTGGCTATCCAATAGATGCGTATGTGAAGCGCATGTCAAAATCACACACCGCCATATCAAAATCACACACACGCCATGATATTCTGTGTTGCACTTCCTGATCTACCAATATATCTTGCTTGATCTTCTGGGGCAACGGTTGCAAGAATGTGTGTACCAACGATTGCTCCAATGTTGTCTTTGAAATGCGGCCACGTCCTCCCATCATTTTTAATTCTTGCGTGAACCGTAGAGAAGTTAGGATCCTTTGGCTTTACAAAATCTTTAGACATCCTAACCACACACTACAAAATCTCATAAAATTTCCTACTAATAGTCTCTCCAAAATGCTTGATGATTCTACACTCTTTGGTTCGATTCCACCACCACATATGAATAGAAAAAGAGCTAGTGCTTCAATTGAACTCATATGGGTAGTTGATCATAAGTCATATGTACTCACCAAAAGATCTTGTAGACTATGAAAGATTGCAACATTCACATGGAATATGTGGTAACTTTCCCATGAAGTGGTCAAAGTTTCTCTCACCCATCCTATTCCACTAAGCCGTGAAGTCTTGGACTCATTCTCGTCCAAGAAGGTTGAGTGATAATTTTCCACGATAATTACAGTAGAAGCGAGGTGTCTTGATATCTCTTACCATAGACACATCATATGCACATCGCACTCATGTTCCTCATCTTATGTACTACTCCCTTCACTGTTGCTTTCACAAGACGACATGAACATGAACATAGAAAAGCATAACAACATAAATAGCAATAAAAATTTATGAGTACAGATTAGGTACAAATGGCAATATATAACTAGTGAAATAATGTCTTACAAACCAAATAAAGTCTTACAAGCCAATAGAAAAAAGAAAGACACATAAAGTCACATAGAAGAAAAACTACTTATAGGAATGCATTCAGAAACATCCTAACGTTACAATTCCAAATTCTATTTGTCATACTTGGCATCGTACTTTCTTTTGAGCCACTCAAATCGTGCTTCACTACTGCTCAAGGTAATAAACATTTCCCTTTTCTCCTTCTTTATGAAAATTTCAAATGCAATGAAGTGCTTATTAGTCCCATTAACAACACCACACTCTTTAATCGATGCCATGACATCCTTGATGCTACACACCGCATCTTTCTCTCTTTTTTGTGCAAATGCTTCAAAAGATGCATGCGATTCTTCTCAGTTGCTCCTGCATGACCACAGATCCACTCTTTGGTTTCTTCCCCTTATCATTGCTAGGACCACAGGCTCTCTTCCCTTTCATACTAATTGGAGACTCATCTTCGTGGTCACTATCATATTTGTCATAATTTTCATCTTCTAACCCTTCAAAATCAATAGTTGTCGATGCATACACAGGACTTTGAGACAAGATTCCCATTGCAGGAGACCAATGGTCTTCATCAGTGTTGCGAATGTCGTCAAACATCTTGGACAACAATTTCTCATTTTGAAGTCCAACCTTCAGAAACTTGGCGCATCCTTTATATTCTTGTCAATACCAAATGTTACAAGTTAAACTTTGGCTGATAATACAGCTAGGAGTGTACATGAATGCATGTAAAAATGGACAATGACTAATGACTTACTTTTTTAAATTTCTTGCACTGTTCAGTGGCGCCCTTTATTGTCTTCTTTTCATGATCCCAACCTAAGCATGTCTCCTTTGTCCCCAACTTCCTCCATATCTTGTACTCATTATTTAATTTATCTCATTTGTTCTTGAATGGCCTCTTTTTGTATTGTAGCCCAGTCTTCTCTGCAAATTTTTGCAATCACTAAAGCATACACTAGGTTGTTTAAATGGGTATTCAGGCGATTGCCTACAGCTACTTGTTCAACGAACAATTCACACACTATCCTAGTGTTGTTATCAGCCATCTGCATTTTGGCCCATAAATTCTTATCAAATTGAATTTAAAGAAAGTTATGGTCACCTTGACTATTGAACCACTTAGCATTGGGTCAACTCTTATGGATTATAACCAACCGAGGAAAAATGAACTGAACAAAGTGGAATGCATCCTACATGTCAGTCTGACTCTATGAACAAGAAAATATGGAAACATATTGCAAGGGCAACATACATTTGGTTTTCCTAACTCAACCTTAACACAGAGGACAATATTTCCTTCATAAGATGCTGACTATGGAAGTAAAACCATATTTCACTAAACAACTATGAAATGTACATAGACACTATGAAATGTACCTAGACATTCACAATCAAGATCAAATATCAGTCACCCTGAAGTATGGATATCTCAAGTGCCATCAAGGTAATAACATTACAATTACAACAGAACTAATCACAATAACAACAAAAATAGGAACTACTTTAGTGCCATCAATGTATGATTTTGGCATTTCCATTGTAATCAAGGTAATAACATTACAATTACATAGAACTACTCACTATAACAAAAAATAGGAACTACTTCAATGCCATCAATGTATGATTCTGGCATTTCCATTGCCATCAAGACAATAATATTACAATTACCCATAACTAATCACTAGGTTGCACAGATAAATAACAAAACTTGGTACTGTCAGCCACTAATTACATTAATACATGAACTAATACAATTACAAATTAACTAAAATATCCATTCAATTTTAGTCTTGTGGGTGCACTAGTTGATGGCTAATACCACGAGCCTTAACCAAGTGGTTACAACATTGCATGATCATGACACTAGAAAAGGTATATGTCCATTCTCCTATTGGTTCCCTTTGTAATTATAGCATTCGGCATAGAGTAGCATCATGTATAGAATCAAATAAGATGCTACACTTGTGTTTATGATGCGGAGGGTGCCGATCTTTCGATGAGATTGATAAATATCGATTTTGGTGGAGGTGACTCTTACGATCCGACTACAACCGTGCTGCGATGCTTGTGCCTTAGTAATCGTTGAACCAACTCCAAGATGTTATTGACCTTACTAGAAGTGCGATCAACTGAACACGAGGTTCAATTCCTGCGAGCAATCGAAGAACTAGCAAGAATAAAATACAGACAATCTGATATTGCAAATAAAAATGTAGTGTAGATGGTATTGAAAAATAAAGGTGGGATCTGAGAAGTTTGTCTTGATAGGTGGTCATCCGACACAATCGAAGAAGAAGTTTGCACAATGGCTAAACCTAAACTCAACGAAATCAGAGTTCTAGCAAAGGAGCGGTAGCTCCTATATGGGAGGTGATCGGGGTGGTGGCAGGAAGTGGGCGCATGCTCCTAGGGTTACAAGGCCCATGGGCCCAAGTGGAGGTGGCACAACACCCTTTTGACTCGGGCTCAAAAATAGACATAGACATTTTTTATGATTGTGGCCGGCTCAAATGGAATTTGAAGATGAGGTTGGATCCATTGAAAAGTAGACTTGATAAGCTTTCAATGAAGTCTAAGAACGTCCCAAACAGAATCTGTATGAAGGAGTTTAGTAGTTTGAACTTAGTCTTGTCGCATGGCCGGTCGAATCGAGCAGGCCAACTCGAACTCTTGCTTGGCTCAGACCCAAAGTGATGTGGTGACCTCCATTATACATTCCATGCAAGTCCATGACTCCACATGCCTCTCCTTGGTTCTTTCCCATGTTCCTAAGCACAATTAAATTACTTGCATTAGGTAGCGGTGTATTCTTAGTAATACATAAATCTAGGAACGAATTCACCTGGTAATTAAGTTGGCAAGCATAAGCTCGACTAAGTGGTCCTTGTAACACTTGTTGTGGATGAGTTGTGTGTGTAGGCACGGTTGTAGGCATTAGACACAATCTCAAACCAGAGGAAGATGCTAAAATTCTTGATCTAATAAGCTTTACTTATGATTGAATTTGCAACTCCACGCGTGATAAGGATAGTTGTGGACTGCGGTAAAACATAAAAAGCTAGTGACCATTGACTAGTGAGGACCAAGTCAGCATTTTCTTTAACCCCTAGAAAGTAATAAAAACACAAGAACCGCAAAAAGAAACCTAAAAAAGCATGAAAAGTTTTACAACTCTACTGGCAGTAAACAAAAATGCACCCAAAACATTAACACTAACAAGACATACAACTTAAAAATGTTGAAACTATTCTTATTTTGATAGTAGCAGTGAATTGAAATTACAAATTAACCCAAATTCACAAAAATAATTCACAAAACGATGATATGAAACCAATCCAAAGGGATGCCTCGGATCTACAATTTAGGGGCTACCGGATGGTGTAGTGGCTCGGCGCTTGCTCTGGGCCGAGGAGGAGGAAGATACGAGTTGACACTACTACAAAGCAGTCATCTTGGGCGTCTCATCACGAGCGGTTCCAAAGGAGCCGTCTGTGTTGAACTTCTCTGAGCAGTTCCCTTTGGAACCGTGCAGTGATAGTGCCTCATCACAGCGGTTCTTATTACCAACCGTCGTGATACTTCACGACGGTTCCTAATAAGAAATGCGTGATAGTGCCTCATCACGAGCGGCTCCTTCCTAACCGTCGTGAAGTATCACGGGCGGTTGGTAGAAGGCCGCTGTGTGATGAGGACACCTCATCACGAGGCGGTTAGTATAACGAGCCGTCTATGATACTTCACGCAGACGGTTCGTGATACCGCCGTCGATGATAAGTACCTCATCACAGGCGGTTGGGATTAACTCGTATCAGATTTTGATTTTACCATGGTAAAATCAAAGAATAAGAAAAATTTGAAGCCATAGTAAAATCGAGAGTAAGGAAAATTCCAAGCCATGGTAAAATCGGAGAGATTTTACCATGGTAAATCAAAGAATAAGAAAAATTTGAAGCCATAGTAAAATCGGAGAGTAAGGAAAATTCCAAGCCATGGTAAAATCGAAGTAAGGAAAATTTGAAGCTATAGTAAAATCCAAATCACGACGGCTCTTAATACCAACAAATGCAGTGATGAGGTACTATCCTGAGCAGTTCGTATTAAGAGCAAATGCGTGATGAGTTACTGATTTGTCATCACTGACGGTTTTGGTATGAAACCGCTGTGATTCACACAGAATTTGAAAATTTTGAGCAGCGTCGCGGAGGCAAAATATGTCCTTATATATTATGGCCGACCTCCTCTGGCGCTTTCGTCTCGCACTTTACGCGATCCGGTCCTCCTTTGCTCGGCGATCCTCCTCAGAGCTCCGGTGTGGCTGCTCCTCCGGTCCTCCCGTAGCTCCACGGCCCCGCTACACCTCCAGGCTCGGTCCTCCCTTGCTCCATGATCCCCAACCTTGGCGTGGTCTTCCTCCCCAAAGGCCGAGTCGCGCGACACCAACGCCGACCTCCTCTAGTCCTCCTCTGACGCCGACGCCGACGCCGAGCTCCTCCGATCCTCCTCCGAGCGTCGATGTCTACAGTATATGAGGTTTTGTTGGTACTTTTGTATATGAGGTTCTATTAGATTGAGATCCAGTTTGTATGTATGAGCTTGTGGTACTTGTGTTAGATTCATATCCATTTCATTAGATTCTCCTCCATTCTACACATTGGTACTTGTATATGATCGAGTGTATGCGTGTATCCATGAATCCATGGCTTGAGAAATTTATTGGGAGGCTTAGGAGTTGGGAATCCATGTATGTGTATCAATGAATCCATGTTTGGGAGGCTTTGAAAATGGCGATGTATGTGTATGAGTGTATCCATGAAAAATACAATATTTTTTTGCAATCAAAAACCTATCACGAGCGGTTGAACAAGAGCCGTGCAGGAAACAATATCCTGAGCGGTTGAACAAGAACCGTCCGTGCATGATATTATCACGACGGTTCTTGTTCGGAACCGTGCAGTGATACTGCTTTCATGAGCGGCTCTTGTTCCAACCGCTCTGATATTAGATTTTATCATAAACGACTCAAAAACCGTCATGATAACCTTTGTTATCACGACGTACTTTTATATAACATCCCAATTTTGAGCTTGTGTTTCAAATGTAAGAAAATGAGTAGAAATTAAAACTTTTTCTTACATCCTGTATTAGCTATTGTACCAAGCAAGTATTGTACAAGAAGTTATGGAAATCTGAAGTCACAAGTCTTTTGATCCAAACCTTGTTCCTTCAAAAACATTCTTGTCAAATGTTGTGATCATCTCTGAAAATATTTTCCTAAATTCTTGGGATGGCATGTGAACCCTCTGAAAATTTTACAATTTTTAGAAATGGTTTGAATATTTTGGAGGGTAGTCAAACTGTTTGACTCGATCAAACAGAGCCTGCACCTTGTGGAATTTTCGGAGAAAAATGCAATGCATAAAAACCTCTGAAAATTTTACACGAGGTCAATGTCTAAATCAGCAAGCTCCTGTAAAAATTTCAGAATTTTTGGAGCTATTTTGCTACCCAAATAAATCCTCAAAAGTCTCAGCATATTTAAAACCTAAAACACAGTTCACTGTTCCTTGGGTTGAGTCGGGCTCGAGTCAGAGCCACTTGACTCGGTCGAACCACCTAGCTGCACCGAGCCACATTTTAAAGCGCGCGTGCGATATCGGCCGTTGGATTCAAATCGCTCGCCCACGTTAGTGTGAGCATTCGGACCCTCGGTTGCATTAACCAATTGGGACCGTTGGATCTCAATCCAACCGTCCGATTTCCGTAACAACCGGATTGTCGGCGGGCTCTTTAAATCGCAGCCGTCCATCTAAAATCCAACGGTCGTGGTTGCTTTCTCTGTTCTTCTTCCTCCTCTGTCCGCAGAGCGCGTAATGATGACAGAGAGAGAGAGAAGCGCGGGCGGCTTTGATGTGTCACCTCAAGTTTGCTTTCGTCAACGTCTCTGCGGGGCATTTAATGCGCACAGAGCTTTCTCCTCCATTGTCACCGTGCTCACTTGCTCCCATCATTTCTTGGTCCATGGCGTAGCACGAACCGAGCCCACCATGGACTCGGGTTCTTGCTCGAAACCCTAATCCCTTCCCTATATATGCCCCTCTAGGTCCTCACAGTGTTCTTTTACACCACACCTAGCTCCTCTGTGTTTGAGCTCAAAACTATCTCAAACCTTCAATCCATCATTGTTGACCCAAGGGCTCCAATGGCGGCCTTGGTGTCCATGGTTCATCTTCAACCTTTCTTGCACCCTCTTGAACTCCTCAACCTCTTTTATATTTCCCTAACTTGATTTTGGGTTGCATTCGCGAGAATCACTCAATTTTAAGTTTGGAGATTTTCAGTTAGTTTCACCCCCTTTCTTCTCAACTCAGGTAAGTGGTTCTTTTGCAATTATTTGCTTTTGGAGCCTCTTTGAGCTATAATGAAGTAATGGTGATGATTTGGTTCCACTCATTTTGCTCAGAACCTCATCTTCCACTTCATCTTCTTCGGCTCAGTGGACTTCATCGTGTTCAAGTCTTCCGGCCATCTTTGGAGCTCCTCTCGGTTAAGGTAGCTTATATATAGTCCCTAGAAGTCATGGCTTTCGCTTCCTTGGACATGCGGAGCATCTTGCTATTTTCGTGTTTTGCCGTGTCGGCCTCCTTCTTTGTTTTCGGCTCGCGGCGTTCCGAACCTCCACGGCGAGGTCATCAGCGTTGAGTCCGCAACACTATTGCGAACCCATTTTGATAGTTTGAGGCGCCGCCAGCGAGTCGCGGCGACAAGCCGTGAAAGCCACTCGGGTTTTGTCGGTTGAGAAGCTCCCATTTTCGTCGATTATTGAAACACGATAATTGCCTAATCATTGTTAATCATTGGATGTCATGAATGTGTCTTAATCGGCCTAATGTCTCAACGACATGTGGGTCGACCCCTTAAATCACCGTGGCGTTTATCACGTGCGTTTAGGCATCATTAATGTTAATCTTAGGTTAATTAAGTGTCGGCGTTTATTAGGTATCGGGGATGTCCTGTGCCCTTGCGGTGGGCCCATTAGCTTAGCGCAGAAAATCGAAGTCATTAGGGCTGATTTTGGGTTTATTTATTGCTAATCATTGTTAGCAATAAATGTGTCGAAAATACCTTTTGGGTCAGCGACATGTGGGCCTCGGTCCTTAAATCACCATCGCACAAAATCTTTTGGACACCTTGATTGTTAATCATCATTAATCATTGGTCATTAGTAATTAATTAGCTGTCCTAAAACCTCCTTTAAGTCAACGCCGGGTGGGTCGCGTGCCTTGCGCGCGTGTGTTAAATCTCACATGTGTGACTCTGATCCAGCGACATGCGGCCCCACGGTCGGCCTCGATTGACGCCGATCTTGGACCACCGTCCATTTTGCGATCTGCGGCCTAGATTTTATGCAGCGTTCGGACCCTCCGGTTCCCCTCATCATTCTTGGCGTCCATCACTTGATCTGCGGCCCGATGCGTGCGTGCAATCGGACCTTCCGACCGGGCGTGATCGGGCCGTTCATCCTTAGATCTGCGGTGCGTGGATCGTCGAGGCAACCGCACCGTCCGGTTGCATCCTTCCTCGTGAGCCGTTGGTTCTTGATCCAACGGTGGGCTCTGTTATGAATCGCGCGTGCAGCTGTTCTCCGTCGCGTGTGGCTCGTTGGATATGGCATCAACGGCCCACGGCGTCCACGTCGTTTATTTTTGGTTGGGTTGGTTTTATTTACGTAAGTATTTATCTATCAACGAAAATTGTATCAAAACTTTAGAAATTCATAACTAATTCAAGATAAATCCTTTTTACATGAAACCAACTACAATAAATTTGTATTTCACTAAAGTTAATATAAAAATGCTTTTAGCTATGCTACGTAGTAGAAAATTCTGTAATCTTTAATAGCTTGTTTTCGCTATTTTTATATATTCGAATTGTATTAAAAGCGGGAAAATGCATATCTTTTACGTATATCTGCTAATTGAATGATTTTAACTTTGATAAATTTGTTATTAACTAAACTTTAATCTAAAAATGGTGGTAGGCCTAAATCATTTGAGAAAAATATGTTAATAGGTTTAACCTTATTAGTAGCAATTAAAAATTCATTTAATGATGTAATAGACACAGTAATTCCTGTAAATCCAAAAAATAGAAATTTGATGTTAGGAAATCCCTCTGTTATCATACTATAATGTGAAATGAGTTTTGCACATGTTTATATTTCTGAAAGTGCATTATGCTAGTTTTGCATCCTAGAAAAATCATAACTAAATCATTTTAACTCCAATTAAGATGAAACCACTTGTATTAGCCTTAAAATGTCAGTAGCAACCAATCATAAAATTTTCAAGTCGAGAAAACCTCTAGAAAATATTTTGCTACAATACCTTATTATGGTAGAAAATGGGTTTTTAGGTAATATCTTTTGCACCACAAATCCAAATTAGGTTTTTCAGTTTCTATGTCTAGGTATATTCAGTATTATACCTTATGTATAAATTTAAATCGCAATTGGATAATTTTTGCTTGCTCGTTTGTTTAAGTGTGGCTCGTCTTATTGGTTGTTCTTGGTTCTTTTGCCTTTTAAGCAGGATTCGACATTTGCGGTAACCAGAGAACGACCCTCCACAACGATTTGAGCGACAACAAGAAGGCAAGCAGTTTGATCATGTTAATCCCGTATTTTAAGTATTTATGTTGTTTACAACTTCTATGTATGTATTGCTATCTTGTTTTAACTATTGTCGTTAGTTGGCCTAGTAGATGCATTTCCTTAGCAAATGATTATCCTCTACTACCATGAGCCTAGGCATTCTTGTGATTTAGAGTTCGTGGATGAGCTCTTGTCACTTAGTAGTTCTGAATTAATTGCTTAGCCATGCTTAGCCGGTAGAAATGGGCGGTTATCGACTTGTCAATAACCTTGATCACACAAAACTTATTATGATTTATGATTTCCACCTTGTGCCATGTCTACTTAGGAAAACTAAGCGAAAACAAAGCGATTTAGACTTGGGCACAATTGTAAGATGGTGTGATTTTGGGTGTGATGGAATGGTGCCGGGTCAACAAGGACCGAACATCTTGTTACACTAAACCAAGCATTTTAGCGTGCTAACCACATTAGAGGTATGGGACCTCTCTTGACTTAGTACTTTGGTGTGTATTGGCTCCAGTCGCAGGAGTCGCGGGAGGGATGGTGTTGGGAGCATTGTAGTGTCAGAAAGACTTCACCCGTGATGGGATTTGTTGTCTTTCGACTTGCAATGTAAGCATATGGGTTTCTATCCATATGAGCGGCTCGTAGTTAATACACAAGATTGGAAATGTCTCGTAGGACTTAGCCGTGCCGGCATACCTTCGGTAGTGTGCTTTGTGGCTTGAAGGCGGTCTGAAGTGTGGGTACATTGGTACACCCCTGCAGGGTTAAAACTATTCGAATAGCCTCGTCCTAGGTTATGGACACGCTTGGCAAGGTCTTTCAAGAGTTAGACTACAACCTTTTAAATTAAAACTTGATGGGTGGTACGAATCGGGGATTCGTGCTATGTTGTGGTGGCTATTGGGATAGTCGCTTCCAGGTGGTTACTTGTATGTATCTTTACTTCTCATTACTTTGATAACAAAACAAATTTGCAAACTTGCTTTTAAAATGTATTACATTATTGCAAATAAAGTTGGCTTCATGCAAAATGAGACATACAACCTCCACCTAAATAAGCTTGCATGTAGTTTATGAATAGGTCTGCTATTCCACACGTCAGTCTTGCGGGTACAAAGACAATCTTTGTACTCAGTTGCTACGCTTAATTGTTTTGTTGCAGAGGAAGAAGGTGAGCCTGAGGGGCCTCACTTTTGTGAGCTGTGTTGTGGTAGCTTGCGGGGCGACTAGCTTGGCGGCCCGGTCGGTTGCCTTGTGGGTGTATGGCTAACCGGTCGACTTTTGTTCTAGCCATCTTATGGCACCTTTTGCTTCCGCTATCTTTCTCGTATATTGCTCTATTTGGCCGGTCGGCTCTTTTGTAATAACTTTACTTTATGTATGTCATTGTTGAACTTAGTGATGTATGTGTATGGAATTGATGTGTAATTTTGTGATGATGTGCATATCTGCAGTGCAGGAAGCATATGTCCATCGAGGCTTAGAATGTTTAATTAGTAATGCGAGAACCATTTGGAGGTTAAGTGTTACTAGTTAAATATTCCGGTCCTCACATTTTACACTGACGGTTGGAAACAAATGCGTGATGACGATTCGAACAAATGCTGTGATGACGATTCGAAATGCGTGATGAGCTTTACTGTAGTAGTGTGACACGGTAGTGGCGGTTTAGGGTTTCGAAGGGCGCCAAATACCTTCACCGGAGGTCCGAAAGGAGGCGCGTGTGGCAGGCGCCGTCGTCTCCCTAGTCTCTGGTTGCAACTATCTTCTCCCCTTGTGGCTGGTCACCACTGTGCGCATTGATCGAGCCAAGTCGACACAATGGAGTCGCTAGAGTCGCCGAGAAGGAGCGAAGGGCATCACGATCGATTGTGCGCTCGGTGGGAAGAGGATTAGGGTAGTTGAGTGGTATTTTGCGGGTAATAATGCCAAACTTTGAGGGCATTTCTATTTTACACGGATGGCGCCCACGAGAATCCGATGGAAGGTCGCTCCTGCTTTGTGGTTCATTTACGATCGGATCCTCCAGAAGCAAGATCGGTGATTCTTGAGTTGAAAGTTTGGGTTGGCTCTTCCAAATCCCACCGAGATCTGGCAATAGGAGTGTATGACCCCGTTCGGTAGAGCTCCAGATTCTCATTTTTCAACTCCTGCTTATGATTCTCTAAGAATCTACTTCTTTGAGAATCTGGAGCTGTGTCACGAAAGAGTTTGACTAGTAGGTTGGCTCTAAAAACCATAAGAGAGAGGATTAGAGCCAAATAGACCATGGTACTCCTGGTTGTAATACTTTAATTGTATTTATGTCTTACACCTTTATATTTGTACACAAATTATATATATTTTTAAAACTTTTTTAAGAACATATGAATGTATATAAATGATACAAAGTGTGACTACATCATTCCTGGAGAGAGAAAGGAACATCATTTGCTCTTAGTTGTGTTGTTAGTTTCGTATTGAGTTAGGAAGAAATTTCTTACCTAGTTGGATTAATCTTTTGTATTTGTACACAATTTTCTAAAATTTATTTATAGATTTCTCAAGATCGAGTCAAATTGAATGTGATACCATAGGAATGTATATGAATGAGATGATACACCAAAGAAATGGGAGAAACATTGCACATCGATCACGTCCCTCTGAACAATTATAGCCTGGACAAAATGTTCATTGCACATTTGACATCAATCATAAACTGTTAACATACATATATGAAGATTTCCGTATTTTGGAAAGTCAAAATTATGTTAATTCAACACGTGTATGATAGTTTCATACATCTCTGAACTATCATTACAAACCTTATTTCTAAACTATCATGTTCACCAACACCCTTGTGACAAATAATTGTATCATCAGTGAAAAAGGTACAGAGGAAGAACAGTCAGACAGTCACTGCTTATGCGTGTTTAGACATTTCAGGGCCAAGCAATATGATCATGGAAATAGTGATAGCAACTGTTATTCATTAAGGTCTATTTTTGTTGTTTTGTTCTATTATTCTTTCTTGTAGTGACAGCAGCATGAGTAGTCACAAATGGATGTTAGTAAGGCGTGCTGTCCTATTTTTAAAGATGAAGTAGTTGAATAAAATTGTACCTGGAAGAGTGTTAGGTGTATGAGAAATAGGACCCAACGAGGCTGGTTGAACAAGAACTTGTTGCTTGGTTCAACATGAGAGCCCCTTGATCATAGTTGCTTGACCTTGTATCCCTTTATCTCGAACTTGCTATTTTGTGACAAATGCGCCTCTGAGAAAACAAAGTTCACTAATCCTTATCTTTGTAACAATTGCAAAGGTAACATCAATAGCTTGCTCTATTGTAACAATGGCAAAGAAGAGAGGTTTAGTACATTGATGAAGCCTTGCCACATGTTCAAGTAGTCCACCTTAGTGACTAACCCGACGAACTGTCTGAACAATGCCACCTCACAGACAAAGAATGCTAGTAAATAACAACGAGGATAGGCTGCAGCAAGAATTAACCTTGCAGACATAAATCAGGTGCACCAACTCACAATCCATATGACTCTAGGGGTCCTTGAGAGGCCCAAATGTCGCCTCACAAACAAAGTCTGATGTGTTAATCAGAATCGTGAAGGATCTGCAAGAATCAAACATATCAGCCTCACTTTGATCGTCCTGCCTTTAGGAACATGCATTAGGTTCTGATCCTTACCATTTGCGAACTGGTACTCCAATCAGTTGGTCTCCAATTTCCATTTCTTCCAATTTTTCATCTACACGAAAGAACATATCCTCTTATTGCAATTCAAAGTACAAATTCACTATTTTGCTGGAACAAATGGGAGTACCGAACAAACATGTCTGACATGCGGCTAACCACTCACTTTCAGACACCCTAAAGCCATCGTGATGACGCTGTAAAGAACATGGAACACCACAGAGGGGGGAGTCTAGAGGGGGGACGCAGAGGTTGGAGGCGTGGTGCAAAGGGCCTGGGGCTCGGGGTGGGGAGGGGTGAGGGGTTAGGTCAGTGGTATTTTGCGTGTAATTAAGTCTAATTTCAAGGGGTATTTTTTTGTGTCTACTAGGTTAGCTTCCTACGGGAAGGTCACTCCTCGTTGCTAGTTCATTTTCGAGACAGCTCCTCGCGAGAAACAAAATCAGTTCATTTTGGGAAGCTAGGCATTTGGTGCAACCCCACGAGATCGAATGAAAAGCTAGGAATAGAAGTTGTACCAAGCAGGCCTCAAGTACTGCAAGTTAGATAACAAAGGATGTGGATCCGATGTATGGTGACAACATGAAGGTGGCAGTGGCTTTTATCTGCTTGTAGGGTATGAACCTCCATAGTATTGCATTTGCTAGATTGAATTATTATCTCTACCATGCTTGAATTGCAGTAGGTGAACCAAACCCTACAGATGATCTTCTAATTATTGGTTGATCTTAGTTATTTCCCACTTATTCTCCTATATTGATTTATACTTCCATCTTTCAATCACCATTTTCTAGTTAGCAGTAGGTTTGTTTAGATAGTTGATCTAAGGCTTGAAGCTCCCTATGGATTCGATAACTTGGAATACTCTAGGTGAAAGCTACAATGGTGTCGTGGGCTTGTAAGTAATTTTAGGTGCATAGTATACGTCAACAGTGGGCACCATGGTTGGGGTCAAAGAATACAGAGGCAAACTGAGTATGCGGGTCAAGGTGGCGTTTTTCTTCCCCAACAACTCGAGGATAGTCTCCTCCTATGTGGTCACCATGGGGGGTCTTGTAACAGCCCATAAATTCCATGCATTTGGAATTGTTTAAAAATGTGGGATTTTTACAAGATTTTATTACATTTCGTTGATGTTCGAATTTTTGAGTCATTAATTGAAACCTCAACTTGAAAAAGCAATCAATTCAAACTGAGTTTAAAGAATAGAAAAAAATCAAGACCTCAAGAGTGGAGTGCAGATGAAAGCCACCCGACCTAGCTGACTTCTTCCTTTTCTTTTTCTTTCTTTTCTTTCTTCCCTTTTTCTTCCCTTTCTTTTCTCTCTCATTTCCTGCCTAGGCCCACCCGCTAGCCTCCCTTTCTTTCTCCCCCGTTCCTTCCTCCTCCTCCTCGTCCACCTAGCAGCACCACTCCCCTGGCACCATGCTGCCATTGGCGTCACGTTACCCCCGCGCCATGCCCTCGTCACCTACTACCATCCCATCACCGCCACTGGAGTCGTGTCCCCATGTCACCACGCCGTCCCGCACCATGCGTCGCACTAGTGCAGCGTCACGGCGCATATAAGCGACTCACGCGCTGCTTGCCTGACTTGCTTCGAGTTCAATGCGAGATATTTGTAACATCCCAATTTTCTGAGCTTTAAAATCTTTAAATAGTTAGTAGGGAGAAAAGTCACCATTTGATTTTATTTGAATTTAATTCAAAAGCTAAAACTTGGACTTTAATAACAAAAGCATTTAATATGATTAAAGTCAACATGAACAATAGTCAAAACTATTTTATTTGGGTTCTATGTGCTCATATATATTTTCTAGATTTTTCTAGAATTTTTCTGAGTTCATTTGCTATTTTCTATTGCTTATTTGAATTTCTGCTATTTTAGAAAATAGAAAAAACTATTTAAACCTCAGATAAAAGCTTCCGGGCCGAATCTCTCCGGCCCAATCCTCTTTTCCCGTGTGTGGCCCGCGTAGCGCCAATCCTGTGACTTTGTTTCTCGGCCAGACTCGCGCGGCCCGCTCCCGCGTGCACGCTCGCACCGGCGGCGCGGGTCCCACACGTCAGGTCTTCGTCTCCGAGTTAGCTTCGTCCTCGCGCAGTGCTGCCCGAGTGCGCCATGGCTGTCTTCTAGAAGCCCCGTCCGACAACGGGACTCTCCCAACTAAAACCTCCCCGATTTCTTTACCAAACTTAATCTTTTATCTTTCCTCACCCGTTCGAGATCAAATCAAATCTCGTATCTTATCTTATCTCTGTTTTCGTTTGAAACCGAGAATATCCCAAATTGGGGATTCCTTATTCTGTGCCCCCTCAGCCTATAAAAGCCACCCCGAGGTTCGCCCTTGCGCCCGCAACCCAGAGCCGCCATCCACTTCGCCCTGATTGCCCGTGCGCAGCCGCAATATGAGTTCTAGGGTTTTGTCGCCGTCGGCCTTCAATCTTGAATTGCGCCGCCGCCAGTAACGCCCTGCCCCCGTGGAGTACACCGCCGTCATCACCGTCGCCCGGGCTACCTCCAGTGACCACCCGCACCGCCTAGACCTCACCAGAGCCCTCGTCCGACAACAACCGAAGCCCTCCGCCGCTTCAACCTCTCCGTCGGCCGCCACCGATGTCTCTGACTACCCGTGAGTGCACCCGCGTGTGCGCAATAGCCTCAGCTACACATCTAAACCACCCACCGCCGGAGCCGCGCCGCCGTTTGCCAGTGTCGGACGAACCCGAGGCCCTGCCGTCGTCACGCCGACGTGTCGTGCCACATGGCCGTCCACGTCCGCGTCCAGCTCGGTCCCCGTGTGTGCGTGTCAGCCCGCGTGACGCCGTGTCAGCATCCACATGTGCGGGTGTGCCACCCGAGCCCAATCCAGATCTAGTAGGCTCGGTAGACCTAGTCTACCATGAGCCGTGCGGCTGACGTGTGGGTCCCACATGTTAGTTATTTCTTTTTATTAATCTTATTCCCGGAAATCTCTATGCTGACGTCAACATTGCGCAATAATCTGATTTTTCTGTTGAAGAATAATTCGGATTAATCTGTTAATTCAGTTTTAGGGTTTTCTTTTGGATTCAATCTTCTAAAGCCCATATCTTTTGCATCCGAACTCCGTTTGAGCCCATTCAAATTTCTAAATTCATCTAAATTCGAGATCTATTTATCTGAGATTTTTATTTAATTTTTGGAGTTTGTTTTTCCTTTCTTATTTATTTGTTTTGTTTATTTGCTTCGTTTGCGAGTAGACGTCGATACGTTAGGGAATTTTGGAGAAGAAGGAGCACCCCAAGATCAAGACCAGTACCTAGACCTTTTCCAAGGCAAGTCATACCTTTGATCATATTGAATCCCAATTTTTCTAAAAAGTACTTTGCTTCCAATTATTGCATTTACTTTAAAGTATGTATTTAAATGCTTTTGGGTATAGTTATTATCCAATCGTTATAACCACTTTGGCTTTGTATGTCATAATCTCTTGTCACCCTAGATTGGTTTATTTAGTTGGTATTATCGTAGCGCCAACGTGGGTTGGTTAGATACGAGTATAATTGCATAGCCATGCTACGAGTCTCATATCTCATTTGAGTTGCAAATATTAAAATTGACTAAGTGACTATGGAGCAGCGAAGAAGCGGCGGCGAGGCGGCGGCGGCGGGCGGCAGCGGCGGGAGGTTGGCGCTGCATCTGGCAGCGGGCGGCTCGTTCTCCCTCTGAAGATTCGAATAATAATAGCCGACGCGCTTTGGGCATCCATGGCGGCGGCAGCTTGAGCTGCGGTGGGTGGCGGTGAGGCAACCTCCTCGGCCAGTTCCACGGCCTCTTCTTCGCGGAGGTTGCGAAACAACCGGACCACGTCCACGACGCGACCACGGCGTGCGAGCGACCACGTCCTCTACCTCTCGCCATCTAAGAACACCACAACCGAACAAAACTAAACACTTAACTTAACGGTTCAAAAGAAGCGCGAACTAAGCAACAATAACACAACAAATAAATCATAACAAATGAAATGCGAAACAATGAATCACCCAACCCATCCTCACGCACGGTGTGTCAATTTAATAATTTTATTTTAACCACGGACCTAAAGCCGCTCACGATACCAACTATAACACCTGCCAAGCGGAAGCCAAGATGCCACCTAGTTAATCTAACAATCTACACATTTGGAAGATTATGAACTAATTATATCAACCAGCCGACGGCATTAACATAATCAAGATATGGTGAAGGTATCCTTCCTTCACCTTCTAAGTTATTTAATCTTGAGAAACATTAAAGAGGGTTCACATGCGAATAAATCAACATCATAGCGAGAGAAGGTATCCTTCCTTCTCCAATTAAAGTTTAATTATTACAATTCGACGTGCGAATGTAATATTGAACTAGAATTATGTCTTGAACATGAAATTGGTGATGTAGACAAATAGTGTGTGTCTACTCCTCCCAAGAGAATCTCATCAACGATCACCTAGAAATAGACAAAAACAACGCAAGGTGAGTCCAAGACTCAGCAAGTACAATGATCAATAAGACATTTATCAATACGAATAAGACATGCTCAAGATCAACATTGGACATAACACAAATGAGTGCGTATGGAGACATGACATGAATGCTTAAAATCAAGGAAATGGACCGCACACACACATATACAGGTATAGTCGGTGAACACCGTCGGTGTTCACTCAAGCCCGCATCTTAACAAAAATGCGGGATCCATTTCCGATATGAAGAACGTTTCATACGGGTGTCCAACATTGCCCATCTTGGAATTAATGGGTCTTACTCAACCATCCTGGAATTGATGGTCTTCCTCATCCACTCCGTGGACGGCAAATGATAATGAATGCATGCAACAATTAAGTGAAATATACAATAACACCATTTCTATTCATGAATTCAATGTATTGAACAAGGCATGAATAATTCATTTCACATGTCTCACAAGTTACCAAAAACAACTCAAGCTAATAACCACAGTACACAGACATCCAAATAAACATGGTACTTGCCTTCCGCGTTGCGACGCGTTATCCGGCAACGAAGGCGCTTTTACACCCGAAGTTTCGCCGCCTAAACCAACGAAATAACTCAATAAGTATACATGATACCCAGCTCAACTAGTCGGTGTTCTATATTACTTCTATTAAGACTCAATTCAATCCTATATCGCATAAACTGAAAAACAGCGGAACCTGTCCATAAAATAAATCCTGGACAGCAACACGGGGACTAACATAACTCACAGCCTGGAAGTCGAAAAATAGCAAACCCAATTTCTGTAGATTCTTAACTGGTCTAACTACAAAACTCTAGTTGACACGACAATCCAATTTGGTCAAATTAATAGGCTAATAATTGTTTGAACATTCAGCACAGATTCAGCCTACCAAATTTCAGCAGAAATATTCAGTTGATCATAACTTCTATGTTACAACTCCGAATTGAGAGTTCTTTACCAATCTGAAAAGGTTATTGAATTACCTACAATAACCTAGTTGGGTGAACTTTCAGTTTCGACCAATTTCCCTTTCAAAATTTAGGAAATAACCAGACAGTTTATTCTCGTCAGATTTCTGGCAGCAGGTACTAAAACATCCATAACTTTTGACTCGGACCTCGGAATCAAGTGAACTTGGTGGCCACTGAAACTTAAGAACGAGGCCTAGATATCTCTAGGAGACCAAACCTTCAGATTCTGCCTAAAAATAACCGAAACACGCTCTACAACGTACTGGACAGAATCAGTTTCTAATTTCAGCAAGTCTGCCTAATCAAAAACGTATCCAAATCTCTTCTACCAACTATCAAACCACGAGGATCGGCATCGTTACCCTTGCTGCAACCAGGGAGTAGGTAGAAGGATCCTTGGTGAAGAAGCTCTTCCTCCTTTTCCCCTCCTTTGGCCGAATCGCTCAACAGCCCACCTCGATGCTTTGCGAACACCAACCGTGGGGAAACTCCGGAGATCGATTGGGGCAGCACCACAGTAGGAGGAGCAGCCACAAGGGGAGATGGGGGCGGCTCCAAGGCAGGGCGCAAGGGAGGAGAGGAGGGGAGGGAAGGGGTGGCGGCCAAGAGGAAAAGAAGGGAGGGTGGCGGCCAAGGAATAAAAAGGGGAGGGCTAGGGTTTGCACCAAGGGGAGGAGAGAGCGCATGGGCCTAGGCCCATGGCCGCCAAGGCTGGAAAGGCTACGGAGGCCCAAAAACTCTCATCCTCTCCGAAAATGACATTTTTACGCTGGCCGAAATTCCCGATTAAACCTTTCTTTCCCGAACAAAAACAGTGTGACATTCTACCCCCAATGAGTCGACCCGAATTCTACCCACGCGGACACAAGAGCGAAGTCTAAGGAATGAAAACAAGATTTAACACGTACGGCAACAAATAGGTGCGATCTGCTCGCGCATGCAGACTCGATTCCCAAGTGGCTTCTCTCTCCGTTTGATGAGACCAAAGAACCTTGACATACTTCAATGTCTTGTTCCTCGTAACCCGCTCGACTCTTCCAAAATTTTCACCGGTCGGGACTCAAGCGTAAGGTCTGCTCAATGATCAAGGGCTCGGCGGATTAGCATGCTCGGGTCCTCAAGAACTTCCTCAACATTGATCGTGGAACACATTATGAACTCCTTGCATGGATTAGGAAGATCCAAGCGGTAAGCCAATTTCCCAATTCTTGCCACAACCGAAACGGTCCGATGTACCTTGGGCTAAGCTTCCTTTAGTACCGAACGTACTCGCCTTTGGTAGGCGATACCTCGAAAGAACCTCGTTTCCCACTTCGAATTCCAACTCTGCGCCTTCTCACATCGCATAACTCTTACGGGCTTTGTGCGTGGCGATTCTTCACGATCTCTCGCTACTCTAACCACGCTTTGCTTGAACCCGTCAGGACCCAAACAGCCCGCTCTCCAATCGCATCCCAACACAATGGAGATCTGCATCTCCGCCATAGAGAACCTCAAATGGTGCAGCTCGAATCTGGCGTGATAGCTATTGTTATAGCGAACTCGCCAAAGCCGTGGTCTTCCCAACCCCCTTCGAGATAAAACACAACACCGAGCATATCTTCTAAGGTTTGGATTATGCGCTCAGGCGACCATGCATGCGAGGGTGGAATGCGATACTAAAACGAGTTGCGTGCCCAAAGCACCCGCAAGCTCTCCCAAAACTTGGAAACAAATTTGGCATCTCGGTCGAAACAATAGTCTTTGGCACCCGTGCAAGCGTACTATCTCTCGCACATAGAGTGGAGCCAAATCGCTCGCAGTGGTGGTTCGAATAGGAATGAAATGTGCGCGACTTCTTGAACCGATCCACTATAACCCATATAGCATCCTTCCTCTCTGAGTGCGGGGTAAACCAACCACAAAATCCATGGAGATGTCATCCCATGGCCACACCGAACCTCTAAAGGTTGCAACAATCCTGCCGGTAAACATGTTCAGCCTTAACCATTTGGCGAGATCCCACGAGGCCACATCTGCGCAATATCGACTTTCATTCTCTTCCACGAAACTCTTCTTCAAATCTTTGTACATTTTGGTCTCACTGGATGTCTCAGATACGATGTCTGGTGTGCTTCCTTTAGAATCTCATCTTTAACCATTGCCTGTGGCACACAAAGGCGACCTTTAAATCGCAATGCACGACTCATCTATCTTTGAAGTGGCCTTGTTTGCCTTCATCTAGGCGTTTCCTTGCATGCTGAAACATTTGATCAAGCTGTTGTGCTTCCCGCTTTCGATCCGAATGGTTGACTCAAGAAGCAAGCGGGTCTCAGTTAGGCGGTGCATAAAACAAAAGGAGATATCCATACGCTCTAAATCAGCAATGAGACAACCGAGAGTAGGAGGGTCGCCTTGCGACTCGAGGGCATCGGCTACAACATTTGCCTTGCCGGATGATCTTGAATGGTGAGATCATAGTCTTTTATCAACTCCAACCATCTCCTCTGCCTCGAGTTTAAATCTTTCGGTAAAGATGTATTTGGACTCTTGTGATCGGTGAAAATGTCACAAGATTCGCCATACAAATAATGACGCCAAATCTTCAAAGCAAGAACCACTGCAGCCGACTCTAAATCGTGAGTAGGATAATTCATTCATGATTCTTCAAGCTCCCATGAGGCATAGGCAATCACCTTGCCATCACTGCATAAGTACACAACCAAGCCCAACTCTAGATGCATCTGAATAAATAGTGAACCGCTTCCCTGGTTCAGGAAGAAAGGATATTTATTCTTCACAGTTGCTTGGTTAAGAGCCCGGTAATCCACACACATACGCCAACTACCGTCCTTCTTCTTAGTGAAAAGAACAGGAGCTCCCCACGGCGAAACACTACGCCGAATCAAACCTTTAGATAGCAAATCATCTAATTGCTTTTTCAACTCCTCCTGAAAGGGACGCGCTAAACGATATGGAGATATAGAAATAGGTCGGGTTCAGGAACAAGATCTATCCGAACTCCACTTTACGCTCGGGAGGCATTCCAGAAGCTCTACCGGAAAAACATCGGAAACTCATTCACTACGAATATCTTCGATACGAAGTGGAGATTCGCACTTCTCGCTAAGGGACCAAAGCATTCCAATGGTTGAGGCTCGACGATCGAAACAAACTAGCCAACACGAACAAGGAATCAAGCGGCGCTACACGAAAAACCGGTTCTTCACCCGATGGAGCACGCAAAGTCACCGTCTTCCAAAAGCAACAAATCTTGGCACGATAATTGAATAACCAGTCCATACCCAAAATAACATCAAAAGGTGATAAGCGAATCACCATAAGGTTGGCGATGAAATTCTCATCTTCAATAGTGATAGTGCACGCCAGACACACGTGTGTAGAGCTAGAAATAAGACCCCGGAACCGACCACCACAGACTCGGATATAAAGCGCACACTCAAACTCGCCCTTCTAACAAACTCTAAGGACACAAAAGAATAAGTAGCTCGGAATCAAATATCTGAAAGCCTCATGTGAATCAACTAGTAGAGTACTGTCACCACATCGGGGCGGCCCACAGATGTCGAGGAGTAGGCATGGCGTAGACCCCATGGGTACAGGAGCGAAGACGCACCAAACCTCTGTGAAGGATGAGCGAGAACTGCTGCGGAGAAGCATACTGAAGGTGGTGCAGAGCAGGCGGGGTTCAGTGAGAACCCGAAGGAGGCGCAGAGTAAAAGCTGCGGGAGGAGCCCATCCCGGCGAAAATCGAGGCACGGAGGTGCGGCTAGAGTGCATCGAGCCCCGAGGTGCACCGGAAGAAGACGCAATCGAATCGCTTCCCGCTTGATGATGCTCGTGGGTTACGCGCAAGCGATGCTTTGTGGCCCTCCCGACCACACCGACGACACGTCCCTCGAAAGAACACTCGAAGACCGGTGACCCTCTCCACATCCAAACATTTCATACCTTGTCCCGGACGGACGCACCGCGAGTGCGGTGACGGCGTGACGGCAGAAAGAAGGCGCCATTCTTGGTGAGCAGGCCGGCGACTCCTTGAAATCTCTTGGATGCGTGTCGGCGAAGACCCGCCTCCACCACTAAAGCTCCGCCGCCACCGCGGAACCACCAACGAGCAGTGCCACTAGTGATCAAGCGTCTGCGAAGGAAGATTCTCACCAACTCCATTCCTCTAGCTTGTTCAACCACCGTCTCGAAATCACGCAAGACGGATGCACCGAATCCGGCGATACTCTGAACGAGACCCAGCGGAACCTCTTGGCCTTCTCCATATCATCATTGGCTACCGCCCCACAAAGCGTACCAGTGTGTTGAATTCAGCCTCATACTCAAACCGACCTATTACCCGAGTCAACGTCAACGAGATCGCTCCATCTTCTCCACGAAAGAATCCGGATAGTACTTGGCTCTAAATTGCCCCACAAAACTTCCCAAATGTAGGTCCCTGCTGGGGTCTGGCGACAGAACCCCTTCCCACGGATATCGGCTTGGCCCTTGCTTGAAAGGCCACAAACGAACCTTTGCACCGAAGTTCATCTCCAACGCGTCAAACTGCCGCTCCATGTACCGAGCCAATCTGCTGCTGAATCTGGGTACCGCCCCATCAAAAGTGTCAAGTCGGGCGACATCCACTCGCGGAGACTTATCCTGAGTCTCGGGTGGAACGGCTGCAACGATCGGCTGGACACCTGCGAGAAGCGGCGGCAGCGAAAGCAGCGGCGGCGAAGCGGCGGCAGAGGCGGCGGCGAGAGCGGCAGCGGCGGAGGTTGAGCCGCTCGCATCTGGCGACGAGCGGCTCGTTCTCCTCTCGAAGATTCTGAATAATAATAGCCGACGCCGCTGGGCATCCATGGCGGCGCGCTTGAGCTTCTGCGGTGGGTGGCGGTGAGGCAACCTCTCGGCGGTTCCACGGCCTCTCTTCTGCATGAGGTTGCGGCTCAACCGGACCACGTCCACGATCGCGACCACGGCCCGTGACGACCACGTCCTCTACCTCTCGCCATCTAAGAACACCACAACCGAACAAAACTAAACACTTAACTTAACGAATTCAAAAGAAGCACGGAACTAAGCAACAATAACACAACAAATAAATCATAACAACGAAATTGCGAAACAATGAATCACCCAACCCATCCTATCGTACGCGTGTGTCAATTTAATAATTTTATTTTAACCACGGACCTAAAGCCCGCTCGATACCAACTATAACACCTCGCCAAACGGAAGCCAAGATGCCACCTAGTTAATCTAACAATCTACACATTTAAGATTATGAACTAATTATATCAACCAACCGACATTAACATAATCAAGATATGGTGAAGGTATCCTTCCTTCACCTTCTAAGTTATTTAATCTTGAGAAACATTAAAGAGGTTCACATGCAGAATAAATCAACATCATAGCAGAAGGTATCCTTCCTTCTCCAATTAAAGTTTAATTATTACAATTCAAAGATTAACGAATGTAATATTGAACTAGAATTATGTCTTGAACATGAAATTGGTGATGTAGACAAATAGTGTGTGTCTACTCCCTCCCAAGAGAATCTCATCAACGATCACCTAGAAATAGACAAAAACAACGCAAGGGTGAGTCCAAGACTCAGCAAGTACAATGATCAATAAGACATTTATCAATACGAATAAGACATGCTCAGCATCAACATTGGACATAACACAAATGAGTGCGTATGGAGACATGACATGAATGCTTAAAATCAAGGAAATGGACTGCACACACACATATACCGGTATAGTCAGTGAACACCCGTCGGTGTTCACTCAAGCCCGCATCTTAACAAAAATGCGGGGATCCATTTCCCGTATGAAGAACGTTTCATACGGGTGTCCAACATTGCCCATCTTGGAATTAATGGGTCTTACTCAACCATCCCGAATTGATGGTCTTCCTCATCCACTCCGTGGACGGCAAATGATAATGAATGCATGCAACAATTAAGTGAAATATACAATAACACCATTTCTATTCATGAATTCAATGTATTGAACAAGGCATGAATAATTCATTTCACATGTCTCACAAGTTACCAAAAACAACTCAAGCTAATAACCACGATACGGACATCCAAATAAACATGGTACTTGCCTTCGCGTTGCGACGCGTTATCCGCAACGGCGGCGCTTTTACACCAAGTTTCGCGCTAAACCAACGAAATAACTCAATAAGTATACATGATACCCAGCTCAACTAGTCGGTGTTCTATATTACTTCTATTAAGACTCAATTCAATCCTATATCGCATAAACTGAAAACAGCGGAACCTGTCCATAAAATAAATCCTGGACAGCAACACGGGGACTAACATAACTCACAGCCTGGAAGTCAAAAATAGCAAACCCAATTTCTGTAGATTCTTAACTGGTCTAACTACAAAACTCTAGTTGACACGACAATCCAATTTGGTCAAATTAATAGGCTAATAATTGTTTGAACATTCAGCACAGATTCAGCCTACCAAATTTCAGCAGAAATATTCAGTTGATCATAACTTCTATGTTACAACTCCGAATTGAGAGTTCTTTACCAATCTGAAAAGGTTATCGAATTACCTACAATAACCTAGTTGGGTGAACTTTCCGTTTCGACCAATTTCCTTTCAAAATTTAGGAAATAACCAGACAGTTTATTCTCGTCAGATTTCTGGCAGCAGGTACTAAAACATCCATAACTTTTGACTCGGACCTCGGAATCAAGTGAACTTGGTGGCCACTGAAACTTAAGAACGAGGCCTAGATATCTCTAGGAGACCAAACCTTCAGATTCTGCCTAAAAATAACCGAAACACGCTCTACAACGTACTGGACAGAATCAGTTTCTAATTTCAGCAAGTCTGCTAATCAAAAACGTATCCAAATCTCTTCTACCAACTATCAAACCACGAGGATCGGCATCGTTACCCTTGCTGCAACCAGGAGTAGGTAGAAGGATCCTTGGTGAAGAAGCTCTTCCTCCTTTTCCCCTCCTTTGGCCGAATCGCTCAACAGCCCACCTCGATGCTTTGCGAACACCAACCGTGGGGAAACTCTGGAGATCGATTGGGGCAGCACCACAGTAGGAGGAGCAGCCACAAGGGGAGATGGGGGCGGCTCCAAGGCAGGGCGCAAGGGAGAGAGGAGGGGAGGAGGGGGGTGGCGGCCAAGAGGGAAAAGAAGGGGAGGGGTGGCCGGCCAAGGAATAAAAAGGGGAGGGCTAGGGTTTGCACCAGGGGAGGAGAGGGGCGCATGGGCCTAGGCCCATGGCCGGCCAAGGCCTGAAAGGCTACCGGAGGCCCAAAACTCTCATCCTCTCCAAAACGACATTTTTACGCTAGCCGAAATTCCCCGATTAAACCTTTCTTTCCCGAACAAAAACAGGGTATGACAGTCCTACTTATGCCGCAGCCGAGCGCCTTTGTTCCCCCATCTTCTTCCCTTCCCCTCCCTACTCTCTCGCTGCTTCTCACACAATATGAAGCCGCGGCGGCCCAATCCGTTTAGCCGCCGTGCCTCCAAGCCGTGCCACCTCCCTGGTAAGCTCCGGCCGCCACCATCACGTGCCCTAGCACTGCCTCAGCTCCCTCCTTCCAACACTCGCCTCCACTCCTTCCCTTGGGAGCCATAACACCGAGACCGCACTTCGTCTTCCTCACATCCGGCGATGCCCCATACGCGGCTGTCGCCTCCACACGCCGTTCCAGCTAACAAGGTGACCCCCTCCCCAATCTACTCGCGTCAAAGTGTGTTCCAGGCCCTACACCATCTTTTTCCCCAACTCATTTCGGGCTTCCTCGACCATAGCTTGCCGGTGGCCTCGTCTCCCTTGTGTGCGGCCAAAACCGCTGCCGCCGTCTCCCTACTCCCCCTGGTGAGCCATCTTTCAATTACTCTTCCCTGGAGCATCCCCGGACCCCTTTCTACCTTTCCCCACCACTCACTCATGCTCTCTTCCATTCGTGCACCACCGCCACGACGAGCCCTCTGCACTGCCACAGGCTCACACCACTAGCCTTCTCCGGCTCTCCTCCACCCCCACCGTCTTCACCATGGAGTAATCCTTGCTCTTCTGGTGCTCATGCACGCTTCCTTCTTTCCCCTCTCCCCCTCCAGCGCTGTCGCCCCATCTTCCTCCCCGGCTCCGGTCGCCGCACGACGCCGCATGCCCGCCCTGGTGCCTCTCGACCGGCGATGCCACCCTCGTCGGGACCGCCTCTCCCTTCCCAACCCATTTTCGCCATTGCTATCCACTGCTGATGCCTCCCTCACTGACGACAAGCGCCGCCTGAGTCGTTCCCTTGCCCTCCCCTGTTCTAAAGCTCTTTGTGTGCTCTCTCTATCTCTCATTCTCTCCCTGTGTCCCACTATGTATGAATGTATGTGTGATAGGTGGCCCCATAGTGATTAGATTAAAGATAATGCTGAGGATAATTGATATGGTTAAAACTGATTGATGTGTCAATATTAATTAATGAGAAGATACTAGTGTAATTAGAAAACTCTAGCCAAATATGGTTTTAGGACTCTATTAAGAAGGATGCATATGTGTAGTTGTGACCTAATGTCAAAGTGATCAATAAACCCTAGTCCAATCTAACAATAATACGGATGGGGTAATCAAGTGGTTAGTTAAGGATTAGTCAGTTAAGTAGACGTAGAGATGCTTTAATCAACCCTGGGCATTTCTAAATTAAGTTAATTAGTAACTAACTCAAGGCAATCGAATTCAAGCATTTAGATGTTAATCAAGTAACATCATTATGCACTTAAAGGTAAATTTCAAAAGGTGGTACTCCAAATTGGAAACAAAGTTAAAGTGGTTAATGTTACTAATAACCAGGGCTTCACTCATTTGGATGCCAGTTAGACTAAATAGTGCTAGGTGATTAGCTGGGAAATATTTGTAGGTCAATTAGGGTATAGCTAGCTATCACAAGTACTTTAGAAAATTAAGGATTAATGGAGGATGATAGCCATAGTGTGTCAACGGCATATGGACCCCTTATCAGGTTAACAATAATATATAGTTAGTTACTAAGATCATGGCTAAGTTAGACATAGTCATTTTATTAGGTAGTCGTGAAGGGTAGCGGTAAGCGGTAAGTGGTAGCTACGACCTAGCTTCATACTAGTAATAGTAATCTAGATGATATGATTAATCACGAGACAAGGACTAGAGACTAGTAGGTAAGAGCCCATAAGCCTTACAAGGTAGTTATCTACTTAGCTAAAAGTAGTCATTAGCAGATGCTTTAGCTAAGGATAAACCTAGGATAATAGGTTTACCTTAGTGTGTGTCGGGTCACACAAGTAATGAGACTAAGTAAAGGTCACCTCGCAGATGAAGGCCAAACCCGCAGACACCACCGATCAAGGTATAAGACTAATATCTAGCCAATGCTTGCAAGCTCCAGCTAAGGCTCATATAATTTTCTTAATAAATATAAAATAATAAAATAAATCATTAAGTGAACTAGACCCCATGTGTCGTTGAGACTGGTGTCTACCCAGAGCGAACCCTATACCTATGCATAGGTCTCACCCAACTTTCATGGAACTTCCTCGATAAATAGGAAGTAATAACAAAAGAAATCATTAAATCAGTCATGCGTCATGTGTGTGTAGTGGTGATAGGTCCCAAAGTGGATGATAGTAGTCCCACCATCAATCAATGTCGTATAGACTCTAGCCATCCTCCATCGCCATACGTTCCCAGTAGTAGGATGCTTCATGAATTGAATGCGGATCAAAGAACCCTATCTAGCAAGGTGATCTCTCCTATCTAGGTAACCGATAAGGAATATTCCTATGAATATTCTCTCCATCCCATTGGAGTTCTAACTCCTTGCGCCAGCGGACTTCGCGAGAGCTTGTTCCCTCTCGCCCTCACTCCGGATCAAACGATTACCTAACCCCAAGTCTGATTATCAACCCAAAACCCCATCACTAGACCAAACAAATAGAGTTTGGATTTATCTACTTTGGTCTGACGTATTTTCTTCATTCTAAATATCCCTAGATGTACTTCATTACGTCTGAAGTATTTTCTTCATCAACTTCCTTTCGATATACTTTATCTGAAGTATTTCCTTCATCAACTCCACTAAGTATGATTAGTTTCATCTAGAGTACTTCTTTCAAGATATCCATAGGTATATTTAGTTTCGTTCGAAGTATTTCTCGCATCAAACACTATTGGGTTTATTGACTTTCATATTGAAGTGTTTCCTTTTGTTTATTTGCCTTTGGATTTATTGGATTTCATTTGGTTGCTTTCAAACATTCTTGGGTTCGACCGTATTCCGCGTAGTTAGAATCTAAAGCCATGGTGGAGTAGCAGTCCGAGGTAGAACAAGAACAAGACTAAGATTATCAGAATATTGAGGAAGGCGAGTTAACACTTTGATCATGTTGCACCTACTTTTGAATGCAATTTATATTGTTTTAAACTTTCAAATTGCATTGCTATTATTTAACGATTACGTTGACCTAGCTCATAGTTAATACTTTAATGATAATTGAGTATAACCTTTCAATCCTTGAACTTGGACACTATCCTTTGTCACTCTAGTAATAATGGTATACATGACTAGTTACTAAGTCCGTATCTAAGTGTCATGCTTAATCTTTCTTAGATATATTGACATGTGGACAATGATTTTCCCCGACATAATTTTAAAATTTGAAACTGACTTTGGGCTGTCAAGGTCTGCTGGAAAGCGTGGCTGATGCTGGTAAAGAGCACGACAGAGTGGGTATGGAAAAGTACCATCCGAGTCAATAAAGGACTGAGTTCTTGTAACAGCCTCTCATGTAAAAACAATACAACCATAAGTCTATAATGGGTATGACTTGGTTGATTAATTTATTTGCCTTATCGCAACTTCATCATTAGTGGGTGTGTGGCGTGGGTAGGAGCCACAGGAAAACTACACGACTCAAGTAGGAGACCTCCTAGGGGCGCGGCCCAAGGAAGTGATACCTAGTGGGTGGGGTTGTGTTGAGGTGGGGCATTTGTAAAGGTTTTGTGATGATCAACTTAGTCTCATATTGTAACATCCCAATTTTCAGGGCTTTTTAAAAATTTTCAAAATAAAAATAACCATTTGGTTTTTATTGAATTGTTGAAGCTTAACTTCAAATTTTAGAAAATAAAAATAATTTAATATGAATAGATCAAACTACAATTAATTCAAAATTTGGTTTATTTGGGTTTTCTGGTATTTAAAGTCAAAAAGAGTATTTTAAGTAATTTCCTGATTTATCTAGATTTTAAAAAGGGTTATCCTTTTTGTCCCAAATTTTAAAATAAATTATGTGCAAAATTAACAGGTAAAGTTAAGTTATAAATAATTTTATCAAGTTCAAAATAATTCAAGGAATTTATGTGTATTTTTCTAGAATTTTAGAACTTTATTTACTATTTTCTAAAAGCCTTTTGGTTTTGTAGTATTTTCTGTAAATCAAAATGTATTTAAAAATCTCCTTTTCTGCTTCGGGCCGAAACTCTCCCGGCCCGATTCCCTTTTCCCACTCGTCCGGCCCAATCCCTGGCCCTTTTCACCTTGCGCCAGCCCGCTCCTTCTCTCGCCGACAGGCAGGGCCCGCCTGTCTGGCCGTCCCCTTCCCCTGCTCTTCTTCTTCCCCGTACACAAAGTCGCCTAAGCCAGGCCGCCATCTCTGCACGTGTGGAGCTCCAAATCCGCCGCAATTCGCTCCCTTTCTCTATCAAAAAATGTGCAAATTTAATTCCCTTGTCCGCGCCGACCCCGTTCCGGCCGTTGGCGCCGCGAATCTCGCCTGGAATCGCCGGAGCGCGCTCGAGCTACCGCGAATCCCGTCGCTTGTCCTCGTTGCCCAGTCATCGTCCACCTCTATAAAATGGAGACCTGTGCACCTCTCAATCCCCCTCTGTCTTTCCCCTATTTTCCTCCTTCTCTCTCGCCTTGACCTCGTCGTATTTTGCATTTTGAAGCCACTGGGCGAAGCGTGCATCGCCGCCTCTAGCGCCGTCGTCAAAGCCTCTCCGGCAACATCGCATTCTGCCCAGTGCTCCTCTTCTCCTCGCC
The DNA here is from genome assembly GCA_036346255.1 of Ampelocalamus luodianensis. Lineage (NCBI taxonomy): Eukaryota > Viridiplantae > Streptophyta > Magnoliopsida > Poales > Poaceae > Ampelocalamus > Ampelocalamus luodianensis. The sequence goes on from CM070626.1 coordinate 39,855,857, forward strand.
GAAGCTCCACCGCAGAGCCACGCCGCCGCCGCCACCACTTCTTCCTCTCGCCACCGGCCGCTCCGTCATACCGTGCCGCCAAGACTATGAGCACTATCTTCGCCGCACCCTTCTCTTTCTTTCGGTGCCCTCACCAACCCTCGCCGTGGCACGTAGTGCCGATGAGCACCGCCACCCGAGCTGCAGTCGCTGTTTTGCTAATGTGGCGACGCCATGTCACGGCCACGTCGGCGCATTTGCCTACGTGGCAGTTCACGTGGCTGCTGGCATGGCATTTCCGCTTTTCCATTAGGAAAACAATTCGGTTGAAATCCTTTTTTCCTTGCTGATGTCAGCATGATGTAGTAAACCAATTTCCTTCAGAAAAATAAATCCGAAAATCCTGATTTCATCATTTTATGTGTTTTCAACCTTTCGAGAGCCCATTCTCCTTCGTTCGAGCTCCGATTCCAGTGATTTAAATTTCTAAATTCATCTAAATTTAGTACTTTTCTTTTGGTTCTGATTTGGTAATTTGTTAGTTTTATTTGGAATTGTTTTATTTATTTGGCTCTTTTCGTACGTGTAGATTCCGGTGTTTCCGAAGAATTCTTTGACCCAACGACCGAAGCATCTCAACCCTTCAGTGAATGTAAGTCGTAGACCTTTGATCATATCGTACCCACTTTATAAAATTATATTGTTTTATATCAACATGCATTGCTAGTTGTATAATAATGTTTTTGGGAGTAGTTAATCACCTAATTGCCATTATGCCTCCTTGGATAATTGTGAATGACATGTACCCTTGTACACCATAGGTTGGGTTAATTTTAGTCGGACATATTTTAGTACCAACTTGGGTATCGTATATGCTTAGCCATGCTTTAGTTGTACAATGGGTTCCATGATCACATGCTCATATGATTAAATTTGAATTAATTAAATATGAAATTATGGCGCAGCCACTATTATTAAAAGTTTATTGTGCCATGGAAAGGGTTGCCATTTGGACGGGTTGAACCAAGAATGATTTATACTCGGGCGACTGATTGTGCAGTAAAGGGGATGATTTCGGGATGTGGTTGCCTCGATTGAGTAGTTGCTAAGGACTTAACTTTGCGTGCCATTAATTTGGACCATACTGTACAACCACAAGTCTATTTATGAGGTGGACCTGGCTACTAATTAGTAATGTTATGATTCGGTTCTGTTTGGGTTGATAAGTGGCGCAAGAGGGGGCCGGTGTGGCAAATCCTTAGCGAGCAGAACCGGGTCAAAATTGAACTTTATAAAAGCTTTGTCATAATCACTTAGTCGCACGCCTGCGGAAGCGTGAAATGTCTAATATTATAAGATGATTATCTCTTGTGGGTCAAGCTGTACAACCTCTATAGAGTGTAAAACTATTCGAATAGCCGTGTCCCCGATTATGGGCAATGCCTGGTGATTTCACATGAGGGGTAGATTTTCTCAAAAATGTTGGAATGGATTGGGTGGATTTGTGTAGTTGGTTTGGTTGGAATGGTTGGGAAGTGAACGGGATGTCACTAGTTGTTTCAAAGAACTTGATTACTTATGTATTAATATTTTAAATCATACTTTTTAATCTATCTACTGTATTTACTGTCAATACTGCTTATGCAAAATATCCATAAAGCTATCCTTGTTCAAGCCTTGCATGAATACTATTTGTATATTTTTTCCTATGACTTGCTGAGTACTTTAAGTACTCACAACTTTACGCCATTTGTTGATCAGTTACCGAGGAAGAACTAAGGATCATCGAGTTCTACGAGGAAGATTACTTCGAAGACTTTGCAAACTAGGTCGCGTTCTCCACTCGATTGCCTGTGGGTACGTCGGATGGCTACAACGAATTATCTTTTGGTTCCGGTGCAAGTTATCTTTTGTTGTTAAGCTCTGTATGGTAAACTTTGTAAGACTTGACTATAAGGTCCTTTTGTTACTAAGTAATATTAATTTGTCTGCTTCTTAGATATTTCGTTGTATGGATATGATTGTCATCGATGATGTCACTGTGTGAGCTAGCTACTATTTCCGGACTAGTTCAAAATACACAGAGGGATCGGATCCAGTGATCCGGGGTCCCAACACACACCTATGAAAGTGTGTTAAGACGGACACTATAAGTTGATTGTCTCTTGTAGGTAAAGCGTGCGAACTTTGCAGAGTGTAAAAACTATCTAGATAGTCATGCTCACGGTCATGGGCGGTGCTGAGAACTTACTTAAATTATCTTTTATTTTATAAAATAATTTGTAGGCGGAATAAAAAGATGGGTTAGAGCCCAGAGATTTAGGATGACCTAGTTGAGAACCAGTGTGAAGTACGAGGATGTGACCCGAGAAAGAACATGAGCATTGGGTGGATGGAGCCACTCGGTGATATGGGAGGTTGAGCCTCAACTAGTATTTTATAACAAAACTCAACTTTGTTAAAACCCGTGTTAGTAAAAATTGCTAGGTCTCAGGATTTGCTACTACTTAATCTATTTCAATAAGTGGCTTTGTGCAAACAAAAGAACTACAAGCTATTCCTTTGACCAGCCTTGCATATTATATAACTGCATTATATGTGTTGGCTTGCGAGTACGGTTGTGTACTCATGCTCACTCAATATTATTATTCAGTAAGTATAAAAGAAGAAGGCTATGTATGCACTTATGAGCATTCGTCAAGACTGGAGATCAAGAAGGCCAAGAACTAGGTCGCGGGCCTCAGTCGGTTGCTTGTAGGTATATCGTGAGGGTTTCACGTGTTGCACTTTAAATTCCACTTCCACTGCTAATTCTTTAAATGTATTTAGCCTATCTAGCCAATCTACAAAATCAAAAGCTGTAAGGTATATTTACTCTTGATTATTATGATGCAATAGTTTTACTTTTTTTTTTTGATATATGTATGATATTCAATGATGCAGATATGGGTTTTGGCTACTGATTCAGGGATTGGTGCCGTGAATACAGAAGATTCTAATTTGCAAATTTAGGATCTGACAGGTTTGACCTTTGAGGTCATTACGCATGGCTTCTCGAGTGCTAGAGTGGGGAGCGCTTGGCTCTGACACCATATTTATGTACCTACACTACGCAGAAGGAAATTGATAGAAATTGGATTGGGAGTCAGGAATTAGATTGGGAACAGAGAGAAATCCAGTGGATTTGGGATAATATAATTTGGGGTTCGGTATAGCCTTACATAATAATAATAGAGGATATAGGGGTTGTTTGGTTTGAAATCCCAAGTAGTCTTACCAAAATTTGGTAATACCCCAAAGATTTGACCACCATTTGGTTTGCTACCAAGATTTGGTAATACCCACAAATTTAGTAATGCCAATGCATCAATTTGCCAAATCGCGGGCAAAACAGTTTTGGCTCGGCTACACAGTCCCTCAACCATGACGTGGCCTGCGTTGGTTGGTTCATTAAATGTGCCTTTTGGTTTACTTCCGAAACTTCAAATGATTTTATCTTCAAAACCGTATATATTCTATTTGTGACCGTTTGAACTTAAATAACAAAGTTCACTAGAGGGTGCAATAGTGTTTGCCTTCATTTATGTTCGCCCCTCGCTAACGTGCTTCTGGAGTGGGTTCCTTTTGATGCCACTCCCTTCACCTCGTTGGCCATTTCCCAGCCCAATGAACTCGTAGCCTAGTCCACAGGGCCAGTCGGTGAACCCCTGCCTCTCACGCGACGTCTTCCCTCTCCACCGCCCCTCTCATCCTCACCCTCCAATCCACGACGCGGCGACACCTCTCTCCTCCGCCGCCGCCAAGCGCTGACGCCCCTCTCTTCCTCGCGCGGACGGCCTTCTCCTCGTCCGTCGCCAAAGCCCAGGTGCCCACCCCACAACCCCACTGCACTCGGTGCGCCCACCCACAAGATGCGATGCGATCTTCCCTTCCTTTCTCTCTCGCCACTAGTTTAGTGCGTGTACGCCTGACTGCCTGAGGAAATTAGAGACGGAGGAGAGCCTGCCCGTCCATGCCATCCCCATCACAGCTCCAAAGCAAGGTATCTGAATCGTTCAAGTGATCCCCCTCCTCTTCTCTCCTTCTTCGATGTGATGTAATACATCGTCGGTGGATCTGTGGGTTTTCGTTAGCAAGAAAGCCTGTGTGATTCCTGCCGCTATACTGATTGGAATTTGTGGTTGTGACGGCCGTTGTTAATCTTGATTTCGGGGGATGTTTTCCTCTTCGTCTGTTTTGCTCAATTCTGAACTGTCGAGTGTGCAAAAAGAAAAGGGCAAGTTTGTTGGTGATACGACATCAATTATATATTGATTATGGCGTTTCCGTTACAGATCTATGTAGGTTTTCTTATCTGGTACTAAATACTGGTCACTTCTTAGGGTCATGTTTGGGTATGACAGTTTTTTGGGGCCTCACTGGGAGACCAACAAAACTATTTGAGCTAAACGATTTTTACCTTCATTATGCATCAAAATATCAAATTGTTCCCATGTTTCTTGCCTAAGGTTGTATTAAGTTGATGATTCTGTGGGGTTTCTAGCCTAATGCACTACCAACCTGTGAAAATTAAATGGTATTTAGAAAGAGTTATTTAGATACATGCCACCGTAAAGTTCCCAGTTTTGAGATATACCACTGCAAAGTTTTTTCTTTGAAAAATGCCACTAGTAACACACCGAAATTGGAAATATGCCATTATATTTTTTTAAAGACCGTAATACCCCTCCTCCTTCCTCCTCCCATACTCCACGTCTCAAAACCTGGAACTTTACAATGGTGTGTCTAAATAACCCATTTAGAAAAGGTCGTTTCAGCATTTATGTGTTAAGATCGTATCTTTAGTAACTAGGTTTTAGGCACATTACATGAATTTGATGTACTCACATATGAAAAATATGATTTGTATGAAGTACTCTGTACTCTTTAGTCTTGAATTTGCCTATTACGAGCATTAAAGCGTAGATAGTGCTAGAGCTCATAGCTACCCCTCATTTAATCTCCCAGTTTCTTTTGTCCTTGATGCCAGCAGTCGTGCACTTCTCATCTTTTATCTCTGCTTGAATTCATTAACATCCCTTTAAATTTCTGAAGCTACAAAATTGCAGATGTACCTAGAATAGAATATGGAATCTTGAATGAATTGCTGGTACTAATTTGTACTGATGCCATGTGTTTAGCTTGTCTAGAAGTTCCATGACACTTGAATTGTGTATCTTCTGCAGCCCTCACCGTTTGATATTTACATCAATTTTTATTTTTGTGCGTCTATAAATGCATCCATTCTAGAACTCCCTTTCACATACACTAATTTATGGAGCAGTTCTATTACAAAATTTGGGAGCTCTAATTTATTTAGGGGTACTGACTTGTATTGGTGCCACTTCTTTGTTTATGTACGTTTATATTTACTAGTTTCATTATCAAACTAAGTTTCTTATTCGCAACTTGTATTGAAGGTGGAATTTCTGATACTTAGAAATTGGATTAGACTACACAGCAAGAAATTATGGCACAAGGTAGCAAGGCAGAGAGAAAAGCAGCATTAGATGCTGGAGCATGGATGTTCAATGTTGTGACGTCTGTTGGTATCATCATGGTCAACAAGGCCTTAATGGCCACCCATGGTTTTAGTTTTGGTAAGACAATGCTTTTGATCTTTCATTCCTGTTTGAAAGGTCAACAATGATTCACGTGTGTTATCAGTTGGATCTACAAATAAACTACGATCTAATGCTGTGTGCTTTTGTTTGCTTGTACAGCTACTACATTGACTGGACTGCATTTTGCAACCACAACCTTGATGACATTAGTAATGAAATGGTTGGGATATATTCAGCCGTCCTATTTACCACTGCCAGAACTAGTAAAATTTGCCTTTTTTGCAAACCTATCAATTGTTGGGATGAATGTTAGTTTGATGTGGAACTCTGTTGGATTCTATCAGGTGAAGACAGTAACTTAGTTCTTTTATATTCAATGTTACTATGGTAGAATGGAATGCATGTACTAAATTGCACGTTCTACTGTTTCAGATTGCCAAGTTGTGTATCATTCCAGTGTTGTGCTTTCTGGAAATCTTGTTTGACAAAGTCCGTTACTCCAGAGATACAAAGCTCAGTATACTGCTTGTTCTAGTAGGCGTGGCTGTGTGTACTGTGACTGATGTTAGTGTGAATTCGCAAGGGTTGATAGCTGCAATAATAGCAGTTTGGGGCACTGCACTACAACAGCATGTGAGTATCGAGGGTACTAGAATTTGTGCCTTTGTGTGCATTTATACATAGTGCGTGTCCTAATGGTGTGTTTGGTATGCATAATCTCACGTTTCCCTGTAATCTAATATCCAGTTCAATCTGATTACCAGTAATCTAAGAATCCACCGTGTGGTTGGTTTGAAGGAAACAACAAAATAGTCTTTATAATAGTTTAAACATTTCATAACTCGAACCAACAAGTCCTCAAATTTAAATTACATGATTTGAAATTTCAAACCATGAAGGTTAACATTTATGAATTTTAAATTGAAAAGTAAAACTTTGAATTTTACAAGTTAAATTCTCACAATTTAAGATTCCAACATTCAAAATATTAATGTCGATCATTCAAAAGTTCAAATTTTGGATTTTCGAATTTTGAAAATTTAAAATTTGAGTTTTGGAATTTAAATTCTCGGTATTTGAAATTCTGAAATTAAAAAAATGAAACTTTCAAAATTCGAATTTATGAAATTTAAATAATCGGAATTTGAATATATGAAATCCAGAATTTCGAAATTTCAAATTTGAAGATTCAAAATTTCAAAAATTTGGATTTTCGTAATCAAAACATGAAAATTTGAATGACCTGAATTTAAGATTCTGAAATTCAGGATTCAAATTTTAATATTTTGGTTTCAAAATTCATATTTTGAAATTTTTTTTTTTAATTCCATAGTTCAGATATGTAAATATTAAAATAAATCGTCATTTGGATTTTGAATTCTGAAAGTTCTAATTTTGACTGACAAATTGAAGCAAATTATAAAAAGCACAGTAGCAAAGATTTCTTTCCCTTGTAACCTAAGATAGACACCCTTTCTATGGGAAACATATTCCTATAATTGATGGTAATCTGGTTTCCAAGGTAATCTTGGATTCTTTGTTCAGATTACTGGTTGTTTTACGAAACAGGTAATCTCGTAGGATTATTGAAAGATTCCTGGTAATCCTTGGAGGATTCCGTCGACCAAACGCACCCTAATAGGAGTTATCCTCTATTTACCCTTCTTTTGATTCCTTGGCTTCTAAGTTAGCAATGTTGAAGTCCAACAACAGTAGACGTGTAGTATTTTCAATTCTCAGATTTTTTTCAAACCTTTATGGGAATTCATCTGTAATTTTTCTCATTCTGTAATCCAGATTTTTGTCTCTGCTTCTCGGGGGTTTGAGCAAAAGAATTTAGTTGTTTCCTTCTATCTGCTGTTCTGATTACTCATGTTCAAAAGAAAGTTTGGTTATAACTAAAAGAGCTTGAATGTTTAGGTCTTGCTCATTTATCCGCTAACAGAAGTTTTGCCCCATGCTCCTTTTTCACTTTTCAGAACAATCTTTATGTAATTATCACTTGTTTTATTTCCAGTTTTTCTTTTGTGCTGTGCAGTATGTTCATCACCTTCAACGAAAGTACTCGCTGGCTCATTCAACCTCTTGGGTCATACTGCTCCAGCTCAGGCAGCGTCGTTGTTAATATTGGGACCTTTTGTGGACTTCTGGCTTACCAACAAAAGAGTTGATACTTTTAATTATACAACAGTAGTTACGGTACGTGATCCTTATTCTGAACCAGTTATCTTCTTTTCTTTTATAAATTTGTTGCATTAGAAACCCATTTGGCCTTGTCCAGCTATTTCAGCATTATAATTTTTATGTAGGCTATTGATGATTCCATTTGAGCTAGACATTAAGGATCATCAAGAGAATAGTATTGCCTGGAACTCTGCACATTTATCTGCTGGGTGGGTCGAAGAACGTTCTTTTAGGGTGGAAAGCAATAAAAATTTTAAGAATTGATGTTTGATACGAGGTTGCCGCAATCTTTAAGATTATTTTGAGCCTTGTGTTATCCAAAGTATAATACACTGTTCAATACTGGCAATGTTTCTTTCAATAGTCATCCTCTATGTGCATGTTTGTTTCCTCTCAATTCATGTAAATAGATCATATAGAAAACAAGTAATCATGCATCAACACCATTTGCATATTCGTAGCTTTTAGATACCCAATAACACAGATCAACCCACCTAATATTTATAAACTACCATGTAAATGCCTTTTGAAACTTAAAATGGGCCATTACAGTATGGAAGCTGCTTCAAATAGGAGAGAAGCATATGAGGTAGAAAATGCCTGACTGAGAATGGTTAATGAAGTTTGACCATAGAAAGCAGCATACTGCTTCATATAGGTGCTTCTTGGACATATAGGAAGTATTCTACATTACTTTCAGAGTTTGAGTTTTCTTTTAACCACGAATAGAATCCTATGATATGAACGCACGATACATAGTTTGGTTTGTAACAATTCTTTTACTTGATGTTTGCTTAACCTAAACTATTTTGACCTGGGCAAACTGGGGTCTAACTTTTCCTCTTTCACTTGCTTTTCAGTTCTTCATTGTATTGTCGTGCATAATTGCTGTTGGGACCAATCTAAGCCAATTCATATGCATCGGAAGATTCACAGCTGTCTCATTTCAAGTTCTAGGCCACATGAAGACAATTCTTGTGTTGACCTTGGGCTTTCTTTTCTTTGGAAAAGAGGGCCTTAATTTCCACGTTGCGCTTGGCATGATCCTAGCTGTGATGGGCATGATTTGGTATGGGAATGCGTCATCAAAACCAGGAGGCAAAGAGCGGCAGGTTTACTCTGCACCCAGCGAGAAAGCTCAGAAGCACGGCATACTGTCATCGCAATCAGAGCTTGATCAGAAAGTCTAAAATTAGTACTGCAAAGTTGCTGAACTTTTTTTAGGACTCCAGTGCTTATTGAACATCGAGATTACCATGATCTGATTTATTCTTTCTATACTTTTTTGAGGGAGATGTTTCTATAGCATTTTAGGCCGTAGCTGAAACAGAGTACCTGGGCAAAATGCTGTTGGCTTTTACTTTTGCGGCAAATATGTCAGCAGCTAAGCGGGAGGATAATTTAATTTGTAATATTTCATTCAGTAACTGCATATATTTGGTCTTAATACTGGTATCGACTACCGAGCTTAGTTTGGCAATCTGATATTTTGCTATGGTACTTAGAATGAAGCATCTCTTTTCGACATGAGAGAACAGTCTCACCAGCTTATATTATAGAAACGAAATAAGTTAAGGTTCCAACAGAGTTTCGATGCCAAACAGTAAAGCAAGAAAACAACAAAATAAGGATAGCAAACTAAATAAATGATGTGTAGAGAGAACCTTTCTCTACTTGAGAAGGCATATACTTTACTAGAAACCCTCGCACGCCTTGGCGTGCCGAATTGAAGATAGGAGACTGTGATTAGGACTATGGAACTTGTTAGTGATAAAAGGTATAGAGATACATGCGATAGTTACAATTATAGAACATAAATATGGTTAGGTTTACTACACTTAACAGAGTAGTTACAATTATAGAACATAAATATGGTTAGGTTTACTACACTTAACAGAGTATCGATGCATATAATTTCTTATAAGTAATCCTTTTATGTTCGTATGGTTATTGAAGTCTGACCAGCTCTCAAAGTCATAATTAATGTGAACGCCTCCAGGTCTTAAAAATTTCTTTTTGAAGGACACAAGTTTTGAAATGATTCATCATCCTATAAAATTTACCCCATGGCTAGATCATAAAAAAAAAACAAATACTTGATGCCAATGCAAGCTTTGTTTCCTTTGTCTCTATTTGTAATGGTGGGTTCTACAAATTATATATCTTCAAAAGTTAGAACATATGCAAGTCTCTTTTCTGGAAAGAGTGACTGTAAAGTATAACTCACTAATTTTTCATCGGTCATTTCAAATGTGTTCAACGTAAAGGTAAACAACAAGAAGAAATTGCGATTTCTTAAACCTCTATTTTTTTCCATGTTTAATCTGTAAAGCTAACAATAGCATCTAAATAGCTCCTCTGATAAAGAATGTTGTTTGGAGGAGCAAATCTCCAGAGTATGACAATTAACACAAAATACAGATTAGAACATGTTAGCCACAAATGGTATTGAAATATGAGCTAGATCGTTTAAATCCATCATGAAATGAATTGGGTGTGTTGCTCTGAAAGTGTACTCGGCATCTTGGTCCATGTTCTTTTCGTTTCAGGAGTTCCTAACCAGTGCCTGAAGCACCTATGACACAACCTAAACAAGCTAGTTAACAAACAAAAGCCGAGTATTGATGCATATAATTTCTTACTCCTTTTATGTTCATATGGTTATTGTAAGTTTGACAAGCTCTCAAAGTCATAATTAATGTGAATGCCTACAGGTCATGGAAATTTCTTTTTGAAGAACACAAGCTTTGAAATGATTTATCATCCTATAAAATTTAGCCTATGGTTAGATCATGAAAAATTAGCAAATACTTGATGCCAATGCAAGCTTTGTTTTCTTTGTCTCTATTTTTAATGGCGGGTTCTACAAATTATATATCTTCAAAAGTCAGAACACATGCAAGTCTGTTTTCTGGAAAGAGTCTAAGACTGTGAAGTATAAATCACTAAATTTCATCACAGTCATTTCAAATGTGTTCTTAACAACATAAAGGTAAACAACAAGAAGAAATTGCAATTTATTAAACCTCTATGTTTTGTCCATGTTTAATCTGTAAAGCTAACAATAGCATCTAAATAGCTCCTCTGATAAAGAATGTTGTTTAGAGGAGCAAATCTCCAGTGTATGACAATTCACACAAAATACAGATCAGAACATGTTAGCCAGAAATGGTATTGAAATATGAGCCAAATCGTTTAAATCCATCGTGAAATGAATTGGGTGTGTTGCTCTCAAAGTTTACTCGGCATCTTGGCCTATGTACTTTTTGTTCCAGAAATTCCTAACCAGTGCTTGAAGCACCTATGACACAACCTAAACAAGCTAGTTAACAAACAAAAGCCAACTGAATAGAGTAATAATACAATAGTAGATAACCACATTTCCAGAACTGCCTGTCTAAATACTTTCATTGCTTTCTCCAACATCTCAATGTTCCACAGCGCCAGAAAGCACAACGGTGAATCACCTTCAACTTTTATTTCCATTAGCTTGTCTCTTTCAGGGATCAGCAGTTTAGCACAGGCACCATAGCATTAGTTTGGATAAGTAATTCTTTAGGATTTTTTTTTTTGGGAAGAGATTGGGTATAAGCCTTACCTTCAGATTAGAAACATCGCCGCTCCAACTTATCTCTTGCTGCTAAATGAAGAACAGGACGTAAAATGGACTCTGATTGTGGGATGTTAGGTTTACTCCAGTGATCACAGACTCTGCTTGCAGCACACTAGCAACCGGGAGCTGCAGTGGCCATCAGGCTTTACAAAGCTGTCATGATTTGGAAGGAGGCCACATTGGGGATATTAACTTGAAGAATAGCTGCACACAGAGTCAGAATTGTGAGGCAAGTGACCAAGCAGAAAACCACATTACCGAAAGCGATGAAGCAAGGCAATTTGATTCAGCAGCAACGCTCGTTAATAATTCGGTGAGAAAGGTAAGGAAGAAGTCGAAAAGAATATCTGATATTGACGCAAATGGATTCGATAGGTGAGATTCTCAAAGCTTTATGCAGCCTACTATGGGAAATGTGCTTAGCCAAGAGAACAACCTAGCAACTCTGGACCTGTCTAATGCAGAAAACACTGACCTCTCTGAAGAACATGGTATTTCTTCAGCTGTTGGCACACTGAAAAAGCATTTGAATGCTGAATCAAAACCTGCAAAGCTAAATGGAAACAACCAAAGCAACAAATGCAACATGCTATTGCCTTCGGAGAGCAAGCAAATCGAAAAACTTGCGGGATGCGACACAGTCTCAGAAACTGATTGTACTGCAAGTAAGTCAGTTGCCAATGAGTTCGTCCATATTGAAAAGGTCCAGAAGAAGTTGCCGTCGTTGAAGGAATCATCCGTCGGAAATTTATCCCTTTTAGCATTACTATGATACTGTAGTGGATCAAACAAGCAGTGCGAACCGTGCAAACTGCAAATTGATGCTTGTTCTTACCGCTCAACGAAGAACAAGCATCCTGCATATGCTTCCTTTTTCTTTTGGAAAGTAAACCTAACATAAATCCCAAAAAAATTATCAAAATTTTTGTCAGCCCCAAATCTTGCAGTATTGTACTATCTTTGGGGGAATAAAATCAATATTGGGTATAAGCCTTACCTTCATATTAGAAATGTCACCGCTTAAACGCATCTCTTGCCGCTCAGCGAAGAACAGGTTGTCAGCGCGCTGTGCGGAGGCGGGTCGCCGGCGACGAAGAGTGCCCCCATCTCCTCTTGCGCCGTTGTGCTCCCTTTCTTCCGTGAGAGGACGAGAGGGAAAAGGGGAAAGAGGCGCCGACGACGTCCTAGGGTTCGGGCGTGCGACAACTTAGGAGCAGCCACAACAGTGTGTAAGGCGGGGAGGGGGGAGCGGTGGCAGAAGCGACGGCGGGGGAGGAGAGAGCGGTGGCGGCGTCGACGGTGGGGAGGAGACGGGGATGAAGCGGCGCGAGGGGGAGAAACGCCACGCGGAGGGACGAGGAGGGGAGACAGAGGAGGGGGAGGAGCAGGAGGAGGCGGGCGTAGTGGCCTCGTGGGAGCCTGGGAGGCGAGGAGGGAATGGAGATGGCGTGGGGCGTGAGGAGGAGGAAGAACGACATGCTGGGAAGATGGATGACCGACACATCTCCACACATGGCGAGCTGAGACAGTGCGCACCGTGGAAGCTGGCTTCCATCGGACGGAACCAGCGCGGAGAACATCGGACGGGCAGGAGAAATCGGACGGACACGACGTAGAGCAGCACGGAATCCGACGATCCAGGAAAAAAAACGACGTGAACACCCTGGTTGAGCTCAAAGTCCGCCAGCTTTTATATAGAAAGATTGTACTACTTTTTTTTGAGAGAATAACTAATTTGGTCCTTCAAGTTTTTCTCTATGTTCACTTTGATCATTCAACTTTGAAAAAGGCCAAACATATCCTCACTTTTCTTTTCAGGCCAAAGAAGGACCTCGGTCCACGTAGCATGTCACATATACCGGCATGTTTTTGCATGGAGGTGAGTGCAAAGAAAATAATGTCCCTGGCCCATAAAGTTTGATACTAATTCATGGATGTGAGTAGGGGTGAAAACGGATCGAATATGAATTGAATAGTGACAAAACCATATTCGCATTCGTATTTTTTAAACGAATATGGATGTAAATTTGAATATGCTCGAATACGAATATGAATATGAATCGAATGTCATAATGAATACGAATACGAATGTGAATCGAATATCTACTGATTCGGTCGGATCTGGGTACCCTCATAACTTATGTAGTGTGAAGATATTAGTGGCACTTTATCCTTCGACAGTCACACTTAATCATTCTAATCTATTTATTTCATCTAAACGAACATGAATTCACATTGAATTAGAAAAACTCATCCAACTAATTAGGCGTACTGCAATAAAATATATATTGCTTCATCGAATTCGAATACGGATACGAATAGTTCAGATAAAATAACAATTCGGATGAGAAACTTCCATACCATATTCGTATTCATATTTTTTTTATCCGAATTTGAATAAGAATACGAATAGGAGAGAAATTGTTAATCGGATAGGAAAATCTATACCGTATTCGTATCCTATCGAATAAGGTAGTTGAATAATACATATAATTTGTATCAATTTTTCATCACATCATGTGAGTGTAAAGACAATAATGCCCCTGTGCTCGTCACGCACCGCCTGCTCGCCGCACCTCATTGCCCACAACCGCCGCTAGGGCCCAGTCTCCATCTGAATGAAAGAAAGGGGAGAAACGAATCGGTACAACTGAAAGAAGGGGAGTATAACAGTGGAATGAATGGAGGGAAAAAGCGTCTTTTCCTGTTGGCTAACAACCCTCCATGCATTAGGATGTCACTCAATATACACATGTGGCATGTAATGTGGACTGTGTCCCTTTTTGGTCCGAAAAGAGAAGTTTGAGGACTTATCTGGTCTTTCAAGTTGAGGGACAAAAGTGAGTGTGAGGGGAAACTTTGAGAACCAAATTGACTATTATCCCTCTTCTTCTTTTTTGTGAGAGTGCATAACATCTCCCCAACGGATTTGCACTACCAAAAGGTTCGATCATCTGCTGCATAACATTTTGTGAGAGTACAAATAAAATGGAATGAGTTAGAATACCAACGTGACTCGAAAATTTACCATTTGAGCACCAGAACTAGAAAGTTGATACACATAAAAAAGAGCTTTGCTACCTGTGACAGAATTCCATTGAGTGCTCGATCGACCAACCACTACTACAAAAAGGCAAATCTGGATACCTCAGCACAGACAGTTGATCAAAACCGTCTATATTACATGCAATCACAGACGGTTTTGGTTTAGAGACCGTCTGTGTGACTGGCTATGCTAAAAACCGTCTGTGAAGAGATAATATCACAGACGGTTCATAATGAAAACTATCTATGATAGTTCACAGATGGTTCTTAACAATAACTGTGTGTGATATTTCTACATATCACAGACGGTTCTTAACAATAACCGTCTGTGATATTACTACATATCACAGACGGTGCGCCATTTTGCTCGCTTACTAATCATCCGGTGCAGTAGTATAGCTCCTCAACAGAGTCTTCTTCTCCATCTTTGGCGCTACGGTGAGTCCGTCACCACTCCGTGTCAGGTTTGAGTATCACCTCACCTCACTGAGCCCGCTCGTGTGGTCCATTTCAGCTATTGTCGCCCACACCGAGTTGTCACCGTGGACCTCTGTGAGACCCCGGTTTATTTAGCTTGTAATGCTTAGTCATCCACTGACTCTAGCATCACAAACAAAATACGCCGTGACTCGGGAAAATGTATACTTCCCAGAATTGCAGTATACACACCCTTTTACAAAACATTGCATTAATTCCATACAACACACAGATCCAAAGCTTAAACTTTACAAGCAAAAGACATACATAATAGTTATTACAAAAGAGAGACCAACTGCCAAGACAAGTAAAAGAGTTAAACAACAGTGGAAGCAAAATACCATAAGATGGTTAAGAACAAAAGCCAACCGGTTTGCCATACACCCACAAGGCAATCCGACCGGGCCGCCAAGCTAGTCGTCCACACCGCAACAAATCTCACAAAAGTCGATCCCTTGGGAATCCACTTCCTCTGCAACAATTAAGCAAAGCAAATGAGTACAAAAATATACTCGCAAGACTTACGAGTAACAAACCAAGATACTACTACATGCGAGCTTTAATCAAATGAGAAGGCTCAAGGTTAATTTTCAAGATAAAGCGGATTTTATTTGCAATAAGTAATAGTTTGAAGGCAGTTTTAACAATCTGAATTTTATTTGCATAAATAACAGCGAGACAATAAGTAATAACATAAAGACATCTTGGAGATGACTAACCCAATAGTCATCACAACAATAGCACAAATTACCTATTCGTACCACCCACATCAAGTTTTAATTAAAAGGTTGTAGTCTAGTTCTTACGGGCCGTATTTGAGCGTGTCCATAACTTAGGATGAGGCTATTCGAATAGTTTTAACCCTACAGGGGTGTACCAATGTACCCACACTTCAGACCGACTTTTTGCCACTAGATGAAGCACACTTCCAAAGGTATACCGACACGGCTAAGTCCTACGAGACGTTTTCAATATTGTGTGTCAACTACGAGCCGCTCGTATGGATAGGAACCCATACGCTTACATTGTAAAGCCGAAAGTCAACTACCCTATAGGGGTAAAACCTTCGGACAACTACAATGCTCTCAACACCATCCCTCCTGCGACCCCTTGCGACTCGGAGCCAGCAAACGCCAAAGTACTAAGTCAAGAGATGTCTCATTTACCTCTAGTGCGGTTAGAACGCAAAATACTCAGTACGGTGGCGCAAGTAACTTGGTCCTTAATGACCTGGGCACCATTCCAGTCACACCCAAAAGCACACCATCTTACCATTGTGCCCAAGTCCAAATCATTTTGTTTTCATTTTTAGTTTTCACAAATAAACATAGCACAAAGGCTGAATCATAAAGCCATAATAAGTTTTTGTGATCAAGGTTATCGACTAAGTCGATAACCGCCCAATTCTACCGGTAACTAAGCATCATATTGTAAAGATAATAAAAAAACCATAAATCATTCACCGGGCTCTAATTCACTAGTGAGGATTGTTGGTGATATGCCCTAGAGGCAATCATGGAGATGATTGTATCACGTCTATGTTTATGAGTTCTTGAATAAATGTTATTCTGTTCCTTGAATGAATCATTAGTTCTGAAGATCAACGAGTATGTGACTTGTTGGTGAAACACTTCGACTTATATGATGTCATTCTAAAAGTATCCACTGGTCGAATGTCATTGATCGAACACCGGTGACTCTCACGATCAAGACATGTATTGATTGATGATCATGTTTCACCGATCATGGATATAGGGATATCAAATCAATAATGTAAACACATGTTAGAGAACATGGGGTTGGAATAACCCACCTTGAGACACTATAGAGATTGTTATGATTCTATGTGTCATTAGTTGGTCTCAAGCAATGATGATGTATAATCCTTAGACTCGAGATCGCATGGTTCCCTACATGTGTAATAGCACTCTTAGGGGTTGCCAAACGCTACTGAATCGGGTAGTTATAAAGGTAGCTGGGTATGCTATGAAACATGCGAGGGATGTGACTGGTCGGATATGGATTTGCCCTCCTAACATAACGGAGAGATGTCTCGGCCTCAAGTAGTCGGATAAAGAAAGTGCATGGTCGTGCCACTAGTGGTCGAAGAGTTCGACCACGTAGGTTATCCGACAACTCGATCGAGAAAGTATTGAATAGTCCATGGATGACACACTATCTCACCTGGAGTTCAAACCAGATATCGTGAGGCAAAAGGAGAATACTAGAGTAAGTCGCTTAGTTCGATCAGATCCAGACAAGTCGTATGGTGATACGAGCAAGTCGTAGACTGATCGAACGAAATCACAGAGTGGTCGAAACACGGTCGTGAGGGTTTACGAATCGTGCGTGACCGAGTACGAATCGTTGTATAAAGATAAGACCGGTCGTAAGTGATGAGGACCTAGTCATAGATCATATTGCATTAAGGTTCGTCCGATATAATTTGTGTGTATTCGGAATTGTTATGTCCTGCTAGGGACCGCTATTGACTCGTGATCGGAAGGTTTTCCGAGTCACAACCGATTACACATAAACCTAACGGGTCACACACTTAATGGGATGGAACAAACCAGAACGAATACGATTCGTTAAAAGTGTTCGGATAGGATCCGACACAGGGCACTATATAAGGAGATGCTTGAGGCTAGTTTTGATGTGACAAGAGAGACACGTGAGTTGTTTCCACCGAAGCCCTAAACCGCCATCTTCTTGAGAGAGCCTTCCGTGCGACTTGGTGCTAGCACACCGCGCACGGTTGTTCCTTCTCGACGGCGTGTGGATACCGTGAGGCGCTCTCGCGGTCGCTGCATTGCGGCGAGGACGATCCGTGATCTTCACAAGGAACTGTGGAAGCTGCTGGAGGAGACGATCGACTACGAGAACGTTGGAAGATCATCTACGACCACTACATCGGCGCGTTCATCGTCGGACTAGGCTACTCCGACTCTACTTCCGCTGCACTGCGCGCCTAGTGGTAATGATCTGTGATCATATATCTTGCTTGGCATCCTGGTTTACGTGGTAGAAATTTTGTTTTATGGCTAGCGTAGCCTACCCGTATCCCTACAGTGGTATCAGAGCCATCTTGCATAGTTTTTGATCTAGATCGGTCGCATATACTGTATATGTGGCAGTAGTAGATTGGATCTATTACTGGTTTGGTCTGATAACCTAGATTGGTTCATATGTATGAAACGATCTAGGCACTGGTCGATAGGATCGATCGTTGTTCGGCGATAGAAGATGGGTTTTTCGAGGAGGCGCATATTAAGAGCACCATATGATTCGCTCGACTTGTTTTTCGACTATCTTGCGTGATACTCCTACCGGTCGGAGTTCCGCCATCGGAGTACGTCGCAAGGTGTTGTCGTATCAAGGCAGGGATCAGATTGGTTCGGGACAGGGTTAATATGATTAATGCGATGATTTCCAAGGCTCGGATATATGAATGAGATTCATGTCTCGGGAAATTTTTCCAAGAGTGCTGCCCTCGACCAGCGAGGGGCGCTGCCCCTTCGAGCCCAGCCCGCTAATCGGCTAGCATGTAACAGCCCTAACTTAGGGTTTGTATTTCAAATGTAAAATTTTGGGGAGAAATAAAAACTTTTGTTGTCTCTTCAAATCATTTGAAAGTTTCTACAATTTTCCCTAGCAATTTCCAATTTGTAGAATTTAATTCTTGTGATTGGAAATTGTTGTTATCAGATTCCTAGCCTTCAAACTTGTGATCATCCTCTGAAAATATTTTTCCTAGCATCTTGATCATCCTATCTACCTCCCTGAATTATTTCACAATTTTTAGATTTTATTTGCTATTTCAAATGGCCAAGTCAAACTAGTTGAAAATCTGGTCAAACTCTAGGTCAGCATGCTTGTGAATTTTCTGCAGAATTTTTCAGTGCATAAAAGTTCTGGAAAATTTATGCAATGTTGATCTCTGTCTCAAGTAACTACCATAAATTTCGGAATTTTGGAGCTCAGGAACTACCTCTAAAATTCTCCAAACTCTCTCACCTTTTAAAACTCCAAATCAAGATTTATCGTTCCTCGGCTCGAACCCGAGCCCGACTCGAAATCGACCGCGCCACTTGACTCGGTCGCACCGCCTAGCTGCACCGCGTGAGCCCGATGGCTGTCGGCCGTCCGATGCGATCGAGCGGCCGCGTCGCCGAATCAACCGACTGTCCGAATGCATACATCGATCTCGACCGCTCATTTTAGATCCAACGGTCCGATACATTCGGTCGAGTCAAACCACCGGTTCGCACCGCGATTTGACTCGGCTCGCACCACTTCGCCGCTATCACCGACATGTGGACCCTACCGCCGAGTCCGCCTCGCCTTCTCCGCGACCTCACCGAGCTCGCGATCGTTAGCGCATGGGTGCCACGTACCTCGCCGCGCCACCTATATGCCCTCGTGTCCGTCTTTGGTGCATCGCCAGCCTTCTTTACCTCACCGCGACCACTCATCCTCGCTTTCCCGCTCGTAGCTCGCCCGCCGCTTGATTTCGCCGAGAAGAACCCCGGGCGCCGCCGTGTTAGCGCCGCCTGATTCCGCAACCACGCCATCGTGATCTACTCTTCGCCGCTTCCATTTTGCCCATCCGGACCCTCGGCGTCCCAAGATATCGCCGAGGCACCTTCGCCGCTCCGCCTCCGGTTGCGCGGGCCCGCGAGCTTGCTAGTGCTCGTGAGTTTCTAGCTTCGACACCTAGCCCCTTAGGATCGCATTGATGCGCCGAGTCTAACGGTGACTTCATTTTCATCTTTGGTGCATCGCTTGCGCGCGTGCGACCAATTCTTCTCCAAGCTTGGTTTTCCGCCGTGGAAATTCCGCCACCTCGCTTTCTTCGTCGGCGTTATCGTGTGCTCCTTGCTCCCGGTGTTGAGGCGGCTTAAGCACACCTTCCGAGTCTTCTAGAAGCCCGACGCCTTCTCCGCGGGACCGTGCTTTCTTCTCGCCTCCGGCCGCCGTGAGCTCATCTCCGCCGACCGTCGGGCTCCGCGTCACCGTCATCGAGTTCGCTAGGTCCTGCGAACCCGAAGTACCACTCTTTCGCCGTAAACCTCTGGTTTGCTAGTTCGGTTCTGCGCCGCGCCACCGCGCCCGTGCTCGCCGGTGAACCGCCGTGATGATTTGTTTGACTCTAATCATGTCTACCTTGAGTCTCGCTTGTGGGCCCTCTCTGTTAAATCGCGCTTTGGAAATCCTTTAATCCAAATTTCGTTATGTTTCTCTTAGTCACCGCCATGTGGGTCCAGCTGTCGCTTAGGTTGTGTAGCTCGTTATACGCTTTCTCTGCTTGGAAACGTATTTATCCGTGAGTATATGTTAGAAGTACACTTTGATATGTCAAAGACGTATTCTCGAATACGCCGACGTCACCTTCGCGATTGCTCGTCAAGATTTTCGCGCCCGCCATCGTCTGTCTAGGGCTAGATAGCCGTGGGTAGAAAAAGGATTTAATGCTTTAGTATTTCGTAATATGTTTTCATGTTGCCTTTGTTAATTCATTTAAACTTAGAAAATGCATAACTAATTCAATTTTTATCCAAATTGCATGAATCCAGTCTGTTTATTTTCATTTCAAATGTATTATTTACTAAAATTAGTTTCATCCATGTCTCTGTAGCAAAAATCTGTTAATTAATAAAATGATGTTTTATGTATCTTCTAGATTAGAAAATGCATATCTCTTTCAATATTTGTCCAAATCCAGTGAAACCAATTTTGTAATTTGTCATTTTTAATGTACTAATTAGTAGGATAGGTTATATACACTGTTTCTGTTCATGAAAATTTGTTAAGTAATTAACTAGTGACATGTTGTGTTTTTAGCTTAGAAAATTCATAGAAAATTATTAATAACTTAAAATAATTTGTTCTCTGTTTCTAAAATTTTGTTATATCTTGCTTAGGTTGCTGTATGAGTTTTGGCTTGTTTTGGTGATTGTTGTATGTTTGAGTTTTGTCGGTGTTATTCGTTCTTATTTGCTGTTTTGTTCGATCGTTAGGCTTCGATATTTGCGGCAACCCTGAGGACGATCCTCCGCAACATATTGAGCAACAGCAACCAGGCAAGCAGTTTGATCATGATAATCCCAGTATTTTAAAGTCTAATATTTTGTTTCAGCTGTATGTATGCATTGCTTAATTTGTGTTAAATTGATTAGTTAAATCCGTAGCTGCATATCCTGTAGACAAAATATTGATCTCTACTACCTGAGCCTAGGTTATTTGCTGTGATTAGAGATCGCTGGATGATCTCTTATCACTTAGTAGTTCCGGTCAACTTGCTTAGACATGCTTAGCTATCAGAGAATCAAGTGGTTATCGACTTTAGTCGGTAACCTTGATCACACAAAATTTACTACAACTTTATGTTTCAGCATTTTGCTATGCTTACTTGCAAAACTAAAACCAAAAACAAAAATGATTTGGACGCGCACAATGGTAAGAATGGTGTGATCTTTGGGTGTGATCGGAAAGGTGCCCGGTCAATTAAGGACCGAACATCTTGTGAGTTTCTGTTATCCAGCATTTCGCAGCAACCACACTAGAGGGTATGGGACCTCTCTTGACCTAGTACTTTGGCGTGTATTGGTCCCTGGTCACAGGAGGTCGCAGGAGGGACGGAGGTGGGAGCATGGTAGTTGTCCAAAAGCTTTATCCCGAGTGGGTAGTTGTCTTTTCGGCTTTACCATGTAAGCGTATGGTGTTTCTACCCATACGAGCTGCTCGGGTTGATACACAATATTGGAAACAGTCTCGTAGGACTTAGTCGTGCCGGCATACCTCTCTAAGTGTGCTTTGGCTTAAAGGCGGTCCGAGGTGTGGGTACAGTGGTACACCCCGCAGGTTAAAACTATTCGAATAGCCTCGCCCTAGGTGATGGACACGCTTGGGTAAGCTTATCAAGAGTTAGACTACAACATTTAAATTAAAACTTGATGGGTGGTACGAACTGATTCGTGCTATTGTTGTGGTGACTATTGGGATAGTCACTTCTAGGTTGTTTTATCTTTGCTCATTGCTATTATTATCCTTTCAGTATTTCAATCTTAAAATGAATTGCAAACTTGCATTTAAACCTGTATTACCTTATTGCAAACGAAAATTGGCTTTGTGCAAATGAAACATATGGCCTCCACTAAACAAGCTCGCATGTAGCATATGAACAGTGCGCTAGTTCACACGTCAGTCTTGCGGGTACAAAGACAATCTTTGTACTCGTGTGCTTTGCTTAATGTTTTTGTTGCAGAGGAAGAAGGTGAGCCTCGGGGCCTCACTTCGTGAGTCAGGTTGTCGCCGTGGGTGACGACTAGTCTTGGCGGTCCGGCCGATGCCTTGTGGTTGAAGGCACACCGATTGGCTTTGTTTATAGCCATTTTATGGCACTTTGCTTCATTGCCGTTCTTATTTGTGTATCTTGTGGCCAGTCGGCCATTGTCCGTAATATCTTTGCTATTTGTTTATCTTCCGCTTTGGAAGTGTGGTGTTTGGACTCTATGTGTGGAATGGAGTTGATGTCTAATTTTATACCGGGTGTGTATACCGTCGGGAAGTATACATATCTCGAGATCGATTTATTTGATTTGTGATGCTAGGACCAGTGGTTGGTTACATTACAAACCAAATAAACCAGGTCCTCATAGCAGGACCGCCGTCTTTGGTTTTTCGCATCGAGCGTTATAGATAGTATGTGTTCATGTCGCCCGATAGAATTGGATTCCTTGCATAACTTGTTTTTGCAGGGTTTGATGTGAATAGTATGGCCCATTGTGTATGTGATGCATGAATGGATTTTCATGGCTGCGTGTCATGCTTTGAGATAGCCATCATATTATTGTATAACGGCTGCGTCTGACTTGTGATGCTTGAAATTATCCTATGTAATTCTTTACTAGTTTTTAGGAGTAAATGCTTAGTAGATGAATGCGATCGAAACTTCAAGCATAGTGGTCTGAGAACAGGGAGCATGATGATGGAGATCGACATGTTAAGGGCCATACTATTTCACGCTTTAATTTGATTATCTGTGAATATTTATGTTTATTCTGTTATGCTATTTTATCATTAGATGTTTTGACATGATAGAATAGTCTCCTCGAGAAAATTAAGTAAAATTGATGCCTTCCCAATTGCTGCACCTATCACGATTTTGATCGTTAATGGCGAGTCTACCAAAGTAGGGTGCCATTAACTATCTTAATAAGATGGGGAGGGTGTCGGACACCCACATGCATAGTGTTGGTTTGACTTGACAAGGCTATCAAAATAGTTTTGGGCCTTGAGGCATGGTGTTGGAAGCCGGGGCATCATGATGCCATCCAACAAACAAGAGTCATATACGATATGATTGGCAAGAGGTTGCCTACCATAAATCACTAGGTTTCTAGCAGTGATGCCAAAGCTCACTAGAACTTAATGACTTATGGATCTTGGACTCACTATATGTTGTTTGAGGGAAACATGGTTTATAGTGGGAGTATCTTCTGTTATCTATTGTTAAGTTAAAAATTCGACCACTGGTCGTATAGTGATACGACCAGGTCCAGACATGTCGTATGGTGATACGAGCAGGTCGTAGACTGGTCGAACATAACCACTGACATATATGATTAATAGAAGATCTTTCATAAACATAGTGCTGAATCTTTGCATATATTTTCTCATTGTAGATCATGGCACCTACTACTTCTTACGCACCTACCTTTAATTTGCGATCTATTCTTGAAAAGGAAAAGTTGAATGGTTCAAATTTTATTGATCGTTTCAGAATCGAGAATTTTTCTCAAACAAGAAAAGAAGGAATATGTTCTAGAGAATCCTATCTCGAGGAACCGAGTCGATGCTACTCGAATCAAAAGAATGCTTATGAGAAGCATTGCAACGACGCAGTCGATGTACACTGTCTAATGCTTGCAACCATGAACTCTGAGCTTCAGAAGCAATATAAGACCACAAATGCTTACAATATGATTGTGAGTCCAAGGGTATGTTTCGAGGATCAAGCAAGGCGTAGAGGTTCAACACCTCTAAGGCATTGTTTTCTAGCAGGCTATCAGAAGGTAACCCGGTCAGTCCTCATGTGATCAAAATGATTGGTCTCATTGAGAGCCTGGAAAAGCTTGGTTTTCCCCTTAGTCAAGAGTTGGCTACTGATGTGATTCTCCAATCGCTCCCTGCGAGTTTTGATCCTGTCATACTGAATTTTCATATGAATGGCATGGAGAAATCAATGACCGAGTTACATGGTATGCTTAAGGGTGCTGAGGAAAGCATCAAGAAAATTTTCAATCATGTGATGATGGTTCAAAAGACTACAGCCTTCAAGAAGAAGGGTAAGTCGGGAAAGGAAAAGGCAAAGGAAAGACTAAAGATGAGATCAAGAGTCTCAAGGCTAAGCTTAAGAAGCTTAAATCGGGTCCTAAGCGACACACGCATGTTACCATTGTCATGAGACGGGCATTGGAAGAGAAATTGCAAGAAGTACTTGGCGAAAAGAACAAAGGAAGTACGACTTCGCCTGTATAAATGTTACACAAATTAATCTTGCCACTTCTCAGCTTCTTGGGTATTAGATACCGGATCGGTTGCTCATATTTGCAATTCGATGGGGACTAATAAGGAGTAGAATTTTGACAAGAGGAGATGTTGATCTTCACAGAGGCAATAGAGCAAGAGTTGCTGCATTAGCTATTGGAACTTTACCATTAGCTTTACCTTCAGGGTTAGTTATGGAACTAAATAATTGTTATTATGTTCCAGCCTTAAGCAAAAACATTATTTCTGCTTCATGTTTAGGAGCAGAAGGTTATGAATTCAGAATAAAGAACAATTGTTGTTCAATCTATTTTGAAGATATGCTTTATGGCCATGCTCCATTGATGAATGGATTGTATGTTTTGAATCTTGAGGATATGCCTATCTATAACGTTAATGCTAAGAGACTTCGACCCAATGAAATGAATCCCACTTTTATCTGGCATTGTCGACTTGGTCATATAAATCGAGCGCATGATGAAGCTCCATAAAGATGGTCTTCTAACCTCATTTGATTTTGAATCATTTGAAACATGTGAATCTTGTTTACTTGGCAAGATGACAAAAGCACCTTTCACGACCAGAGGTGAAAGGGCGAGTGACTTGTTGGCCCTTGTACATTCGGATGTATGTGGACCTATGAGCACGTCGGCCAGAGGTGGTTTTCAGTATTTCATAACTTTTATCGATGATTTCAGTAGATATGGCTATGTCTACTTGATGAGACATAAGTCGGAATCCTTTGAAATGTTCAAGGAATTTCAAAATGAGGTACAAAATCAACTTGGCAAGACAATCAAATGTCTACGATCGATCGTGGAGGTGAATATTTGAGCCATGAGTTTGGTGATCATCTAAAGAAATGTGGAATTGTTCCACAACTCACTCACGAACGCCTCAATGGAATGGGGTGTTCGAACGACGGAACCGAACATTGTTGGACATGGTTCGGTCAATGATGAGCCAATCTGATCTTCCATTGCAATTGCAGGGATACGCTCTAGAAACCGCAGCTTTCACATTAAATAGGGTTCCATAAAAAGCAGAGAGAAGACACCATATGAGATATGGACCGAAGCGTCCCGCTTGTCTTTCTCAAGGTATGGGGTTGTGAGGCGTATGTCAAACGTTTGACGTCCGACAAACTCACACCCAAGTCTGATAAGTGCTTCTTTGTGGGGTATCCTAAGGAAACTAAAGGATATTACTTTTACAAGCGGGAAGAAAACAAAGTGTTTGTTGCCTGTAATGGTGTCTTCTTGGAGAAAGAGTTTCTTTCCAAAGGAGTCAGTGGGAGTAAGGTGCAACTCGAAGAAATTCGGAAACATCCGAAAATGTTTCAACTCCTATCGAGTCTCTACAGATGAACAAAATGTTGTTAAACTCAGTAGATGAAGCATCACCCACGTAGATCTAAAAGGCCACGCCAATTGCCTATAAGGTATGGGCATGACGTTTTATTAATGAATAATGATGAGCCTAATACTTATTCGGGCGATGGTAGACCGGACTCGAGTCATGGCTTGAGGCCATGAGATCCGAAATAAAGTCCATGCATGACAATCAAGTTTGGAACTTGGTTGATGCACTGATGATGTTAAAACCATTGAGTGCAAGTGGATTTTTAAGAAAAGATAGATATGGATGGAAAGGTTCACATTCATAAGGCACGATCGTTGCGAAGGGTTTCAAACAAATTCAAGGTGTTGATTATGATGAAACCTTCTCTCCGTCGCTATGCTTAAGCTATCCGATCATTCTAGCCATTCTTCGCATATTTCGATTATGAGATATGGCGATGGATGTCAAAACGCTTTCCTAAATGGAAACCTAAGTGAGGATGTGTACATGACACAACCTGAGGGTTTTGTCGATCCAAAGGAAGCTAGAAAGGTATGCAAACTTAAGAAGTCCATCTATGGATTAAAGCAAGCATCTCGGAGTTGGAACATTCGTTTTGATGAGGTGGTCAAAGGGTTTGACTTCGTCAAGAATGAAGAAGAACCTTGTGTTTACAAGAAGGTTAGTGGGAGCAAGCTTGTGTTTCTGATCTTGTATGTGGATGACATACTACTGGTCTGAATGATATTCCAATGCTTGAATCATTAAAACTTCATTAAGAAATAGTTTCTCAATGAAAGATTTAGGAGATGCAGCATATATTCTTGGTATAAGAATCTATAGAGATAGATCTAAGAGGCTAATTGGATTAAGCCAAGACATGTACATTGACAAGGTGTTGAAACGGTTCAACTTGCAAGATTCCAAAAGGGGTTTCTTGCCCATATCACATGGTATTAATCTTAGCAAGACTCAGTGCCCTTCGACCACTGATGAGCAAGACAAAATGAGTAGAATTCCATATGCTTCGGCTATAGGATCTATCATGTATGCCATGCTGTGCACACGACCAGATGTGTCGTATGCTCTAAGTGTTACGAGCAGATATCAGTCAGATCCAGGTGAATGTCACTGGATAGCAGTCAAGAATATCCTTAAGTACTTAAGAAGGACTAAGGATGCATTCCTTGTATATGGTGGTGAGGAAGAGCTGGTCGTAAATGGTTACACCGATGCTAGTTTCCAAACCGACAAGGATGATTTCAGATCGCAATCAGGGTTTGTGTTTTGTTTAAATGGAGGAGCAATAAGCTGGAAAAGTTCCAAGCAGTGAACGGTTGCTGATTCCACGACAGAGGCTGAATACATTGCGGCTTCGGAAGCTGCGAAAGAGGCCATATGGATTAAAAAGTTCATTAGTGAGCTGGGTGTGGTTTCGAGTGCTTCCTGTCCAATAGATCTCTATTGTGATAATAGTGGAGCCATTGCACAAGCTAAGGAGCCTAGATCGCATCAAAAGTCCAAGCACATACTTCGGCGATACCACATTATTCGTGAGATCGTTGAGAGAGGTGATGTGAAAATATGCAAAGTGCACACGGATTTGAATATTGCTGATCCGTTGAGAAAGCCTCTCCCGCAACCTAAGCATGAGGCGCACACAAGAGCTATGGGAATTCGATACCTATACGATTGACTCTAGTGCAAGTGGGAGATTGTTGGTGATATGCCTAGAGGCAATCATGGAGATGATTGTATCACGTCTATGTTTATGAGTTCTTGAATAAATGTTATTCTGCTCCTTGAATGAATCATTAGTTACAAGATCAACGAGTATGTGACTTGTTGGTGAAACACTTCGACTTATATGATGTCGTTCTAAAAGTATCCCCGGTCGAATGTCATTGATCGGAACACGGTGACTCTTTGACCAAGACATGTATTGATTGATGATCATGTTTCACCGATCATGGATATGGGGATATCAAATTAATAATGTAAACACATGTTAGAGAACATGGGGTTGGAATAACCCACCTTGAGACACTATAGAGATTGTTATGATTCTATGTGTCATTAGTTGGTCTCAAGCAATGATGATGTATAATCCTTAGACTCGAGATCGCATGGTTCCCTACATGTGTAATAGCACTCTTAGGGGTTGCCAAACGCTACTCAGAATCGGGTAGTTATAAAGGTAGCTTTCGGGTATGCTATGAAACATGCGGAGGGATGTGACTGGTCGGATATGGGATTTGCCCCTCCTAACATAACAGGCCCCTCGAAGTAGTCGGATAAAGAAAGTGCATGGCCATGCCACTAGTGGTCGAAGAGTTCGACCACGTAAGGTTATCCGACAACTCGATCGAGAAAGTATTGAACAGTCCATGGATGACACACTATCTCACCTGGAGTTCAAACCAGATATCGTGAGGCAAAAGGAGAATACTAGAGTAAGTCGCTTAGTTCGATCAGATCCAGACAAGTCGTATGGTGATACGAGCAAGTCGTAGACTGATCGAACGAAATCACAGAGTGGTCGAAACCTGGTCGTAAGGGTTTACGAATCGGTCGTGACCGAGTCTGAATCTGGTCGTATAAAGATAAGACCTGGTCGTAAGTGATGAGGACCTAGTCATAGATCATATTACATTAAGGTTCGTCCGATATAATTTGTGTGTATTCGGGAATCGTTATGTCCTGCTAGGGACCGCTACGACTCATGATCGGAAAGGTTTGCCGAGTCACAACCGATTACACATAAACCTAACGGGTCACACACTTAATGGGATGGAACAAACCAGAACGAATACGATTCGTTAAAAGTGTTCGGATAGGATCCGACACAGGGCACTATATAAGGAGATGCTTGAGGCTAGTTTTGATGTGACAAGAGAGACACGTGAGTTGTTTCCACCGAAGCCCTAAACCGCCATCTTCTTGAGAGAGCCTTCCCGTGCGACTTGGTGCTAGCACACCGGCGTACGGTTGTTCCTTCTCTGGACGTGTGGATACCGTAGAGGCGCTACTGCGGTCGCTGTTGCGCTGAGGACGATCCGTGATCTTCACAAGGAACCGTGGAAGCCGGAGGAGACGATCGACTACGAGCGTAGGAAGATCATCTCGACCACTACATCGGCGCGCTCATCGTCGGACTAGGCTACTCGACTCTACTTCCATTGCTGATCACGCGCTAGTGGTAATGATCTGTGATCATATATCTTGCTTGGCGTCCTGGTTTACGTGGTAGAAATTTTGTTTTATGGCTAGCGTAGCCTACCCGTATCCCTACAAGGATATTAACCTAGGTTTGTGGCAAGGGTGAACAATTTTAGGAAAACTATGCATTAGGATTAACTACCTCTAATCGACAAAATTAACTTTGACACAAAAACATGCATACTTAGTTTTTGCAATCAAGATATTAGACTTTAAAAGTAATGGGAGCAATATGATCAATTGATGCTATATCTGCTTGCCTTATTAGAGATCACTTTCTTGCTGCAGAGGATCACTCACGCAATTAATAATTTCTTCGGAACCTATCGCAAGAACGAGAAAATCCAATAAAAACGGCGAACACCGAAAAAGACCCCAAATCCAAATTCATCCAAAATTTATGAAATTTACACAGAAGGTAGAGCACGATTTTAGATAAATTTATCAATAAGAATCATTTGATTTGGATTAAGCATGCAAAAGTTATAGCCTAAACAAGTTTTCGAGCTCTAAAAATTCAATTTAAATTAATTTTGGTTATCGTTCATGGCACAAATTTTCGTGAAAGTTCTAGAACCTGAAATTTTTATGATGGGTAGATATTGACATTCTAAGGTTAACAAGATTGAGCTTACTTCATTTGGAGTTGAAATAAATTTATTATGATTTTTCTAAGTTATGAAATTAGTGCATTATCAATTTCAACAGCAAAGACCACATTGAAACTTATCCTACACTAAAGCGTACTAACAGAGGAACCTAACAAATTTTAGTTTGCTAAATTTGGAGCTAAAGAGAATTACTTATGCATTTTACAAGTTTTAAATGAATTTCTAGATAACAATTAATGTTAAAACAAGTTAATACAACCTATTTTATTTTCTGCTACAGAATAGCACCTAAACATATTTTTAGATTAAAGTTTAGGTAAACCAGAATTTAACATAGTTGGAATTATCTAAAAAGGAAATAAAATGAATTAGTTATGAATTTTTGAAGTTTTAAATACTATTTTCAGTTGGCAAATAAAAGCTTACCGGATTTAAGACAAACTAATCAAAAACGAAAAGACGTGGACAGACGTGGGACGTTGATCTAGAATCGCACGACCCACGTGCTCCGCAACACAGCGCACGCGCGCGCCCTAACAAGGCATCTAGCGTTGGATTTAGATCCAATAGCCCACAGCGAAGGAACATTCAGAGGGCCGAACGTTCGCGATGATCTGAGCCGCAGATCTAAGAACAAACGGCTCAGAGCGAAAGGGACAACCGGAGGTCCAAACGTTCAACAGATCTGAGCCGCAGATCTAAAAATGGACGGTCCACGAGGACCGGAACGTTAGAGCTCCAACCGCGCTAAGGAGGTCTAGCCCGTTAGATCTAGATCTAACGGTCCAGGTCAACACGGGAGGTCCTAAAGGTTAGATTGACAAGGGGAGGTCTTAGACGGTCAAGATCTCTAGGGGGAGGTCCTGAACGGCTAAGATTCCAACGAGGGAGGTCCTGGGCGATAAGCTCTAATAGAGAGGAGGTCTTGGACGGCTCAGATTTACTCAGGAGAGGTCCGAACGGCCATGATCTCCACGGGGAGGTCCTAAACGATACGATCTAAAGGAGAGGTGGTCCTGGAGGTTTTATTTACAAAAAACCAAGTGGTGTTCTTTTGCAAAGAGGACCCCGAGGGAGGTCTCGGGGTTGTTTTTGCAAAAAGGCTGTGAGGTGGTCTTTTCAAAAACGAAAAAGGGGAGGTCGTGAGAGGGAGGTCCTGACGGCTAAGATCTCCCAGGGGGAGGTCTTAACAGTCAAGATCGACACTAGAGGTGGTCCAAAGGGTGGAGTTCTACGGAGGGAGGTCTCTTGCGGAAGCTCAGAGGGTGATCCTAACGGCCCAGATTTCTGCCAAGGAGGTCCTAAACGGCTAGGATCTAACCTGGGGGAGGTCCTGGCAACTAAAGTTTTGCGAGGGAGATAATACGGTTAAGATCTGACCTCCAAGAGATCATTAACGGTTGAGATCTAATCTAGGAGGTCCTAGGGGTTGTCACGGAGGTTGTTTAGCGTACGACAACAGGAGGTCAAGGTCCACATGTAAATGACACAAGAACCACTTCTGACAACCATTAAATGCTAATGAATGATTAACTATTAATGAACAAAATCTATGTCCAGAGCGGACAGCGCTACAGTGCATGTCCGAGTACGACACGGCAAAATCTCGAGTTTGAGTTTGAGCTCACCGCCAGCGACTCTGGTCACGGCGGTGGGAACCAAGGACAGGGATGGGTCTTAAATAGCAAGGTGGACCTAGAGGTACCAAAAGCCAGGGCTAAAATGCTTTCTACTAGCGGCTAGTCGGAGATGGCTGCCAGCGATAAACACGACAAAAACGCAAACTAAAGTAGCCCCGCATTGTTTAACAGAGAAAAGATCAAACACTACGGGACTAATAAGAGGTTACCTGAGGATGGTGAAGTCAAGAAAACAACCGGAGGAGCTCCGGCGACCAAATATCTTGCCGGAGTTGGGGAAGATGGCAAACCCGGCCACAAAGAGCAAGTCCCCAATTTGACAATTTCTGCGAAGTCAAACAAGGTAAGTTAAGGGAAGTGCTCTAGGTGGTCAAAAGAGCAAATGGGCACGCCAAGAGTTGCAATTGAACCACTAGAGCCCTGATGTCCCTGAGGAGCTCCAAGATCCGACAATGGCGAAGAGGGTGCTCTCGGGTGTTTGAGCTCAAGCGACAGAGAGGGAAGCTAGGGTTGCAAGGTGGTGTCTAAAAGAAGCTAAGGAGGAGCTCTGGGACCTTTAGAGCTGAGAGAGCAAATGTTACCTGAGTCAAAAATTCCTACCAAGGGCACTTTTGAAATGATGGGGCAGGTAAAAGGGGGACTTTGGGGCAAAGTTTTGGTGTGCATTTAATGTTTGGCAGTAGAAAGCTGTTGACAAGGGCATGAAATGACAAAGCACTGCAGCTTCACCGCCATGGCTCTGGCATTCACGCGTGCTCGTGAAAACGATGATGACCAGGCTCAGAGGTCCCACCAGTCATTGAAAGGACCCGAGGAGGTCTGGTCAAAAGAACACAACGGTTAGGTTGAGTGTTGAGATCGAATTGGGAGAATGCGGGCGGTTGGATATGAAGCGGAGGCCCAGATTTAAAGAATCGTTCGGAGGTCCAACCGTTCAATGAGATCTGAAACGTTGATCTGAAAATGGGTGCCCACGACCTCCTAGGTGCTAACAAGGTGGTCGCCAAGGGTGGTCTGGGAGGTGGTCCGGAGGGTCGTCTTTGCAAAAGACCAACGGGGTGGTCTTTGCAAAACGCCGAAGGTGGTCTAAGGTGGTCTTTAAGGAGGTCTTGGAAGAGGTTTTTGAGGAGGTCTTAGAAGACGACCTAGGGTGGTCTTTGCAAAGATAAAAAGGGTGCTCCAAGGGGAGGTCCGGGAGGGTGTTCTTTGCAAAAAGGACATGAGGTGGTCGTGACCAGGGGTGGTCTGCACGAGTGGGAGGTCTTTTACAAAGACACAGAGGAGGCCTTTGAGGAGCTCCCGAAGATCTTTAGCGGTAGACCGGAGATCTAACAGATGAAGCTGATCGCACTTAAAGGATTGAGCCCGAGGTGCTCTAAGAGGTTGGGTTCAACCCAGATCTCGAGTCTGACTCAAACCTAAACCAAGAGTTTGACTTAGGGCTACAATTGAGCTGAAATCTTGGAGGAATTTTTTTAGAGGTAGCAAACTAACTCCAAACTTTCTGAAATTTTTACAGTAGCTTGCTAAATTTGAGATGGACCTTATATAAAATTTCTAGAGGTTTTTATGCTGAGCATTTTTCTCCAAAAATTTATCAAGGTTCTGAGCTAGGTTTGACTCGAGTCAAACCGGTTTGATCGACCTCCAAAAATATTCAAACAATTTCTAAAAATTGTGAAATTTTTCAGAGGGGTCACACAACCACCTAAGAACCCAGGATAGTTATTTCCAGTGGATGATCACTAGACTTGACAAGGGTTGGAAAAGAAGAGTCATGACTTTAGTCAATTTGGAGGTTTGGGTTTTTGATTTCCCATAATTCCTCTACCAGGATTGCAGAAAAGCTCAAAAACTCCAATATGCAAGAAAAGTTTCAATTTCTATTCATTTTCTTACATTTGAAACACAAGTTGAGAATTGGGATGTTACAACCTCTCTGTCACCGCCGCCGCCATCGATGCAAACTCTTCTCCGGTGAGTCCTCGACCCCACCAAGGTCGATTGCCCCACCTATATGTGTTCCTCTAAAGCGGTGCATGTGCTTCATTTCAATTTATTTCTACCGAGAGGACCTGTCACCGAGGAGCTTGTCACTGTTGCCTCTGTTCACCGACGACCAGCCGCGTTGAACCTTCCCCGACTTCATTGACACCTTCCTCGTGATCGAAGTGAGCTACTGGAGTATAAACATTGTCTGTTGGAAAGCGTAAGCCTCAGAAAATACGCTTTCGAAGTCACCATTTTATTTATTTCTAGGGTTTTCAATACGAACTGTGTGCTGGACCGAAGCTGGATGTACACTAAGAACCGTGTGAGTGAAGAGTACATTAATAGCGTATCTGCTTTTAGAAGAGCTGCCGAGGAGGATATGTTGAATAAGGAGACCGAATATATGTACTATCCATGCATTGACTACAAGAATCTGAAGATGTTTAAGAACCAAGCACAGATCGAAGCACACTTGATTCGAAGGGGTTTCAAAAAGGGGTATACATGTTAGACCAGTCACGGTGAAGAGCAGATTATACAGGAAGGTAGTAATAACAACATCGCTGACAAAGTCAACGATATGCTACCGATGATGTCGATTGTGGTTCTGATTCGGATAGGCTGCACGATGACAATCTGGATCTGATGCTTCGCGATGCAGAAGTGAACTATAGTGAGAGAGAGTTTGGTAAATTCAAGGGCTTGATGGAGGACTCGGAGAAGCCTTTGTTCCTGGGCTGCAAGTCGAAATACACAAGGTTGTCATCCGTATTTGAACTACTGGAATTGAAGGCAAACAATGGTTGGTCTGACAAGAGTTTCACAGCACTATTAGGTCTCTTAGCAGACATGCTTCTAGATGGAAACAAGTTGCCCAAAATGAGGAACCACGAAGGTCCTGTTCTGGCCCGATCTTTCGATGAGAAAGTAAGTTCGGTAGTAGTCGCTCAACTCTCACGATCCTGGCTACAAACTCGCAAAGCTCGAAACCACACAATCATTGAACTGCTCGACAAGTCGTTATCAACCGTGGACGAATACCTAGATGACCTGATCACGAAGATCAATCCCTGCATACACTGAAGAAGCACACAAGAATAAGATAGATAAGCAATCCGAAATTGCGAATAGGAATTGAAATTGTATTGATAAGTGGGGTTCCGAAGAACAATGTCGCTGTTGATCTCATTGAACAAGAGAACAAAGTATAAAGTAGCAAAGCTAAACTTCAATCAACAAAACCCATAAAAAACTAAAGGGGTGCGGCTTCCTAAAATAGGGAAGGGGGAGCCGCATATAGCTAAGAGCTAAGGAATGGTACTATTCATAGGTATTGTTTATGTGAACAGTACACCCATGTATAGTGCGGCCCAAGGGAGGAGGCAGCCAGGGAGGAGGCAGCCAGGGAGGTGGCTGGCCCAAATAACCTAAAGTGGTAGCTGCCCTTTGGGCCCAATAATTGATACAAGACCCTCGGCCCAATGTGAGGTGGCGCAACACCAGATATAAGTGAAGTAAATTCGTCAGCCTGTTGGAGTAGCATTTGACGCAGCCGAATCGATGGAAGTAGCGTAGCCCGGTTGGAGGTGGAGTAGCGGTCGTATCCGGCAGGTTGATGTCCTCATTATCGTCCCCTCCTTACATTTGAGTCGTCCTAAACTCAAGCTCATCGTCTAGCTCCAACAAGAAAGGCTGGAAAACTTGTAGCAACGTATGCTTATTTTCCTACAAAATATTAGCAACAGCAGATGGCAAAGAAATAGAGAACACTTTACAATTTAAAGGTAAGTGTGCATGCATCAAATCAACAAAGAGACATTTTCTTATAGTATTCAGTATGCAACTCAATTTGCAAGGATAAGTGAAGTACATAGTAGAGTGATCCATCACACAAGAATTGTTGTTCAAAACAGCAAGCTTCCATTCATTAATGTGATCACAAGTTATGCATATTCGATATACCAGAAATTGATTGTCTACACCATAATCTTCAATTAATTTAAAACAGTAGGTGTAGGTGCTAGAAAAAGAATTTATAAATGAAAATTTAGAAACTTTCTCCGTAGCACATTCCAAACTAACAGGATCATTAAGCATGATATAGCACAAAGCTTCAGCAGGGGATATTCTATCAAAGACTTCGTTATGTGTAATTAATTTGACATGTGCAAAATTATAAGAATTCAGATCAGCATATGGTTCGTTCATGTCAACACAAGGAATATCAACAAATTGCACTACATCAGGTATATACTCACAAGGTTACTCTATGTCTTGCTGTAGCACCAAATCAGTATCTTTATCATTATCATCCTCTTCAGATATTGTAGGTACCGCAAACTTCTCCTCTAATGACATAAGATGTGCCAGATCATCATTCATCTCTTCAAGCATCTTGGCGGTATCTGTAGATGGAGTAGGAGCCAAAACAATGTCAGCATTTTCAGTTACCTTAGGTTGCACCTCGCTTGTGACCGGGGGTGGTGGAGGTACAAAACGACATTACAATTTCTTCTTCATCTGCTCCCATGTGTATATGTAGTGGTACTCGAGATTCGACCACCAATGTTGAACATCACCGATCAGCGCCGTCCTTACCATGCTCATCTTCTCATAAGGATCAAGGCCCTGTCTTTCAAAATAGCTCCAGCATAGTAATCCATATGAAGTAGTCCAATGGCGTACTCTCAGCAGTGAGTGGCAAGATGTATACCGGTAGTTGTCTCCCTTTGAGTTCAAATCTGCCCACGATGTCATCGTAATCTACCAACTTCAACCAACCTGTCATTGTTAGTAGAAAATAAGAAAACAAATCACAAGTATATGTTCCTATCAACTACTAGGCTCTGAAGGCTCAAATCAAGTCTCCCTCACAACGTGTTACCAAGTTCTTACCAATGTAGCAAGGAAGTGGTACAATCGATGGCTGATTCGTGATACTCTCACTTGTGATTAGTCCAACGATTGCGAGGAACAGTACATGCTGAGTTAGTAGTAAGTGGAGCTCGGAAGGCTTTAATATGGTAGCAAGGATCAGCAATAATCAAATCAGCTGATGCAAGTTGAAAAATTATTCAAAATACTAGTCAACGTTGCTGATCCTAGCATAATCAAAGTCATAGGAAGAAAGAAGTAGGAACACCCGCGCAAAGATCAATGTGACTTGATGTAAGCAATAAAAACCCTCACAACAAGTTCTAGGAGAGACGCTAGCCAACTACTCAAACTTCTTTGTAGGGGCACAAGATTGTTCACACAATATAGACCATAAAAACAGAATAACGTGCAACATAAACAACCCTCTAGTTTAAGCAGAAACAACAGCTAGTCTCGAGAGATAAAAATAAAAGTTTTATATGGCTTATATATGCTTGTTTGAAAGTTTTCAACGAGATCTAAAACTTTGCGGTTGAGGTGAACCCCAAATTCCGAAGGGTAGACAGAAAGAATTGCCAAAACAAAAACAAAAACTTGCAACGTGAATTTGGGACTGAAGATGGCCGATTTTGGGGTATTGGAGGGTGACTAGCACAAGTAGGTCATTTTTTCAGATGCACCTTGTCGTTAGCTTTCCAACGAGTGCGAGAACATTGAATTACGACCTTTGTATGCAAAAGTTATGCCCGTCTTCTTGAAGGTGTCTCAAAGCGGACTCGAATTCGTTTCGACCTCAAATTGAAACTGCTATATCTTTTGCTCCCATGGGACAAACATGCTCAATTTTGTTTTGGAAGCTTGTGGATGTATGAAGAAGGGCTCCACTGATTTTCACTGGATTTGGCGAAGGTTTGATGCACTTTCCAAATTTCAGAAAGTTGGACTCTCTCTCTTTTGTTTTCTCTTCTCTCTTTTTTCTTTTTTCCCTTCTCGGTCAAAAGCAAAACAACTCTAGATTGAACTTTGCTTTTTCTTCTCTTGTTTGGTTGAGGAACCCGAATTAAACTCTAGATGGATTGCCGTGGCAGCGAAAAAAGGAAGTGGCGGCAGACACTTTGATGACCGCAATAGCGAAGATGGCTACCGTGGTAGCACCAAGAGGCGTGGCGGTGCCGAGGCAGCACGACAGGCGCCGTGGCGCAGCAGACGATGGCGCCACGGCAGTCGCGGCGGACCCATTGTTGCCACGACAACGATTTGTGGCAGCGACGGCAGGATGTGCTGATGGGGGTGGCCGCGGCAGGGACAAAGGGCCGCGGCATGGGGTGGTTGTGATGCTGGTGGCCACGGTAGGGAGGAAAGGGGCTACGGCAGGAGATGGCAGTGGTGTGGGTGGCCGCGGTAGGGAGGAAGGGCTGCGACAAGAGATGGTAGTGGCGTTAGATGCAGGGGGTTGCTACTGCAGGAGATGACAGCGAGGGTGTTGCTTGCTGCAGCAGCGAGATCAAACCGTGGCAGCAAGCTAGGGTTGGCGCGGTACTACAAGGGAAGTGGTGGCAGTTTAGAGATGGTTTGCCGTGGAAGCGACCTGTGGAGGCGAGGCGAGGCAGAAAGCCTTGGTGGCCGTGGTTGGAAGAGGTGGTTGTTGCGGTAGCGATTGGAGTGGTTGCGTGGTAGCAAGGATTGGTGTGGCACGGCAGGGAACTCAGGAGGTTGCGGCAGTGGAGGACGGCGGCGGTAGAAATTGGACACAATGATGAAGCTACACAAAGAATACATGACGAACAAGATGCAAACTCGACAATGACGAACTAGACTCCAACTAAACTAGTAATCAGCAATTGACACGCCGATGCAACCAATGATTCAATGAATAAAAACCGAAAGGAAAAATTGCAATGGCTCAAAGGGCTCAGTACGAATGATAGATGCAATAATTTTTTTTGGCAATTTTCTGGACTCTAGGTATGAAAAAAGAATCTACTACTAGAAAACTGAAAATTTCTCACTAATCAACTGCAGCTCTGATACCACTTGATGAACCATGAAGGTCCTGTTCTGGCCCGATCTTTCGATGAGAAGGTAAGTTCAGTAGTAGTCACTCAACTCTCACGATCCTGGCCACGAACTCGCAAGGCTCGAAACCACGTAATTGCTGAACTGCTCGATAAGTCGTTACCAACCGTGTACAAATACCCGGATGACATGATCATGAAGATCAATCTCTGCATACACCGAAGAAGCACATAAGAACAAGATAGATAAGCAATCTGAAATTGCGAATATGAATTAAAATTGTATTGATAAGTGGGGTTCCAAAGAACATTGTTGCTGTTGATCTCGCCGAACAAAAGGACAAAGTATAAAGTAGCAAAGCTAAACTTCAATCAATAAAACCCAAAGAAAACTAAAGGGGTGCGACCTTCTTAAATAGGAAAGGGGGAGCTGCACATAGCTAAGAGCTAAGGGGTGGTACTATCACGGGTACTATTCACAGGAACAGTACAGCTATAAATAGTGTGGCCCAAGGGAGGGGGCGGCCAAGGAGGTGGCCAGCCTAAATAACCTAAAGTGGTAGCTGCCCTTTGGGCCCAATAATTGATACAAGGCCCTCGGCCCAATGTGAGGTGGCGCAGTACCAGATATAAGTGAAGTAAATTCGTCGGCCCATTGGAGTAGCGTTTAACGCAGTCGAATCGATGAAAGTAGCATAGCCCGGTTGAAGGTGGAGTAGTGGTCGTATTCGGCGGGTTGATGTCCTCATCACAAAACCACCTACAGAGCTAAGAATATTTTTTGTCCATTGGGAATGAAAGTAGAAAAAATACATACATATCCGAACGACTGTATCCTCTATCGTAAAGAGTACGTAAATATACATGTATGTCCAGCGTGCAACGCATACTGATACAATCGTAAGAATCAATTAGATGACAGTGACAGAATCAAGGTGAAGAAGGGACCTCCTGCTAAGGTGACGTGGTATCTTCCTGTAATTCTCCATTTGAAGCGGTATCTACAACATTCCTCCTTAGTTGTGTATGAAGCGGAAGTATATTTTGCTGTCGATACTTATCCAAGGGCCGAAGCAACCTGGGAATGATATTGATGTGTACCTAGCACAATTGATGGAAGATCTAAAAATACTGTGGATCGAAGGGGTACAGGTATGGGATGCGTACAAACGAGAGAACTTCACTGTACGCTCCTTGTTGTTCTGTACCATAAATGATTATCCCGCCCTTGCTAATCTGTCGGGCCAGAGTACAAAAGGGGCAAAGCATGTACTCACTGCTTAGATAATATCGAAAGTGTGTGGCTGAAGCACTCACACAAAACCGTGTACATGCGTCATCAGTAGGTTCCTCCGAGGAGCTCACCCATACCGTAGGATGAAGAAACAATTCGACGGAGAGAAGGAGGACAGTTTAGCTCCAAGGCATTTAAGCAGAAAAGAGATCTATGATATGGTTAAGGATTTAGATGTTGTGCTCAGAAAGGGACGTAAATTGAGAACCCGTGAGAAGAACATTTAGAAGAAAATATCAATATTTTAGGACTTACTTTATTAGGAACACCTAGAAGTTCGCCACTGCATCGACGTTATGCACGTGAGAAGAATGTATGTGACACCTTGATTGGTCTCTTCTTGAACATTCGTGACAAAACAAAGGATGGTGTCAATGCATGGCTTGACTTGGTTGATATGGACATTAGACCTGAGTTAGCACCGACAAAGATCGATAAAGGACGAACGTACCTTCCCCCTGCTTGTTACACTCTGTCCAAGGCAGAGAGAACTGAACTGTGCTAGTCCTTGCATGGTGTGAAAGTTCTTTCCGGTTACTCTGCCAACATCTGTGATACATCATATATCACAAACGGTTATTTATTGGAACATCTGTGATACATCATATATCATAGGCGGTTATTTATTGAAACCGTTTGTGTTATTTATTTTCACAAATGGTTCTAATTTAGAACCATCTATGATGTCCAACTCTATTTATACTCGGACTCTAGGGTTTGCCGCGTCTTCCACTCAAACGATTAAGTTTCTCTAACATCCCTCCTCCCCCGAGCCCGTCGCCACCTCCTCCCCCGAGCTTACCGCCTCCTCCCCGAGCACGAGCCATCGCCTCCTCCCTGAACATGAGCCGCCGCCTCCCCGAACCCGGTGCCCATCCTCCCCGAGCATGAGCCGTCGCCTCCTCCCCGAGCACGAGCCATTGCCTCCCCGAACCCGACGCCCCTCCTCCCCGAGCCTGTCGCCACATCCTCGACGTTGCCTCCTCCTCGAGCCCGGCGTGCCTCCTCCCCAAGCCCATCGCCTCCGCCCGAGCATGAGCCGCTGCTTCCCAGACCCTCCCCTCCTTCCCAAGCCCGCTTCCTCCTCTCCGAGCACGCGTCACCTCCTCCTCCCTCGACCCAGCGCACCTCCCTTCGACCGCCCTCGCTATGGTGCTCCTGCTCGTCCTTCCCCTCGATGCCCAAAGGTAACAAATGCCCAGTTGCCGACCCCGATGCCCCTTCCCCTCACACATTGCTCAGATTGCTCAGTGGCTTTGATTGCCATCTACTTCATGGGTATCACAACATTTCAATTTAATTACCCCTTTGCATTTGATATGTTCATATTGGAATGTGGTGTGGTGGGCTTGAGATGAATGCTCTGTGATGATAATAGTCTTGTACTGAAATTATTTTGATAATCGGGTTTGAACTTGAGCTCTAATTGGAATGGAATGCTTACTACTGTTGATTGATCTTTAGCATTTAGTCTGTTACTTTCGGTTGGTTAATTGGTTGAACCTCCAGGTTCTGTGATCCAATTCATAATACATACTATTCTGTCAGTAGATCAAGTGTTATTAGCTAACTTGGAGGATTTACATATTTATATGTCAATTATGTCATTTAAGTGGTGTGTATACCCATACACATAGAGAATCTTATGATAATATGTTGATCGTGTCGAATTTCTATTTCTTGTGAAGATGTCGTCCGCTCAGTCTTCGTCATCGTCGTCTCATGCGTCTGATGTGTCGTCCTTTGGAAAATCCAAGCGCAAGGAAAGAGCAATATCGAAAAAGCCCAAAGACCGATAAATGTCATATATAACTTCTAACTTTTGCACATATATATAGATACATGATTGTAGAAACCCAATCAAGTAAACCATCGGTAGGTTTCCTTGATCCACTTTTGGTTTCTAAGTAATGCATCAACAACAATGCAACCTTCGTTGAGGAGTACATGGCGACTTTTTCTTTGGATCACCGCGAGAAGGATTTTATACTTTGCCCTACATCCGTGGGTAAGTGCTACACTAGTGGCTATACTTGTTGATTTGTACTTTATAAACAACACGAACTTAGGTTTAATGACCATGACGACATATACGTGTAGGTACCATCGGATTCTAATTGTAATTATACCAAAATGGAACCACGTAAGACACCTTGATTCCCTAAAGAGGTCTAATAACAACTTCACAACTGTCAAAAATTTAATCGACAGGTAAACATATTTCCTCCATAGATAACTCTATTGTAGTCTTCCTTTGCATTGGCTAAGGCTAAGTTTTTGGAATCACGTAGGTCGTTCATCACGTTCTATGCAAAGGGAGGGAAATGTAAGGGAGTGAACCTGCGACACGATTTCAAATTCCCTATATTCGCTAGTACATATTAA
The DNA here is from genome assembly GCA_036346255.1 of Ampelocalamus luodianensis. Lineage (NCBI taxonomy): Eukaryota > Viridiplantae > Streptophyta > Magnoliopsida > Poales > Poaceae > Ampelocalamus > Ampelocalamus luodianensis. Next base: position 39,897,684 of record CM070626.1, read on the forward strand.
TCTTATATAACACTTCGTAGTAATGCCTTTTGAAATAACCAATTCTATTTTTGTAGTGCCACTAGCAACCGCTGGGCAACACCTGTGGATACTATTGTAATACCTTGTTTAATTCTACGGAAGAAATCGTTCAAAAAGAGAATTAAATAAAAAAAGAGTTTCTGCAGTTCTTCGGCAACCTAGGCCTCGGGCCTTGGCCCAGGAGGCCCATGAGGGGGCTGGCTACCAATAAAAGCAGGGGGAACCCTAGACCACACTGTAGCTACAGTAGCACCGCCGCTATAGTATCCCCCTCCCCCATTCTTTCCTGGCTGCCCCTTCGCATCCTTACCAGCCCCTCCATGGTGCCCCTTCCTCCTCCTTGCTGCCGGTCTTCGCGAGGGAAGGAGAAAGAAAGGCAGAACAAGGGAGAGGGAGGAAGATCTTCTTTGTGGGGGATTGATCGGCGACGTTCTGTGGTTCTTCAAGGGTAACGTTGGATTCCCCTTGCTGTTTAGGTTGTATTAGATGCGAATTCGATTACGTTTAGTAGATCGGTTTCCTGCTACAATTAGATCAATTCTGCCTAGTACCTTGCGCGACGATTTTCATGTGTTTAGATTATGAATTTGAAGATCCCATCTCCTATAGTTATGTGGAGTTCGTTCTTAGCTTTCAGTGGGCGCAAAGATCACTCAATTCCGAGTTACGGTTTAAAAGCTATGATGAATTCTTTGCTGCTGTCGAAAGTCGACAAGAATTAACAATCCTTTGTATTTATTAAAACATGACAAAGTTAGAGATGAATCGAAGTGTTGCCCAAAATGATTTTTGTAGATAATCTCATTAGATTTCAGGATTGATAAATAACACTCTAATTGTATTTGTAGAATAAAAGTTACGATCATTTCTTTATTGGTATCTTTTCTACGCTATGCGATTCTACAATAGACTTTCATCTAATTGTTAGTTTTATATTTTGGCGAATTAAAAATTCACCCAACTAGTTTAATGTGGATATTTTCATTATCTTTCCATAGGATCTGAGCTCACTCCGTTTCAAGTCTCGATCAAAAGTTATGCTTTATTTAGTACTGTTGTCTATTTGTCATCCTATTAGTCATCCGGGTTAATCGAGTAGAACCACTATGTGAACCTTGGTTTGAGGTTGATGCGATTAAGCGTTTGAGTAGCGTCCTATTCACGTTGTTTCTTATTTAAGTAATTAAATTGTGTAGGAGGAGGGAATTCAAGATTAGTGGCTTTGTCCTTACCTCCTAACGCATCGTAGTTCGAAAGGCAAGTACAATTGAACTATCTTGTTTGTTGTTTGTTCCACTTGATTGATGATTAAGTAATGGGTAATTTCGGTATTTATTATTTTCATTCATAAATGATATACCTTGATTCTTCGATACTATGTTTACTTTCAAAATACTCATTCATTCCTTCTTTCATGTTCACCACGGAAGTGGGTAGTGAAGTCTCATCATTCCAACATGGGCAAGTACCTTGTGATTATTATTGTTGGCGAATGCTGAGTGATTGTTGTTCATACTATTATTTCTATGATCCATGAGTAGATTCAATACTTCATGTTCTTTTTACGTTTGTTAGTCCATGTTTAATGAGATGATGACTTTCTTTATTCATAATTATTTCATTCATTTATTGTTCATATTTCATCAACGGGAGTAGAATGAAAAGACCCATCAAGTCAAGTATGGGCACGTAAGACCCATCATTCCAATGTGAGCAGATTTGGATCCCCGTATGAAACGTTCTTCATACGGGCCTTGGATCCACGCATTTTGTTATATACGGGCATAAGTGAACACCGACGGGTTTGTCACCGCTATCCGTATAAGCAAAAGTGGAGTTCATGCATTTCACCAATTCATATGATTTCATCCATTCTACCTTCGCATTCTCTCGTGATGTTATGTTCTTATTCATCCGTTCTACATTCGCATTCTATTCCGTGATTGATATGTTTATGTTCAGCATGGTTCACTTTATTCATTGTATTTGCTGAGTTGTGGACTCATTCTTGTCGTGTTTATTTGTTTTAGGTAACCATTGAAGATAGCATGCATGGCGGGCTTAGTCACGTGGATCACATCATTCACTTCACATTTTTCTTTCACTTCACCTTGTTCACTATTAATCATATGAACTTGTTCTTTCCAATTATTCGTTAAGTATTGGATTGTAATAAATGGAGTATGTTATCCTTCTTTATGTTTATGATTGATTCAATAACTGCATGTGATCCTTGATTAGATTATTGATAGGAATATCTTAATTGACTCAATATACTTGGATATTTAGAGAATGTGAGTCGTCAATGAATTCTGATTAAATTCCTACATTTGTTCCATTAGATGTTGATCTTTATTCGAGATTAGTTGTCTATTGTTTGAAATGATTCCGCTTTGTTGTTGTATGTTAGTCGTTTAGGTAACATCTTGGCTTCCAAATTGCGAGTGTTACAATTATGTTTGCCACAACATGGAACTACTCCTTGGTTCCCTGATGACCAAAGATCCTCATGTTTGCTAATCTTGCAATAATTATTTCATACTTATTAATTTATATATGCACGACTTTAATCTTCCTAGCGACAGGTTGCGACCATCGCTGAAACTCCATTGGAACAGGCCCAGCTTGAATGCATTCGAAGATAGTTTACGACCTTCTTGATGCGTGAGGACATAAGCCCCAAAAGGGAAGTTCCACAATGTAGATTGAACTTGGTTGGGATAAGATTGAATTTTATGGAACATGTGTTTATATTTGTTCATGAATGGTTAATTTTAGTTCATTTGAGTTAATTGATTTATAAAATGGATGTGTTTGTTTCTAAAATGAATGTGAATTGGATGTGTTGTTTCTGAAATGAATGTGAATTAGATATGTGCATATACTTGTTGTGTTTTTGCTTGTTTCAGAGGGCATGGCTAGTATTTCCTGAGGCTAGCCAATAAACAAAAATAGATTTAACAATACAAAAAGAATATCACAGACGGTTTCTTAAGACAAACCGTCTGTGATGCATCACCTATCACGGATGGTTTCATATACAAACCGTCTGTGATACATCTAGCTATCACAGACAGTTTCATCTACAAATCGTCTGTGATACATAAGATATCATAAATAGTTTCATCTATAAACCGTTTGTGATACATAAGCTATCACCGCCTATGATAGTATGCATCACAGACGGTTCGAAAACTGTCTGTGATGGTCTCATGTCATCACTGACCTATAAATTTAGACGGCTCACGAAACCGTCTGTGATAATATTTTTAAACCGTTTGTGAAGACCTTTTCTGTAGTAATGACTGTCTCACCACAGCCTCCAGTTTTGGATATTGGACAGACAAACACACGTGGGGGACCTGCATATGGTGGTTCTTCTTCTTCTTCTTCTTCTTTGGGAGAGAAATTTACACATGGCTAAGTGTAGGCCAAATCATGCTGCACGAAATGTCTTGTCAACCTCTATCTCTGTCTGGAAACAAGACCAATATAGTATTTAGGATGATTGTTATGGGCAACAAGGATGATAATGTTGTTTTTTTGCACCACAAAATGGTAATTCTCCTCTGCCAAAACAATTGTGCACACCATTGTTAATTTAGCATAATCTCGCTATTACAAGTTGTTGGACCGAAATGGCGACTAGAGGGGGGTGAATAGGAGCACAAACTCTTTTTGTCTCCAAATCAAATTCAATACGAATATCACTCTAATAGCTATGAAAGCTATGAAGATCAATCAATCAAGCACAGTGAAGACTTGTATTGAATCTAATCAAAACCCCAAAAGAAATGACCACAAACACAAGAAGACGGCTGATGAGCGATACTTCTAAAGTATCAATGGTCGATGAACGATACTCGTAGCTTGTACTCGAAAATGAACGATTGCTCGAAAGAGTAGTACTTGAAAGCTCTGATGTCTTGCTACGATTACTCGTAGCAAGAACTCGAAATGAATAGTACTCGATGCTCACGATTACTCGTAGCTACGATTATCGTCTTTGCGATGCTGTAGCTAGCACTCGAAATGAATAGCACTCGATGCTCAAGATTCGATAAAAGAATAGAGCTCGAAATGAATAGTACTCGATGCTCACGATGCTCGTAGCTACAGATGTCGTCTTTGTAGTACTCGTAGCTAGCGCTCGACATGAACAAGAACTCGATGCTCACGATTTCGACTTTCGATGCTCAATGCTCGTATCAAGAACTTCGGTACTCGATGCTACGATTACTCGTAGCAAGAACTCAAACGAATAGTACTCGTAGCTACAGTAAAATCAGCACAAGAAACTGAATTTCAGCACGATTTCGAGATCGAAAATAGATCTAACTTTTGCTCCACAACTCCAAACTTCACGAAACTTAACACACACCTTCTCAAAGATGTCACGAACCTATTCCATACAACGATCGTCAAGATCCTTGCCAAAGTTCCTATCTTTTTCAGTTTGAACGAAGGGTGCTTCAAAACCGAGTCAAAATCGAAATATGATCTAAAGACTTGCTCGTGGGTGATTGATGATCAAGAAGATCCTAGATGTGTTCCCACATGTCACAGCAAGCTAGATCAAGAAAGGAAATCAAGCAAAAGCTCCCAACACAAGATCTCTAGAATCAACCCAAAAGGGAGAACAAAAAGCAGAGAAAGAGAGCAAGAACAGAGGAAAACTTGATTTCCATTCATTGAATCAAGAGAGAAATACAAAGAGATACATCCCCATACGCATGGACATTCGAACAGGGAAGATTACAAGCTCATCAATCCAATCTCTCACTCTCCAACTCAAGAACACAACCCATACATGCTTGAGAGGAGATGATACACAGTCTCTCAAGAGACCAACGAAGGGGACACAGAGGGAACATAACTCTGCCTCTCCCAACAACTCCAACCACTAAAGCCTGAAGCCAAAGCAGACTCTACAGTCTATTTTGACTAAAGGAAACCCTAAAATTCCTTGAAGTGTTCCCCGGGGCTTGCAGCCCCTCCAACCTATTTATAGCCCACGGCTAACGGGTCTCCACCCCGTTATGCCCGCTAAGACCAACCGGAGCCCGCTCCCGCCTGTGCAGCCTTGCAAAATTCCCGTTTCGCCCCTCTTGCACCTTCCGGGAAGCTTCCTCGCTCCTTGTCTCGCACGCCTCGCAACCACCTCGAGTCCACGTCGTCTCCGACACATCCCGACCGTTCTGACCTCAGTGCCACCTGCGCCTAGTCCGGTCCACCGTGTCTCGCCACGACTTCACCCGATGTTCTTCCGAGAAGCTTCCGCGCTCCTTGTCTCGCCCGACTCGCAACCACCTCGAGTCCACGTCGTCTTCGACACATCCTGACCGTTCTGACCTCAGCGCCACCTGCGCCTAGTCCGGTCCACCGTGTCTCTCCACGACTTCACCCGATGTCCTGCAGTCACACAGACAAGAAACACATCAACTAGCACCGCTCGATACATGAAAGCATAACTACCATCATACTTACCATATCGAAGTCCAAACTCGTCGAACAAGCGAATATGCAACCTAATCCCGTACAACCAAGTTTGACCACAGTCCGACCGAGCCCGATTGCGCCACGCAACGACTCGACTCCGAACCACCCAAACCAAACTCGACTTAGATCGAGTCCGATTGCGCCACGCAACGACTCGACTTACCTAAACCAATGTCAATTACTCATCACACATAAGGGATGACCTCCACATGGTCTCTCACAAGGGTACCGTACCCAATAGCTCCTCCATTGTTAATCATGGTACTGAGATCTTCTTAGTGACCGTACCATCCCTTGGTTGGTGAGATCACATTAACGTGAGAATCATAAACAGGGCATCAGGATCTCACTTACGTCAGTGATAAATAATTAGCACTTTGATGTTGTAGTCACAATAGCTTTCATATATGGCTCTAGAAAAGTGTTTTCATATGTGTGAATTGGGGAGGCAGCCGTAGCAAAGTAAGGCAGCTTTGGAAACATCAAGATGACGAGATTACTAGGCATGGGAGGTATAGGAATTTGATTCCACAACTGATGATAAAGAATGCTCGACAGTAGAGCTATTCATGCTGTTTTATTAACAAGACAATGATGCAAACATTCGACCGTCACATCGCGCGAAATAACACCTTCAAAGTGGCATATGTAGTCGATATAGAGCGATGTGAAGAGACGGCACATCATTCATGGATGATGCTTGGTTACTGGGCATTTAAGCACGAATATATGCTCAGCTGCTCGTCAACATACTCACAGTTTTTTTTTGTCACTTGCTTGGTAAAGACTATGTTGTTGCAAAGGCATGTTCTTGAGCCATTATGCCTTTTGCTCCAAAACAAAAGTGTCACTGTGCCTTAGCAGTCCTTTATGAGACTTTCTACGGTGAGGTACCTCCGCTCAAAAAAATATCAACCGCTGATCTGCATAGGGGCAACTTTGGAAGAGTAGAGAAATGGCTTGTTGATGCCACAGTACAATAACAGCAAAGCCCCAACTGTATTTGTGAAGCAGAATTCTGAACTAGGGTGACAGCCTTGGCAAATGGTGCTCAAGGCCAATGAGATATACTTGGCATGGAAGGCAAGGGAATTTGAGTTCTAGGTCAACATCTATTCCGTGCTCAGTACTACATATGGTGCCAGATAAGCTTGGATCAGGAAGTCCACTTCAAAGTGGTAATCAGAGATTGAAGATGCTTGATTACAAGCTCTTCTTCATTGATATTAGCACTTGGCAACAGAGGATGAAGATGGGATTTTCGTCCTTGGTTCAAGATGTATTGTTATCTTTCAGAATTTGTACACATGCTAGAGGTACTACTAGGCGTGCATTTGGAGTCTACGCTAACCTGATAAAAAAACTAGGATCAACGTTTTATCACTTTTTTTAATACAAATTTATATTACTAAAAGATTAAATTTTGGGAACTACGACAATTCTAACCAGCTTCGAAACTTTGGACATGTTAGTAATAGACTTTTGTTGTTCCACATTCCTGGGCATAAGAAACTTAAAGACAACTATATGTTCCCTAAATTTTTTTTGTTTCTAGCAATGAACTATTTCTATATCCACTACTACAAAGAGGGTCATCACAGATGGTTTGGAACCGTCATCACAGACGGTTTTTAAACCATCTGAATTTATGCTTCTGTGATAACAGGCAGTTATCACAGACGGTTTTTGAGCCGTCTATGATAAGGCACAACACATACGGTTTTTGGTTGAAACCGTCTGTGAAGGGCTACTATCACAGACGGCTTCCACCAATAACCTTCTGTGATGCCGAACGTCACAGACGGTTCTAGTTACAAACCGTTTGTGATGGTATTCCTTCACAGACGGTTTGTAAATAGAACCGTCTATGATATCCGATATATCACAGACAGTTGTTGGTGGAAACTATCTGTGATAGTATCCCTTCACAGATGGTTTATACCATAAAACCGTCTGTGATAGTTCTTTATACCTAACTAAATTTTTTTGATTTTTGGCTAGCCTCAGAAATTGCTAGCCATGCCCTCTGAAAACAAGCAAGCGACAAGCGGATAAATCACGGATGAATCAATTGTTGACAACTCAAAGTGATCATTTACAACTCAAAATCAATTACAAAAGAATATGTTCAAGTATTGTCACTAGAGTTACAATTGAATTACAACTACTCAAAGTGAATTACAATTGAATCAATTGTTTGAAGGTCGTTCGATGGTGTCGACAGAGTGAAACTCTCATGGCGTTAACGATCATTGTCTTGATGAAAATGCGAGCGCCCCTCGAACCTCAAAATCTCGCTCATAACGAATGCATCTAAATCTATGTTCAAGTCACATGCTAGCAGGAGTAAAGTAGTAACATATATATATTTAAATTTATAATTAGAAAATAATTATTACGAGATTGACAAACCTCGGAATCCTTCATCTTAGCACTCATAATTTGTTGCATATGATGGCAAGCGTAGAATGCACATAGGTGATCTTCTTTTCTTGGTGGCCTTTGCAAAAATAGAATTACATATATAGGTATAGTAACAAATTAGTATACTTTTCATTCACAGTTCTCACCGTACCTCTAGTTTCAGTCCATCTATGCTACACACGTAACAAATTAGTGTTAAATTAGATTAATAAACATAAATACTCTTCCTATTGACCAAACATTCTGAAATTGATTAGCGATTAACCTAGAGCAAATATAAAGGGTTACAGATCATTACCATCAGAGCTCATGGCGAAAATCCCAAATATCCCGTGAGATTCCTCACCTTCACTTTCACATTCTCCTCCCTTCCTCCCTCCTCTTCTCCTCCCTTCCTCCTCTCTTTAGCTTCCTCCTTTCCTTCTCCTCTCTAAGGTGGCGCAATGGGGGAGGAGGCAGCAGGGGTGGCGGCTCAAACCGTTCTTAAGGGGGTGGAGGCATTAGGGCGGGGTTGTCGGGACGGCCAGATATTTATAATGTGCAATTATCACGAGCGGTTCTAGTTATAAACCGTCTATGATAGTTACAATCTGACGGTCCTTTGGAATCATCTATGATGAGACGTTCAATATAGCCTGTTTTGTAGTAGTGATCATTTGGTATATTTGCAATACACATCAAATTAGCATGTGTTGACAGTGCTTGTATTTCAGGCAAATAGGAGACTGATGTGCCACTACAAGCCTTTGAGGAATGTATTGCATATTACCTATCATCTCTTAGCTCGGTCCACTGAAAGTTGCAGATGGTTGACCAAGTAGTTGTGCATGACTTGTGAACCAATTAATGGGGACATATCGACCTTTCAACCCACCACAAATTTAACGTAACACACCGGCCCGACATAGAGCCTAAAATACTATTAAATAATACTAACTATCAATTTTAACAATAATTAACACTAAATTATAGCAAGTACATCCAAAGTAAAACCCGTCCACAGGTCACAATAATGCAAGTATAACAACAAAGCAATCATAGATAATTAATTCATAGAAGCATGGCAAGATAATAAACAAAGATTAATGCAAAACCAATCCAATCAAGTATATTTAATGAATAATCAACTTCCAACCTATCAACTAAGGCTAACCAATAGTATCAATTCTAACTATAATTCATCATGCTAATAAAGCGTCTCATGATCAATAGTTCATGTAATTGAATGAATAACGTGAATCTAAGTGTGCTAGCCCTTCCCATGTGCAACGCTGTTAACGGTCACCTAAAAACAACGATAGAGCAATGGTGAGTCCACGACTCAGCAAACATAATAATAAACAATGAATAATAATTATTCAACTATAAACCATATCATCATCAACATCAATTATTTTCTTTTCTTTATTCTCATACTCAATCATCTAATTCTCTTTTCATTCAATGCACTTCTTTCGCATGTACCGGTATAGTGTGAGTGAATACTCGCAACAATATTCACTCTTAAGCCCATCCTCCAAAAGGATCGGAGACCTCCTCCACTCCCGTGGAGTCTCTACCAACAAGGTAGATATGTGAGACAACATATCAGGTGCACACGGCCATATTGGTGAACATATGAACATATTCGTTTAGGATTGTTGGATCTGAAACGGGCGAACAAGATCAAAAGTGGTGGAACTTCCCACTCCACTTATGCCATCTTACGTTTTGCCTCCTAAGCACTCAACATTTTGGATCCAACGACCCTAAGCGAGTATGTCCATATGTTCACCAATATGGTCATGTGCACCTAATATGTTGCCAATATATGACCACCATCTCGTGGAGTCTCTATCAATAAGGTAGATATGTAATCACTATGATCACCTTCTCTTCATACAATGATGTTTATGAATACACAATTATTTATAGATTCATCAATATTACCATCATTCAACATTCTCACATCCATCAATATGAACAAAATCATGATCATTCACATTGCTTGCAGTTAAATAAGATAAAAATATAAACAATATAACGGTAATGAATGATAAAGTTACAACGATCAACCAATAAACAACATCTACCATGCACTGTCTCTTTATCCTGTGAAGCGGATAGCGAAGCGACAAGCGCTAGAGACCACACTCCTTGACAAACATGGCAATACACAAGTCAAAATCATAACATCACAGCACCAACACTTTATTCTAATCATCCTCACACGTTTCGTCAAATCAATCAATTAACCCAAAACTTTCGGACGGTTTACCCGTTGTTCCGATGAGTAAAGCGGTTGTAACTTATTCATCCGAACTCCAAATTCAACCATCAAAACTTTCGGAATTCTCAATAAAAACCTACAACTTCCTAGCTATGAAAAACCTCGATTCTCTGTTTTCTACGCGTTCGTTGACCGAATATCATTCCATAATCTGTCGAAATAGTCCGTTTCATAATTTTATATCTTTAATTATACAACTTGAAAAATATATGAATGATACCTTTGGAAATTACACAAAGTTTTCTACATTATTCAAATTGTCACTATATTTTAATTTTTTCATCTACTATATGAAATCGACCTATCTTCACGATGTCTGCGAGTTCGTCTAAATTTTGGACAGATGGCGTTCCGAGATCGTATCTTTTCACTCGCTACTCCGCTTTTAATGATTCAAACATTCCTACAAAGATAACGAGATTATCTAACTTTTCTCTAATTTGATCGATATCTGAATCGATCCAAAATACCCCAAATCGCTCCCACAAGGTTCTACATCTAACCTTGATGAACTATGACAGATTGAAAACTAACTTTCCCTTAATCAAAATGACCTACAAACTTAACACGACTAATCCATGACAAACCTAGGGATTAACAGGGTTTACCCATGATGATCACGACGAATCACGGGAATTTGCGAAAATCTCCTCTTTTCTCCTTCCTTTTCCTTTTCCTCTCCTTCTTCTCCTTACTGTCCTTCTTCCTGCTGGCCTTCCCTTCTCTGGCCTGCAGCAGGCTGCAAGAGCACCAGCTTGGGGCTGTGGTGGTCGTCGAGCGGTTCACTGAGGCGGCGGCGGGCGTGACTACTAGGGCAGCCGAGGCGGGCGCCAAGGGGAGGGTGGCGGCTAGGTCAAGGCTGTCGCCCCTTGGCCTTCTTTTGGTGCCGACCCACCTAGGGCCTTGGTGCCGTGGGCCGGAAGTCCATGGCCCAAGTGTTGGCACTTTCTTGGAAAACCCCACTAATTCTGTTAATTCCATCTCTAAAACGTTTCAGGATATTACATTTAAACATCCATGTCCAATAATTCATGGCAAACGAACGAGAGCTATTTTTCTGCTGTAAGTTCTTTACTCAGAGCTCGGTAGGCTGCAGCCTGCAGCTGATCAGTATAAGTTTTTTTATTCTTTGTGGTTAAAAAGTCTGCCGCTTGTTGGAAAATAAGTTATGCGCAAGAAATGGATCTGCACCCCTGGACCTCAAAATCGTGGTGACAAATAGATGGGCATCTCCATCAAGTTATCAATCAAGAACGGAGCTCTTGAGTATAAAGCAGAATGGTACGAGTAAATAGACGAGGAGCCTGTCTTGCGCTCTAGTCAATTCAGAAATGATTATTGTGAATGGGAGGCTTCAGGATAGTTCTAGCCAGGAGCTTGACGGATGGTAGATGACCTGGCATAATTCAAACCTCCACTTGCGTAACACAGCCCGGCCTACATCAAACCATCAAAGCAGCATGCGATTCCCGGGCCATGAAAATTAGAGAACTCATAGCCAAGCGCCTTGGTTGACAATAGCCGAAGCCAGTAATCGTCGTCCTCGCCGCACTTAGTGCGGGCCAGAATTTTGACGATAGAGGTGCAAACTTAAGACATATCCGTTCCAACACAAGTTTAAACGACATAGTACATGAGTTCGAATGTGTCAAATTACATGTTCGCACTATAACCAACATCACAAAATATTTTTAGAAAATTACAACTTGATACGGCGTTCCTTCATACTTTGAAAGCGATTGATGACAGCATCATCACTAATTTGTAGAAAAAATTCACGCTCAATGTACATAACTAAGCAATCATTTAAGTATTGTTCACTCATACTATTTCTTAGCTTGTTCTTCACATGATTCATTACGAAAATACCCTCTCTACACTTGTAGTAGCCACGGGAAGGATTAATACCAATTTAAGCAGCAAATAAACAAGTTCATAGTGATCATGCTTCTTTGTCTCAACAAGTTTAATAGAGAGCTCTATGATATTCTTCACGCCGTACCAGATTGCAGCTTATGTCTCATGATAGCCAAGAATTAGAGCAGATGACAGACGCGAAAAGGAGGAAGCAAAGCAAATAAGCAATGACGGAGGTGGCGCTCCTCCGGGCCCGACCCGACCAACCTGGAAATCTCGCTTCCCTCACAAGCCGCGCCTCGTCCTTGCACTATTTAGTCAATGCCGATAGCGACATGCTCTGTGCTCTAGAGAACCAACAGCTGGAGAGCCCTACAGGATCTACAGGAAGCTTAGGGCTCCAAGAATTAGAACGAGACGAGCAAGTCCTTGACTAGTTGTAGTTGACTTGGGCTTGATGTCATGGTTCTTAGATTACATGTCTGTTGGGCCTAATGCATTGCTAAATGGGCTGCAGGAGTTGAGAAGTACTACCTCTGGATTTAAATAGTTGACGTCCACATAGTTGCTCTTGGTTGGTCTGGCGTCAAATAAAAAAATACAGAGGAAGTATGTAGGTTAGTACGTATAGTATATATTTTATGTATTAAGGGGGTATATACCAAATTTTTGTATGAAAATTTTAGGGGTGCAACTATACCCCATACATCTACTACTATGGCTCCGCCACTAGCTGCACTGCCCTTAGTGCTTTCTCAGTGGTCAGTGCCTAGACAGTGCTGAGCCACTATGATCTTCTAAACATTTAGATGCAAATGTTTTGTACAAGTACATAATTCTATGAGGATTATTCTTCTAAAATTTGCTCAGTGTTTCATAAAATATATCCATATGTTGGGCTTGTACACAGAAACCTTGTGGGCCTTGTACTCTATAGACCTCATGGGTTTGTCTTGTTGAGGAACCGTCCCTGGCAAGTTCAGTCTGAGCGATTACCTCGTAGAAAAATTCAGAATCGTAAGAACAATGCATGAATCACAAGAACAGGATAAGAGATTGAACATAGAGAGGTAGGGTGACTTCTTGTTTCTCTTTATTCCTTCATTCCACGACCAGCCTTTACAATGACTAGTACTCCCTATATATAGGCTACGACCCTGCTAGGGTTTGGGATCGGGAGCCCATACATGGGCCGGCTTTTGGGCCGAGCCCATAGTTTCTTAGCACTCCCCCTTGGGCACCCATCCTCACATGTTCATACCTCGTCAAAACTCCATAAAAACTCAGTTGGAAAAATTTGAAGAAAGAATACATGATACACGTTTTACCGTGCTACATGATTTGCCTCATTAAAAACCTTAGCCGAGAAACTTCAGGAAAACTCGTTAAGGGAAAAGAGTACAATCCACTCAATTTCATTTAATCTCTTGGATTTATTCTTTGGATAATCGATCTTCATGATCAAGCTTTAATAATGAGTTCGTGAAGATTCCCTCCCTGAATTCTGCATTTCTCTAAGTCTCATTATTCCAATTCACATATGTATCTTTCAAAGCTAGACGCTGGAAGTGACTTAGTGAATAAATCTGGAAGATTCAAACATGACTTAATATGCAATACTTTGATTTCGTTCATCTTTTGTAATTCATGAGCATAGAAGAACTTGGGGTTGATATACTTTTGTGAGAGGATTCTTCACAAAAACCCATATGCACTTGTGCAACACAAGCTGCATTATCTTCATAGATAATAGTAGGGGTTTGTGCGGTAATCAATCCACACAACTTCTGGATGTGGTGAATCATCCGCTAAAGCCAAACACATTCTCGTAAGGTCTCGTACAATGCTATGATTTAGTGGTTTATCGAAGTCGTTACAAGACTCAGCTTAATGATTTTCATGGAATTACGGTTCCACCACATAGAAATACATAGCTTTGTTGCTATTTGGTGTATCGGGTCCTACAAGTACCCATCATCCGCATTGCTATTCATAGTTAATTCGTGGTTCTTTTTATAGAACAGACCAAGTTCTTTGCTTCCTTGGAGGTATTGGAAGATGTCCTTTATTCCCTACCAATGCCTTTGGTAGGTTCTGCACTATACCTTGCTAGTAGGTTCCCGACAAATACAATGTCCGTTCTAGTACAATTTGCTCAACACATTAGTGCTTTTATTGCACTTAAGTGTGGGAATTCCGATCCCGGGACTTGCTCCCCCTCTTCTCTAGGTCTGTACAAGTCTTTGTCTTGCTGCAAGGATCACCCGACCATCGGCACTTTCGAAGAGGATGCCTTTTCAAGGTCGAACCTTTCTAACACTTTTGAGTGTAGGTTGAGTGATACACTAATATCTCTTGAGGGCATGCCCAAGCTTCAAGCCTAGGTAATATTTGGTTTTACCCAAATCTTTCATTTGAACTCGAATCGAGTAAGAGCTTGCTTTCTTAATATCCTTGAGGTTACGATGATATTCAGATCATCTTCATATACTGCGATTATACAAAATCCATCCTGGGATCGTCGTATAAATACACAAGGATTATTCTCATTGTTCGTGTAGCCTTTTTTGTATAGAAAGTCGCTTCAAGCGATTATACCATATCCTGCCTGATTGCTTATCTTCGTACAATGACTTTCTGAGTTTCACGCTGTACAGATTTCTATTTGCTCTGTCTTGGTTCAGGACAGGGATACATTCAGGTATCTTCGTATAAATGTCCGAATCCAATATTTCATAAAGGTATGCTGGTACCTCATCCATCAATTTCACTGCCATTGAGATAAATATCTAAAGAGAGTTTCGCCCATGACTGGGGAATAAGTTTCTTCATAATCATCTCCTAGACGTTCAGTGAAACTTTGTACAACATGCTTTGCTTCTTTTCATTTCTCTTCTGAACAAATACCCACTTATGCCGTATGGGGTGCACAAGGGGAGGCGTGCAGCTTACAGGCCCAAACATCTTTCTTTTATTCGGAGAGAATAATTCAGTTTCTATTGCCTTCTCCCAATCTTCTAAATCTGATCTTTCTTTTCATTTAGCGAGCGATGCAGGCTCTGGATCAAGATCGATGATTGTGGCAATTTTCTTTGAAAAATAAATGTCGACATTGGCTGTTGTCATATTCAAAGATTCTCCAAAGGTCATAAAGTTTATAGCTATTTTTCCAAGGGGTGATTCTTCTAATGCTTCTACTTGCTCATCTCTGCTTCCAATTGCGGGGCAAGTCCCTTTAGTTTTCCAGCTCCGATGTGTGCGCACACATCCATGCTGATGTCTCCCTTCATGGAGATGTTCAATTATGGTATACCTTTTCTGAAGGTGCCATACTGGTGCTAGGTCTCAACTGGCTCCCCTTCTAGTTTTGGGGAACTTTGGTGATCGGCTGTGTCAAGTCCTTCTCATCCTTTTTCACCAAGCGTCCTCGGTTACTTTGGATTTGAGGGGCCGGAGTTCTCGTCCTTTTCTGAGGCCTCTGGATGAGATTAGGGATACCTTTTTCTTTCTTCGGTATTTCAATCCTCTCCGATGCATTGCGTGCAGGCACATGCAACTTGGTCACGCTCTTCAAATCACTAAAGTGGTCAGGCACTTGATTCGCTAATATATGCAAATCTATTATCTTCTGGACTTCAATTGTTTCCTGGACTGCAATTATCTTCTAGACTTCTCAATTTGCTTCACTAGTACGTGGGTCATATGCATGGATTTTAATTATCTTCTGGGCTTCAATTGTCTTCTGGATTTCCCGTAGCTTGCCACGTTATTTCCCAATATTTTCATCAATGGTTGATTTCCTCCCCCTAATAACGAAAAATTTACCTCATCTAATATACTATTAGCGAATCGGGCATTATACAAATCTCCAGTCATAGGGTCCAAATACTTGATTATAGATGTTGTCTTATAGCCAACGTATATCCCAGACTTTCGGAGAAGGCCCATTGCAGTTCGCTGCGGTGGTGGTATAGGTACATAAACTTTGCAACCAAACCTGCGAAGATGAGAAGTTTTCGTCGCGCGCTGACCCTTGCGCTAGTTGCATAGGTGGATGGATGTTATAAACCGATGGTCTAAAATTGATGAGAGCTGCTGCGGCGAGACTACGTGTCCCCAACATGTAGTTGGTAAATTACAATTCTTTAAAGTTCCGCTAGTCCATTCTGGGTGCGGATGTGCGGTACTGAATTCTCAACTTTAATTCCCATTTTCATACAATAATCATCAAATGCCTTCGAAGTACATTCTCCGACGTTGACCATTCAGGTGGACTTCACGTGATGATAAGGAGAATTATTTTTCAACTGTTAATTATCTGTGAGATTTAGCTTTGCAAAAGCATGGTTTCTCGTAGATAATAAACATACGTGCGACCATTCCGAGGAAGCATCAATGAGCACCATGAAATACCTAAATGACCCTTACAGGGGCTATATAGGACATAAATGTCTCCTTGGATACGATCCGAGAATACGAGGACTTCATCCTTCACTTTTAGAGCAAAAGGTCTAGTAATTAATTTTCCGGTGGCACATGCGGGGCACACAAAATCTTCCTGATTCGGAAAATTCTTTACATTCATATTATGTCCATGTGAATTGTTAATTATATCTCTCATCATCCTAAGACCTAGGCGGCATAATCTATCATGCCATAAATAGAAAAGTTCGGAGCTTCTAAATTCGATTTCCAAGGCAGTATAGGCTGCAAGTGCCTTAATATTAGTACAGTATAGCCCAGTTTCATATGAAAGAAGGTATTCTAATGCCATTGTTACATTTTCTTCAAGCTTTGTAATGGCGGTATTATGTACCATACTCTTCTTCAGTCTCTGCATGGAAACCGTTAGCGCAAATATTCTTAAAAGTTCTAGTCGATTATGGGTACAATTAGTCTTCTTTAATTACCAAAGTTGAACCCATTATGGCCCTTCCTGAGCCTATTATACAAGTATCGCTGCTTGCGATTGTCGTAAGACTACCGACATTCTTCTTGATTGGTGAAAAATTTCTATTTCTCTCGGGATGGTATTCGTTTGTGCTTACCTAATTACACTTCCTCCATAGGCGTCACACGTTCTAATATAATGTACTTTATTAATATGTAGCGAAAGCAAGCAACACATAAATAAAATACTTACGATATCGAGCGTAACTTGCTATTATAAAGACGGAAAAATAAGTCTTGCGGACTCATAATAAGAATTTAATGCTTTGCTCTCCTAGAGCTTGCAACCATTATTCAATGATTCAAAGTTACGCTTCAATTACAAGCGCAAGTTTCTATAAAAGATCAGAGTGCAATCGTGTACTAGATCGAATCGGCGAAGTATTAAGGAACTTTGCCTCAATCTTCTCCATGGCGATCTTATCCTCTTGGGCAACTACGTTTGCGGCGTAGCAATGTCAAAGGAGGGGTGATGGGGGCTACCATGGGCTGTCCACATCCATAAGTGCAACTAATGGATGTGAATCATCTATGCTGTAATGGCGAGGTATGCCTCATCTTGTCATTTGCCTTTTTTATTAAACTGAAAGCATCAATAATGTGCGACGCACGACCTTACCCTTCTTGCTCCTCTCATTCGCGAGGAACTTCATCATCTTCTGCACTAGCTGATGGCTTCATATTAACATTGTTACTAGGTGACTGTGAGATGTAGTTCTTTCTTAGAACATTATTTTGAGCTTCCACAACTTACATGATGTCAATTAATTCGACATACTTTATGTAGCCGTCTTGACGATAGTTGCGTGCGGATTACACCGTGTTCGGGTGAAAGGTAGAAAGTCTTCTCCATCTTATGCTCATCCGTGATTACATTACCACAAAATTGAAGACTGATACAAATTTTATACAAAATCTGGTCATGTTGGGTCAGTTCTTCGAATTCTTGATTCGTGATGCCAGTCATCTTCATATCCATACAAAAATTCATAAGATTACTACTAGTAATCTGCATAAAATGGTTGCAAAATTCTCATAATGCTCTTCGAACTCCCGGTTCGTGTTCCTGTACTTTTCTATGCATGTTTCATGATTTACTGCTATTTTTAGTGCTTAAAAGCAATATAAACAATCACAGATAATCAACATAGTAAATATAATATATAAATTTCATAAAAATAATAATAACAAAGTTAAATATGCTTCAAATGCAAAAATTGATTCAAAAATTGAATTCTTGAGCCCCTTTTTTGCTGGAAAAAGTATTTTCGGCGAATTCTGTAGTTTTCGGGGGTTAAAACACGAAATCTCAGTTCTGAGAGAAAATTCGCGTAATTTTCCAATTTCTAGGGGGTTTTCCGCACAATTCCCTTATTCGCAAAAAAATTCGTAATTTTCAGAATCTTGAGGGCCTTTTTTTGCAAAAATTCCATTCCCTTTTTTTTTCTTCAATTTCCATTTTTATCAAATTGGGTCGGTCCGGTTATTGAGCCGTGCCTCACGGCCCACTCAGCTGTCCGGCCCAAGCGGTCGCATCCAAGAAGGGGTGGGGGATTTAGGGTTCCCCCAACCCTGTGCACAAGCTGGTGGCGCAGGGCAGCACTTGTGGGCGCTTCTGCGAGTGGCGGCTGCATGGCACGCAGCTCGGCGCGCCCGCTGGCACTTCGGCTCGGCGGCCGGCTGCTATGTCGGGCGGACGGCCGTGCGGCTAGCGCCGCGCGCGCGTGTTCAAGTGGCGAGGCGGCGAGTGCGCCGGCGGCGGTGTGGCGCGGCGGCGCCGAGCCATGCGCG
This sequence comes from Ampelocalamus luodianensis, assembly GCA_036346255.1. Taxonomy (NCBI): domain Eukaryota; kingdom Viridiplantae; phylum Streptophyta; class Magnoliopsida; order Poales; family Poaceae; genus Ampelocalamus; species Ampelocalamus luodianensis. The sequence goes on from CM070626.1 coordinate 39,916,495, forward strand.
TGAGGAGGTGGCCGGGAGCTTGTGCGGACCGGTGCCAGTGGCGGCGCGTGAGATTGCGGGCGGCCGGCTCCAGGCGTGACGATCGACGGCGGCTCCAAGCGCCACGGCTGGTGGTGCGGCTCAAATCCAGGGTAGCGCGGCACCTAGGGGAAAGCCCATGTGGGGGCGGCTATGTCGCAGTGAGCCCATGCGGGTGACCAGCTTCGAGCAGCGTGCCCGGTCGGCGGGAGCCGAGGCGAGCGGGGCCTGTGGCGCATGCGGGAGTGCATAGGGAGGGTCGTCGGTCGAGCGATAGGGCCGGCCGAAGAGGCGCGGTTCAGCAGCGTCGTGTGCGAGCGGCGGCGCCGTGCGGGGCGCGGGCGGAGGCGTCGGGGGATCCGTGTGCGAGCGGTTGTCGACGCGGGAGGGGAAGCCGCATGCGGGCGGTGACCTGCGGCTGACGGTTCGGCCGTGCGGGGCCAGGACCGACGATGGCGTTCAGCGTCGGTGGCTCTTCATCCTCTCCCCCTTCTTTTCTTTTGTGCATGCGGACGGCGGCAGCGGCCTCGTGCGGCGAGGCGTTCATCGCGGGCGGGATCGGTGGCGCCGCCACGGAGGCAACGCCGTACGGCGGTGTGCCTATCTGGTGGCCGTGCGGTTCCATGGCCAGCGTTGGTGGCGGTGCCGTCACATGCAGGTGATCGATGTGGCCGTCACGGCTGCGGGTCGGTGGTGTCCCGGCTTCAAGGCGGCGACAGTGTGAGGAAGCCGTGCGGGTGTGGCAGCCGTCTGGGGCGCCGTTTTTATCATTCATGCGATGCAATGTACTGTTCATGCGATTACTATTTATACAATGATCTACGGTGCAATGAACATCATCTCTTTCATACAATCTAACCGATCGGCTTGGCTGGCGACTTCAAGTCGGCTTGCGGTAGATTAGAGAGGATTTACACCATAGAAAATCAATCTAGAAAGCAACAATTGCAGAATTGAAAACGATATGGAAAAACGATTCAATTTACGAGTGTCGTTCATCGACGGTTATCTTTTCGATGCGAGGAGAGTCGATCGTGCTGATAACGTGTTGAGGAACCATCGCTGACAAGTCTAGTCCGAGCGATTACCTCGTAGACAAATTTAGAATCATAAGAACAATGCATGAATCACAAGAACAAAATAAGAGATTGAAAACAAAGAGGTAGGGAGATTTTTTACTTCTCTTTATTCCTTCATTTTACGATCAGCCATTACAATAACTAGTACTCTTATATATAGGCTATAACCCTACTAGAATTTGAGATAATGGGCCCATATATAGACCAGCTTCCGGGTCGAGCCCATAATTTCTTAACATGTCTTACCACTCGAATTACTAACTGGTCGATAGCTATAGTCATTTCAGTGTGGAGGCCAAGGCTGTAGGGGTTGCTGCGGCGGTGGAGCGATGATCCCCGTGGATAAAGGAGACGAAGGCGGAGGAGGGCCGATGATCCTGTTAAGAAACCGGGCCCGGCCAGGAGTCCTCGCCCATGTGGGCACCTCATCCACCCTAGACTATATATAGGAGGGGGGAGACCCCCCAACCTTTGTACACACAATTCATTATGAGAAGAGCAATAAAGAGAAGCCCGCAGTCCCCTCTCATACCTGTGTTCATCTATTGTTTGTTCTGTGTTCATGCATTGTTCTTACGATTCTGTATTTGTCTACGAGGTAATCGCTCGGACTGGACTCGCCAGCGACGGTTCCTCAACACGTTATCAGCACGATCGACTCTCCTCGCATCGAAAAGGTAACTGTCGATGAACGGCACTCGTAGATTGAATCGTTTTACTAGATCGCTTTCAATTCTGCAAATTTGGCTTTCTAGATTGTTTTCTATGGTGCAAATTCACTCTGATCTACCGCGAGCCGACTTGAAGTCGCCAGCCAAGCTGATCGGTAGATCGCATGAAAGAGTGGATGTTGATTGCATGGTAGATTGTTATGTGAATTGTAATTGCTCGAACATTACATCACATCACATATGTATCATATGAACTGTATGCATCGCATCGCATGAAAAATATTGAAAAATTACGGCGGCGTTGTACGTCGTGCCGGCAACCCACATGGCCCCCATGCCACCGGCTTGAAGCCGAGACATCACTAGCCCTGTACGGCCACAGCCCCGCACGGCATCGCCGCCTCCGGCTGCCTCGGCTTGGAGCCACCATCCGGGCGCATCCCCGCAAGCACGGACGCCGCCTCCCCGCGAAGTGCCCTTGAAGCCCCCGGCGCCGGCCCCGCATGGCCGCCGACCTGCAGCACCGCCCTCCGGCCGTCGGGCTCCCGGGCGCAAAGCCGCAGCACCGGTCTCCCAAAGAACCAAAGAAAAAAAAAGGGGTGGTGGCGCCGGCGCCGGACTCCGGCCATCTACGCGCCCGAAGCCGTCGCGCCACGCCGAGCGCGCCGCCCCTCTCCCACCACTCGCATGAGGCTCCGCCACCATCGCTTGAAGCGGCCGCCGCATCTTGTCGCCCGCAGCGGCTCCACTGACTCCCGCGCCGCCCGCAGCGACTCCAACACCATGGAGCGAAGCCCGCCGCCTCGAAGTCCCCGCACGGATGGAGTTGCCGACGCCGCCTTGGAGCGTGCCCTTCGGCCTCCACTCGGATCCTTTTTGGGCGCCGCCGCCGCCGGGCCGGCCGCCTCGAGGTTACGCCCGTACGCGCCACCCTCCGCTAGCGAGACTTGCACCCGCGCCCGGCTGCCCAGAAGCTGGTGGTGGCGCCGCCTTTTGAAGCACAGGGGTAGGGGAAACCCTACCCCCACTTTTTGACCTAGGGGCCATCGGGCCATGCAGGCCGAAAAAGAAAGAAGGCCGGCCCATAAAGGCCGGCCCCAAAAAAAAGGGAGATCGGCGAAAAAAAAAGGGGGGGCACGGTGAAAAAAAAAATCCTGAATTTTGCACAAAGGACCCTCGTGATTCTGAAAATTACGAGGATAAGTATGCGGTTATGAAATTTTGCAATAAGGTCCTTGTAATTCTGAAAATTACGAGAATTCTTCGTGGATCTGGAAATTTTGCGGAAAACCCTCTGGAATTAGGGAATATACAGGATTATATATATTCTTGCAGAATAACCCCTCAGAAATCTGAAAATTGCGCGTAAATTTTTCTCTGTACTGAAATTTGCGTGTTAACCCCTGAAAGTTGTATAATTTGCCGAAAGTCATTTTCCAGCAGAAAATGGCCCCCGGGAATCCAAATTTTTGCATATTTTGAACTTTGAAGTATGTTTATCTTTGTTGTTGTTATTTCTATGCAATTTATTTATTGTATTTCTTGTTTTGATTATTTGTGATTGTTTATATTGCTTTTAATCATTGAAAATAGCGATAAATTATGAAAAATGCATAGAAAAATCTGGAACACTGAACACAGAGTTCGAAGAGCATTGTGAGAATTTTGTAACCATTTTATGCAAATTACCAGATAATCCTTTGAACTTTTGCAATGAATATGAAGATGGTGGCATCACGAATCGAAATTGAGAATCGACCAGTATGGTCGAATTTGCTGAAATTTATATGATCTTCAATTTTGTGGTAATGTAATCACGGATGAGCGAGAAGATTGAGAAGACTCTCTACCTTTCACGAGCGGTGCAATCCGCAAGCAACTATCGTCAAGATGGCTACATGATGTATGCCGAATTAATTGACATCATGCAAGTTGCGAAACTCAAGATGATATTCTAAGAAAGAACTTCATCTCGCAACCACCTAGTAGCAATGTTGGCCATGAAGCCATCGCTATGACTACAAGGTGATGAAGCCTCTCACGAATGAGAGGAACAAGAAGGGTAAGTCGTGCGTAGCACATTATTGATGTTTTCGGTCTAAGAAGAAGGGCAAATGATAGCATGAGGCATACCTCGCCATTGTAAGCACAGAGGATTCACATCCATTAGCTGCACTTATGAATGTGAACAGCCCAGTAGCAACCCCATCATCCCTCCTTTGGACATCGCAGCGGCCACATCCGTAGTCGTCCAAGAGAGGAGAAGATTTAAGCGATTTAGCGAAGTTCTGAATACTTTGCCTATTAGATCTAGTGCACGCATTGCACTCGGACCTTTTATAGAAACTTGCAGTTTGTAATTGAAGTAGAATTTTGAATTATTGAATAATGGTTGCAAGCTCTAGGAGAGCAAAGCATTAAATTCTTATTATGAGTCTGCAAGACTTATTTTCCGTCTTTATAATAGCAAGTTACGTTACGATATCACAAGTATTTTATTTATGTGTTGCTTGCTTTCTCTACATATTAATAAAGTACATTATATTAGAACGCGTGTGGCGCCTATGGAGGAAGTGTGCTTAGCATGTAGCGGCTGAATACCATCTGAGAGAAATGAAATTTTTCGGTCGATCGGCAAGAATCTTGGTAGTCTTCACGACAATCGCAGTGCGATACTTGTATAATAGGCTCGGAAAGGCCACAATTATACTCCCAATGGGCACAACTTTGGTCATTGAAGAAGACTTGTTGTACCAGAATCGACTAGAACTCTCAAGGATATTTGCGCTATCGGTTTAGTGTAGAGGCGAAGAAGAGTATGGTCTGAATACTGCTCATTACAAAGCGTGAAGAAAGTGAAAAATAGCATTAGAATGTCTTCCTTCATATGAAATGGGCTATACTACACTAATATTAAGGCATCTGCACCTATCTTGCCTTGAAAACCGTATTTAGAAGCTCAACTTATCTATCTCGGCATGATAGATTATGCCGCCTAGGTCTTAGGATAATGAGAGATATAATTAACAATTCACGAGGACATAATATGAAAATAAAGAATTTCCGAATCTGGAAGATTTTGTGTGCCCCGTATGTGCCACCGGAAATTAATTACTAGACCTTTGCTCAAAGCGAAGGATAAAGTCCTGCATTCCTGGACCGAATCCAGGGAGACATTTGCGGTCCTATATAGCCCCTGTCAGGGTTATTTTAGGTATTTTATAGTGCTCATCAATGCTTCTTGGGAATGGTCGCACATATGTTTATTGTCTACGAGAAACCATGCTTTTGCAAAGCCAATCTCGCAGATAATTAAATTAAAAATATTTTCCCTGAGCATCATATGAAGTCCACCTGAATGGACAACGCCGGAGAATGTACTTCGAAAGCATTTGATGATTATTGCACGAAAATGGGAATTAAAAGTTGAGCATTCTGTACCGCATATCCATACCTAGAATGGACTAGCAGAACTTTGAAGAATTGTAATTTACCAACTACATGTTGGGGACACGCAGTCCTGCTCGCAGCAGCTCTCATCAATTTTAGACCGTCGGCCTATAACATCCATCCACCTATGCAACTAGCACAAGGGTCAGCACCGAAAATTACTCATCTTCGCAGGTTTGGTTGCAATGGTTATATACCTATACCACCACCGCAATGTGAAATACATTGGGTTTTCTCCGAAAGTGCGAATATCGTTGGTTATGAGACGAAGATCCATAATCAAGTATTTGGACTCTATGACTGGAGATTTGCATAATACCCGATTCGCTGATAGTACAATAGATGAGATTAGTTTCCCGTCATTAGGGGGAGGAAATCAACCCTTGATAATAATGTCGGGAAATAATTGAAGTCTAGAAGACATTTGAAGTCCAGAAGATAATTGAAACCTATGCATATGACCCGAGCACTAGTGAAGCAAATAGAGAAGTCCAGAAGATAATTGCAATCCAGAAGATAATTGAATTGAAATCTAGAAGACAATTGAAGTCCAGAAGATAATTGATTTGCAAGTATTAGCGAATCAACTGCCAGACTACTTTAGTGATTTGAAGAGCGTGAATAAGTAGCATTTGCCCGCAAGCAATGCACCGAGAGGTTGAAATACCATTGAAGGTATCCTAATCCGTCCAAAGGCCTCGTAATAAAGGGCGAGAACTCCGGTCCCTCGAATCCGGCAACAGGGGCGCTGGTGAAAAAGGATAAGAAGGACTTGACACAGCCGATCATCGAAGTGCCCCGAACCAGAAGGGGAGCCAGTTGAGACCTGGCATCGGTATGGAACCTTCAGAAAAGGCATACCAGAATTGAACATTCCCATGAAGGGAGACATCAGCATGGATGTGTGCGCACACATCGGAGCTGAAAAACTAAAGGGACTTGCCCCGCAATGAAGCAGCGGTGAGCAAGTAGAAGTATTAAAAGAATCGCCCCTTGAAGAAATAGTTATAAACGTTATGACCTCGGGAGAACCTTTGAATATTACAACAGCCAATGTCGACACTTACTTTGCAAAGAAACTTGCCACAATCATCAATCTTGATTTAGAGCCTGCATCGCTCGCTGAATGAAAGAAAATATCAGATTGAGAAGATTGGGAGAAGGCAATAGAAACTGAATTATTCTCTCCGAATAAAAGAAAGACGTTTGGGCACATAAGCGCGCACGCCTCCCCTTGTGCACCCCGTAGGGTATAAGTGGGTATTTGTTCGAAAGAGAGATGAAAAGAAGCAAGGCTCGTTGTACAAGTTTTCCCCGGTCATGGGCGGAACTCCCTTTTAAATATTTATCTCAATGGCAGTGAACTTGAAGTTAGAAGTGAAATTGATGGATGGGGTACCAGCATATCTTTATGAAATATTGGATTCGGACATTTATATGAAGATAATCAATGTATCAACATCCCAACCAAAACAGAGCAAATAGAAATATGTACAGTGTGAAACTCAAAAAGTCATTGTACGAACATAAGCAATCAGGCAGAATGTGGTATAATCGCTTGAAGCGACTTTCTATACAAGAAAGGCTACACGAACAATGAGAATAATCTCTGTGTATTTATACGACGATCCCAGAATGGATTTAGTATAATCTCAGTGTATGAAGATGATCTGAATATCATCGGAACCTTGAAGGATATTAAGAAAGCAAGCTCTTATCCGAGTCGGGGCCCGAAATGAAAGGTTTGGGTAAAACCAAATATTGCTTAGGTTTGCAGCTTGAGCATGCCCCTGAAGGGATATTAGTGCATCAGTCAGCCTACACTCAGAAGGTGTTAGAAAGGTTCGACTTTGCGAAGGCATACCCTTTGAAAGTGCCAATGGTCGGGAGATCTTTGCAGCAAGACAAAGACCCGTATAGACCTAAAGAAGAGGGGGAGGAAATCACGGGACCGAATTCTCACACCAAGTGCAATAGAAGCACTAATGTATTTTGCAAACTGTACTAGAACGGACATTGTATTTGCCGTGATCCTACTAGCAAGGTATAGTCTGTAACCTACCAAAGGCATTGGCGGGGAATAAAGGACATCTTCGATACCTCCAAAGAAGCAAAGAATTTAGTCATTCTCTGAAAGAACCAAGACCTAACTTTGAATGGCAATACAGATGACGGGTACCTGTAGGACCCGCATACAGCCAAATTGCAAACAAGCTATGAACTCCTATGTGGTGGAACTGCAATTCCATGGAAATCGTCTGAATAGAGTCTTGTATCGACTTCGACGAACCACTTGGAGATCATAGCATTGTACAAGGCCTTACAAGAATATGTTTGGCTTCAGTGGATGATTCACCATATCCAGCAATCATGTGGATTGAATACCGCACAAACCACCACTATTATCTATGAAGATAATGCAGCTTGTGTTGCACAAGTGCAGATGGGTTATGTGAAGAGTCCTCTCACAAAGCATATCAACCCCAAGTTCTTCTATACTTATGAATTGCAAAAGATGAACGTAATCAAAGTACTGCATACTAAGTCATGTGAGAATCTTGCAGATTTATTCACTAAGTCACTTCCAGCATCTAGCTTTGAAAGGTGCATACGTGGAATTGGAATGATGAGACTTAGAGAAGTGCAGAATTCAGGGGGAGAACCTTCACGAACTCATTATTAAATCTTGATCATGAAGATCGAGTACCCAAAGAATAAATCCAGGAGATTAAATAAAATTGGGTGGATTGTACTCTTTTTCCCTTGACGAGTTTTCCTGAAGTTTCTCGGTTAAGGTTTTTAATGAGGCAATTAAATGCGAAGATAGCGAACATGTTTTCATGTACTCTTTCTCCAAATTTTTCCCACTGGGTTTTTATGGAGTTTTGACGTGGCATGGACATAAAGGATGAGAGCCCAAGGGGGAGTGTTAAGAAACCGGGCCCGGCCAGGAGTCCTGGCCCATGTGGGCACCTCATCCACCCTAGACTATATATAGGAGGGGGGAGACCCCCCAACCTTTGTACACACAATTCATTATGAGAAGAGCAATAAAGAGAAGCCCGCAGTCCCCTCTCATACCTGTGTTCATCTATTGTTTGTTCTTGTGTTCATGCATTGTTCTTACGATTCTGTATTTGTCTACGAGGTAATCGCTCGGACTGGACTCGCCAGCGACGGTTCCTCAACAGATCCCTGCGCACCGGAGCCCGAAGGACCGTCTGCCAATTCCGACCCAGCCCATTAGACGTTAGCCACATTAACCCGCTCCACCATTTTCTGGATTCAAGAAAACCCAACCCGTTCATTAGCACCGCTACCCCTAAGATTCGATCAGTTCGTCAATTTTGATTCGCCGGTGACGGCGGCGCCCCCGGCCGAGTTGGTGGATTTCACTGGTACGCAGGCGGACGCGAGCAGCCGCAGCAGCTCCACCATACGTCACCGCCGACGGCAATGCCCTCTACTTCCTCCGTTGCCTCCGCTTCCTCCTGCGTCGTCTCCAACCTCCTGTCGAAATGCCGCTCCCTCTCCGCCGTCAGGCAGCTCCATGCCCACCTCCTCATCCTCTACTCCCAGCACCGCCCCTTCCCCTACAACCACTTCCTCTCCAAGCTCCTCTCCCTCTCCCCCTCCTCCTCCTCCGCCGCCGCCGCCGCCGCCTCCGACTACGTCCTCTTGCTGCTCTCCTCTCATCCCGGCCCCACCGCCTTTTCCTACAACGTCGCCATCCGCTTCTTCGCTTCCTCCCGCCCCCGCACCTCCCTCCGCCTCTTCCTCCTCATGCTCCGCTCCGCGCTCCGCCCCGACGCCTACACCCTTCCCTTCCTCCTCCTCGCCGCCGCCCGCTGCCCCGCGCCCTCCCTCGCCCGCTCTGCCCACGCGCTTCTTGAGAAGCTCGGACTAAAGAACCACGACCACACTGTCCACTCCCTCATCACAATGTACTCCCATCTCAGTGATCCCCGAGCCGCGCGCAGGGTGTTCGACGGAATTCCCCACCGGGACGTCGTATCCTGGAACGCTATGATGAAAGCGTACGGGCGGGTGGGGATGACGGCAGAGGTGGCGCGGATGTTCCGCTCGATGGTTGCGGAGGGTGCAGTGGCGCCCAACACGGTGACGGTGGCGGTTGTGCTCGCGGCGTGCAGGGATGCCGGGGACTTGGTGCTTGGGAGGTGGGTGGAGGAGTGGGTGAAGTCTGTAGGGATGGAGGTGGGTTCGCTTGTTGGCTCAGCGCTCGTGGGGTTGTATGAGAAGTGCGGGGAGATGGTGGAAGCACGGCTCGTGTTTGATGGCATCACTGACAAGGATGTCGTCGCTTGGAATGCCATGATCACCGGGCAAGTATATAAATATTCACTTCGGCTCCTATTGCAAACAAGTGCTGGTTAATACCATCATGTCTGGCCTTATCATTTACACATGGTATGAAAGATGATGCAGGTACGCACAAAACGGCATGTCAAATGAAGCCATCGCCTTGTTTCACAGCATGAGGGAAGCAGGGGTACGTCCAGACAAGATAACCTTGGTCGGAGTCCTGTCAGCCTGCGCTGCAGTTGGAGCTCTGGAGCTAGGTGCTGAACTGGACGGCTATGCCTCACATAGAGGCCTGTACAGCAATGTCTACGTCGGGACAGCCTTAGTGGACATGTACGCAAAGTGTGGAGATCTTGACAGAGCCATAGAAGTGTTTGGGAAGATACCATGCAAGAATGAAGCTTCATGGAATGCCTTGATCTGTGGGCTTGCCTTCAATGGGCGAGGCCATGAAGCCATTCGGCAGTTTGAACTGATGAGAGATGAGGAAGGGCTCCAGCCAGACGATATCACTTTCATAGGAGTCCTTTCTGCTTGTGTTCATGCAGGTTTACTGAAAGATGGCCGCTGTTGGTTCAATTCCTTGACATCTGAGTTTCAGATCATTCCCAAGATCGAGCACTACTCATGCATGGTTGATCTATTGGCGCGTGCCGGACATTTAGAAGAAGCATGGGATTTTGTCGAGAAGATCCCTGGCAAGGTAGACGCAGTGATGTTGGGGGCTTTGCTCGCAGCTTGTCGGAAATGCAAGAATGTTGAGGTCGGTGACAGGGTCATCAACAGGATCATGCAGCTGGAGCCCTCAAACTCATGGAACTATGTGGTGTCGTCCAAGATATACGCAAGCTCAGATAGATTGGATGATTCAGCAAGGATGAGAGGGCTGATGAGGGAGAGGGGTGTCAGCAAAACTCCAGGTTGCAGCTGGGTCGAGGTTAGCGGCAAAGTCCTGGAATTCTATGCAGGGGACGAACAACAGCATGGTGCAGAAGATATGTATCAACTCCTCGACATATTGGTTGATGAGATGAGACTGCAGGGATATGTTCCAAATCTTGATCTGTTGTAGCATACAACCAGAAGCAAATCACCTTCAGTTGTTGCGAACTGCAGTCTTACTGAAATTTGCTTTCTGGATTGGTATTCATGACTGTGAGGCTGTGACGTGTGAAACAAAGGAAGCCAGTGTTGTTTTTCTCAAAGGAGCAGAAGCATCAGCTAAAATGCTGAATGAAATCAGTGGAAGTCGGAGACGTAACAATGCTGGTAGCCGTTGCACTCATTCCATCTGATTGGATATCAGGATTAAACCAGGACTGCATGAAGATACCTGATTGAGTGACAGCTACCCTTGAAACTTTAAGCACATAGATTTTATTTCATCAATGGACTCCATTGGTTTTGAAAGTTGTCTGAACATGCTACATAACCGAGAGCATGGAAAACCAGGATTGCTAAAGCGCGTCAATATAAAAAAGAAATAATATCCATTCCTGACTGAACATAGTGATTGCCAACATGCAGTAACAATCAACAACCAACTTATTCTTGTCAGAAAACATTCAACAATTTAACTTCAAACAAACAAAAAATTCATTGTGTCTTTTTAACCAAAATTCATTGTATCTTTTTAACCTTTCTTATATAGTCCCTTTATTATTAAAAGATCCAATAAATTGGAGTAACAGTTTGTAACTGCTGTTTATTGCTATTGTTGGCTCTTCCTGATGTCATGTGTGCAATTTTGTTATCTATATCACTTATTACTGAAATCTCGTACGGAACAATCAATTGTGTATGAGTTATGACTATGATTTATCAATAATGACTAGATCAATAATTCCTTTTCATATTTCCGGATTTGGTGATGATTGTTAAGCAGAGATGTGGAAAGGAATGGAGCAAGTAGATGCATCGTATGGAATTGTTACACACTTTTCAAGCAGAACTCCATGTCATCTCAATTTCATTTCTATGAATTGCTTCGTTGTTGAGTGGAGTTCCAGGCTACGGATTTTTTAATCATGCAATTAATCTATACCTGCTTTGTAAGCCTGAATTGTCAGTTTCCATTTCACATCATGTAGATGATCTATTTCTTATTTCAATTTTCTAACCTATTTGACCTTTGTTTATCATGTCCATTAGTCCTCTTTTACGTCGTTAGTACTAGCGTTTATATCACTTTAGATGTACATGATGTGAAATGGATAACTACCTTTCTATCTGTGCATAATTAGGTAATAAGTATAACTGTATAGCGAGGATTTAGGATTATTTTCAGCTGAAAGCCTGAAATTCACTTTTCTATCTTCTGCTATTCGGTCACAGCATCAATGTCAAAAAGTCTTCAGTTGCGTTTATAGTAGAAAAATACGTCTTTCAGGGCTTTCTTCTTCTAGCCATGGATTTAGTTATCACCATAGCTTTTACAAATCACATAATGGAATTCCAGCCTTGGTTTTAATCATCACCAGCACACCACCAATATTGTCAGAATTTTTTTTAAAATATTATTATTTTTAAAGATATTTACAAAAATAAATAGTCGTTTAAAAAAATTACAAAAATGTGTCTCTGTCGCCGGTTGACACCACCAATATTGTGAGAATTTTTTTAAAAATATTATTATTTTTAAAGATATTTACAAAAATAAATACTCGTTTAAAAAAATTACAAAAATATGTCTCATGCGCGATTCAATCGGCGGCGAGAACCTATCGCCGGTTCAACGGCGGCGAGGAACTGCCGCCACTCATGGCGGGCGAGCTACCTATCGCGATTCAAGCGGCGACAAGGAAGCTGGGCGTTTCTGTCGCCGATTGAGCGGCGATAGGTATATCGCCGATTGATCGGCGATAGGTTCTGTCGCCCAATTCAGCGATGTAACATTTAACTATAAAATCCTCGAAAAATCAATCCAGAATTCATTTTAATTCCAGAAAAAACAAGAGAGATTGGAGAGGGAGAGAAGATATTGCGGCGAAGCCCTGTCGGTTCGTGGCGGTGGAGAGAGATCGATAGAGCATCAGTTTCGATCGATCATCTTGTGTTGTAGGTAAATTTTTCTGAAATTGTGTATGTTACGTCCAAACCTTGTAGGTTAGCAAACGACAATAGCGACATAGAATTGAGTAGGTTAGATACATGTAGTCGAACTCTGTAGTACATATTTTGAGTTGTGTAGCGACATAGAATTGCGACTATAGCGACATAGAATTGAGTAGGTCACATAAATTTAGTCGAACTGTGCAGTACATATTTTGAGTTGTGTAGCGACATAGAAATGCGACAATAGCGACATAGAATCGAGTAGGTTACATAAATGTAGCCGAACTGTGTAGTACATATTTTGAGTTGGACATAGAATTACGACAATAGCGACATAGAATTGAGTATGGCGTTGGTTGACCGCTGTAGTAACATAATTAATGCACGATACATTTTTGAATTGTGAGAAAACACGGAGTAGCTGTGTAGGTCTAAAAACAATGAGAATATATGTGCGGTTATTATTTTGTTAGTACATGCTGTTATTAGTTGTGTTAGTCTTGTGGTCAATATCTTGTTAGTGCCGAAAACACCGTTTAACTAGAAAAGTAGCATGACATGTATTAAATTTGTAAAGAAAATTCGTAGTTGCTACATAGGCTATGTAAAGATGCATGGAAAAATATGAACTTTCTATCTTGCTGCATTTTCGGTATGGCGACGCGAGTGAGTGACGTAGTTGCTTGACCGATGATTAACCAGCGTCACACAGTAGCGCCTCGATCACGTGCTCCCTCCGGAGGGCTAGGCGCCGATAGAGCTTGGGGCGTTTCGGCTACACACCCCCATCAGGGCATGGAGGCTGCACCGAGACTGGATTACGAGGTACGTGAAGTTGTGTCCTTCATGCACTCAATGGCGGTCTGATTATTTTGCGTTGACTCTGTTTGTGCTTAATCGTTTGGGCGCAGTTGAGAGCGGCAGCCTCCTTCCACTCGCGATGATGGTGGAGGCGGCGGTGGAGGACGATCGGACCGGCGTCTTTGGTCATACGTCTGGCGTTTACGTATGACCGTGCCTTCACCGACGGCGCCGTTGACGGCCGGAGGCCAGAGACCCACATCGTTCCATCTCCGTGCGGGAGATGGCGCCGACGCCGCAAGATGTGAGCTACCCGACGGGTTGCCTGCGCGCAGCACTCAATGGTGGCGCACGACGTCCCCACGTGGCGCCACGGACCTCTAGGCGGTTCGCGATATCCTGCGCCGCCGGCACAGACGTCGAGTTCAAGGCCGCACGCGCCCACGGCGAAGTGGATCGCCGATTCTACGTAAGTGTTTTAGTAACTATTTTTCTCGTAACAATTCGTTTGTGAACCGTGGCCGGCGTTTACGTGTCTTCTTGCGGCGGCGTATGGTCTGCGACGCAGCGCCGTCGTCATTGATTACGAGGCGCCGAGGCCTACCGCGTGGTTGTTCGGGTGGGTGATGTTCACGAGCTCCCACGGCGGCGGCGTGGACAAACACTACATCCGATGCGCGCGGAGGTGGCCGAGTCACCGATCGAGCGGATCCGCGATGCGCGTGGGTCGGCCGCGTCTTTGTCGCGCGACGTCACAAGCGCCGCGGCGAGCGTGCGGCGTTGGCGTGGCGGCTCGATCCTCTCGGGATGCCCTCCTCTGCGGTGTGTGGTCGTTGGGCGTTTCCAGATCGGACGACCACGAGTGGACTTGACGGCGTCTGAGGATGGCTTATACGCCCGCAGACGACTGGACCGATCGACCATGGGCACTTTGTGGTGCCGCCGATGGGTTAGTTTCGTAATCTTTTGTTATTTTCATTTTGCAATCGTTATTTTCGTGTACTTAGTTTGCAGTGTTGTATTGCACAGGTCACCTTCACGCCGATCACCTCGCAGGGCTCCTACGCGTAGTGCGTTGCGATGTTCGATCGGTGACCGATGACCGCGTCATCCGGACCCGTCTGATGACGGCATCGGGTGGTCGCGCGCGCCCCAACGATGCAGCCGGTCTTGCACGCGAGACTCGATGTCTTGGTACGCGAGTGCCTGGTGCACGACATCTTCGTGGAGGAGTACGGATCTGACGGGTCATGCGCCCGATTCGATGCTGCAGAGGTCCCGGCCCTTGGGGAGGCGGGTGCCGGCGCACGTACACGCGTAAGTTCACTGTTGACTTTTATGTCCGTACAATATGTGTTACATCGCAACCAAATATTTTTCTTGCCGTCCACAGGTACACTAGGAAGGGAGTTCGTGGCACGATGTCCTGGTTGGACAGGATGGCCCCTTGGGTGGACGGTTGGAGTGCCGCACACGAGACCCTCGTCGAGGTTGCGGGCGAGGCCTCGACCCGAGACGTCACGAGCACTACATGGAGTGGTACTCAGCTCGGACGAGGCTCCGTTGCGTCCGGGTCGTGGTCGACCCTGCTCGACATGCGACCGCGACGTCCGACACGTACCCCACCCAGCCGGACTCCGCTTTCCACCGCAGCGTACGTACTTAATATTACATATTTCATATTTAATTTGACATACTTACGTGTACAACTTGATGATTACCTGTGCAGGTGGATCTTCACCGGGAGGTCGTCGAGATGGTAGACTCCGCGCGCACAAGGCAATGTCGGGGAGATCGAGGGCTCTGCACAGATCGGGAGGCGGCGATGCGGAGCGCGGACGCGACTAGTCGCCGCGCCGACCGACCGGTGGACCGGCGATCCGAGGACGAGGGGGTCACCGAGGCGGACCACGACCTCTGCTCCGCACATGGCGGGCATGTCGGCGTGGCGTATGGGGAGCACCTCCGACATGTTGGAGGTGAGTTCGACACGACGCGACATCGCTTCTTCATTTCATTTCAACCTCATAAGTTTGTAACGGCGATCTTCTGTCACAGGTCCTTAGCTCCACCCGTACGCGAGCCAGGACTATGCCGCGTTGTCCGAGCACATCTTTGGGCCAACAGGTAAGTTCCGTTTGCTTGCGTAACGTACTTTTAGTCATGACTATGTTTGTGTTTGTAACCTAATTCTTCGCAGGAACGGCTTGGGAGGACGATACATTCTCGGCCGGCGATGTAGACCTATCGGCACCCATCGAGGACTTCTTCAGGGATCCGCGTGACACGCAGTTCTCTTTGGAGGCTTCTCGGTATGCGGTGCGCCGAGTGCGACCTGTGCCACGCAGAACTCACCGACGCAGACCCGTGCGGCGCGAGATCACCAACGCAGATCGGTAGCGCAGAGAAGCCCATCGCTACACCACCGCGGACTACTCGCGTGGGTCGGGTTGTCAGGCAGCCTGACCCTCTGATGTACTCGCTGCAGCGACGGCAGAGGCCCGGGGTGACGCGCGGGGTGCAGCCTAAGAGGGGACGTCATTAGATTTCCCTTTATGTAATTTTTTTTTCATTATGCCAACTGTTGTTATGACATCTTTTGAATATGAGTAATATGGTTTCTTTGTGATCCAGCTGCTCGCAACGACGCGACAAAACGAGCTAGGTTTCTTGGGCGTGCGACAACACGCGCGCGACAGAGTCCTTAAAGCTCGCTCCGTCTTGTAGCACGCCTTAAAAGGTAGCTTTGGGGCGATGTGACCACACCGCTAGCTTTTCAGGGACGATGTGACCACACGGGCTAGCTTTTTAGGGCGATGGCACGAGTAGCGAGTTTTCGGACGATGTGACCACACGGGCTAGCTTTGGGGCGATGTGACCACGGCCTGGTTTATTAGGACGATGGCACGAGAGGCCCAGAACGGCTCCATCCTCCAAACTATAAATACAACAGAACTCGTCCAACTAGTCCACAACAGCACCACAAAGTAGAAAACATGGACAAGGAGAAGGAATGGGAGAAAATCCATAAGCTTTTGAAGGATTGGGTGTCTCCCATGAGACCACCGCTTCGCTATCATGCCGCTAGTCGAGAGCCTTTCACACACCAAACCTTTCCGAATCGGTGGATCTGAGGAAGGCGCCTCGTAGTACGCCCAACGATTCAGGTCCACCGACCCCTTCTCCTATGCTGCGCGAACGCCTCGGAAGGACCCCGATAGGTGGCACCCCTATCTTTGGTGTAGGGACGCTGCAAGTGTGTCAAATCAACCGATGAGTGGACCATTGGGCGCGCTATTGGTGCTTTGCCAAACTACGCCGTTGACTACAACAACGAGCATCCGTGTGAAACCCTATTTCATGGTACAATGTTTTTTTATTCGGAAACGGGTAACGAACTCTCTTTACCCACCGCATCTCCGCCAAAGACTATGCGACTTTCGCATGGATTGACGACGGATCCACCCCTCGACATGTGGTCGCGTTCTTGAGACGGAAGAGCTGGGCAGTGGAGCACACCGAGACCCGTGGCGGCGCTCAAAGAGTTGAAAGTCGAGCAGCCGAGCAAGGTAGGCGGGACAGCGGCACGAGGAGCGGGCGTGAGCATGCGAGGCGACGGAGGCCGAGAGGGAGCGAAAGAGGCCATCGCAGCGAGAGCCAAGGCGCAAGGCGAGGAGTACAACGCCGAGCCGGCCCGCAAGGGTAAATGGCCACGCTTCGACTCAAGAGTTCTACCCTATTCCTCCACATGTCCCATGTATTTCAATTTCCCTAAAGGCATGTGTGTACCGTCCTCGGTTCGTTGTCTGCGTGCCATGTAATCCCTTGTCGGATGAAATATCGTGTGGTTATCGTTCGTCATTTCCCAAAGTTCTCCAACGGAGTTGTGCGAGAGATTCGAACGCATTTCAATATCACCTACGTTGGTACATACGAATCATTAATCCCTCAATCGTCCTCCAAATAATCTTCCAACAATGCACAACAACAAATAGCGGGCGAACAATTTGAATAAATTAATCCCTGTCACCGCTTGAACCGCTAGTTCTTTGGTTCACGTATGTATCGCCAGATTCGATCGGCGACAGAAGGTATCGCCATTCAATCGGCGACAGAAGGTATCGCCGATTAAAGCGCGACAGCCCTCGACCTCTACAAAATCCTCTTGCAACCGTCGAAATTCCACACGTAACTCAGTCTTACTCAACTAAAAATAGAAGGACACAGAGAGAGAGGAGGAGGAAAAGCTAGCGGCGGCTGTTCGTCGATTGCCCACACTCGGGTAATTTTCTTAATGAGCGGATTACATGATTCTTGATGTGCTGTTACGTAGTGAAGTCCGTTTTACAGGCGTGTTTTGGTGGGATATTCGGTTGCACATATGTAGTTCATCCTGTAAATGTTCTTCACACTGCAGTACGTCAAATATGTCCGACGTCGTCAATTTCAAAATTTACTACGGCCGAGGGACTATTGTGGAGGGTCCCGAGGGAATTGATTTGAGTTATTTCCAGTCCGCAGACGTGCCCCTACCAAGACCTGACCAACGTACAATAGGCGCTGTGATGCGGTGGTTGTTCCACACGTTCCAAGTGGACCGTGATGTCTACGATCTGACATTGAGCTGCCTCGCCCCCTAGGCAGGACAACCCACGTATTGGGAGTTAGTGCAACTAAAGGGAACAAATTCATGGCGGTCGTATGTACGCATGGCGAGGGAGAGGGGATGGAAATTGGTCCTTTTGGTCCAGGCATTTGCAAAATCCACTCCTGCATCTGCGTCAGAACAAGTAGGAGTTGCTGACACCGACGAAGAAATAGGTGACTCCTGCGCGCCGCACACAATGGCAGAAGGGCAAGAGGTTGCTGATGTCGCCGAGTTACCTCATTCAGTGAGACAGGCTAGTGGGCTTGCTGACGAGGGGGAGGAGCTGGAAGACCTAGTGGAAATGATGGAGCTCGAAGACCAAGATTACATGGCGTTGTCCGAAGATGAAGGTTCTGATGACGACGATGATGCGGACCAGCAGGCGGTTCCATCCGAATGGAACACATACCAGTTCGAGAACCTCGTCGTCAACGAAGGCTCCCATGTACCATGGGAGTACGACCAGAGCGAGGTCAGACTAGGAGCTACGTACAAATGCAAGGAGGTCGTGCAAGATGCGGTCAAATTCTGGGCATTGTCGGTTCGACGCACATTCACCGTCGTCAAGTCTACCCCAAGATGCTACGACGTCAAGTGCAACATAGAGGGATGCCCTTGGCGCGTGCACGCATTTCAGCCCAAGTGGGACACCTACTGGAAGTGCTCCATAGTGGTCCCTCACACATGCGTCGTCGTCGAGTCGTATGATCCCCACCGGAACACATCATCGTTTCATTGCCAATCTCATGTATGCGGTGAGATCGTGGATAACCTAGATTTTGAGCCACGATCCATCATTCAGACCATTGAGGCAAGGTTCGATGACACTATCGGCTATGCCAAGGCTTGGAGGGCAAAGCGAAGGCATTGGAATCAAGGTTTGGCACGCTTCGAGGATTCCTACCACAACCTCCCCTGGGCAACTCCGAGTCATACAAGACAGAATCCGGCACTCATGTCGACATTCAAGACGCCACGCATCCGGTGGCCTAATAAGAGGGTACTACAATGAGCATTCTTCGCGTTTGGTCCATGCATCAATGCATTCCAAGATCGTCCCGATCTTGTGTATCGATGGCACATTCTGATCGGCGGTACAAGGGCGAATCATCGACCGCAATAGCGACGGACGGAAACAATCAAGTTCTTCCGTGGCATTCGCTTTGTTGGCGAGAACACGATATAGTGGGTGTGGTTCTGAAGAATGTGAGGATTTACAGCAGACCGTCCCAACGTATGCCTCATACATGACCGCACGCGGGCCTGTGCGTGCAATAACACGGCTACAAATGAGGAGGGAACGCCCCACTTCCATGGCGGATCTACAGAGCGGTGGTGCATGAGGCACTTGGGTGCAAACTTCTATAGCGATTCGCAACAAGGACTTGATGAACATGTTCAAGCGCTGTGCAACCGTAACCAACAGCGTAAGTTCGACACACTGCGGAAGATTCGGATGACCGGACCGAAACCCACGAAGGAGGCATCGACTAGGGCCGCCCTAAGCGCCGACCAGGCCCCCCAAGCATTGCCACAGCTACCCACGCACGCTCCTAGTGTCACGAGGAAGACAGGGCACGGTCAAATGCTTCTCGACCGGATTGAGCACGAGCCTAAGGAGAAGTGGTCGCCGCATGACGAGGGTGGTGCTCGATATGGTATCATGACAACCAACCTAGCCGAGGTCTACAAGCGGGTCATGCGCGCGCGGTGCCTCCCTTTGGTTGGTATTGTCGAGGCAATTCTCGCGATACGACAAACTACTTTGTTACCAGATGCAGCAATGCATCGCTCACCATGACAAATGGCAGAGTACTCTACTCCGCCATGATCACCGCATACATGGAGGAGAAGAGCAAGAAGGGTGAGATGCACCAGACATTCAAGATGGGCACGAGGGAGCTTCGCTTCGAGATAATGTGTAGGGATAAAGGGCGTCGCGGGACTAACCGCGAGAGGATCACCCATGAGTGCACGCTACGCCGCGATAGTTGCGTATGCACTTGTAACAAGCCCCTTCTTCTGCATAGGCCCTACTCCCATGTCATGGCCGCCTGTTCGACGGTGGCGCAGCATCCCGGTCAGTACCTCTCTCACTATGTCACCAAGGAGGCGGTGATGCAAACATGGAGTGGAGAGATGTATGGTTACGCCGTTGTTGGCCATTTCATTGTCCATCCATCCTGGGAGCAACTAATCTGGGCCGCGGACATTGGTAGGTTCAAGGGAAAGGTTGGCCGGCGACAGGTACGACACATCAGGAACGATATGGACGAGGCAGAAGCCGGACGTCGCACGAAGAAGTGCTCCATTTGCAGGGAGTCTGGGCACACCTTCAAGACATGCCCCACGTGAAATGCTCAGGACCAAGGAGACATCGGCATTCCGAACGTCACCACGGGGACCTCATCCGGTGCCCCGACTAGAGGCAGTGCACATGGGAGACGTTGACGTCGCGACCACGACAAAAATATTATTATCAATGTTGTCAATTATCATTTTAGTTAAGTGTTATGACATTCTTCTGCAAGTTCTGTTATATCAGAGTGTATGAATTCCCGATCGATGACAATATCACTTATCTTCCTTTTTACGAATCGTTCATACCTCAAACGTCCTCGCTAAATTCTCCGAAAATTAACTGTACTACAACAACATACGATGATGATAAAATGTTATTACAAGTCTAACAGATTTCGTACCGTTCAAAATTTATGAAAATCACAAACTGCCTAAGTGAAATAGGGAAAATAAGGGTTGGGGAATGGCAATATCACTTATCTTCCTTTTTACGAATCGTTCATACCTCAAACGTCCTCGCTAAATTCTCCGAAAATTAACCGTACTAGAACAACATACGACGATGATAAAATGTTATTACAAGTCTAACAGATTTTGTACCGTTCAAAATTTATGAAAATCACAAACTGCCTAAGTGAAATAGGGAAAATAAGGGTTGGGGAATGGCAATATCACTTATCTTCCTTTTTACGAATCGTTCATACCTCAAACGTCCTCGCTAAATTCTCTGAAAATTAACCGTACTAGAACAACATACGACGATGATAAAATGTTATTACGAGTCTAACAGATTTCGTACCGTTTAAAATTTATGAAAATCACAAACTGCCTAAGTGAAATAGGGTCGCGAGTTCAACTGGCGATTCATTCCTGTCGCCAGTTGAACTGGCGATTCATTCCCTCAACTCGCGATAGGGCGGGACGGTCCTGTCACCGATTGAATCGGCGATTCATTCACATCGCCAGATTCATCGGCACAGAGATACATTTTTGTAATTTTTTTAATCGACTATTTATTTTTGTAAATATCTTTAATAATAATAATATTTTTTAAAAAATTCAATATTGTGAACACATGGTTCCCTAACAAATTTACTCGGGAAATGATATAAGAACGCTATCAAAATTAAGACTATGTATTGTTGTGGACAAACTGAGTATTTGTATGAGAATATAGAGGATGTTACAGAATGATCGTGATTACTGAATGAATACAATTATTCTATGATGATTACAGAGTACCTGGGCTATCCTTTTATAGTATTTGAAGGGGTGACAGTTAATACTATAAAGGCGTCTTTAATCTTCGCGCACGTTCGCCAGGAGAGTCTCGCACTATCGCGTTCGTGGGTCAACTGTCGTGAGTTGCCAAATGCACCAAAAGTCGTCTTCCCGCTAGTAACGTGGATAACCATTGGTGTCTCCCAACCAGTTTGCTGATCGGGGATTATCCAAAACCATATAGCTGGTTGGACAATGTCCATAGCTAGTCGTCTCATGACTTAAACTGGTCGTCAACCAGTTTGGTTGTAACAAAGGAGTTTGGCTATAACAAAGGAGAATTAGACCTTCTTTATATATTGGTTGTAGGTTCATAACTGTAATAAAGTGGGCCTCTATTAAGTAGACCTCTTTTGATAGGAATTCTACCTTTGACCAAAAAAGGTTGACTTAGTCAAGAATCCTCGTCAGCTAACCCCCAAAGCTTAAGAAAATAATATTTACTTAAGGCTTTACTTACCTTGAAACGTGCATCGATAGGATTCGATCTTATACAATTGAATACTTGCGACAATGTTCACTCACAAGTCTGTCCTTCAAAAGGATTAGGGACCTCCTCCACTCCTATGGAGGAATCTCTACCGACAAGGTAGATATGTGATCACTATGATCACCTTCTCCTCATGCAATGATGCTTATGAATGCTCAATTTAACATAAGTTCATTAATATTACTGTCATCCAACATTCTTGAATTTGCCAACACAATTAATATCATGATCACCCATATTTTTTGCAATTAAATAAGATGAAATAAAAAAATATAATGGTAATGAGTGATAAAGAATACATCGATCCACCATCGATCACTATCTACCACGCACTTGCCTCTTTATCCCCTTGGAGTTGCATAACGAGGTGGCGGTAGGGCACTAGTAGCCACACCCATTGGACAAACAATTCAAAACACATCTCAAAATCACAAAATCACAACACCCACACTTTACACTTATCGTCACTGCACGTCTATGCCAAATAGACCCAATTACCCCAAAACCACTAGACACACTACCCGTTGTCCCAGTAGTAAAACAACTCTAATTTATACATCTGGACTTCAACTCTCGACATCCACTACTTTCTGGAATCCTCATGAAAAATCTTAAAACTTCCTAGTTATGACAAACTTCTGATTCTACCGTTTTCTGCCCCGTTTCCTTTTCCGAAAAGCGCCCTAGAATCTGTGAGGACAATCCGCATCATAATTTTAAATCTTTAACTCTAAAACTTGAAAATATATGAATTATATCAGTTTTGGAAACTACACAAAATTTTCTAACTTATTCAAGTTATCACCAAATTTTAATTCTCCCATTTACTATAAGAAATTGACCCATCTTTACAACGTCTGCCAGCTACGTCTAAATTCTAGATAGCGGCCTTCTTGAGGCCGTAACATTTGACTCCCTACTTGGATTCTCATGATTCAGACCTTCCTGTAAAGCTAACGAGATTATCTAACATTTCTATAATTGGACCGACCTCTGAATCTGACCCTAAATACCGTGAAGCACTCTTGAAAGGTTCTGCATCTAACCTCAACGAACTAGGGCATGCTGAAAAATAATATTACCCCAAGCAAAACGATCTATAATCTTAACAATGACTAAACCATGGAAAATCCTAGGGATTAATAGTGTTTACCCTTGACGAACATAGTGGAGCACGAGAACCCATGAAAATCCTCCTCTTTTTCTCCCTTCTTTTCTTCCTCTCCTTCTTTCCTTCCTTCTCTTTCTTCTCCTAGCTCCTTCTTGGCCTCTCCTACCCTCTCCTTGCCACGGTAGAAGATGGCAGTCAAATTGGCTGCCACAGCAGGACTCGACAGGGCTGGCTGTAGGCGCTCGGTAGAGGAAGGGCTACCACGGCAGGCTAGAAACAACGAAAAACACTGCCACGTTAGGCGGTGACAGGAGGTGGATGGCAGGGCTAGGGCAGCAGGGCTGAGAATATTATGCATGTGATTGGATTCAACACTGGAGAATCGGTTAAGTGAATGATTATGAGAGGACTAGATGCATGAGGTTGTGCATGGTGAGTAACCCTAATTGATGATAGTAGAGTAATACATGCATAATTAGTTGGATCGAATTAGAGAATTTATCATGGAACACTAATTTCGATAAAGATCATGAGTTAGGAAGAAGGATAGAAGTTAGTTTCAGATGTCTGAAACTCCGTTAGCATAGAATGTTGTTTTTTCCTTTTTCAGCGATTTAATAACCCGAGCTAAATTCAAATGGCTATAACTTTTGCATACAAACTCCAAATCAGATGAATCTTTTTTTTCTAAATTAATAAAAAATCATGATCTGTATGAATATGCAAAAATATTTGGATTTTTCTTGTTGTTCAATTTATTTTTCCATTTGTGATTTATTCTCAATTCTTTCGAATTGATACCGGAGTTCACGAGCGAACTTAACGACGATCAAGTGACCTCACTCTCTGAACAACCCGAGCAAGGCAAGCACCTTCTTTGATCATGTTGATCCTACTATTTTAATTATTATACTTCTTTTTGCAAGATCTATTATGCAAGGGAGTATGTTCAGTAGAAAATTGCTATGTTGGGATGTCGGTAGTCATAAATCCTATCCGTTGCATGATCCGCCTTGATATGTTTATGTCCTTACTATTGTATCCAATAGGATTATGGTTTAGACAACAAATAATGTCAACTTGGGTTTTTCGAATGCGAATCTCGCATAACTGTTTAATTGGGCAATAGTTTTTTGTGAAAATTATAAAAAGGACGACATGATTATAACACTCTAGCTATTTGGAAGCCAAAATGTCACCTAAATAAACTGACATACGACCATCAAGCGGAAGGACTTAAGCCATAGCTCTTCTAAGGACATAAAGAGTTCAAAATTTATTAGAACACTAGCAGGAATATAGTCTGAAACCAAATAAGCATAAACCAAAAGGGATGACCAAGTATCACAAGTAGAAATAATCAACCATATCCTAGAGGAAGTCACCAACCACATTTAGCTTTATTTATTACAGTTCATCACTAAACGAATGAAAGACAGAACCAAGTCTAATTATTGAATCTGGAATATGGTGAAATGAATGAATAGTGCATGTCTACTCCCTCCCAATAGAGTCATCATTAGCGATCACCTAAAATAAACAAACAAAACAAGAGTGAGTCCGAGACTCAGCAAGTACAGTGAATAATTAAACATACAACAAATATGAACATGACAATATCGTTAAAGAATATGAACATAACTCCGAATGTGTAATGAATGAATGGACTGCACTCCTGCTTATACCGGTATAGCTAGTGACACACCCGTCGGTGTTCACTTAAGCCCGTATTTAACAAAATACGAGGATCCAAATCCCGTATGAAGAACGTTTCATACGGGTGTCCAAAACTACCCACATTAGAATGGTGGGTCTGACATGCTCATACTGAAATTGATGGGACTTAAAAACTCCACTCCAGTGGACGGAACATGAAAATGGATGCAAGAATGAACTTATGAATAATGACTAGCATCATCTCCAAACATGTGAATTTCACATACAAAAGAAACATAAACATTGAAACTTCTCACATATCAAATGAAAACACAATACGAACATCAAGCATCCAATATACACAAATCATACGAACGTCAGTGTACTTGCCTTTAGCGTTGCGATGCGTTAGGAGGCAACGACGATGCCGCTCACCCCGGAGCCTCACCTCCTACACCATTAGATTACTCAATAAGAACCACGACATCAAGACACTACTTGCAACACATACCCCAACACCCCAACGTTTAATTACATACTTTACTCGAATTGAACTACATTCTAGCAGGAAGCCGTAATGGATAGCAGTAGTTAAAGTGACATAACTTTTGCTCTGAAATTTGTAAAAATATAAACTCAGGCTTGTTTGAAAGGTAACAAAATTATCTATAACAACCTAGTTGGTGGAAACCCCAAATTCTGTATATATCTAACTCCAAAAGACCGATGAAAACCTGCTATCAGAACTACCCGACAAAACTGGGCAACAACACGATAATAGCCATAACTTCCAATTGGATAAACCAAACTTATCATTCTTTATCAATATCGAAAGTTAAGACCAAGGCCTACAATAACCTAGTTGGGTGAAAGCCCAGAATTTTTCATTAACATAATCATATTTTGAAAGACAACTTGACAATTTATTCTCGTCAGGATTCTGGACAATAGTGACGAAAACTATCATAACTTTTGATCCGTATGTCGGAATTGGCGATCTTTACGTCCACTAAAAGCTAAGAACAAACCCCACATAACTCTAAGAGATGGGATCCTCTGATTCGGCATATAAGATCGTGAAAACCGTCGCACAACCTTCTGGACAGAACTGACTCTCTACCCGCAGCAATTCGATCCAATCAATTCTAAGCAATTTCACATCTACTACTAATCAAACGATGAAGATCGACATCCGTTACCCTTGCAGCACCCAGGACGAAGACGGATGAACCTTGGAGATGAAGATCTTCCTTCTCCTCACCTCCTTTGGCCGAACAGCCTGCTGCCCCCTCCTCTTCTCCTCGCGTTGGCGGCGGCGGGAGCTCGATGGCGGGCGGGGAGCACCACAATGGCAGCACCTGTGGGGAAAGGCGGCAGGAAGGGGGAGGAGATGGGGGCGGCACCAAGGGGGGAGGAGGAGACTAGGAGGGGGAAAGAGGGGGGGGTGAGGGGCAGCCAGCCTAGGGTAAAGAAAAGAGGGGGGGGGGCGCATGGGCCTTAGGCCCATGGGGACAATGTGGCCGACCACAAGGCCTTGACAGCCTGGCCCGGAGGCCCAACTCTCTAAATCTCCCTAAAATCTGAAAATTACACAAAAAACATTTTCCCGATTGACTTCTCTTTATTCAAAACTCGGGGTATTACAATGATAAATATGAATTTGGGAGTTTTGAAAAAGAAAGTATAGAGGGGTGTACCTCTATTATTTTGTATAAAAATAAAATGAAAAACCTAGTTTTCGACGCGGTCGAGTTATATTATATTCTGAGAAGAGTAGGGGTGTATCTCACTAGTAGATAGGGGGAGATAAGGACAGAATGCCAGCAACTCCAATCTAAGCTCAAACGTACAACCATATGTGCCGGTATGGGATGACCTTAGCTAATTAAGTTATCAAAAACTAGCCTTGCATGAGGTGTAGGCAGTAGACGTGCGAGCATGTTTGATTGCCGACACAACAGCGAATGCCTCACTAGGACGGGGGCATACCCAGGTGAAGTGAGGATAAACATTCACTGGGCTAAGTGCAAGGATAGGGCTAGATGATGTAAAGGCTTCGACGCACACTCTAGACTACTTACCAAAGGTAATGAGCGATGGTATCGACGGATACCAAAAAAAACTAGAGAATTCGTGTGCTGTGGGTAAAGTTGTATTCCTATGTAGAGTAAAAATCTATTTAAATAACCGTGCTCGTGGTCATGAGCGTGATTAGTGTAGACTTAATGGGTATAGTCTTGATTTTCATAAAAATAGTTTTGCTAGAAAATGTGGGAAGGGTTTCATTATTCTTATTTGAGTTGAGTGCCATGTTCATGGCTGAAAATAAAAATATTGCTCACAGCTGAGAAGGGTTGCGAGTTGTTATTTGTTCAATTATTTACTTACTATCCTTTATCTATTTAACTGCTTTTTGAAAATTCTGTTGCAAAGTTCTATGCATTGATATTGAAAAAAAATTGCTTGATGCAAAATAACTTGTAGCATAGAGCCTCATCTCTTGTTACCCTTGCATTTATATAAATTTTGTGATACACTACAAGTCTTGCTGAGTACGCATTGTACTCAATCTTGCTTAGATTGTTATTCAGAGTATGAAGATGAATCAGTTCTGGACGACGACGGGTCTTTCTAGAGCTTAGTCCTTGTCGGTTGCCTGTGGGATTGGATGAGGCATGCCACTGGACCACTTTGGTTTATTTACTATGCTTTTTGCTATGCTATGCTGATTACTTAAGTTTTATTTGGCGGGTTGGCCTTTGCAATGAAAATTTGTTATGTATCGTTTAAGATTAAGTCCTTTTGTAATCTTATTGTATGTATGAAATGTGTATGGATGTGGTTATAAATGTTGTGGATGTGTGTACTAGCTACTGATCATGGGACTAGTACGGTACACACACGAGAGCTTCGAGTATTCAAAGCCCGGGGTCCGACAGCGTTGGTATCAGAGCCGTATTGATTGTAGGTTAAGCCCTAGTTACAATGGCCGTTAGTTTAGTATTTTGTTTTCAAATGCAACTTATTTTAATCGTAAAAATAGTTGTGAAAAATATATGAATTTTTGCTAATCTTACCTCTCTTAGCTCTCTCATCTTATCTAAATCATTCTTTTGGTTTTTCCTTCTCGTCTCTCAAAATGACCCCTATTTCAAAAGAAGGTACCTTCTAAAAATAAAAGATTTTGGTAACATTTTAAAACATTAAAACTGTTCCAAAATATTTTGAAAAAGTTTCTAAAACACTATACCAAAAGGTTTTACGAAAACCCACTTTAAATAAACATAAACGCTACCTTTAGATGGCTTTTACAAAGAATTTCAGAACTAGGATACATGGTGAAAATATGTGCTTATTATCTACTTAACCCTCTCTACATTGGATTTATGGTGATTTATTTGGGTAGCAAGAAAATGTTATATTTAACTGTGTAAACGAAAGGATAGTACAATATGAAAATGAACTTTCGAAACTAACAAAATCTTGCCTTTGTTTTGTTTTGACAACAATGATTTATGATACTTTCCTTATTCTCAACTCATGTAAATGCCAGAAGCAGCGACAACGCTCAGGACTAGACTATCAGACGGGAGCTCACGTATTGAGTAGCATGTGAGCTAATTATTCCCTTCTATCATGAACTTGTGCAAGTAGACAATGTAATGTGTTGGTTGTAAGTTGTTATTTATGTATGGTGTGTTTTCCGGTTTGCCTTCGGGCGTTGTATTTCGCAAACATACTAAAACGTAGCCTTATGTTAAAAATAAATTGTGTGCTGTCCCTATTGCTTTATTTTTCATTTATTTCAGGTTGGTTCTTGTGTTTTAAAGCTTTAAATATCATAATTAAATTAAGGACCTTACCCCTCTTGTTTTTCTTACCTTGTGCTTTTCCCTCTCATCTCTTTAATGGAAGTCGCATGTTAATTAAGAGATCAATAGTAGAATTGGTAAAGGGAAGGATATGATTAGTAACCACCATTTTATCTTACATCATGAATGACGTAGCTTGGTAAGGTAGTAGTTTAATTACATCATTTAGGTTAGGTTGATGTTGGTGAATTTGCATGGTCAAAGTGATATTTGATAATCGGGAAATTTGGTTATTTCTCATGGTCCCTGATTATGATCTTAGAAGAGTTAATTAGATTTTAGATAAGTCTTAGTCAATATGTCAATAAGATTGTGAATCAGATTCAGGTCTAGTGTGATGGAGTTAGAATTTGAAACTGTGATGATATTATAAATTTTGGTGGATTACAGGTATTGAAATACAGATCTTTAGTGCTCACGATTTAGAAGTTATATTGAAGGTACCCTATGATAGAAATTATAAAGCAAGTGAAATGGAATATGTGAGCAATAAGGTGGTTTCACTTAGGATTAGTAGTGTTCTAGAGAATGTGATTGATATTGGAGTTAAACCATGATTTATATTGTGGGAGTGGATTAATAGTTGTTTGTGCTCACTTATGGATTGTTAAAAATGTGAAAGTAAGTCGGTGTTCTTATTAGAAATCAAATCAAACCTATGAATTTATAGTGGTTTGGAATATTACATCAAAACAAGCAATTTCAGTGGTTAACGTATAAATTGTGGAATAATATATTAGAGTGTGCTTGCTATAGACTAAATATGATCGGTGGATTTTAATTGGATGAACAACAATTAAAGGTGGCCAAACCAAAAGAATTGAGATAGTAGTGGCATTGGTTGAAGATCGAGTTGTTTAGTCTTTGGGAATAAGATTGGATTTTCACAAAGCGGCCAAGTCTTTCTGCCCCTATTCTTTTCTGTCCAAATCTCAGGGACAAGATTCTTTCTAAGGGGGGTAGATTTGTAACACCCCTATTTTCAGAATTGGGATGTTAATATCTAATTTAGCGATCTAATAAATATTTTACGGTGTTTTAAAATTTTCCCATGTTTAAGTAAAAGGTTTCTTTTAAAATCAAATCGAATTGTTTAAAAGGTTGCAATAATAATAATAATAATAATAATAATAATAATAATAATAATAATAAATATTAAATCGAATTGTTTGAAAGACTGCATTTAAATTAAATTATTTTGATTTCTTATTTTCGCATGCATTTCAAAAATCATGTAATCAAGCATGCATTAGTATCACCACTCTCTTTTCCAATTCGACTGACCGCAGATGAAATGCCTGCATGACCCATCATTTTCCACTACCATTTCCCCATTCTTTCACCTCACTGCCATTTCTTTCTTCACTCCCCAACTACCCAGCCAATTCACTCCTACCCACTCCTCACTTCTATTTATTTCTTCCCCCATCTATCAAAGTTCCCATTGCCATTTCATTTCCCAACAGAGCACTACACAACCATTCTTCCCCATTCTTCTCTCACTGTCACTTTCTTCTCAAACCAGAACATGAGGGCTCAAGTTCATCCCACACTTCTCTTCTCCCAATAATCACCAAAAACTGAAAATCACCCAATGCATGTTATATCGTTGCATTCTTCGTCACGTGTGCATTCTGTTTCTGCGATTTGTTCACGTATGCGAGGCTGATTGGGCGTTTTGGCAGAAGAGGGGAGTAACGAGCAAAGGCACTGTCGTGGCTGGAGTCAGTCGGTGGTGGCTCGTTGCGGCTGGGAAGGGGGAAGAAATGCATGGCGGCGTGGTCGAGGCGGCCAGAGCCGTGCATTCAGCGGCAAAGAGGGGAGAGAGCAGTGGCGGAGGCGGTGTGGCGGCCTAGCGGAGGCTCGATGGAGGCACAGCTCGGTGGGGTAGACGCCAGTTCGACGCCAAAATCGATCGGCACAGACGAGAGGCCGAGTGGGATGTAGAATCGGCGACAACTACGGTGGACACGGATGAGACGCCGAGCAGGATGTAGAACCAGCGACGACTACGGTGGACACGGACACGGAGCCGAGAAGACGACATTCGGTGGTGATTCGTATGCCTAGTGCTGTGGTAAAATCCTTAGTGATAATTGTGTTACCGTGTTTATTATAATTAGTGGTCTACGTCGCATGATCGTCATAAGCATGACATCTTTTCATGCATGTTATGTGTAAAAATTGTTTAGTAGCTTAGACCGGTGTAACTCCCTAGTTAGGTCTTAATTGTGCGTAGGCATCATCATGTGATGATATATTGGTGGATGTGAATAATTAGATCGTTGTAGCAGAATATATTGTTGATCGGTGGATGCTAGATTAAGTATATTATTGGATTATTTGATCGATGATATTATTCTAGAGTCGCATGGAAATTGGTGGTGATCTTTGGATGATAAATTAATTGGAGGTTTTACTTCACTTTGGATTAGTAATTTTAGGAGTTAGGATGCATAAGGATTTTATAATTTATTACTTGATGGATAGCTCATGTGATGATATTTAA
Organism: Ampelocalamus luodianensis; assembly: GCA_036346255.1. Classification (NCBI taxonomy): domain Eukaryota; kingdom Viridiplantae; phylum Streptophyta; class Magnoliopsida; order Poales; family Poaceae; genus Ampelocalamus; species Ampelocalamus luodianensis. The sequence continues at coordinate 39,947,759 of CM070626.1, forward strand.
TGAAATATAGAGGTTGAATCGGATGATTTATTTAATCATGAGCAAATTGATCAGATGTCTTAAGTAATAGTTATGTGAGTCCAATATGCTAGAATTGGAAGAAGGTATCTGTCGACGATCAAGACGTCGATCTTACGAAAATAAAAAGGAGAAAATGACGTGGGAAATCTCAGGGAGTAATGGGACTGCTCTTTTATTAATACGAACTGGAATTTACAAGGTATATCCTAAAGACTCTGCTTGCTCTCTTGCTCACTCATAACTATTACACAAATCTATGGCTTGTGCTTCTTGTCTTCCTTCTCTCCCCCCTTGATCCGCCCAGGTTCCATCTTTAAATAGTCCTCGAAGAGGTGGCAGTTACTTCCGGAGAAGGCACACGATGCGGCGTTATGCAGTCGAGTCAAGTGACGGTTGATACAGAATCAACCGTTTGGCGGTTATATGTCTATGAAACATATAACCGCATGGAGGTTATTTCACTGGTGTGTCTTGGATAAGATACGTCGTATGGAATATGCACGTGTTCCATTCATCATACGGTAGAGAATATACCTTGGAATCAGTTCTTACCTTCTACGAGCAGTTCTCCTGGTCGGAAGCTTGGCTTGGGCCTTCGTCCGACCAGGGTACCCATTATGTAACCTCTAGAATCTCTACGACCAGTGAGGTTGTGCACCTCAAAGGTTACAACCATGAAAACGTATGGTCTTTTATATATTAAAGATAATATATAGAGGTTTTAATCCTCGTCAGCTAGCCCCCGAACTTTAAATGAATAGGTCGTGTGAACACCTTTCTTCCGATGGAATCGTATAGGGATGACGCTTATTAAATACAAGGGCATTTGAAGCGGTTTGTATTCACTTTAAAGTTGAGAACTTTGCCTTGGGATTTGAAGAGTTTCTGTGTCCGTTGGACTTTTTTGGGTAACTCCTTATTACGGTTTAGGATTTCTGAAGCTTATAAAACCCCTTTGTAAACTTTGGGTTTTTTTTCACTTCCTCCTTTCTTTTGTCATCTTCCGAGTAAAAACTACCTCCAACCTCCTTTGCTTTTCTCACCCAAAAAGAACCTAACCATGTCGGACCAAATCACCAATTGGTCGGTTTCCGACCTAAGTGAGAAAAAGTTGGAGAATGGAGAAGATCGGGATGCTCCCCAGCAAGGATGTGATTTCTTGGAGATCCACAAATGAGAACATTCCCAGCAAAGGAAGATGGAGAAATTCTGTTTTCTCGCATATATCGAATGCGGATTTCGCTACCAATTCACTCCTTCCTTCCTCAAGTTTTGGAGTATTATGGAGTTGAATTGGTGAATCGCTCCCAATGCCATCGCCAATCTCGATATTTTTATCTCTCTCGCGGCGCATTTGGGGATTCCAGCAGATCCGGATCTATTCGGTACTACTACAGGATGACAAAGTCCGGAAAGGCGATTGGGACGCTTGGAGAGTGCACCTTGCGTCTCCATGATGGAAAAGCTGATGAGTACATTTTTATGTACTCAAAATCTTCGTGGTCGTCGTAGAAGAAGAGCTAGTTCTATATGAAGATCACGAAGAAAGACAACCTTTATTATTCTGGTAAGAAGGCGGTCGAGAATCCGAGATGGCGCTCCTCTTGAGAAAGAGGAAATGTAGGGAAATGGGTGAAGCAATCAAGCTTCTTAGTGTCAAAGGTCTAACATCTTGGCATGTGGTGAAGGATTTTTCCACGCACTGGTTAGCCTTTAAAGGCCCGAGCACATAAGATGCTCGTACATTGGTCGTGATGATACGACCAGAGACTCTAAAGATGGTAAGCCATTTTGATGATTCCGACCAGTTTACCTATTTCAGTTGATTATTTCTTAACTCTTTCATTTTACCTTTACAGCTCTATCTACTGATGAGATTAGAAGCCGGATCAAGATGATTCGCGCGGAGAGCTGGCGATAAGGCTAGTTTTCTCGGATCTTAGCGACCGTTTCCGCTAAGAGAGGATTGAAAGACTTAAGGTAAAAACATCAATCGCCTGTCTTGTTATTGTACATATTATTTTTGATCGGTATACCATAAATCCTCTTTGATGTGTAGTCGGTTGGGTTGAGAAGCAACAAGGTCACTGAGAGATGTGAGCCAATTGATGATCCGATCTCCCCTTCGACCACACAGGATGTAAGCCTTCCAGAGGTAGGTAACCGAACACAAATAATATTTTGGATAAATTATGTTTATCGCCTAACTATCTTTATTGATGAATTTAGGCGGTCGTCGCATCTTCCAAAGAAGGTCATCGAGAACCCTCCAAAGCCTCACGAGGCCATCGTTGTGGAGGTCGACGAATCTACATCTTGACCCAAGATCGTGACCTCGACCAAATGGTCGCGGATATCGCTTCTGATTTCCGATCAGTGGATGTGCAAGACCTAGTCAACCCTACCGGTTTAAAACCGGTGAAATCAGTTGAAAAGAAGAGGAAGGCCAGCGCAACGAACTTTAGTTCGATGCGCTATAAGGGTAAATTCAGAAAAACAACAAGGTATATATATAAAATGAAGAGGTCGTATTTATACATACCTTGGATCTTCCTTACCTTCTCTCTCTCTCGTTTTAGATCTTCTGGTGTTCCGGTCGTGACTGACCAGAGCACCCCTCAGGAAGAAGTTCCTGAGGTAGAGGTGGTCGTGGAGGCTCCTGACCAGGATACTCCTAAAGCAAAAACTACCGAGGATAAAGTAGCAAAAGAAGCCCCCGAGCAGGTTTCAGCATCTGCTTAGGATCCTCTAGTAATCCTTACTCCTTCTCCGGAGGTAGTCATCCCCAGAGACCCTCAACAGGTTCCACCTCCTCCAGGAAATACTTCTCAGGTTAACAAATTCCCTTTTTCTCCCCGATTTATCGAGGGTAAGGAACTTGATGAAGCCTGGGGAAAGATATCGGACCATCAAGCCAAGATTGGTCCAGATACCATCTTTTCCGAATACAATGATATAGCAATTCGGGTAAGTGTTCTACGACCATCTTTACAACTTTTTCTTTTGCAGTTTCTTTGAAAGCTTGCTAAAGAAAGGAATTTTTGTTTTTGTAGCATTTGGTCGAAAACTATGCTGTGATTGGAGGACCGACCAAATAATAAAAACTTTGGAGCAAAACACTCCGATCCGAGAAGTAAGTACATTTCTCTTTTGATCTCCTAAGGTTTATTATCTTGATTCTCCTTATAGATTATCCTTCTCTTTCTATCATATTTGATAGATTTAGAGAAAATTAAAGAAGAGATCAAGGCCAAGGAAGCCCTAATAATAAAGTCGAGGAAGAAAATCGAGTAAAGACCGGTCGATCGAGCATGCGATGACCAGGCAAAAAGAGGTTTTCGACTCTTGTGAGAAGAAAATCAAAGGTAACTGGCCGGAGACCTAACCAGTATTCCATAACTCCAATTGTAAGGAGTACATTAATTTTGTTTATCAACTCGTGTAGAAAAAACGGTAGCACTTGAACGAGCGGAGAAGACCCTCGATTTTGAGCGTGGCCAAAAGGAAGCTTTTGTATTTGGCCTTGATGAGAAGATCAAGGCTCTTAACAAGATGATCTTTGATATGGGATCAGGATCAAGCTTGCCTTCTTTAGGAGATCCAATGGAAAAGATGGACTACTTTGGTCAACTTTTGGAAGATCTCAAAGGTCTGCTCAAAACTATGAGGGAAAACCATACCTAGACAATGAAGGAAGCTATTGTAACTGGAGTTAGTGTTGCTTTAGCAAAACTAAAGGCTTCCGATCCCTCTTTTAACCTTAGAGCTGTGGAAGAGGACTTCGACTGCTCTGAGAGTGAAGCAACAAAACTTTTTGAGGAAGTAAAACCTCTCGGAGAGAAAGTTGTAGGGGAAATGGAAGTCGGATCTCCATCTCATAGCGACCAGTCTGGAGGTCCTAATATGTAAACAGATGTATCATTAGACTATGTAAAATGAAAAACTTACCTTTTATCAAAGAAGATCCTGCTTTGTCAATGTTGTTAAATACTCATATATCTCATAGCCCCCGATTGCTTATGTTAGTAGATGAACGTTACTAAGAGAAAGCAGTAGACCAGGAAATTGAGTAATAACGATGACCATGGTAAGAATGCTGATAATGTCTATGACAACGATCTAGGGAATACTAGGAAATCATGTGGTCGGAACCAGCTGACGATTTCGACTAGTCTAGATCTTGTCCATTATCGAAGTACTATGAAATACCACTTGTAGTCGGAAGACATAACAAAGACCGGATTTTGCTGATAAGAAGATATGCATTAAGAATGTATGGAAGAAATGAAATGAAGAGATAAGTACCGTTGTTTAGGAAATATTCGGATCTGGTCGTATCGAATCTTAAGAACTAAAGATTTTGTTAAAATATGTCGCGCAACGTGCTCACGATCAAATCCGACTGGCAGCGAGGATCGTAGGAAAAGGACCGTCACTAGGAAGCTCCTTCCAGTGGGCAGGACCACGTGCAGAGAGGAGAGACTTCGACCAGGAGATTTTCTGTGTCCCGACCAGTAGCCAAACTTTGATTAGAACAGAATGTTGAAATAAAATAACAATCTTCAAATTCAAGAAAGAAACGAAAACCAAGTAAACCGTCTGAGTTGGTATTCCTCACACTCGTATGATTCTTTAAAAAAAGAATGTCTGGTCGTGCGTGTGTATCATTGAAGCAATGATCACGTCTAAAACTAGTGTGGTCGGTGACATTCAAGTCAGCAACCATGAGTAGTGGAGATCCTACTGAAAGGAATATCGGAGAGAATGAGAGTCTTCTTCGACCAACCAGCAACGGGAATGGCATACGACCAGATGCGACAAATAATAAGCATAAACAACCATACTTATCGTTTTTAAGGAAAAACATCTTTATTGAAAAAAGAAAGTAAATGAAATACATGAAATTAAACATAGAACTTACACAATTGATCAATATTCCAAGAATTAGGCAAAACTTGCCCATTGGTCATAGCTAATCGTACCGATCCTGGCCGGGTAACTTCGACCACAGTGTATGGACCTTCCCACTTAGGTGAAAGTTTATTGCGACCTGCTTGGTTCTGAATTTTTCTAAGAACCAAATCACCTATAGTTAGGCTGCGAGGTTGCACCTTACGACTGTAGTACCGACGCATGGCTTGCTGGTAGATCGCTGATTGTAGCAAAGCTTGGTTTCGTCGTTCTTCAAGGAAATTGATGCCGCTGTCGCCGCTCACACCGATCACTTTCGAAAAGGAATCGCCGAGCGTAACCAATTTTAAGCTCTGGAGGAAGCATGGCTTCGGCTCCGTAAACCATAAAGAATGGTGTTTCACCGGTCGCACGACTAGTCGTGGTACGAACGACCCATAATACAGAAGGAAGTTCTTGAACCCAAGCTCCTGACCGCTGAATTAATTGATTGAAGACTCGTCGTTTGATCCCTTGCATTATGATACCATTGGCTCGCTCAATCGCTCCATTGCTCGTGGATGAGCAATGAAGCGAAATGTATCTTGATACCTAGTTCTTCACGAATTCTGAAATTGCCGCTGAAAATCGGCACCGTTATCGCGATTATACGACTGGGTACACCAAACCGTGTAATCACGCTTTTTGTTAGGAACCTCTTGGCGGCTTCAGTTGTAGTTTTTACAACCGGCTCGGCTTCGATCCATTTAGTGAACGTGTCAATCATAACGAACAGGAACTCAAAGCCCCCGGGTGCTCTTGGGAAAGGTCCCAGAATGTCCAGTCCCCAGGTTGCAAAAGGCCAAGAAAGAGGAATTGTTTGCAAAGCTTGAGACGGCTGATGTACTTGTCGACTATGAAACTGACATTGTACGCACTTCGTCACGAGCTCTTTTGCATCATGAAGGGCGATTGGCAAGAGTATCTTTGCCTAAAGGCTTTACCAACCAAAGTTCTCAGAGGAATGATGTGCTCCACAGACTCCTCCATGAATTTCAGTTAGCAATTTAATGCCATCCGAGTGAGATATGCATCTCATCAACACTCCGTGAGATCTTCGCTTATACAAGGTACGTTCAATGAGAGTGTATGATTTGGATTTTCGTGCAATGCGATCAGCCTCTACATCATCTTCTGGAATTAGGTCATGCTGAAGATAATTGTAGATCGATGTCATCCAATCTCTACCGTGATCGTGATGGCGCCAACCATCATCGACCTGTGGAGCATCCATGTTCGCAGAATCGAGGTGGGCAACCTCCTTGCTAACATCTATGTCCTCGGAAGGCTCGACTACCGAGGGTGAATCGAGTTTCTCGAGAAAAACTCCGGGCGGGACGGATGTCTGTGTGGAAGCCATCCGCCAATCGGTCCGCGAAAGTTTTCCTTTCTAGGAATGTGTTGGATCTGGAAACCGAAGAAATGCTTTTCGAGTTTCCGCACTTCCGCCAGATATGATGACATCTTGGTACTAGAGCATTGATACTCTTTCCCTACTTGATTCGGTACTAGTTGGGAATCGCCTTTCACTAGCAATCTGTGAATCCCGAGCGAACGAGCCGCTCAAGTCCGCCAAGAAACCTTCATATTCTCGCCACATTGTTAGTAGCAGAAAGTTAAACCGAATGGCGACTTTATTTGTTCGCCAGTAGGGGAAATCAAGACCACCCCAGCCCCCGAGCCATGCAACATCAAGGAACCATCGGTACATTGTCCACTCGTCGTGGTGCTCATACTCGGGCCCTTGGGTGGTTTCAGGGTTTGTCCATTCGGCAATGAATTCTGCTATTGCCTGGGACTTGATTGCTGTTCGTGGGACAAAATGGAGATCGAACGCCCCAAGCTCAACCACCCATTTTGATATTCGCCCGATGACTCCTGCTTCCCAGACTTGACCAAGGGGATATCCAGAGGTACGACCACTTTGTGGGCCGAAAATAATGCCTTAGTTTCCTTGAAGCCATAAGGAGACCATAGAGCAATTTTTGTACTGCGGATACCTTTCTTTGGTCCATATAAGACTTCATTTACGTAATATATTGGTCGTTGAACATTGTCTCGTTCTACGACCAAGACACCACTAACCGCTTGTGGCGTTGCGACCACGTAAATTAGTAATGTTTCTCCCAATCTTGGAGAAACTAAGATTGGGGACTCGTAAGGTACCGCTTTAATTCTTCAAAGGCGCCGCTTGCTTCTTTAGTCCATTCAAACTCCCATATTTCCGAGAAGCTTAAAGAAAGGTAGTCCTTTTCGCCTAACCATGCTATGAAACGACTTAACGCTGCCATACAACCGGTTAACTGGACTTCCTTCTTTGTGGTTGGATCGCGATCGATTGATGGCGGCGATTTTGTTGGATTTGCTTCAATGCCCTAGTGAAACTAGGAACCCAAGAAGCTTTCCGACGAAACTCCAACACACATTTCTCTGGATTTAACTTAAGGTTATGACGTCTTAATTTATTGAAAGTCTCTTGCGGTCTAGAATATGATCCCAGCGTTGACGCTTTTAACGACTGGATCATCAACGAGGCTTCAAGATTCCGACCACCGAGGGCTAAAGGTCTTTTGCATCAACCTTTGGAATGTTGCACCAAAGATTCTTGAGACCAAATGGCATTTTTACATAACAAGAAGTACCATATGGGGTGATAAAGGAAGTTTTCTTCATCTTGTTTACTCATATTGATCCGTGGTACCTGAATAAGCATCCAAAAACTTAACAACTCACACCTAGAAGTAGAGTCTACAAGTTGATCAATGCGAGGAAGGGGAAAGTCATCATTCGGACAAGCTTTATTAAGATCTGTAAAGTCAATACACATTCGCCATTTCCCATTGGCTTTTCTAACCATTACAGGATTGGCGAGCCTGGAACACCCTGGCTATTCGGAAGCCAAGATGCCACCTAAATACTCTAACAATCTACACAATGCGGAAGAATATGAAACAAGTATATCAACTAAAGACAGCATTAAGATAAACAGGACATGGTGAAGGTATCCTTCCTTCACCTTCTAAGTTATTTAATACTGATCATCAATAAAGAAGGTTCACACGCAGTAATAAATCAACAACCATGTGGAGAAGGTATCCTTCCTTCGCCAATTATAATTTAATTATTACAGTTCATCATTAACGAATGAAAGATAGAACTAAAATTTATTCTTGATCATGAATTTGATGAAGTGAACAAGTAGTGCGTGTCTACTCCCTCCCAAGTGAGCCAACATCAGGGGTTACCTAAAATAAGCAAACAACGCAAGAGTGAGTCCACGACTCAGCAAGTACAGTAAAAGGGACATAACACACATATGAACAAGTCAACATCATAAAAGAATATGAGCATACATCGAATGCAAACTTAGGAATGCATGGCATGAATGGATATATTCAAGGATGGACTGCACACATGCTTATACCGGTATAGCGAGTGACACACCCGTCGGTGTTCACTTAATCCCGCACCTTAACAAAAGTGCGGGGATCCAAGTCCTATATGAAGAACGTTTCATATAGGTGTCCAAAGCTGCCCATACTGGAATTGATGGGTCTTATGTGCCCATACTTTGGAATTGATGGGTCTTTCAATCCACTCCGTGGGCGGGACATGACAATGTCCAAATCGCCCACATTGGAATGGTGGGACTTACAATCCACTCCGTGGACATAACATGAATAAAAGGATGCATGATATGAACATGAACAGGATAATACCATCTCTCAAGATATACTCTACATAATGAAAGAACATAACCATTCAAAGATCTCGGGTAACACAATATGTCACATTATATTCATGTAAACATTCACAATCACAAAGACTTAAAATCAACAAAGTACTTGCCTTCCACGTTACGGCGCGTTAGCGAACAACGATGGCGCTCCCAAACCCGTAGCCTCGCGGCCTAAACAGTTAAATAACCGAAATAAGAACAACATAGAGCCCATCATGAATTAATATTCTACACTACCCTCTTGTACACCCAAAACATAGTCAAAACCCGAATCTGAAATTCCAGCAGCAACATGGAACCCCATCAGGACAGCAGCACGGTAAAGACCAAAACTAATGATCTGGGACTCCAAAAGAGATGAGCCCAGATCCTACACGAGCTTGACAAATATATCTACAACTTTGTAGTTGACGAGATAACCCAATTCGGCCAAACTAAATTGCTAATCACAAACGAAACAGCAGAACAGAATCTGACTGAGCAATTAGAACAGCAGAACTAAAACGTCCATAACTTTTAAACTACAACTCCGAATTGAGTTTTCTTTAACAATCTGAAAAGGTTATGAAATTACCTACAATAACCTAGTTGGCACGACATTCATATTTTGTCTTTACCAAAAAGTGGCACACGGGTCAAAACTAAAGATAGAAACTGACATACAATCTGGACAGACTGACCTACAATCTGGACAGTCACAATGAAAAGTGCATAACTTTTGATCTATAAATCCAAATGAGGTGTTCTTTATCAATCCTGAAATCTAGTGATATCACCTTCAAAATTTGTTATGGGCAAGACCTCTGAATCACCCTCTAACTAGGCCATATATCAACCTATACAGAGACTGCTAATTCTCGTCAGGATTCTGGACAGTAGATAATAAATCTATCATAACTTTTGACTCGTTCGTCGGATTTTAGTGTTCTTGGCGGACACCGAAAGCTAAGAACAAGACCTACAAAACTCTAGGAGATCCAAATCCCTAATTCTGCCTTTAGGTACACGAAAGAGGCCGCGCAATGTTCTGGACAGAACAACTTTCTACTCGCAGCAAATCGATCTAAACAAATATGATCCAAATAACTTCTACCACCAATCAACCGAAGAGGCTCGGGATTCGTTACCCTTGCTGCAACCAGGAAGTCGATGGTTGATCCACGAAGATGTTCCCCGCCTTATTGATCAGCGACCTTCCAAAGATCCAATCCGTTCCTCGCGAGATGCCGGCAAAGGGAAGATCGGCACCACGGGGCAGCTCCAGGAGATGGGGACGTACCACCATGACCTTGGGCAGCAGCAAGGGAGGTGGAGGAGGGGCGGCTCCCTGCTGGAAGGTGGCGCAAGGTGGAGGGGAGGAAGTGGCGGCTGCAGGGAGGGGGAGAGGTGGGAGTGGCGGAGGAAATTAGGGTTTTTGGCCGCCCCCCTAAGGCCCCTTTGGCCGGCCACTAGGTGGGCTTGGGCCCTCAGCTGCCCCCTCCTTGGCTCCAAGGCGCTCCCTTGGCTCACAAGGCCTCCTCTCGGGCCTCGCCGGCCAAAGGCCCGTGCCCAAAACTAGAAGAACCGACTAAACGCCAAATTTTCTATTTCTAAGTTTGAATTCGAACTGAAATCTTTCTAAACGAAAATGGGGTATTACAGAGCCACTCTGGGTTGTCGACCTCACGAATGAACCCAGCTTTGAGAAGCTTGTTGATCTCCGACTGGATTGCTTCTTTTCGATCAAAGTAAACGCAGTAGCTTCGCTTGACCGGTTTTTTGTTAGGTCAGAGCTAGCCTATGCTCGATCACCTCGGGACTCGGGCATGTCGGACGCCGCCATGCGAATACGCCCGATTAGCTCGGAGGAAGGAGACGGCGACTCTTCCTATTTAGGTCGAGTCTGTCCCGACCGAGATCTTGGCACCCTCGAGAAGCGCCCATCGAGTTGTACCTCTTTCAACTGGTCGGAAGGTTTTGGCGTCATCTTCGGCCTTGAACTTTTGACCTGCATGTTAACGGTGTTAGTTCCTCTGGTCGGAAGTTCATCGACCAGCTCTAAACACTTCCGATCGCATGCGTAGGCTATCTTCTGATCACCTCGGACCGTGATTGCACCTTTCGGTCCCGGCATTTTCAAACTCTGATAACCGTAATGCGTGGCTATCAGGAACTTTGCTAAAGCCGGACGACCGAGAATTGCATTGTATGTAGTCTCGAAGTTCACCACATCGAATGAAACTTTTTCTGTTCGGAAGTTGTCGGGTTTTCCGAACGTAACTAGTAGGGACAAATGCCCTATTGGTTTAGCAGTAGACCCAGGCACTATGCCGTGAAAGGCATATTTCACCGGTTTTACTTTGGATTTGGGAATCTGCATATCTTCTAAAGCACTTGCAAATAGAATATTCAAAGAACTACCCCCATCTATCAAAACCCGATTAACCTTGCAGTTATTAATAGTAGGCTCAACGACAATTGGAAACCTACCTGGTCGAGTTGAAGGAATAGGCGCCTTCTTTCTTTGAGGAGATTATTGTCTCCACCACCTTGAAGGTTTAACGGCGATCGAAGGTTCGGTAAGGTTGACCTCTCGCTGCATGGCTTTCAGGTGACGTCTGGACTCGTACGAAGAAGACCCGCCGAAGATCACATCAACGGTGTGCTAAGATTCTTGGTACTCCATCTCTTCGTCACCATCTTTGTCCTTCTTGGAGCTTGTTTCCCCGAGCTCTTGAATCGACGGGAGTGGTCCTTTACCTGCATAATAATCTTCCAGCTTCTTTTGCCAAGCGCGATAATTGCGCAAATCGTGTCCTGCTTGCTGATGAAGAGGACACCATTTTTTGTTTTTCTTGTAACCATTAGTCGGAGCTTTGGCCTTGCCACGACCAGTATAATCTTTTCTTCCTTTTGTAGATTTTTCAGGAACAGTCAGAACCTCTTTGTCGTTGGCTCTGCCATGTTTCTTTTTCTTGAGAGTCTTCTTTAGTTTCTTTTCCGCCCTATCTAAGCCAGGTTGGGGGATCTTATCCTTTCGATCAACAGCTTCGTTCCACTCGACCGCTTCACTGGCCGTAGCGTACTTGTCAGCCATGTCGAAGAGCTCGATGGTTGTTCGTGGAGGATGTATAGCTAAATCCTCCGTAAACCTTCGATTTCTTAATCCCGCTTTGAAGGCTTGGATAACGGAAGATTCTGCGACCTCTGGTATTGAGTTACGGACTTGGCTAAATCTTTTAATATACTGCCGGAGAGTCTCGTTTGATTTTTGCCGTATCCTATGGAGATCGTCTTCCTTTCCAGGGCGATCATACGTACCCTGAAAATTTGCAATTAAAAGGTCGCAGAGTTGCTCCCAAGTATACACGGATCCGATCGGAAGGTTAAGCAACCAAGATCGGGCTGATCCTTCTAATACTGTAGGAAGATAATTCGCCATTACATTTTCATCACCACCTGCAACCAAGATGGGATTTTGGGTCCCATTGAATTTATCCATATTGGCCGGTCGGAACCTATTTGGCCAACGTACAGCCTGAAGCCCTGCTGAGAAAGCTCGACAGCCTGTGATAGTTTCGTGGCGCCTTCTTTGAAAAGGCGCTGGATTGTAATCGGTTGGAGATCGATTGCTAGGAACAGATTGTCGATGCTCCAATGTCCTGATCCGGTCGTGGACTTTAGTAAAACGCCTTCGACCGCTTGCCTGGCTTAGATGATGCCGGAGATCACCAGGTCCAAGCGATTGTTCGTCTCGACGAAGTGATGGCGAGGATTCTTGAAATAATCTCCTCCCCTCGTGACTGGTCGGTCGGAATCGTCGAGGTGGTCGCAGCGTCAATTGATCCCCAACGCGACCATGTAGGCTTCTGCTTTGGGAAGAATGCTGTGATGAAGTCATGGTCTGACTTTGCGGGTGCCTTCGTTCCCGGTAAGCTTCTGTGCGCTGCATTGTCTGTTGGATAATCTCCGATACTTGACCTGCGAGTTGGGCAAAACCTGGAGTTTCTGCCAGGGCAGGGTCAGAAGTATTTAAAATATCCCTGACTCGCTGCAGGTTTTGTATAGTTACCGAAGGTCTCGAGGGATTTCTGCCAGAAGAAGGTGTTTGATGGCTTATATCCTCCGACCTTCCGTGGATCTTGCCCGGTCCTCACATTGGTTTGGGAAGGATCAAGCGTATTAACCGGTGAACATCTACGCTGTCACCTCCGGCATTTGGTGCTTGACCACCCGTACCATCTCCATTAGGACGTGGTGGCGAGGCAATGTGTGGAGGATCTGTACACTGGCATTGTGATCCGTATCTCCGATCGCATTGACCTCGTGCTTCCAGCGGTCCTCTGATGAGCTTCCATCGTAATCAACGGAGAGCCTCTCAGAGCTTCTGCGAGAAGCTTCCACGACGGAGAGCAGTCGGTGATCAGCACCTCCTGAGGTTTTTGGAAGGACCTCAGCCTGATTCGGCGAATCGCTGATCGAATGCTGAGCTTTATCATCCCCACTTGGTTTACGACCAATGGAGGTTTCATTGACACCGTGACTAAGTATCGGTTGGCTCCTGGAATTACTAGAAGCCGCTGGTGAGTACCTATCAACCATGATCGCATCAAAGGTATGTTGAACTTCGGGTTGCGGTGTTGAATTTTCGTCACCTTTCTTGCCGGTCCAAAGGGCCGGGCTTGCTGAGGATTTGGGGTGTTCCGAACTGGTCGGAAACACTTCCTCTGAGACCGCCACTGATCGTAGCGGTGTGTCTTCATCCATCCGGTTGTCTTCGCCGATTTCTGCCCTGGGCGAGCCGGCAGAGGAGGATGATGAAGAGATTCCGTTTTCCTCCATGGCGCGCATACATGCATCCATGTCGAGGTCGGCATAGTCCTCCAAGTCGAACCAATTTTCTTCATCCCAACTTCCCGCCATAACCGCATCAGCGATCACAGACGGGGAATGGACAAAGATTTGATGAGCAGAGAAAAATCTTCTGAGATTCCACGCCGTGTTCCCACTGACGGCGCCGGTGTCGGCGATCAAGACGTCGATCTTACGAAAATAAAAAGGAGAAAATGACGTGGGAAATCTCAGGGAGTAATGGGACTGCTCTTTTATTAATATGAACTAGAATTTACAAGGTATATCCTAAAGACTCTGCTTGCTCTCTTGCTCACTCAGAACTATTACACAAATCTATGGCTTGTGCTTCTTGTCTTCCTTCTCTCCCCCCTTGATCCGCCCAGGTTCCATCTTTAAATAGCCCTCGAAGAGGTGGCGCATTCCGAGAAGGCACTGATGCGTAAGCGCCGTTGCCCAGTCGAGTCAAGTGACGGTTGATACAGATCACCGCTTTGGCGGTTATATGTCTATGAAACATATAACCGCATGGAGGTTATTTCACCGTGTGTCTTGGATAAGATACGTCGTATGGAATATGCACGTGTTCCATTCATCATACGGTAGAGAATATACCTTGGAATCAGTTCTTACCTTCTACGAGCAGTTCTCCTGGTCGGAAGCTTAGCTTGGGCCTTCGTCCGACCAGGGTACCCATTATGTAACCTCTGGAATCTCTACGACCAGTGAGGTCGTGCACCTCAAAGGTTACTGTGAGGACCCCAATTTATTTGGCTTGTAACGCTTAACCAACCGTCTGGTCCTAGCATCACAAATCAAATAAACTGAGCCTCGAGATATGTATACTTCCCAGAAAGCAGTATACACACCTCACCACAAAATTATGCATCAACTCCATTCCAAACATAGAGTCCAAACATCACACTAAGCAGGAGGTAACAGCAGAAAAGTTATTACAGACAAAAGCCGAACGGCCAAAATATACACAAATACACAAGACAGACAGCGGAAGCAAAAGTGCCATAAGATGGCTATAAACAAAGCCAATCAGCGTGCCTTCAACCCACAAGGCATCTGACCGGACCGCCAAGCCTAGTCGTCGCACACGAAACGGCAACACAGCTCACAAAAGTGAGGCCCTTGGGGCTCACCTTCTTCCTCTGCAACAAAAACATTAAGCAAAGCATCTGAGTACAAAGATTGTCTTTGTACCCGCAAGACTGACGTGTGAACAAGCAGACCTGTTCATAGGCTACATGCAGGCTTATTTGGTGGAGGCCATATGTTTCATTTGCACAAAGCCAATTTTATTTGCAATAATGTAATACAGTTTTGAAAGCAAGTTTGCAATTCATTTTTAATGTTGAAATAAGAGTAAAGGTAATAAGAACAAAAGAGAAAGATAAACAACCTAGAAGTGACTATCCCAATAGTCACCACAACCATAGCACGAATCCCAGATTCGTACCACCCAGCAAGTTTTAATTTAAATGTTGTAGTCTAGTTCTTGGGGGGCGTATCCGAGCGTGTCCATAACCTAGGACGAGGCTATTCGAATAGTTTGAACCCTGCAGGGGTGTACCAATGTACCCACACTTCAGATCGTCTTTAAGCCAAAGCACACTTCCGAAGGTATGCAGCACACTAAGTCCTACGAGACTTTTCCAATATTGTGTATTAACTACGAGCCGCTCGTATGGATAGAAATCCATACGCTTACATGGTAAAGCCGAAAGACAACTACCTTTGCGGGGTAAAGCTTTTCGGACAACTACCATGCTCCCAACACCATCCCTCCTGCGACCTCCTGCGACCATCACGATTTGCAGCTAAAGAATTGGTTTTGAAGGAGGCCCCACCGCCGATGCAGACAGAGGAGCACACCACCAAGAAGAGAGGCTCGGCGGCTCGACTGGATTCGTCGCCGGCGAAGGAGTGGTGGCGCGGTGGTGACGACGGCCAAAATGGGTTGCTCGAGGATCACTGAAGCTGAAGGTGGTCTTGCGGCGGCCGGAGATGCACTGTGGCGGCGCGGCGACGGAGCGCGGCGGCCGGCCGTGGAGGTGACGAGGGGCGACTGCGCCAGAGAAGAAAAAGGTGAAAACTAGTGCGCGCATGAGCATCAGTGGGTTACCAGGAACTCACCGGGATGACGCGGAGCTAAGGTGGCTGCCGGAGATGGCCCGGCGACGAGAGCCTGCGGCGGCGCGAGGTGGTCACCGTCGGCAAGGACCTAAGGTGAAGGAGAGAGCGCGTGAGTGATCGGGGAAGAAATATGGAGTCCAGGCGATGCTCACCGAGAGAGGAATCGAGCTGGAACTCGCCGGAGAAGACGGGGCGGCGCAAGAGGCGGATTCGGCCGTAGTTGGAGAAGAAAACCCGCGCGCAACTCCTCGGGCGGTGAAACCCAAAATTTCTTGAGGGGTTCACTTCACGGGATGCGAACACGCCAGGACGCGATCGATCGAGTTCGGAGATCACCGAGCGGCGAGAGAACGCCGAGGCGTCGCGGCGACGCCTCGCTCTGGGCTCGGTGGAGAAGAAAGGCAATGGAGAAGAAAACGAGGTAGGAAAGGCCCTCGGTGGCTTTTGTAGGAGCAGGCGGAGGCAGCGAGGTGAGGCGGTGGGGCGGCGACAGGGCCGGCGAGGCGACGTGGCGGCACGCATGCGCCGGGCGGTGAAGAGCGGCGAGAGAGAGAAGCGCTACGGCGAATAGCGCGCGCGCACGCCGCGTGGAGGAAAGAACCTGCAGGTGGGACCGCGCTATCAGCGAGAGAGAAAGGGGCGGCTCGAGTCAGAGTCTGGTGCAGCGCACGAGTTGGTTTAACTCGATCAAAAACATGTCGACCGTTGGATTTTACACGGACGATCGAGATCTACCAGAGCAATAGGACAGTCTGATTGTTTCGGCACTCATGGACCGCGCGATCTACATCGGACGGTCGGCAGTGCTTGGGTTCGCGCAGTGCAGCTAGGCGGTGCGGCTGAGCCAAGAGGCGCGGTCGGAACTTAAGTCGGGCTCGGGTTCGAGCCCGATGAATAGTGACTTCAGATTTGAGTTTAAAAAGGCTGAGGGAGTTTGGAGAATTTTTAGAGGTAGCTTCCGAGCCCCAAAAATTCCGAAATTTTTATGGGAGCTAACTAGGACAGAAAACAACCTTGCATAATTTTTCCAAGAGTTTTCATGCACTAGATTTCTCCCAATAAAATTCACAAGCTGTTGTTCAGAGGTTTGACCAGATTACCAAACTGGTTTGACTTGGGCATTTGAAATAGCAATTAAAATCTAAAAATTGTGAAATTTTTCAGAGAGGTAGCTAGGATGGTCAAGATGATAGTAAAAATATTTGCAGAGGATGATCACAAGTTTGAAGGCTAGGAATTTGCTGACAACAATTTCCATTCACAAGAATTTAATTCTAGAAAATGGAAATTGCTAGGGAAAATTTAGAAAACTTCCAAATGATTTGATGAGACAACAAAAGTTTTTATTTATCCTCAAAATTTTACATTTTAAATACAAACCCTAAGTTAGGGCTGTTACAGTTACGACCATGAAAACGTATGGTCTTTTATATATTAAAGATAATATATAGAGGTTTTAATCCTCGTCAGTATCAATGTATTATTTGAGTGCGGATAAATATTTGGATTGCCATGCAATTAGTAGATAAGTCCTATATGCCGAGTTGATGGAATTGTGCCCTCAATTGGATTAGTAAATAATTGATTATTAGTTGATTGTAGAAGCACATATGTGATTGGATTGGTAGATGCCATGCACGACTAGTTCAGTGATATGGATATGAGTTTATCGATTAGTGAGCTATTAAATGTTGGATATGCAATTAAATTGTAAAGCTCATTAGGTGTCGGTTAGTCAAATAAACCTCGATCGGTGGAAATTATGGTGTATGCGATTATGATTTGCCGATGTGAGACTAGTAGAGTTACATAGTTAGTATTAGCTTAAATAGTCCAGTAAGAATAATTGATGGATTTAGTCATGGTCATATGCTCATAACTTGGTGGATTTGGTACAATTACCAGATGGATTATATAGATGAAAGATCATGAGTCCGGGCATTATTTGTTGGATTGAGTACCTTGATTATGCCTTAGTGGATGTTAGTACAGGATTTAGATCAAGATATGATGATACAATCGGAGAATGTTATGCATGTGATTGGATTCAACACCAGAGAATCAGTTAAGTGAAAGATTTTGATAGGACTAGATGCATGAGGTTGTGCATGGTGAGTAACCCTAATTGATGATTGTGAGGACCTGGGGTATTCAACTCGTAATACTTAACCTTACAAATGGTTCTAGTATTACCAATCAAATATCCTAGACCTCGATGGATATGTACTTTCCAGAATTGTAGTACACATACATCTTTACAAAATCATGCATTATTTCCATGCAAACTTACAATACCGAGTCTAAAGCAAAAGACATTCATAATAAAGATATTACACAAGAGTCGACCGACCAAAATGACAAGTAAAAAGATAAAGGATAAAGCAACAGCGGAAACAAAAGCCATAAGATGACGATAACAAAAGCTAACCGGTTTGCCATAACCCACACGGCAACCGACCAGGCCGCCAAGCTAGTCGTCCAATGCGTAATCCATCTCACAAAAGCTAACCCCTTGGGGGTCAACTTCCTCTACAACAATAAAGCAATACAACTGAGTACAAAAATATACTCGTAAGACTTACGAATAACAAGCTTATACATAGCTACATACAAGCTGAAACAAAGGAGATGATCATATGGTTCATTTTCAGCACAAAGCAAGTTTTCATTTGCAATAATGTAATAGATTGAAAGCAATTTCACAATCTATTTTTATTTATTGAAATAACAGCGAGACAACAATAATAACATAAATAACAACCCAGAGGTGACTAACCCAATAGCCACCACAGCATAGCACGAATTCCCCATTCGTACCACCCAATTCAAGTTTTAGTAAAAAAGTTATAGTCTAATTCTTACACGACCTTACTAAGCATGTCCATAACCTAGGATGAGGCTATTCGAGTAGATTTAACCCTACAGGGGTGTACCAATGTACCCACATGTCAGACCACCTTTTTGCCACGCTATTTAGCACACTTCCATAGGTATGCCGGCACAGCTAAGTCCTACGAGACGTTTTCCAATATTGTGTATTAACTAAGAGTCGCTCGTATGGATAGAAACCCATACATTGCATCGGAGTTATTGTAAAGCCAGGTGTCAACTACCCATTTAGGGTAAAGCAACCGGACAACTACAATACCCCTCGGTGTGGAGAACCCAGAAAGGATTCCACTCCCGTGCACCCAACACATAACCACAATCCTCATTTTACCACAACACACACACACACATCCTCCTGCGACTCGGAGCCAACACATGCCAAAGTACTAAGTCAAGAGAGGTCCCATATACCTCTCATGTGGTTAGCATGTGAAAGTGCTTGGATCAGTGACACAAGTAATTCGGTCCTTGTTGACTCGGGCACTAACCATTCACACTCAAAAGCACACCATCTTACCATTGTGCCAAAGTCTAAAACATTTTATTTTTAGTTTTAGTTTTCTCAAAGTAGCATAGCACAAGGTGCTGGATGTAAAGTCATAATAAGTTTTATGTGATCAAGGTTACCGACTAAGTCGATAACCGCCCAAATCTACCGGTAGCTAAGCATTTCTAAGCATGGCACCACATAGACATAAAACACCATAAATCAACCACCGGGCTCTAATTCACCAGCGAGATTATTAACTGAGGCTAGTGACAGTGGATGAACAATTTAGGGAAATCGTGCAATAGGATTAGCTACCTCTAACCGATAAATTAACTTTGACAAATAAGCATGCATACATACACTCTGCAAACAAGATATTAGACTTTGAAAGTAACGGGCTCAATATGATCAAATAAAATTGAACATCTACTTACCTTACTAGAGATCACAGTCTTGCTGCAGAGGATCACTCTTGTACTCAATAAATTCGTCGGAACCTATCGCAAGAACGAGAATATCCAATAAGAGCGAATGACACCGAAAAAGGCCCAAAAACCAAAGTCAACCAAAACTCATGACATTTACACAGCAGGTAGAGCATGATTTTAAATGAATTTAGCAACAAGAATCAACTGATTTGGACTAAGCATGCAAAAGTTATAGCCTAAACAAGTTTGATTGGTTGGAAAATTCCAAATTAATAGCTTTCCGTCACTGTTCATGCATAAATTTCTATAAGCTTGGTGAACATGAAAATTTTATGGTGGACAAAACATGACATTCTAAGATCAACAAAAATTGGTTCACTTCATTTGGAGTTACAATGAATTTTTTATGATTTTTCTAAGTGATGAATGTAGTGCACAAGAATTTCAGAGGCAAAGGTGTCAGAACCCGGGATGAACATCCTAGATCCTCTGTGCATTTCTAAACTAGTCCCATGATCAGTAGCTAGTTCGCACAGTAAACAAATATGATAACAAATTCATATCACGACTTTATTATTAATCAACAGAGTTTATTACAAAAGAGGCTTACAGCCAACAATAAAGAACACAGCGGAAGACAAAGAAGTAGTAGGATCCAGCAATCTGCCACAGGCAATCGACTGGGGTAGCGGCCTAGTCGTCACGATCCACACTTGTAGTGAAGTCCTTCTCCTCTGAAATTTTGTTTGCATAAAGAAAGTATGAGCACAACTTCCATGCTCGCAAGTTACACCCGTCAATTAACAGAATGACATGCATATATGGATGTAACAAAGGATGGCTTAATGGTTGATTTGCATAAAGCAGCATTTTCTTTAAATACTTGTACTAAGTTCCAAAGCAGATGATCTAAACTACAAATCATTTTATAAATTCTCAGTTTTATAGTGAGATAACATTCACACATAAATGGTGAAGGATACCCTCCTATCACATGGCTTCCTGCCCAAATTCTCAAATCCAAATCATTTTATAACGTTATTTGAAAACAAAACCAAAGTCTAACTTTGAGTAGTTCTGCTAGCATGTACGTAACCGTGGACACGACTATTCGAATAGTTTTACGCTCTGCAGAGGTTGTACAGCTTTACCCACAAGAGATAATCAACTTTCAATGTCCGTCTGACACACTTCCGAAGGTGTTCGACTAAGTGATTATCACGAGGCCTTTACAATGCGCCATTCCACCGCAGTTACCCCTCGCTAAGGTTTCGCCACACCCTTTGGAATAAAGACCTCCGGGCTCGGGCCCCCTCTTGCGCTAGGTGGGACTAACATAAGTCGTAACATGACTACCCATTTCATCTGTAGGGAACGACCACGGTGAAACATTGCAGACAATTAGCGTGTCCCGCCCATACAAGACATGTGGTGGTACGGTAAGGCGTAGCATCATGCGCTCGAAGACCGGTCCTTAACTGACTTGGGCAACTTTCCAGACTAACCCTGGGCCTCAACCATACCCGATTGAGCCCGTGCATAAACTTGCACCCACCGAACATCCATTATGCCCAAGTCCAAACCATTTCCATTTATTTCATTTTTCAAAGGCATAAACTTCCATAACAAACTGATGCCATGGATACAATTTAAACAACAATTTATTTCTGGCTGAAATTCCCCAAAATAAACATGTTTGGTCTATAAGCATGGCTAAGCCTAATTTTTCTCAAAATGTCCTAGTTCATACTATCGTATAAACCAGGTTTTACCTATGGTGACAATATGTTTGCTTCAATTATCAAAATTGGCCATACAAAGGAGTTTAGGCATAACTATATATTTAAAGCAGGAATTAAATTACTGATATAAATAAGCATGCAGTAATAATTTAAAACAGAATATAAATAATTTAAAATAATGGGATCGATATGATCAAGGGTATAACTTGCCTTGCTTGCGGTGATGTTGTTTTCCTTAACAGATCAACTGGTACTAAGGTGACGTTATTTTTCTTAACAGGTCACCTAGTACTCACAAGTACTTCCTCCAGGTGTACAATCACGATGATCATACAGCCAAAATCAATCCTCTTACGTTGCTCTTCTATCCGCGTCGAAATCTGACTCTCCGAAGTCGTCGGAATCTAATCGTGAAAATACGACAAATTCAACTCAAATTCAAATACATTCAAAAAGACAGATCAAATTAACTCCAAATAGAAATATTTTAGTTTAGTTAGCTAGATAATAATTTTATAAGAATTTACAAATTTGAATGGACTAAATCGGAGCTGGGATTCAAAAGATATGAATTTTCTAAGTTTGAATTTACATGAAATAATAAATTAGGGTTTAAAGAAATTATGGATCAAATGAAATCAAAATTAAATAATTTTGGTGTGGTTGGCTAGATCTTGATTTTATAGGAATTTAGGAATTTGAATCGACGAAATCGGAGTTCCTATGAGGGACAACGAACCCCGGGAAGTCCTAAATCTAAATAAACCCTAAAAATCAGATTTTATTGATTTTCTTGAATTATTTTCCTAAAGGAAAATCGAATTATTGCGCAAGGGCTGACGCCAGCGAGGATTTTCTTTTCCCGGCCGAATTATTTTTGAGAAGGAAATGGCTTTAACTCTCTGACATGTGGGCCCGATGGTCAATGGACTGGGTCCATGACCGGTCAAAGGTCCACCGTGGAGCCGGTGTACAGAACAGTGTAGGGGTGTGGGGTGCTGGCGGGCACGCTGATTTGGCAGCCACGTGGGCGATGACTAATTCGCGAGGGTTGATGTGGCGCCCTCGTGGCAGTGCCACGTCGACGAAAACCGGCGGCGGCTCGGGGTCCAAAGGTGTCGACGAACGGCGGCCCGGCGAGGTCCGGCGAGGGTGCCAATAGACGCGGGAGGGTGCGGGGATCACGGGGCTTACCTAGGCGGCGGTTGGGCACGAGGCGGTGGTCGGCGGCGATGCGAAGGGCGGTGGCGGTGCCAGGCTCGCGGCAGCGGTGGCGTTCGGGGGACGCTACGGCGAGGCGGGCGTGCGCACGAGGTCGGCGGAGTCGCAGCGATGCCGGTGGTGCGATCAGATTCGTCGGGGCGTCGGCGGCGGTGCTGCTAGAGGCGGAGAACGATATGGCGGTCGGCGACGAGGAAACGCCGATGCCAGCGAGGTGAGGAGGGGAGAGGCCAAGTGGGTGGCGGGGGTGAGATGTGAAGGCCAAGGCGGTCCCGGGGCGCCCTTAAATAGAGCTCGGGGAGGAGAAGGGAGCGAGATCGCACGCGGGACGCCGGCGGGGATCGCGGAGTTCCGGTGATTTCGTGCGAGATGGAGGGGAATGAGGCCGGGAACGGAGGCGGCGTGATGCGTGGTCTTCAATGTGCGCACGTGTGTGAAGAAAAGCGACGAAATCAGCGGCGACGACGTGCTCCTGCGCGGCGAAAATGGGGGAGGCGCGCGGCGGCTGCGCGAGGAAGAAAGGGGAGGAGGAAGAAGGTCCCGGGCCCACGCGACAGCGGGAGGGCGGAGGCTGGAGTGTGGGGCCGGCTCGGATGAGGGAGAGAGAGAGGGCGGTGCGGAGGCGGGCCGTGTGGGCCGGCGCGCGGGAGAGAGAGGGATGGGCTGGAGGTTTCGGCCCAAAGCCAAATTAGGGATTTAAATTGATTTTCCAATTGATTAATTCTAGATAATTAGAAAGGGTTTTAGAAAATAGCAAAATAAATCCAAAACAATTCTGAGAAAATACACAGAAATTCCCTGAGTTATTTTGGGCTTAATTAAAATAGTTCCAACTTAAAGTTGGTTATAGTTTTTGCACATAAATTATTTTGGCTTTGAAATATTTAGGAAAAAGCTTTTAAAAACTCAGAAAATTCCAGAAATTAATTAAAATTTTATTTTTCAAATCAAGCCAGCTAAAACTTCAAGAACTTCAAATAAATTTTACTTTTGACTTTTAAAACTTCAGAAATTCAAATAAAGCAATTAAACTCTGGCAAATTCTCAGAAAAACCAGTAAAATACTAATTTTATTTATTTTATTTTGGTAACAGCTCTTTGGGATGTTACAAACTACCCCCCTTAAGAGGAATCTCGACCCCGAGATTCGGAGTGGCTAGAAAGAAAGCTGGAGATACAAGATTTTCAACTGGGATTGTTGTCATCTACATCCTGTTCATCATCTGACAGAATTTGAGTTGTGACATTGTACAAACGTCCTCATCCAGAATTTTGCGGCTTCCTGTTTTGCTTGCATGATGTTGACTTTGGGGTTGGTTGGTTTTGCTGTCTGCTGCTTCTTTGGACATTTACTGGCGAAATGCCCAACCTCATGGCAATTGAAGCATGTGATGCCTGCAACATAGGATGGGTCCTTCTGTGCCTGATCACTATCAGATGTGTTGGAGGGCTCCAAGTTGGTTGGGTTGTCTGCTGTTGGCTGGAGCTTGTCTTGATGCGATGAAGTCCTTCTGGCTTTAGAAAAACTTCCAGGGTTGATCTTCTGTGCAGCCATTTTCCTCTTGCGATTCTCCATCTCCCGGTGCTTGCCTTCTTGATGAATCGCCTTGTCGACTAATTGCTGGAAGTCGGTATAATCGTGGGAAATCAGCTGTACGGACAAATCATCATTGAGTCCTTCAAGGAATCTTTCTTGCTTGTCTTCATCTCTCGCAACATCTTCCGGTGCGTAGCGTGCCAGTTGATTGAACTTGTGAAGGTACTCGTTCACCGAGAGATTGCCTTGACGAAGTGTGCGGAACTCCTTTTTCTTGAGGGTCATCATGCCGGAAGGAATATGTGCATGACGGAAAGCTTGCACAAATTCATTCTAGATGATGGCTTGAGCATCAGCATGTGAGATGCTGAAGTTGTCCCACCATTCGAAAGCTGGACCCATGAGCTGGTGTGAAGCAAAGAACACCCTCTCACGATCGGTGCACTGAGCGATATCCAACTTCTTGCTAATCGCTCGGAGCCAATCATCTGCATCCATGGGCTCTGTGCTGCTTGAATAAGTCGGCGACGCATCCTCATGAATTCTGACATACTGGTCCTTTGGGGTGGTGGAGTTGGAGTTGGGGCTGTAGCTTGTCGAGCTTGACTATTGTTGATGGACTGGGAGAGCAGCTCGATCAGACGGTTTTGATTGGCCATCATTTGTTGCCATTCCAATCCATTGATTGCTGGTGGTGGAATTGGGGCATTTCCATCATCGTTGGCGTCGTTTCCACTTCCCGAGTGATGAGGATTTACCATCTGTTGGTTTCTCCAGAGGGTTAGGGAAGGAGACAAGGGGTAGGGAAGAAACAAATATGAGGGACTAAGGGGATAGAGCAAAATAACATGCCCAAACGAAAGAACCAACTGATCAACTTTTCAAAAACACAACGTTCTATCGGTTGAGACTCTTAATTTGGTGGAACGACTCAATGCACAGAATGAGTCTTGGCAAACTTATACTATATGGCTGGGCTGACATCGTGATCTTCGGTTTACGGTCTTCGATGATTCTTGCATGTTGTCTTGGATTGATAGTGATGACTCGATGCATTCTTGATTGCTTCATGTCTTCAGGTCTTGGACGTAATGGTAAATATGTATGGATCATCTATAGAAATTTCCAAGGGAGAGAAGATCCATTTAATATTATGAAATTGTGAGGAGAGAATTAGATAAGAAGGCTAAAGATAGATAGATGACCCAGATGAGGAGAGAACAATTTATATTTCTTGTTATAAAATGAGTTTTGAAGTTTTCGACTAACGGCCATTCTAACTAGGTCACGACCTACAGTCGATATGGCTCTGATACCAATTTGTCAGAACCCGGGATTAACATCCCAGATCCTCTGTGCATTTCTAAACTAGTCCCATGATCAGTAGCTAGTTCACACAGTAAACAAATATGATAACAAATGCATATCACGACTTTATTATTAATCAACAGAGTTTATTACAAAAGAGGCTTACAACCAACAATAAAGAAAACAGCGGAAGACGAAGATGTAGTAGGGTCCAGCAATCTGCCACAGGCAATCGACTGGGGTAGCGGCCTAGTCGTCACGATCCAAACTTGTAGTGAAGTCCTTCTCCTCTGAAATTTGTTTGCATAAAGCAAGTATGAGCACAACTTCCGTGCTCGCAAGTTACACCCGTCAAGTAACAGAATGACATGCATATATGGATGTAACAAAGGATGGCTTAATGGTTGATTTGCATAAAGAAGCATTTTCTTTAAATACTTGTACTAAGTTTCAAAGCAGATAATCTAAAACTACAAATTATTTTATGAATTCTTAGTTTTATAGTCAGATAACATTCACACATAAATGGTGAAGGATACCCTCCTATCATATGGCTTCCTGCCCAAATTCCCGATTGGATATAAATCCAAATCATTTTATAACGTTATTTGAAAACAAAACCAAAGTCTAACTTTGAGTAGTTCTGCTAGCATGTCCGTAACCGTGGACACGGCTATTCGAATAGTTTTATACTCTGCAGAGGTTGTACAGCTTTACCCACAAGAGATAATTGACTTTTACTGTCCGTCTGACACACTTCCGAAGGCGTGCGACTAAGTGATTATCACGAGGCCTTTACAATGCGCCGTTCCACCGCAGTTACCCCTCGCTAAGGTTTCGCCACCCCCTTTGGAATAAAGACCTCCGGGCTCGGGCCCTCTTGCGCTAAGTGGGACTAACATAAGGCGTAACATGACTACCCATTGCATCAGTAGGAATTCTACCACGGTGAAACATTGCGATTAATTAGCGAGTCCGCCCATACAAGACATGTGGTGGTACGGTAAGGCGTAGCATCATGCGCTCGAAGACCGGTCCTTAACTGACTTGGGTAACTTTCCAACAAAACCCATAGGCCTCAACCATACCCGATTGAGCCCGTGCATGAACATGCACCCACCAAACATCCATTATGCCCAAGTCTAAACCCGTTTTCATTTTATTTTCCAAGTAAAAGCATTTATAAACCTTCTATGGTAAAACAATACCATAGAACCAATTTAAATTAAATTTGGAAGATTTGGCTAAAATTTCCCAAATACAAGATTTGATCTAAGCATTGGCTAAGCATATGGTTAATTCTAGTATCAATTTGCCTAATGGTGACAAGGTATTCACGTTCAATATTCAAATTGGCTATACAAGGAAGATTGGATTAACTAGGTAATTAAAATAGGGAATTAAAATAATTGTATAAACGTCTGCATGCAGTAATAATTTAAAACAAAATATAAATAATTTAAAATAGTGGGGTCAATATGATCAAGGGTATAACTTGCCTTGCTTGTGGTGATGTTGTTTTCCTTAACAGATCAACTGGTACTAAGGTGACATTGTTTTTCTTAACAGGTCACCTAGTACTCACAAGTACTTCCTCCAAGTGTACAATCACGATGATCATACAGTCAAAATCAATCCTCTTATGTTGCTCTTCAATTGGCGTCGAAATCTGACTCTCCCAAGTCGTCGAAATCTAATCGTGAAAATACGACAAATTCAACTCAAATTCAAATAATTTCAAAAGGACAGATCAAATTAACTCCAAATAGAAATATTTTAGTTTCGTTAGCTAGATAATAATTTTATAAGAATTTACAAATTTGAATGGACTAAATCGGAGCTAGGATTCAAAAGATATGAATTTTCTAAGTTTGAATTTACATGAACGGCATCGTGCGACCGCCGCCTCTCCCGTGCGCACCACCTCGACCCCGGAAGCCCTCTGGACCACCGCCGCCGTCTACGACTGCCATCACCGCCGCCTTTTGACCTCGCCGCCGGCCATCCCATCACGTCCCCACACATCCGAGGTGAGCACCCGACTCAGTGAAGCCCTCTCGTGCTCCTGGCACCCTCGCCGGACCTCGCCGCACCACCGTTCGCCGGCGCCATCGGGCCCCGAGCGCCGCCCCGTCGGCGCCGACGTAGCCAGCCACGTGGTCGCCACGTATGCGCCCGGTCAGCGCCACGTCGCCTCCCCCGCTCGCGTGTCCGCCCATGTGGCAAGTCCACCGCACCACCTAGCCCTCGGCTTGGTGGAATTCGTCCACCGTGGGCCGTGTCTATGACACGTGGGGCCCACATGTCAGGGAATATTTTAAATTCCAAAAATCAGCTGCTGACGTCATCTTGCGCAATAAACCGATTTTCCTTTAGAAAAATAAATCAATAAAATCAATAAAATCTAATTTTAAGGTTTATTTAGATTTAGAACTTCCCGGGGTTCGTTCTCCCTCATACGAACTCCGATTTCGTCGATTCAAATTCCTAAATTCCTATAAAATCAAGATCTAGCCAACTACACCAAAATTATTTAATTTTAAGTTCATTTGATCCATAATTCCTTTAAACCCTAAATTATTATTTCATGTAAATTCAAACTTAGAAAATTCATATCTTTTGAATCCCAGCTCCAATTTAGTCCATTCAAATTTGTAAATTCTTATAAAATTATTATCTAGCTAACTAAACTAAAATATTTATATTTGGAGTTAATTTGATCTGTCCTTTTGAATTTATTTGAATTTGAGTTGAATTTATCGTATTTTCACAATTAGATTCCGACGACTTCGGAGAGTCAGATTTCGACGCCGATTGAAGAGCAATATAAGAGGATTGATTTTGACTGTATGATCATCGTGATTGTACACCTGGAGGAATTACTTGTGAGTACTAGGTGACCTGTTAAGAAAAACAACGTCACCTTAGTATCAGTTGATCTGTTAAGGAAAACAACATCACCACAAGCAAGGCAAGTTATACCCTTGATCATATTGACCCCACTATTTTAAATTATTTATATTTTGTTTTAAATTATTACTGCATGCAGACGTTTATACAATTATTTTAATTCCCTGTTTTAATTACCTAGTTAATCCAATCTTCCTTGTATAGCCAATTTGAATATTGAACGTAAATACCTTGTCACCATTAGGCAAAGTGATACTAGAATTAACCATATGCTTAGCCAATGCTTAGATCAAATCTTGTATTTGGGAAATTTTAGCCAAATCTTCCAAATTTAATTTAAATTGGTTCTATGGTATTGTTTTACCATAGAAGGTTTATAAATGCTTTTACCTGGAAAATAAAATAAAAATGGGTTTAGACTTGGGCATAATGGATGTTTGGTGGGTGCATGTTCATGCACGGGCTCAATCGGGTATGGTTGAGGCCTATGGGTTTTGTTGGAAAGTTGCCCAAGTCAGTTAAGGACCGGTCTTCGAGCGCATGATGCTACACCTTACCGTACCACCACATGTCTTGTATGGGCAGGACCTGGCTAATTAATCTGCAATGTTTCACTGTGGTCGTTCCCTACAGATGCAATGGGTAGTCATGTTACGACTTATGTTAGTCCCACCTAGCGCAAGAGGGGGCCTGTAACACCCCAGTCCCTCATGAGCCTGGAATGCTACTAAACAAACTCTAATAACTCTAAAGAAGACAATTCTAATAAATTTAGTGAACCTCCCTTGTAAAGGTAATTACATGAAGGTTCCAACACACGAATAATCAAATATTAATTAAACTTCCATTCCAAGTCATCAAAGGATAATGAAACATGCTAAGAATCCATCATAACTAGAGAGGTATAAAATTCCACTACTCCTCATTATTACATTTAATCCATAGCATAAAACAAATCATAATATTCTAAGATCAATCACTTCTCTGAAGATCATTCATCTTTATTTAGTTCATGTGGTATGTGTGTGACTAGCAGTCTACTTTCCCCCATGCATGTCATTCTTGGCTCGGGTACCTAAACAACAATAAAAGCAAGAGTGAGTCCATAGACTCAGCAAGTACATTAAGAAACCATAGCAATAACACACATATAAAGGAGATTAACATTAGAACATCTTGTATGCAAATGCAATGCTCAAGGACTTTTATCTTTAACTTTCTGTGTGCATTACACCTGTAATGCAGAGTATGCGACCGCCGCCGCATACCCATGCCTGTGCGCGCACGCACAGGGACCAATTGCCCGTTACTCCGCAAGTAACGGGGACCTCAAGCCCACACTCCACGAGTGAGGGGATCTCGGGCCCGTCATAATTATGACGGGAATCTCAAGGGAAAACACACTTGGTCACCACATGACCAAGCCTCAATATGACTTCTCTATGCAAATGCTTATCATGTAATCATCATCAAATTACCAAAAGACAACATCACTTAATCATAGTAAAGCATGAGCATCATTTGAGCAATAACCATACTTAAGCATTCATTAAGTATACCATCTTGCTATGCATCCATATAGCAAATAACACACAATTTAGCCAATCATTCATACAACAATGCACTTGCCTCAACCGTGCGAAGGTGGATGTCGGGAATGAGGTACTGCTCCCGGAGCCAAACCCACACCTGGACAACAATTGAGACAAGCTAAGGCTACCATACGGGTCTAATAACAAAATCATAAACACAACATGAGTACATCGTCCACTAAACGCAATCCCCAACGTTAAAGCTGGCTGTCAGATTTCTTTTCCAGAGAACAGCCCCCTTCGAAAAATCATAACTAAATGTACAGAAATCCAAATGGAGTGATCTTGGACAATCTGAAAAGGTTATTGAATTCCCCTTCTAAACCTAGTTGGTGAGGTTCTCTGATTCGGCCATTTACTAGCCCTACCAATCTAAACAACAGAGTATCAATTTTCGCGTCGGGTCTCTGGACAGCAACAATGAAACTATCATAACTTCCTCTACGTTCATCCGAATTTCATGATCTTTAGTTTTCCTGAAAGCTGGAAGGATTATCTACAACTTTCGTTATACTGGGGTTCTCAGATTTCCACTTTAACCATCACTTTTAATTGGTTTTCTACAATCTGCCTAAATACTGACAGAGCAGTGGAACAGCAGTCTTAGAAAAATCATAACTCTCTAACCGTTAATCGGATTTGAGTGAACTTGGCGGCCACCGAAAGCTAAGACAATAACCCAACTTTTCCTAGGAGACCATAAACCCAGATTCTGCCTCTAACAGCACGAGAACCCTCGTCCAAAATTCTGGACAGATTGCAATCTACTAAAAAGACAGGATCCGATATACCAAACATCAACCAAAACACCTAATACGGTTTGAGCAGCGAGGTATACCCAAGGTTACCCTTGACGACGCTTCCGAATGCGAACCCCGGATGGCGATCCCTCCCTTTTCCTCTTCTCCCTTCTCTTCTCCCTCCTTTCTTCCCTCCTTTCTTCCTCTATGGCCGGCTGCAAGGTGGTCTACTTCTCCACTAGGCCGGCAGCAATGGAGGGCTCTTGGAGGAGGTTGGGGTGCAAGGGGGAGAGGAGCCAGGAGGTGGGCAGCCAAGGGAGGTGGTGCGCAAGGGGGGGAGGAACAGGAGATGGGGGCGGCGGCCAAAGGGGGTGGGGGAGCTCGGGTAGGGTTTGGGGGGGGGGGAAAGTGGTGCCTCCCCCCCCTTGGCCGGCCACCTAAGGCCTGATGGGCGGAGCCAGGCCCAGTTGGCGTAAAGGCGCTTTCACCTGTGCTAGCTGCGAAAATAAACTATTTCCTTTTGATCCTTTTACTAATACTGAGAAGTCTCTCCCGAAACTCTTTCTCGAACCTCTCGAACTTTTGGGACATTACACTCTACCCCCCTTACACAAAATTCGTCCTCGAATTCTAACCCAGCTACGCCAAGGGACAGATACGAAAAGACTTAAAGCACAACACGCACCTGTAGAGAATAATTCCGGATATTGCTCGCGCATCTGCCTCCAACTCCAGTGGCTTCTTTCTCGATCGCTGTGACCAAAGAACTTTAACATATTTCAGCGTTTTGTTTCTCAAAACCTTCTCTGATTTCTCCAAGATCCGCACTGGCTTTGACTCAAAGGTCAAATCTTGCTCTATGAGTAGAGGCTCTAGCGGTACATGATGCTCCGGATCTCGCAAGTACTTCCTCAGCATGGATACATGAAAAACATTGTGCACTCCACGCATAGACTCTGGCAGGTCTAAACGATAAGCCAACTTCCCGATTCGAGCCAAGATCGTGAATGGTCCTATGTACCTTGGGCTAAGCTTCCCTCTGGTACCGAACCTCACCACACCTTTAGTGGGGGACACTTTCAAGAGCACCTGATCCCCCACTTCAAATTCCAAGTCTCTTCTTCTCACGTCGCATAACTTTTCTGCATGCGCTCTCAGTGCTAATAGGTTCTGTCTCACTAGAGCCACTCGCTCTGATCTTTTGTACCCAATCCGGACCCAAATCGCCTTCTCACCCACGGCTTCCAGCAAAGTGGTGACTGCACTACGCCCATACAAAACCTCGAGCGGAGCGGCTTTTATGCTTGAATGATAGCTGTTGTTATAAGCAAATTCTGCTAAAGGCAATTGATCCTCCCAGCTACCCTTCCAAGACAAAACACAAGTCCGCAACATGTCCTCCGAGTGCGGATGGTACGTTCAAATCTGCCGTGCATGCGTGGATGGAATGTCAGTACTCAGACGAGTTGTGTGCCCAAGGCACTCTGTAAACTTTCCCAAAATTTGGAGACAAACTTGGCATCTCTGTGGAAATGATGGTCTTTGGTACTCCATGCAATCTTACAATTTCCGTACATAGATGGGAGCTAAATCACTTGCTTTGAGTTAGTAGTGCGAATGGTATAAAGTGTGCGATTTCTTGAGACGGTCCACTACCACCCACATCGCATCCTTACCCCTTGGTGACCGGGTAACGCAACTACAAAATCCATAGAAATATCGTCCCACGGCCATTGCGGAATCTCTAAAGGTTGCAACAACCCTACAGGACGTTTGTGTTCCGCCTTCACTGTTGACAAACACCACACGAGGCCACATAATTAGCTATGTCCACCTTCATCCTTTTCCACGAAGTTCGCTTTAGATCACGATACATCTTCGTTTCACCGGATGAGCGATTATGCGAGTGCGATGTGCCTCTTTCGAATATCATCCTTGACCTTCGCTTTACGTAGTACGCAAAGCGCCCTTAAACCGCAACGCACCACACTCATCAAGCTGAAATCTCTGTCCTTGCCCAAATCCGGCCGCTTCAACCCTTTGCAATAATTGATCTTCTGTTGTGCTTCTCGCACCCGCTCGGAATGGCCGACTCCAAGATCACCGTGTTTCAACACGTGCAGTCCCCGCATAGCAAAATGATATACCCATACGGTCAAAGTCAGCAATGAGATAATCCAATGTAGCGGCCGTCGCCTTGCGACTAAGAGCATCAACCACCACATTTGCCTTCCCAGGATGGTATTGAATAGATAGATCATAATCCTTAATTAGCTCCAGCCACCTGCGCTGCCTTAAATTCAGATCTTTCTGAGTGAAAATATACTTAAGACTCTTGTGATCTGTATAAACATCACAACCCTCACCATACAGATAGTGTCTCCAAAGTTTCAGGGCAAACACTACAGCTGCCAACTCTAAATCATGAGTTGGGTAATTCTGTTCATGCTTCTTCAGCTGCCTTGACGCATAAGCTATCACCTTCCCTTCCTGCATAAGGACACAACCCAACCCAATCCGAGACGCATCAGAGTACACTGTAAATCGCTTCCCAGGCTCGGGAAGTGTAAGGACAGGGGCGGTCACCAGCTTTTCCTTAAGGGTTTGGAAACTACGCTCACAGTCATCATCCCACCTGAACTTCACATCCTTCTGTGTGAGTCTGGATAAAGGTTTAGCAATAATGGAGAAATCCTGCACAAAACGCCGATAGTATCCCGCCATGCCGAAAAGCTTCTCACTTCTTTGACATTGGTTGGCGTCTTCCATTCTACCATCAGAAATCTTACTTGGATCAACTGTGATTCCCTTATCATTGATGACATGCCCAAATCCCACTTGACGTCCAAAACTCGCACTTTTTCGGTTTGGCATAAAACTTATGCTCCTTAGTGTTTCCAACACAAGCCTCAGTGTCGCTCATGTTCACTTTAGTCTTTGAATATATCAAGATATCATCTATAAAGACTACCACAAAATCATCCAGTATTCATGCAACATCCTGCTCATAGTCTCCATGAAAGCGGCGGGGCGTTCGTTAGTCCAAAAGACATAACTTTAAATTCAAAATGCCCATACCTTGTAGAGAATGCCGTCTTTTCAATATCCTCCTTTCGGACAGGATTTGATTATAACTTTGATTGAAGGTCAATCTTTGAGAATACCTTGGCCCTCTCAACCGATCAAATAGATCTTCTATACGAGCGGAGGATACTTATTCTTGATGGTTAGGTTGGTTAAGAGCACGATAATCAATACACATGCGCCAACTACCATCTTTCTTCTTGGTAAAAGAACAGGGCTCCCCATGGAGACACACTTGGGACGAATGAGATCCTTTGCTTTTAAATCATCCAATCTTCTTTAGTTCCTCCTGGAGCGGACGGGCCAACTTGTAAGGGGTCATAGAGACAGTCGGGCGCTGGTACCAAATCAATTCTCAACTCTACGGGACGAGGTGGTGGCATCCTGGTAGTTCTCTTTGGAAAAACATCCAGAACTCCCGAACGACCAAAATTTCTTCTGGCACTCTGAGATGAACTCGGCTTCTCCACTAGAGACAAAAGAAACCCATTCTTCGCAAATCGCCACCGGGAAAAGACTAGCCATCACAAAAAGTGAGTGAGATGGGCGCTACATTGGAATACTATCTCCGCCTGCACGGAGCTTGCAGGGTTATTGTCTTCCAAAAACAGGAAATGACAGCATGGTAATTATGCAACCAGTCCATCCCCAAGATAACATCAAATGGCTCCATCTTCATAACCATGAAATTAGCAATGAATTCTTCTCCATCTAACAAAATCACACAACCCGGACAAACTGTAGAGCTAGAGAGAATTCCCCCAGGAGAATTAACTAGAACTGACTGAGCTATTGGCTGCAACCTCAAATTCGCCTTACTAACAAAATCTAGTAATACAAAAGAAAAGGTAGCCCCCGAATCAAATAGAACAAGTGCCTCTACTGAATCCACCAAGAGCGTACCTGTCACCACATCAGGACGACTCACCGACTCTGCCGTCGGCATAGCGTAGAGACTGCTCTTTGGGGCGGTAGGGGCTCCAACACCTGTGCGGTGGTGCGGGAGCTGCTGGAGGTGCCAAGGCGCCACTCATCGAAATGGGGCCACGGAGGCGGCGAAATACCACAGCGGTGGAGCTCCTCCAAGAGCGAGGAAGTAAGGCGTGGCGGTGCCCAAGTAGGAGTAGGAGTAGCCGCTAACATCCGAACCGACCCTCGAGAAGAAGGCTGCTGCGCCACCGACACCGCACAGTTCCCACTTGATGATCTTGGCGGGATTCCGCCGACAAACCAATGCCTTATGGCCCTCCCGACCACAATGGCGGCAAGACCCAAACACCGCTCTGAAGCTCTATGCTCATTGCCGCTTGAAGCACTTCATGCCACGCCCAGGGCCCGGACGTAACCTAGGTGCAGTGCAGACGCCTTCGAGGTGGAAGAAGACGTGCCCTGTGAACTTGGTCTTGAATGATTTCGCGACCTTTGAACCTCTTGGAAGTGGGCCTCGGAAGGTCTCACCCCACCGCCAAAACCCCTCTTCGCTGCCACCGCCCCCTCGATACCACGCGCCTTCCTCTCGGCAGCTCCTCACCAAGCCGCATCTCGGTTCCATGCCCACGCTTGTTCGACCAGAGCTGAAATCCCGCAACTCCAATGCTCCCAATACTGCGGAACTCTTGCACGAGCCCCGGCGAAACCTCTTGGCTTTTTCCTCATCATTTGTGGCCACAGTGGAACAAAACGAACCAGTTGTTAAAACCCGCTTCATACTCACATTGTCATCTTCCCTGCTTGAAGTTACGCAGAGACTTCCATTCGCTCCACATATGAAGTCGGATAAAACCTCTTCTGAAGTGCTCAACAAAATACTCCCGTAATCGGTCCATGAGCTCTTGTCACGCCATCAGGACTCCTTCCCACGAGATATCCGCCTGCCCCTTCAATTGGAAGGCCACGAACTGAGCCCTCATTTCTGATGTCATCCCCAGAGCTCCGAAGTGCCTCTCCATGTGTCGCAGACCAATTAGGCTGCGTCGGCAGCGTGCTGACCGTCGAAGGTGTCCACCTCAAAGCGTTCCATTGATGTAATCCCATGGCATACGCCGCGGTGCCATCGCAGAGAGCCACCACGGGAGCGACAACGGCGCGCACTGGTGGGGCTGGTTCTCTGTGCATCGAAGCAACCTCTTCCTCTGACTCCGCAGGGCTAGCTTCTCCCACCACGGAATTCTGAACTTCTGGCGGGGGCGATGCATGGCCTCGCCGGCTCCATGCCGGCCTCGACCACGACCTCGGCCTCCACCCCTTGCCATATCTAATCATCACCGCAAAACAATAAAACAATAAGCAATTTCATCATCTAGGACCACAAGAGTAGTCTAACTAGCAGCTATCACACAAGAGAAATCAAAATCTCAAAAGCAGCATAATGCAATGCATTAACCCATTCCCACCTCATTGCATAGTGTGTCAAATTTAACCTTTCATATTCCACGGACCTCTGACCAGCTCGATACCAATCAGTAACACCCCAGTCCCTCATGAGCCTGGAATGCTACTAAACAAACTCTAATAACTCTAAAGAAGACAATTCTAATAAATTTCGGCAGAACCTCCCTTGTAAAGGTAATTACATGAAGGTTCCAACACACAGAATAATCAAATATTAATTAAACTTCCATTCCAAGTCATCAAAGGATAATCAGAAACATGCTAAGAATCCATCATAACTAGAGAGGTATAAAATTCCACTACTCCTCATTATTACATTTAATCCATAGCATAAAACAAATCATAATATTCTAAGATCAATCACTTCTCTGAAGATCATTCATCTTTATTTAGTTCATGTGGTATGTGTGTGACTAGCGCCTACTTTCCCCATGCATGTCATTCTTGGCTCAGGTACCTAAACAACAATAAAAGCAAGAGTGAGTCCATAGACTCAGCAAGTACATTAAGAAACCATAGCAATAACACACATATAAAGGAGATTAACATTAGAACATCTTGTATGCAAATGCAATGCTCAAGGACTTTTATCTTTAACTTTCTTGTGCATTACACTGTCACGCAGTATCGATCGCAGCCGCATGCCCATGCATGCTGTCTTGCGCACGCACGTGGGACCAATTGCCCGTTACTCCGCAAGTAACGGGGACCTCAAGCCCACACTCCACGGGTGAGGGGATCTCGGGCCCGTCATAATTATGACGGGAATCTCAAGGGAAAACACACTTGGTCACCACATGACCAAGCCTCAATATGACTTCTCTATGCAAATGCTTATCATGTAATCATCATCAAATTACCAAAAGACAACATCACTTAATCATAGTAAAGCATGAGCATCATTTGAGCAATAATCATACTTAAGCATTCATTAAGTATACCATCTTGCTATGCATCCATATAGCAAATAACACACAATTTAGCCAATCATTCATACAACAATGCACTTGCCTCAACCGTGCGAAGGTGGATGTCGGGAATGAGGTACTGCTCCTGGAGCCAAACCCACACCTGGACAACAATTGAGACAAGCTAAGGCTACCATACGGGTCTAATAACAAAATCATAAACACAACATGAGTACATCGTCCACTAAACGCAATCCCCAACGTTAAAGCTGGCTGTCAGATTTCTTTTCCAGAGAACAGCCCCCTTCGAAAAATCATAACTAAATGTAAAGAAATCCAAATGGAGTGATCTTGGACAATCTGAAAAGGTTATTGCATTCCCCTTCTAAACCTAGTTGGTGAGGTTCTCTGATTCGGCCATTTACTAGCCCTACCAATCTAAACAACAGAGTATCAATTTTCGCGTCGGGTCTCTGGACAGCAACAATGAAACTATCATAACTTCCTCTACGTTCGTCCGAATTTCATGATCTTTAGTTTTCCTGAAAGCTGGAAGGATTATCTACAACTTTCGTTATACTGGGGTTCTCAGATTTCCACTTTAACCATCACTTTTAATTGGTTTTCTACAATCTGCCTAAATACTGACAGAGCAGTGGAACAGCAGTCTTAGAAAAATCATAACTCTCTAACCGTTAATCGGATTTGAGTGAACTTGGCGGCCACCGAAAGCTAAGACAATAACCCAACTTTTCCTAGGAGACCATAAACCCAGATTCTGCCTCTAACAGCGCGAGAACCCTCGTCCAAAATTCTGGACAGATTGCAATCTACTAAAAAGACAGGATCCGATATACCAAACATCAACCAAAACACCTAATACGGTTTGAGCAGCGAGGTATACCCAAGGTTACCCTTGACGACGCTGCCGAATGCGAACCCCGGATGGCGATCCCTCCCTTTTCCTCTTCTCCCTTCTCTTCTCCCTCCTTTCTTCCCTCCTTTCTTCCTCTATGGCCGGCTGCAAGGTGGTCTTCTTCTCCACTAGGCCGGCAGCAATGGAGGGGGCTCTTGGAGGAGGTTGGGCGCAAGGGGAGAGGAGCCAGAGGTGGGCAGCCAAGGAGGTGGTGCGCAAGGGGGGGAGGAACAGGAGATGGGGCGGCGGCAAAGGGGTGGGGAGCTCGGGTAGGGTTTGGGAAAGTGGTGCCTCCCCCCCCTTGGCCGGCCACCTAAGGCCTGATGGGCCGGAGCCCAGGCCCAGGTTGGCGTAAAAACGCGCTTTCACCCCTGTGCTAGCTGCGAAAATAAACTATTTCCTTTTGATCCTTTTACTAATACTGAGAAGTCTCTCCCGAAACTCTTTCTCGAACCTCTCGAACTTTTGGGACATTAAAGGGCCCGAGCTCGGAGGTCTTTATTCCAAAGGGGGTGGCGAAACCTTAGCGAGGGGTAACTGCGGTGGAACGGCACATTGTAAAGGCCTCGTGATAATCACTTAGTCGCACACCTTCGAAAGTGTGTCAAAGGGACAGTAAAAGTCGATTATCTTTTGTGGGTAAAGCTGTACAATCTCTGTAGAGTGTAAAACTATTCGAATAGCCGTATCCACGGTTACGGACATGCTAGCAGAACTACTCAAAGTTAGACTTTGGTTTTGTTTTTAAATAACGTTATAAAATGATTTGGATTTATATCCAATCGGGAATTTGGGCAGGAAGCCATGTGATAGGAGGGTATCCTTCACCATTTATGTGTGAATGTTATTTGACTATAAAACTAAGAATTCATAAAATAATTTGTAGTTTTAGATTATCTGCTTTGGAACTTAGTACAAGTATTTAAAGAAAATGCTGCTTTATGCAAATCAACCATTAAGCCATCCTTTGTTACATCCATATATGCATGTCATTCTGTTACTTGACGGGTGTAACTTGCGAGCACGGAAGTTGTGCTCATACTTGCTTTATGCAAACAAATTTTAGAGGAGAAGGACTTCACTACAAGTTTGAATCGTGACGACTAGGCCGCTACCCCAGTCGATTGCCTGTGGCAGATTGCTGGACCCTACTACATCTTCGTCTTCCGCTGTGTTCTTTATTGTTGGCTATAAGCCTCTTTTGTAATAAACTCTGTTGATTAATAATAAAGTCGTGATATGAATTTGTTATCATATTTGTTTACTGTGTGAACTAGCTACTGATCATGGGACTAGTTCAGAAATGCACAGAGGATCTGGGATGTTAATCCCGGGTTCTGACAAAAGGCATATTTAAAACCTATTCTACACTAAAGCAAATTAACAGAGGAACCTAAAAAAATTTATTTTGCTCAATTTGGAGTTACAGTGAATTACTTATGCATTTTACAAGTTTAATGAATTTCTAGAGCAATAATTAATGCTAAACAAGATAATACAATCTACACAATTTTTTTCTAGTACAGAACAAGGTGCAAATTTTTTTTTTAGATTAAAGTTTAGTTAAATAGGGAATTAACAAAAGTAGAATCAACCAAAAAGGAGTTAAAACAAATTACTTAAACACTTTTGAAATTTAAAGCAATTTACAGTTCACAAATAAAAGACAAACTAAATTTCCTTATTAACCCACAGCGGAAAACACAAGGGCCATTGAGATAAAATCAGACAGCCCAACAAACGAGGGCGAACGGCCATGCGAACAGCCTAAACGCTCCTGGTGTTAGATCAAAATCGGACGGCTTACAAGGAGAGGCTCGGGGGTCCGAACATCTCACGCGATCTGGAGTGTTGATATAAAGATGTATGGTCCATAGTGAAGGGGGTGTTCACGGAGTCCGAACGTCCCAACAGATCTGAGACACAGATCTAAAAATGGATGGTCCATGATCAACTTAGCGCTATGCACGCACGCACCAGGGTTAAGTGCGCGGCCCACATGACAGTGGTTGTAGCCAAGGGGGGTAGTCTTTGCAAAAAGGACCAAGGGGGTGGTATTTGCAAAAGTCCAAGAGGGTGGTCTCTGCAAAAGACCCAGAAGGTAGTCTTTGGGGTGGTCTTTGCAAAAAGGACCACGAGAGTGGTCTTTGCAAAAGGTTGAGAGGGAGGCCCTGGCTAAAGGCCGAGAGGGTGGTCTTTGCAAAAGACCAAGGGGGTGGTCTTCACAAAAAGACTAGGGGGTGGTCGTGGCTTACGACAACGGAGTTGAGCTCAAAGCTGTGCTCATCGCCGGCGACTCCGGTCACGACGACACAAACTAAAGACAGAAATGAGTTCGCAATAGCATTGTGCAACTCCCACATGTGACCTCGACGGCTGAGCTGGCCTAGAATGGCTGCGAGCCGGAGGGGAATAGTGGTGCAAAGCACGGCCAAAAGCGAAAACGACCACGAGCTCCGCAACATCCAAGTAAGCGAGTGCCCAAGCAACTAGGGACTAACAAGGAGCTACCTGAGCACAGGAGAGGTTAGGAGGTGGTCGGAGAAGCTCTAGTGACGACGACCAGCACCGCGCTGAGGAAGACAACGAGGAGAGGACGACCTGAGCAAAAAGAAGGTGAAAGAAAGGTAAGGATGACTTCAATAGGCATCATAGATGGTCCATGAGCAGTTAATTGGAGATCAGAGGTCCTTACTGGAGTTGGGGACGAAAGGGGGTCAACTTCGGCTTCAAAGGATCAACTCAAAATTAGATGATTCCTGTGAAGGCAATCCAAGATTGAGTTAGGGGGAAAGATTGAGGTGATGAGGGGCGCAAAGTGGAGCGAAAAGATAGGCAAAAGAACCACTGGAGCAGTGATGACGACGATGGACCTTGTTGGCCAACAATGGCGACTTAGGGGATTTTCTGAGGTCTGAGCTCAACAAGCAAAGGGGAAGCTAAGGGAAACCAAAGTGGTGCTGAAAAAGAGATGAGGAGGAGCTTTAGGGCTTTTTAAAGCCGAAGGGCAATGGGCAACATGAAAATGAAGCTCACGGTGAACTTGGTTCACGCTCTACCCCAAGGACAAGCTGGAGAGGATGGGAGCAATTGAAAACGGGACTTTGATGGCGAAAGCATAGGTGGTGAAGAAAATCACAGGCTAGGAGCCATTGAAGGTGACGCATGAGAGTTGACAAAGGCTCTCTCCCATGCCCTGTTGTGTACCATGCGTGCGAGCCAGAGGTAGACGATGACCAGGACCAGCGAGGGCCCACACGTCAGTGACAGAAACAAGTGGCTCAAGTCAAAGATGAACAAAAGGGTTAGGTTCAGTCAAAGGGTTAGGGTCGGAACACTGTGACGGTTGGATTAGAAATGGACAGCCCAGATTAAAAGTAACTCTCGGGTGGTCCGAACGTTCACTAAGATCTCGTCGGTAGAAAAGGAATCTAATGGCTGAAAAGGAATGCGCCTTTTAGAATGAGCCCGAGTACGCTTAGGTGGTTGGGTTCAACCACGAGTCCGAGCCCGACTCAGACCCAAACAACACCTTTGACTAGAGTTTAGAATTGAAGCTGAAGCTT
Source organism: Ampelocalamus luodianensis (assembly GCA_036346255.1). Lineage (NCBI taxonomy): Eukaryota > Viridiplantae > Streptophyta > Magnoliopsida > Poales > Poaceae > Ampelocalamus > Ampelocalamus luodianensis. Next base: position 39,989,166 of record CM070626.1, read on the forward strand.
TGAGGAATTTTTAAATGGAGCTACACAACTCCAACAATTCCAAAATTTTTACAGGAGGTTCCTAACTCCAGGATCGACCTTGTATAAAATTTTCAGAGGTTTTTATGCAAAGCATTTTTCTCCAAAAATTTCTCAAGGTACTGATCTAGGGTTTGACCCAAAGTCAAAATGGTTTGACTAGCCTCTTAAAATATTCAAACAATTTCTAAAAATTGTCAAATTTTTCAGAGGAGTCACACAACAGCCCTGGAACCAAGAAAAAAATATTTCTAGATGATGATCACAAGATTATCCAGAAAAGTTTCAAAGGGTCAAGACTTAGGTTAAAAGAAGCTTATGATTTTGAAATTCCATAATTCCTTTACAAGAATTCTCAGAACATTCAAACAACAGCAATATGCAAGAAAAGTTTTAATTTCTTCACATTTTCTTACATTTGAAACACAAGCTAAGATTTGGGATGTTACAATGATAGTTGAGTAACACATGCATAATGAGTTGGATCAATTTAGAGAATTTATCATGGATTACTAAGTCCGACAAAGATCATGAGTTAGGAAGAAGGATAGAAGCTAGTTTCAGATGTCCGAAACTCCGTTAGCATAGAATGTTGTTTTTCCTTTTTCAGCGATTTAATAACCCAAGCTAAATTCAAATGGCTGTAACTTTTGCATACAAACTCCAAATCAAATGAATCTTTTTTATAAATTAATATAAAATCATGCTCTGTATGAATATGCAAAAAATATTTTGATTTGCTTGTTGTTGAATTTATTTTTTCCATTGGAGATCAATGCTCGCTAACTGAGTGAGTTCGGTTGGGGTTTGAAGGAACTACTTGAGCTGTGATATGCGGAAGACATCATGCACATGTAAAAGTTGAGGTGGCAACTCTAACTGGTATGCTACCTTGCCCTTCCTTTCAAGGATTCAGTATGGACCGACGTACCGAGGTGCCAGCTTCCTATGGACTTGGAAACGGTAGATGCTTCGTAGTAGTGAGACCTTGAGTTAAACAAAATCTTTACTTCAAAGCTTAGTTCACAGTGACGACGGTCGGTATAGCTCTTCTGTCATGACTGCGCTTCCTTTAAGCATCTTTTTATCTCGTCAACTTGCTCTTGTGCTTCTTGGATAATGGTTGGTCCAAAGAATTGTCTCTCACCGACTTCGGACCAGAATAGAGGAGTCCTGCACTTTCTTCCATAAAATGCTTCGAATGGGGACATTTGGAGGCTAGATTGGAAGTTGTTTGTAACAGCCCTAACTTAGGGTTTGTGTTTCAAATGTAAAATTTTGAGGAGAAATAAAAACTTTTGTTGTCTCTTCAAATCATTTGAAAGTTTCTACAATTTTCCCTAGCAATTTCCAATTTTTAGAATTTAATTCTTGTGATTGGAAATTGTTGTTATCAGATTCTTAGCTTTCAAACTTGTGATCATCCTCTGAAATTATTTTTCCTATCATCTTGATCATCCTATCTACCTCCCTGAATTATTTCACAATTTTTAGATTTTATTTGCTATTTCAAATGGCCAAGTCAAACTAGTTGAATATCTGGTCAAATCCTAGGTCAGCATGCTTGTGAATTTTCTGCAGAACTTTTCAGTGCATAAAAAGTTCTGGAAAATTTATGCAGTGTTGTTCTCTGTCTCAAGTAGCTACCATAAAAATTTCGGAATTTTTGGAGCTCGGGAGCTATCTCTAAAAATTCCCTAAAACTCTCTCAGCTTTTAAACTCAAAATCGAAATCATCGCTTGTCGGGCTCGAACCGAGCCCGACTCAAACCAGATCCGCACCACTTGACTCGGTCGCACCGCCTAGCTGCACCGCGCGACGAGTCCAATCGATCGTGACCGTCCGATGCAAATCGAGCGATCCACGTTGCGTGCGCAACCGACTGTCCGAATGCATACACCAATCTCAGCCGTCCATTTCAGATCCAACGGTCGGTGTGTTGCTGATCAAATCAAACCACCGGTTCGCACCGCTGCCGTCGATCGGCGACGTGGACCCCACCGCCGCCTTCGTCCTCGCCTTCTCCGCGTCTCACCGAGTCTCTCGCCGTCTGCGCATGCTTGCCACGTCTCTCGTCGCTGCCACATTTCTATCCTCGTGTCAGTCCGAGAAGCATCGCCGGGGTCTCATCTACCCACCGAACTCATTCATTCCTTCTCTACCCCATTCTCGTGCTTTCTCCGCCCGTTTCTTTGTCTCGGCGGAGTTGAACCCAAGCGCGCGCCGCCGTGTCGATGCCTCTCTCAAGCCCGCGACCGTACCATCGTGATCCACTCTCCTCGCCGCCTCCATTTTGCCCATCCGGATCGCCGGCATCCATTGGATCGCTCGAGCAACTTCATCGTCTTCGCCCGCGGCCTCGGCCCGCGAGCTTGCTAGCGTTCGTGAGTCTCAAGCCTCGGCGTTTGGTTCCACTTGATCGCAATGCTCCACCGATGCTCACGGTGGGTTCGTTTACGTCTTTGGTACATCGTGGAAGCCGTGCGACCGATTCTTCTCGAGCTCGATGTTTCGCCGCGCGTGGTGATTCCGGCCGTCTCGGACCTCCTTCGTCGCCATCATCTTGTGCTTATTGTTCACAGGATCAAGGCGGAGCTGAGGCGCATCTTCCGGGTCTTCGGCCCGTGGCGTCTTCTCGCGAGCACCACACCTTCTTCTCGCCTCCGGTCGGCGTGAGCTCAACTCCGGTGACCATCGGACTCGCGTCGCCGTCATCGTTCGCGAAGTCTCTGTGAACCCGAAGGTATCACTCACTCGTCTTGAAGCCCAGTTAGCGAGATCCATCTGCGCGGCGCGCGCCGTTCCGTCTTGGCCGGCGAGCGCGATGTCATCTCATCGCTAATCTTGTTTAGTGTAGTCAGCGACTTGTGGGCCTTTGTTGTTAATCATGTTTAGAAATCATTTAATCCAACCGTTTTATTTCACATTGAGTCTCGTCATGTGGGCCTGGAATGTCGCTTAAGTGCGTAGTTTCATAATGCTTTCTCGATGGGAAGCGTATTTCTCTGTGGGTATGTTAGGTTTGCACTTTAGTAAGCCAAGACGTATTCTCGAATCGCCGACGTCACCTTAGGCCGTGGCGAGTCGAGGCGACTCGATCAGCGCCCTCGCGAGCCCGCATGTCGATGGCGAGGGCTAGCTAGCTGTGGGTGCGAAATGAAATGCGTGCATTATAGATTTCGGAAATGATTTAGTATTTCTGGTTTATGTTTTCTGTTGAACTGTTAATTCAATTAAACTTGTAAAATGCATAACTAATTCGATTTTTATCCAAATTGCATGAATCTAGTGCTGTTTATTTTCATTTCAAATGTATTATTTACTAAAATTAGTTTCATCCATGTCTCTGTAGCAAAAATCTGTTAATTAATAAAATGATGTCTTATGTATCTTCTAGATTAGAAAATGCATATCTCTTTCAATATTTGTCCAAATCCAGTGAAACCAATTTTGTAATTTATCATTTTTAATGTACTAATTATTAGGATAGGTTTTATACACTGTTTCTGTTCATGAAAATTTGTTAAGTAATTAACTAGTGTTTTCATGGGTATTGTTAGCTTGGAAAATTCTTAGAAAATTCATAACCACTTAAAATGAATTGTTCTCTGTTTCTAAAATTTTGTTATATCATGCTTTAGCTGCTGTGTGAATTTTGGTATGTTTGTTTGTTGTTGCATAGTTGAGTTTTGTCGGTGTTATTCGTTCTTATTCGCTGTTTTGTTCAATCGTTAGGATTCGATATTTGCGGTAACCACGAGAACGACCCTCCTCAACAACTTGAGCAACAAAGACAGCCGTGCAAGCGCTTTGATCATGATAATCCCAGTATTTTAAAATCTAATATTTTGTTTCAAATTGTATGTATGCATTGCTTAATTTGTGTTAAATTGATTAGTTAAATCAGTAGTTGCATATCCTGTAGACAAAATATTGATCTCTACTACCGAGCCTAGGTTATTTCTTTGTGATTAAGAGGTCATTGGATGATCTCTTGTCACTTAGTAGATCCGGTCAACTTGCTTAGACATGCTTAGCTAACGGTAGAATCAAGCGGTTATCGACTTTAGTCGGTAACCTTGATCACACAAAATCTACTATAACTTATGTTTCAACATACGCTATGTTTAATTGCAAAATTAAAAATGAAAACAAAATGATTTAGACTTGGGCACAATGGTAAGACGGTGTGATCATTTGGTGTGATCGAAAGGTGCCCGAAGTCGATTAAGGACCGAGTTACTTGCGCCACCGTCTTGAGCATTTTGCGTGCTAACCACACTAGAGTATATGGGACCTCTCTTGACCTAGTACTTTGGCGTGTATTGGCTCCGGGTCGCAGGAGGTCGCGGGAGGATGGAGGTGGGAGCATGGTAGTTGTCCAAAAGCTTTATCCCGAGTGGGTAGTTGTCTTTTCGGCTTTACCATGTAAGCGTATGGATTTCTATCCATACGAGCGGCTCGTAGTTAATACACAATATTGGAAAAAGTCTCGTAGGACTTAGCCGTGCTATACCTTCGAAGTGTGTTTTGGCTTAAAGGCGGTGCAAGTGTGGGTACATTGGTACACCTGCGGGGTTAAAACTATTCGAATAGCCTCGTCCTAGGTTATGGACACGCTCGGATCGCCCGTAAGAACTAGACTACAACAATTTAAATTAAAACTTGATGGGTGGTACGAATGCGGGATTCGTGCTATTGTTGTGGTGACTATTGGGATAGTCACTTCTAGGTTGTTTATCTTTCGCTTTTGTTATTATTATCCTTATTGTTATTTCAATCTTAAAATAAATTGCAAACTTGCCTTTAAAGCAGATTACCTTATTGCAAATGAAAATTGGCTTTATGCAAATGAAACATATGGCCTCCACCAAATAAGCTTTGCATGTAGCTTATGAACAGTGCGCTAGTTCACACGTCAGTCTTGCGGGTACAAAGACAATCTTTGTACTCAGTGCTTTGCTTAATATTTTTGTTGCGAGAGGAAGAAGGTGAGCCCCAAGGGCCTCACTTACGTGAGTCGGGTTGCCGTTTGTGGGCGACTAGACTTGGCGGTCGGTCGGATGCCTTGTGGGTGAAGGCACGCGATTGGCTTTGTTTATAGCCATCTTATGGCACTTTTGCTTCATTGTCGTTCTTGTTTATTTGTGTATCTTGTGGCACATCGGCCTTTATGCGTAATAACTCCACTATTTGTTTATCTTCCGTTTGGTAGTGTGGTGTTTGGACTCTATGTTTGGAATGGAGTTGATGTCTAATTTTGTAACGGTGTGTATCTTGCTTTGCAGGAAGTATACATATCTCGAGATCAATTTATTTGATTTGTGATGTTAGGACCGGTGGTTGGTTAAGCATTACAAGCCAAATAAATTGGGGTCCTCACAAAGTTGGTATCGAGCCATTCGACCGTAGCAACCCAAGCATAGTCGTCTTTAGGATATTTTGAAAAAGCTTAATTTCAAAGTATAAAAAGGGTTTATGAAAACCTAGGCAGATCCTCAGATTTTACTCCTTACCTATCTTAGCTTTCTACTCTCATCTTACTCTAATTTAAGTTTTGAAACTTGGTTTCTCTCTTCACCTTTCAAAAGATAGTTACTACTGGTGGAATTAGTTTGGGAGAACCATGAAGTTTAATCCAACTAAAACTTGTGGGGATAATAGGGTAAGATGTAAAGGAGTAGTTATGTGTCCGATTTTCTTTGGTCGAACTTTATCACCTTGTGTTTGTTTAATTTGCTTTCATGAATTTTGGGCTTTCTTGCTCTTAAATTTGTTGCTAACTTGTCTTAGTAAACAGGATGGCGGGAGAACGCGTGGCGATCAAGCAGGCTGGTCATGATGAGGAGCTTCCCCTCCTCAGACCATGGTGAGGTGCTCGCTCGGTCGGCGAAACCGCATGGACCGACGCGCATCTTGGAGGTTATTGCTAGGAATACCTCCACTCCTGCCGGTGGTGGCGGCCACGGACTCGCGAGGACTTGCGAGTTCCTCCGTGCGCACCGCCGACTTTCTCCGCTCGAGGACCCTCTCGATGCGGACGATTGGCTGCGCATGGTTGGCGAAAGCTCAACATAGCTCGATGCCGAGCACAGATAAGGCACTCTTCGCGTCCCACCGCCTGAGGGCGCGGCACTCTCATGGTGGGAGAACTATCTCGCCATGCGGCCGCGAGCCATGTGGTCGCGTGGGAGGAGTTCAGTCGACTTTTGTCGGGCCCACATCACGGCGGCTGATGAAGTCAAGAAGAAGGAGTTCCTCGCGCTCAAGCAAGGGCGCAAATGCGTGACGAGTACTTGTGCGAGTTCAATCATCCGCTCGTTATGCTCGGGAGAGGTGGCCTCGGATGAGGCTAGCGAGAAGTTTATGGATGGCTTGTGCGAGGAGCCGCAGACAAGCTATCCATTGTGGACTTCTCGACTTTCGTGCCTTGGTGGATAAGGCCATTGTTGCTTGAGCATAAGACAAAGGCGTCGGGCGAGTTCATAGCGCAAATGGGAGGCACATCGGTCTACTCACGCCACCTCGTTCGTCCTCGGTGGGCGGCACGATGGCCCGTTCTTTTGCTCCACCGGCGCGAGGCCAATCGCACCAGCTCCTCGCCACCGCAGCGCGTGTTTGACCACGTGCGCTGCGATCCAAGACAGGCGGCCTCCGCAATCCGGCGCCGAGGTTACTTGTTTTCGCCGCCACAACAAGGGCCATTATGCGAATGCTCGCCTCGAGTGTTGCAGCAGCCCCTCGTCCTAATGGAGGACGCGGGCGAGAGTGGTCATCCACGACGAAAGATGATCCGAAGCCCTGAGTGCGAGCAATGGTCGAGTCAACAACCTTTCACCGAGGAGGCTCGGAGGTGCCGGATGTCGTGATGGGTACACTTCTTGTTAATTCTCGTCCTGCTGCGGTATTATTTGATTACGAGCATCGATTCTTTTATTTCAAGATCATTTGCTGCTGCTAGTGGTCTTCGCCGTGTTCCTTTGGGCATTCCTTTGCTCATCCGCTCTCCGGTCGGAAATGAGAGCATTCTCTGATGTCGTGATGTTCCTATCATAGTCCAAGGAGTGGGGTTTTGGCAAACCTTATTCCTTTCGATTCGATGAGTCCGGATGTGATTCTTGGCATGGATTGGTTGTCCCAACACTTGGGGCGGTCGATTGCGCCAGAAGATTGTCTATCTCACCACCCTTGAGCGGCGGTCGGATTTTCGCGCGGCCTTCAGGCCACATCTATGTGTATTAGAGGCGGCCACCTTGCGGTCGTGGATGTTCCCATAGTATCGACTTTGAGGATGTTTTTCTGATGATTTGCCCGGGATGCCTCGGTTCGAGACCTTGAGTTTGTCATTGAGTTGCTTCCGTGCACGCCCTATCTCGAAGCGCCGTATCGGATGCCTCCCAATGAGCTAGAAGAATTGAAGAAGCAACTTGGTGAGCTCCAAGCGAAGGGTTTCATCCGCCCCGCATCTCCTTGGGGTTGTCCTGATCTTTGTGAAGAAGAAGGACAAGACTTTGCGCATGTGTGTTGATTACCGTCCTCTCAATGAGGTGGCGGTGAAGAACAAATATCCTCTGCCCGCATTGATGATCTGTTTGATCGCTTGGTGGAGCCAGTGTTCTCAAAGATTGATTTGAGAATGGGGTATCATCAGTCGAGGATCGAGATCGAGGATATTCGAAGACGGCCTTCACTACTCGTTATGGTGCATGCGAGTACACCGTCATGTCCTTTGGCTTAACCAATGCTCCACTTTGTTCATGAACTTGATGAATTCAGTATTCATGGAGTTTTGGACAAATTTGTGGTGGTCTTCATTGATGATATTCTTATTTATTCCAAGATGAAGCGAGCATCTTGAGCATCGAAGATTGTTTTGGGCAAATTGCGGGAGCACCACTATATCACGAAGTTCGAGAAATGTGAGTTACGGTTGAAGGAAGTGGCATTCTTGGGCCATGTTCTTTCAGTGGAGGCATAGTCAGGATCCCAAAGAAGGTCGGCGATGTTCTATCTTGGGGTCAGCCCAAGTCAGTCACTGATGTACGGAGTTTTCTCGGTTTAGCGGGCTACTACCGCCGCTTTATTGAGAATTTCTCCAAGATCGCAAAGCCAATGACTGAATTGCTCAAGAAGGACAAGAAGTTTGTGTGGTCCTCTGCTTGTGATGAGAGCTTTCAGGAGCTCAAGCAGCGGTTGACTTCAGCCCCAGTCCTTACTCTTCCTGATATCCACAAGAGCTTCGATATTTATTGCGATGCCTCTCGTCAGGGACTCGGGTGTGTTCTTATGCAGGTAGGCAAGGCAGTTGCCTATGCATCCAGGCAGTTGAGACCTCATGAGCTCAACTATCCCACACATGATTTAGAGCTTGCTGCTGTGGTTCATGCACTCAAGATTTGGCGGCATTATCTGATCGGTAACCGTTGTGAGGTGTATTCCGACCACAAGAGTTTGAAATACTTGTTCACTCGGCGGATCCGAACCTCGAGCGGAGGAGATGGCTAGAATTGATCAAAGATTATGACATGGGTATTGATACCACCGCAAGGCCAATGTGGTTCTTGATGCACTCGGCCAAAGGTGTATTGCAATACTCGACGATCCAAGAGCGACAACTCCGCACTTCTTGCGAAATTTCAGCGTCTCAACTTGGGTTTGGTTGAGCATGGCTCCTTGTCGCCTTGGTTGTGCAACCAACCTTGGTGGATCAAATCAAGTCGACCACGACAATCGACGATGGTGTGGGTAAAATCAAGCGAGCGTCGAGAATGGATCGACCAAGTGTTTCACGAGAAGATGAGCACGGTGTTGTATGGTTTGGGCAGCGTCTTGTGGTCCCAAAGGTCCCGAGTTGCGGATTTGATTCTTGAGAGACCCATGATTCGCCTTTGTCCATCCATCCCGGGCCACTAAAATGTACCAAGATCTGCGTCGAAATTACGGTGGACTCGCATGAAGCGCGAGATTGCGGGTTCGTGGCGGATGTGACATATGTTGTCGCGTCAAGGCGAGCATCGGCGTCAGCGAGTCTTCTTCACCCTTGCCTATACCAGAGTGGAAGTGGGATTACGAGGCATGGATTTCATCACTAGGTCTACCCCGTACTCTGCGGGAAGGATGCATTATGGGTTATCATTGATCGATTGACGAAGGTGGCCCATTTCCTTCGGTCGCGATCGAAAATTGATGTGAATCGGCTAGCGGATCTTTACATATCCCGCATTGTGAGTCCGCATGGTGTGCCACGAGCGATAGTGTCGGATCGTGATTCTCTTTTCACTTCCGATTTTGGCACGATCTGCAGGAGGCCATGGGTACCGTCTTTCATTCGCCAGCACCTATCATCCTCGGGCGATGGTCGACGGGCGCGTCAATCGGTGCTTGAAGATATGCTCGGTGCTTGTGTTCTTTCCTATGGGAAGAATTGGGAGAAGTGCCTACCACTTGCGAGTTCTCCTACAACAACGACTTCGAGCTAGTCTCGGCATGGCACCATTTGAGGCTTTGTATGGGCGGCGCTGCGAAACACCATTGAACCGGTGGCGGTGAAAGGCGGTTCTTTGGCGGATTCGATCAATGAGGCTGAAAGTCAAGTGCGATTGATTCGTGAGCACTTGCGTGTGGCTCGATCCAGCGAGAAGAGCTATGCGGTCGGCGTCGTCGTGGTGACTTTCGGCCCAATGACTTTGTGTATCTCAAAGTCTCACCTCGAAGGGTCATCATCGTTTGGCATTAAGGGCAAATTGGCTCCTCGGTATGTCGGACCCTACCGCATCATCGATAGAGTGGAGCTGTTGCTTACAAGTTAGACTTGCCACTACACTTGAGGGGGTGCATGATGTTTTCCATGTGTCGCAATTGAAGAAGTGCCTCCGTGTTCGGTTGAGAAACACCATTGGAAAATATCGATGTGCGGGAAGATCTGTCTTATCGTGGCGTCCGTTCGTATCCTCGAAGAAGCTGAGCAGAACAAGGAACCATGTGATTAAGTTCCTTAAAGTTCGGTGGTCGAACCACTCGAGGATGAAGCCACTTGGGAGCGGGAAGATCGTCTCCGAGCAGATTACCCATCATTCTTCTCCCGGTGATCGAATCTCGAGCGAGATTCTGTAAGGGGGAGATTTGTAACAGCCCTAACTTAGGGTTTGTGTTTCAAATGTAAAATTTTGAGGAGAAATAAAACTTTTGTTGTCTCTTCAAATCATTTGAAAGTTTCTACAATTTTCCTAGCAATTTCCAATTTTAGAATTTAATTCTTGTGATTGGAAATTGTTGTTATCAGATTCTTAGCTTTCAAACTTGTGATCATCCTCTGAAATTATTTTTCCTATCATCTTGATCATCCTATCTACCTCCTGAATTATTTCACAATTTTTAGATTTTATTTGCTATTTCAAATGGCCAAGTCAAACTAGTTGAAAATCTGGTCAAATCCTAGGTCAGCATGCTTGTGAATTTTCTGCAGAACTTTTCAGTGCATAAAAGTTCTGGAAAATTTATGCAGTGTTGTTCTCTGTCTCAAGTAGCTACCATAAAAATTTCGGAATTTTGGAGCTCGAGCTATCTCTAAAAATTCCTAAAACTCTCTTAGCTTTTAAACTCAAAATCGAAATCATCGCTTGTCGGGCTCGAACCCGAGCCCGACTCAAACCAGATCGCACCACTTGACTCGGTCGCACCGCCTAGCTGCACCGCGCGACGAGTCAATCGATCGTGACCGTCCGATGCAAATCGAACGATCCACGTTGCGTGCGCAACCGACCTGTCCGAATGCATACACCAATCTCAGCCGTCCATTTCAGATCCAACGGTCGGTGTGTTGCTGATCAAATCAAACCACCGGTTCGCACCGCTTCGTCAGTCGCTGATAGGTGGACCCCACCTGTCAGCTTCGTCCTCGTCTTCTCTGCGTCTCACCGGCTCTCGGCCGTACGCGCATGCTTGCCACGTCTCTCGTCGCTGCCACATTTCTGTCCTCGTGTCAGTCCGAGAAGCATCGCCGGGGTCTCATCTACCCACCGAACTCATTCATTCCTTCTCTACCCCATTCTCGTGCTTTCTCCGCCCGCTTTTGTCTCGGCGGAGTTGAACCCAAGCGGCGCCGCCGTGTCGATGCCTCTCTCAAGCCCGCGACCGTACCATCGTGATCCACTCTCCTCGCCGCTCCATTTTGCCCATCCGGATCATCGGCATCCATTGGATCGCTGGAGCAACTTCATCGTCTTCGCCCGGCGGCCTCGGCCCGCGAGCTTGCTAGCGTTCGTGAGTCTCAAGCCTCGCCGTTTGGTTCCACTTGATCGCAATGCTCCACCGATGCTCACGGTGGGCTCGTTTACGTCTTTGGTACATCGTGGAAGCCGTCGACCGATTCTTCTCGAGCTCGGTGTTTCGCGCCGTGGTGATTCCGGCCGTCTCGGACCTCCTTCGTCGCCATCATCTTGTGCTTATTGTTCACGGATCAAGGCGGGCCGAGGCGCATCTTCGGGTCTTCTCGAAGCCCGTAGCATCTTCTCCGCGAGCACCGCACCTTCTTCTCCGCCTCCGGTCGGCGTGAGCTCAACTCCGGTGACCATCGGACTCGCGTCGCCGTCATCGTTCGCGAAGTCTCGTGAACCCGAAGGTATCACTCACTCGTCTTGAAGCCCACCGTTAGCGAGATCCACTGCGCGCGCGCGCGCCATTCCGTCTTGCGCGGCGAGCCACGGTGTCATCTCATCGCGCTAATCTTGTTTAGTGTAGTCGCGACTTGTGGGCCTTTGCCGTTAATCATGTTTAGAAATCATTTAATCCAACCGTTTTATTTCACATTGAGTCTCGTCATGTGGGCTGGAATGTCGCTTAGGTGCTGTAGTTTCCTTAATGCGCTTTCTCTGATGGGAAGCGTATTTCTCTGTGAGGGTATGTTAGGTTTGCACTTTAGTAAGCCGAAGACGTATTCTCAGAATATGCCTTCGACGTCACCTTAGGCCGTGGCCGAGTCAGAGCTGACTCAGTCAGCGCCCTCGCGCGGGCCCGCATGTCAGTGGCAGGGGCTAGCTAGCTGTGGGTGCGAAATGAAATGCGTGCATTATAGATTTCGGAAATGATTTAGTATTTCTGGTTTATGTTTTCTGTTGAACTGTTAATTCAATTAAACTTGTAAAATGCATAACTAATTCGATTTTTATCCAAATTGCATGAATCTAGTGCTGTTTATTTTCATTTCAAATGTATTATTTACTAAAATTAGTTTCATCCATGTCTCTGTAGCAAAAATCAGTTAATTAATAAAATGATGTCTTATGTATCTTCTAGATTAGAAAATGCATATCTCTTTCAATATTTGTCCAAATCCAGTGAAACCAATTTTGTAATTTGTCATTTTTAATGTACTAATTATTAGGATAGGTTTTATACACTGTTTCTGTTCATGAAAATTTGTTAAGTAATTAACTAGTGTTTTCATGGGTATTGTTAGCTTGGAAAATTCTTAGAAAATTCATAACCACTTAAAATGAATTGTTCTCTGTTTCTAAAATTTTGTTATATCATGCTTTAGCTGCTGTGTGAATTTTGGTATGTTTGTTTGTTGTTGCATAGTTGAGTTTTGTCGGTGTTATTCGTTCTTATTCGCTGTTTTGTTCAATCGTTAGGATTCGATATTTGCGGTAACCCTGAGAACGACCCTCCTCAACAACTTGAGCAACAGCAGCCAGGCAAGCAGTTTGATCATGATAATCCCAGTATTTTAAAATCTAATATTTTGTTTCAGCTGTATGTATGCATTGCTTAATTTGTGTTAAATTGATTAGTTAAATCCGTAGCTGCATATCCTGTAGACAAAATATTGATCTCTACTACCTGAGCCTAGGTTATTTCTTTGTGATTAAGAGGTCATTGGATGATCTCTTGTCACTTAGTAGATCCGGTCAACTTGCTTAGACATGCTTAGCTAACGGTAGAATCAAGCGGTTATCGACTTTAGTCGGTAACCTTGATCACACAAAATCTACTATAACTTATGTTTCAGCACTTCTGCTATGTTTAATTGCAAAATTAAAAATGAAAACAAAAATGATTTAGACTTGGGCACAATGGTAAGACTGGTGTGATCTGTTGGGTGTGATTGAAAGGTGCCCGAGTCGATTAAGGACCGAGTTACTTGCGCCACCGTCTCGAGCATTTTGCGTGCTAACCACACTAGAGTATATGGGACCTCTCTTGACCTAGTACTTTGGCGTGTATTGGCTCCGGTCGCAGGAGGTCGCGGGAGGGATGGAGGTGGGAGCATGGTAGTTGTCCAAAAGCTTTATCCCGAGTGGGTAGTTGTCTTTCGGCTTTACCATGTAAGCGTATGGATTTCTATCCATACGAGCGGCTCGTAGTTAATACACAATATTGGAAAAAGTCTCGTAGGACTTAGCCGTGCAAAGATACCTTCGGAAGTGTGTTTTGGCTTAAAGCGATGCGAAGTGTGGTACATTGGTACACCCTGCAGGTTAAAACTATTCGAATAGCCTCGTCCTAGGTTATGGACACGCTCGGATCGCCCGTAAGAACTAGACTACAACAATTTAAATTAAAACTTGATGGGTGGTGCGAATGCTGGATTAGTGCTATTGTTGTGGTGACTATTGGGATAGTCACTTCTAGGTTGTTTATCTTTCGCTTTTGTTATTATTATCCTTATTGTTATTTCAATCTTAAAAATAAATTGCAAACTTGCCTTTAAAATCAGTATTACCTTATTGCAAATGAAAATTGGCTTTATGCAAATGAAACATATGGCCTCCACCAAATAAGCTGCATGTAGCTTATGAACAGTGCCGCTAGTTCACACGTCAGTCTTGCGGGTACAAAGACAATCTTTGTACTCAGGTGCTTTGCTTAATGTTTTTGTTGTAGAGGAAGAAGGTGAGCCCCAAGGGCCTCACTTCTGTGAGCCTGTGTTGCCGTTTGTGGGCGACTAGACTTGGCGGTCCTCGGATGCCTTGTGGGTGAAGGCACGATTGGCTTTGTTTATAGCCATCTTATGGCACTTTTGCTTCCTCTGTCGTTCTTGTTTATTTGTGTATCTTGTGGCCTGTCGGCCTTTGTCTGTAATAACTCCACTATTTGTTTATCTTCCGTTTGGTAGTGTGGTGTTTGGACTCTATGTTTGGAATGGAGTTGATGTCTAATTTTGTAACGGGGTGTGTATACTGCTTTCTGGGAAGTATACATATCTCGAGGATCAATTTATTTGATTTGTGATGTTAGGACCAGGTGGTTGGTTAAGCATTACAAGCCAAATAAATTGGGGTCCTCACATTGTTGTTGTAGGAAAACTCGGCAAACGCCAAACATTTCTCCCAACTCATGCTATAGGACAACACACATGCTCACAACATATCTTCCAAGATCTGATTTGTCCTCTTGGTTTGACCTACCATTTGTGGGTGGAATGCCGTGCTAAAGAATAGCTCAGTTCCCAACAGTTCGTATATGCTATCCCAAAATCATGAGATGAACTGAGGGCCTCGATCAGAGGTTATGATCCTTGGCACACCATGCAGGCGGATGATGTTGTTCAGATAAAGTTCTACAAGTTTGGCCCCACAATAGACAGTGCTAACCGGAATGAAGTGTGCCACCTTGGTTAAGCGATCGACAATAACCCATTTGGAATCATGTCCATTGCAGGTTCTTGGTAATCCTGTTACGAAGTCCATGCCAATTTCATCCCATTTCCATTCGGGGATACTTAAGGGTTGGAGTAATTCCGCTAGGTGTTGAAGTTCCGCCTTAACGCGTTGACACACATCGCACATGGCTACATGTGTGGCAACATCTCGCTTCATACTAGGCCACCAGAACTTCTTTCGAAAGTCATGATACATCTTGCTGCTTCAGGGATGAATCGAGATGGGAGAATCGTGAGCTTCTTTGAGGATTACCTCCTTGATATCGTGATTACTCGGAAAACATTGTTGCTGTCCGTGCATAACCAATCCACTCACGTTCTTGGAGAATTCTGATTTTTTGTTTTCTCGCAATTTGCGCTTGATCTCGATGACTGCCAGATCTTTGAGCTGAACGTCTTGGATCTAAGATTCCAAGGTAGCTTGCAATGCTAGGGTAGCAACATAACCTTCCTCATCCACTTCTAAATTGAGCTTCCAAAATTCTTCATGCAACATCGGTTGATTTTCTTCGATCAAGGTGTTCATGCAGTGAAGTTTCCGGCTGAGGGCATTGACTACAATGTTGGCTTTACCTGAGTGGTAATGAATTCCAAGGTCATAATCCTTGATTAACTCAAGCCATCTCCATTGCCTTAGATTCAGATCTGGCTGGGTGAAGAAGTACTTCAGGCTTTTGTGATCGGTGTAGATTTTGCACCGATTTTCGATGAGGTAATGCCTCCAGATCTTGAAAGCATGAACCACAGCTACTAATTCCAAATCATGAGTTGGATAATTAGCTTCATGAGGCCACAACTTTCATGAGGCGTAGGCCACCACTTTGCCTTCTTACATTAGCACACAACCAAGGCCGTGGCGATGCATCACAATACACAACGAAGCTTTTGTGTATGTTGGGCAGAGTAAGCACTGGGGTTATTGTGAGCCTTTTCCTTAACTCGTGAAAGCTCTCATCATATGATGCTGACTATTCGAATTTTTTCTCCTTATTCAAAAGTTATGTCATCGGTCTGGCAATTTTGGAGAAGTTCTCGATGAATCGGCGATAATATCCAGCTAGATCGAGAAAACTTCGGAATTCTGGGATGGTGCGGGGTTGTTCCCAAGCTAGGAAATCTTGTATTTTGCTTGGGTCCATGGCCACACCTCCCTCAAATAGAATATGGCCTAAGAAACCGACTTCTTTTAGCCAAAATTCGCATTTGTTAAATTTCACGTACAATTGGTGTTCGCGCAGCTTGTTGATCACCAAACGTAGGTGTTGTTTGTGTTCTTCTACGGTCTTGGAGTAGATAAGAATGTCTTCGATGAAGACCACCATGAACTGATCCAAATACTCCATAAAGATCTTATTCATAAGATTCATAAAATTTGCAGGAGCATTGGTGAGTCCGAATGACATTACGGTGTACTCATACAGACCGTAACGGGTGGTAAATGCAGACTTTAGGATGTCTTCTGATCTGATCTTGGGTTGAAAATATCCAAGCCTTAGATCAATCTTGGAGAAGACATATGTACCATTCATTTGATCGAACAAGTCATCAATCCTCGGGAGAGGATATTTATTCTTGATGGTGACTTCGTTCAATGATCGGTAGTCGACACACATCCGCAGAGTGTCATCTTTCTTCTTTACAAATAGCACGGGGCTTCCCCATGGTGATGAGCTTAGACGGATGAATCCTTTGTCCAACTGCTCCTTGAGTTGTTGTTTTGGTTCGACCAACTTGTCGGACGCCATTTGATAAAGTCGTTTGGACATGGACGCTGTCCCGAGTATTAAATCGATGATAAATTCTATGTTACGATCTAGTGGCATCCCTGATAATTTATTTGAAAACACATCGGGATATTCACATACCACGGGCACCTGAATGAGCTCTGCGATTGAGATGGAATTGAGCATGGGCTACTGCGATGGAGTAACATAAGTGGGGGTAAAAACAATGCATTCTCCGTCAGAGTTGACAAGTGAAACGACTCATTTTGCACAATCGATTACTCTCTTATGTTTAGCTAGCCAATCCATCCCAAGTATTATATCTATCCCAGGTGTATCTATCATAATAAAATTTGCTTTGAATTCTATTCCATTGATTTCTATCCAGACTGCGAAACAACCAAGTTTTTTTCGCAAAATTGATCCGGGGGAATAGACTACCATATTATTTTCTAGGTGTGTAGTCTTTATGTTTTGTTGTATGGCGAATTTCTTGCGCCGGTCTGGGGGGCTTGCTGTCCTCCTTGACGTCATGCGAGGCCCTGGTTTTGCTGCTAGATGCAAAACAGTTGAGGTTGAGGCGCTGGAAATTTCCTCTTCGGGCATGCACTGGCAAAGTGCTCACATTCACCACAGTCGAAGCAGGTGACGTCTGCTGCCCGATTTTGGGTACCAGACGGCTGTCCTCCATGGTTATATTACTGAATCATGGCTTGCTATGAGCGAGGACCTTGGGCTTGGAACCTCAGAGGTGGTGGTGCCGAAGGGCGTGTGTTTGATGGTTACCAAATGCGCAGTCTTGGCGTGCCGCTGCTTGCTGATTTCTACGCAAGCCATTTGCATTTGCGGCACTCCACTACTGTTCGGGTGCTATTCTCGACCTGGATGGCCTTGATGATCAAGTTATAGAAGTTGGGGATGTCATGGGCAGAGAGTGACCATTTCATCTCGTCATTGAGGCGCTCCCTGAATAGAGCAACCTTTCTTCCCTCATTCGGTATCTCTGAAGCAGCATAACGAGTGAGGTAGTTGAAGCGATGGAGGAACTTCATTACTGATAGGTTCCTTATAACACCCTGGCTATGCGGAAGCGAAGATATTACCTGAAGTCCAACACTATGCAATAATATGAAATAATTTCAAAAATATTTCAACTAATGGCATAAAGAGATCAACATCTAAAAGGATGAGTATAAGAATTGAATCAGAATTTAGCAACATATCGAACTCCATCATCCAATCATATTGAATCAAATATGATAAAGCTATCATATGTCTATACGAAGATCATTAAGCATTCACTAGTTAAACCAAGTCATAATTAATGAAAGTCTAAATCATCAGAACTCCATTTATTACAATCCAACTTATCAAATGAAAGATAATAACGAGTTCAACAGTTTAAAAGGGTGACAAATGTGAAGTGAAAGAAGTGATTCATGTGACTAATCCCTCCCATGCATGCCGTCTTCAATGTTTACCTAAAACAAATAAACACGGCAAGAATGAGTCCACGACTCAGCAAGTACAACAGAACAATATGAACAATACTGAATAAGAATAACAATCACAAAATAGAATACAAATGTAGAACGACTGAATAAGAACATAGCATCATAGAATAGAATTCGAATGTGGAGTGGATGATTAAGGACTTATCATCATAGAATAGAATATGCATGTAGAATGATAGAATAGAACCTATTGAAAGCTGAGAATGAGACCTACAAATATCTAGGAGACACTAATCCCTGAATCTGCTCGGATCTAATTCAAAACCGCGCATCAACAGATAGACATATTCAACCGATCTACACAGTAGCTACCATCTAGCATATGGAGACAATACGCATAAGATCGATCTACCAAAACTTATGGGGATCACAAATTTACCCACAAGAACGACACGGGACGCCGTTGAAACCTTCACGAAGACCTCCCCTTCTCTACTCCTTCCTCTTCCTCTCCCTCTTCCTCTTCTCCTCTACCATGGCCGGCAGCGCAAAGAGCTTCTTTCTCCTTCCTTTGGCCGGCAACAATGGAGAAGCACCAGAGGAGAGGGGGCATGCTACAGTAACATGCTACAGTATGGCAGCGCTATAGAAAAAAAGGGTTGTCAGCTAGGGTTTTGGGGAGTTGGGCACCTCCCCCCTCTTGGGCCCCTTATGGCCGGCCCTTGGGCCGGAATCCCAAGGTCCAAAACCCTCTCAATTTCTGAATTTTTGAGTAATTTCCTCTTTAATTTATGTTGTTCTCTCTAAATTTTATTGCATTCACTTGAATATTCAGGATATTACATTCTACCCCCTTAACAGAATTCGACCCCGAATTCTAACCGTCGAAATAAATAGAAGAACAACTGCCACTGAAATGAAACAACAATTAATTAACCCATTACGGATGTGAACACACCCAGATACGGCTCACACATGTGAGACTCCAGCTCCCCGTCGCTTCACGCTCACACGGATGCGCCCATGGCTCCTCAACATCTACCAACGTCTTATGCCCCAATGCTCGCCCTGACCTCTCTAGTATACATACTGGACGAGACTGAGACGTGGGATCTTACTTGATGGTCAACGGCTCTATCGAAACCTCAAATCTCAAATTTTTGAGGTTCCCACTTAGCACCAGAACTTACCAGACATTTCGGACCTCGCGTATGAAGTCGAGACGGTCATAGCTATACGCTCACTTCCTAATCCCTGCAACTGTCGAAAACAAATCAATGTACCTTGGGCCAACTTCCCTTTTGGTACTAAAGCACATAACATGCCCAACCCACATGAAACTCTTGTCCCACTTCTCAATCGGTTTCTTCATCTAACAAAGGAGCACCTCTTTTAACCAGGAACACACAACATAATTTGCTTTAAACAACTCTTTTATAACCAAAACCCAATTGAAAATAACAGATTCTCATTGCAACCACGAATGGTACCTTCACACTAAAAGGGTCAAATTCGGAAGTAGAGATTCATCATGAAATTCCTTTTGCTTTCCAAGTAGACAGTTTACAAATAAACACCACATAGGCCGAAAGAACAACTGCTCAAATACCCAAATCAAATACTTCCTTTAATTTTTCTGAATTGATAAGGACCACACATGCCATCATAATGCCAAGCTCAAATCTCTTAAATTGGCACCCTCAAAACGATGCTCAAACCGAAATACACCATCCTTACCTTTGTAGAGAGGCTCTATCGATCCCCACCGAAACACTCTAAACAACTCTTTCTACTAATGACATTAGTTTGACAGAACCCAATGCACCTCAAAATAGATCTCACGCAATCACATCACCTCAACTTTTGAGAATAAACAACTCAGAATCCTCAGTAAACACACTCATGTACTACATCAAAAGAGTTCTATCAATGATCATCCCACTGTTCGAAATCCGCCCTTTATTCTGTTTCCTCTACAAACTCATTGGGCGACCAAAGATCTAGCATAGAAAATGCAAAGTCCAAATTTAACCTCCAAAACCCCTACAACAAACTTTTCGTATAACAGATAGGGAAATCCTCATATTAAATACCTAAAATTCCCGCAATTCCAACATACTTGCTCATTGACATCTTCATGGAAACGTTTTCCTATCCAGATTACCCCTACAAAGATTAAAACTCTCAGAGGGTTACTCAATAAGACCGAGCCATTCTTGACATCAACTCAACCCTTCCCAATATCCCATTAATTGCCACAACGATTAAATTACTTTGTAATCCCAGTCTCATTAATTCACATCATCATGAATCACATACATAACCTCGCAATAATAACCCAACCGCAACACTCTATAACTTGATCAAGATTTCCATACTTTCGATAATCCCCAACATTTCAACATGAATTAAGGTTCTAGAATTACATTTTACCATAGGTTCTACTTAGTCGTAACACTAATCGCTTCACTTCAATGACAAACATTCCATTTAAATCAAATTTCCTCCAAGCGGTACAAGTAAAAACCAATTCATCTTCTACTACTCCTCCAATAGTTTGGCAGCAAAATCTCAGCACTACAGTTACTTGACCACCACCAAACCGTTGCCAATTTACGCTTTGTAAAACCTTATAACACAAATATGTTGATCCTTTCTCAAAAGGAAGAGGCGAACAAGGCCAAGTTTCGACACACAAGGAAACGTTGCTCCTCACAACGAGCAAGAAATCAAAAGAAATAATCTGGTAACGATTGTCGGGACCCAAAATTATGATTCTGAACCCTCTGTGTATAATGCACTAGTCCAAGATCACGCTAGTGCACACAGTGTCCACACAAGCGATAAATAAACTAACGATTAGTTTGAATAACAAATAAGGGTTTTGACCTTATGGTCGAGTTTACACTTATTGAGCCACGCAGGGCTAACAGAGAATAAAATAGCAGCGGAACAGAAATAACTTCAACGTAGATCCCATCAATTCACCACAGGCAACCAACTGGGATTCAGACCTTAACGATCATCAACTTTCGACGAACTCCTCCTCGAAAGCAGGCGTAGACTCCTCTTCTTCTGTAGGTTTGGGCGCAAGTTTTACAACAAGCGTGAGTACACAACCGTACTCGCAAATCATACCACAGAATGCAATTTATATATGCTGGCTTATTCCAAAAGGAAAGGCTTCTGTGGTTCTTTTGCATGAGAGCAATATTTGTAATTGAATACAATAATAGATTGAAAGCATAATTCAAAACAAATAGACAATATTAATTTAACAGTTATTTTCACAAAGATACAAATCTAACAGATTATTTCACATAGCCATATGACTTAGATCACATAGCTGCCATCCCAACATTTTATGAAAACTACCCCTCGTGTGAAATCCCTGAGCATGTCCACGACCGCGACGCGGCTATTCGAATAGTTTGATTTAACACTCTGCAGAGTTTGTACACTTTACCCACAAGATACAACTAGTGTAGCTAGCACCAATCGTAACAAAACAGTTCAGAAACTTCATCTCAAACATTGACATTCCCAATGTGCTTTCCCGCCAGACCAGCCCACAAAGAATACTAGTCCGACACACACCGCTGGACAGAGATGCAGCGAACCGTCCTGCGATGCAACTACCAAGTAGTCACACCTCCACCCTGTCACATAGCCTAACCTATCCACCTGAACATCAATGCCGAGAATCAATAACCTACTATGTTAGGCCCGTCCCATCAGGCATGTGGTCGTACAGTAAGGCTCAGTTCAATGATGCACAAAGTTAAGTCCTTAATTGACCAAGGATTATCATTCCCATTCACACAGTCCACCATATCACACAGTATCCACCACTTGCATCAGTCCAAATCCTTTACCACCTAGTTGGTTTTAGTGCAACACATGCTATCATGAAGTAATAACACATAGCACACAGTTTTACACAAAGTTCCATAGTCACTTAGTCAGATTTAATATTTGCAACTCAAATGAGATGTAAGACTCGTAGCATGGCTAAGCAATTGTACTCGCATCTAACCAACCCACGTTGGTGCTATAATATTACCAACTAACAACCAATCTAGGGTGACAAGGGATTATGACATACAAAGCCAAGGTGTTATAACAAATTGGATAATAACTATACCCAAAAACATTTAAACACATAATTAAAATAGAATGCAATACTTGAAACAAAGTAATTTGAAAACTGGGTTCAAGATGATCAAAGGTATGACTTGCCTTGGAAAAGGTCTAGGTACTGGTCTTGATCTTGAGGTGCTCCTTCTTCTCCAAAATTCCCCGATGTATCGACGTCTACTTGCAAACGCAACAAATAAACAAAACAAATAAATAACAGAGGCAAAACCGTCTCCAAAAAATTAAATAAAAATCTCAGATAAATAGATCTCGAATTTAGATAAATTTTGGAATTTGAATGGGCTTAATCGGAGTTCGGATGCAAAAGTTATGGGCTCTGGAAGTTTCAATCTAAAAGAAACCCTAATTTTGAATTTACTGGAATTTTCGAATTATTTCTTAATAGAAAAATCGGATTATTGCGCAAGCATGACGTCAGCACAGGGATTTCGGAAATTAAAAGAATAAAAAGAAAATACTGACATGTGGGACCCACATGTCAGAGAGATGGCTCACGGTAGACTAGGTCTCCGAGCCGATTAGATCTGGAACCGGTGGACCGTGCCACGCAGGCGCACACGTGCCTACTGACATGGCGCCACGCATGCGACACGTCGGCGGCGGGCTGAGCTAGCGCTGAGGTGGCGACTGACGCGGCGACGGAGGCTCGGGAACCGTGGGCTCTGGCGAACGGCGGCTCCTCGTCGGCAGTGGGTGGTACTGGCTTGAAGAGGGTGCAACGGCGATCACGATGGGGTGCTCGCGGGTGCTCGGGGTGTGACGAGTGTGGTCGACGGCGAGCGTTGAGCGGCAGAGGAGCTCCGGGCTCGTTGGCGACGACGCTAGAGAGGTCCCCCGGCGAAGGCGACGTTGGCTCTGAGATGCGGGCGACGCGACGGTCCCGAAGATGGTGTCTGGTAGCGGCGAGGGAAACTGGAACGGCGGCGGTGGCAACAAGGTCTTGCGGCCAGCGTCGGAGACGAAGGCGGCGATTAGGGCTTCTGGCGGCGTTTCGATGGCGGCGGCTAGGGTTTCGAGGGCGACGCGTCACGAGGTGCACCTCACGAGGGTCCTCGGGGCCTTAAATAGCCCCAGGAGGTGTGTCCGCGAAGAACATGGCGCGGCGGCGGAGAACTCGGACGGAAGGAGGAGTCCGCGTCGAGAACGACGCTAACGTGGCAGACGAGGCCCACATGGCAACGGGTGGGGCACGAACGCGGATGCGTGCGAAATGGCGCGGCTGCGAACGGACTCCAAAGATCTGACCGTCCATCCACGATCGAACGGTCTAAAGCGCTGGTGACATTCGGACCCCCCCGAACGATCACACCGCATCTGACCGTTCAATCTTGATCGAATGGTGAAGGGTGAGCCGAGCGCATGGAGAGAGAGAGAGACTGAGAGACTGACAGGTGGGGACCACCTGTCAGCAGAGGCGGGCGTGCGTGCTAGATTGGGCTGAGGCGATCGCGCGATTGGGCGCTTCGCAGGCCTCACGCGTGGGAAAGGAGATTGGGCCGAGGAGATTCGGCCCTAAGACAAATCCGAGATTTTAATTATATTTTCTATTTTGGAAAATAGCAGAAATTCCAAACAGCAAAAGAAAATAGCAAATGAACTCAGAAAAATTCTAGAAAATATATCTGAGCACATAGAACCCAAATAAAATAGTTTTGACTATTGTTCATGTTGGGATTATTCACATTAAATGCTTTTGATTCTAAAGTCCAATATTAAGCTTTTGAATTAAATTCAAATAAAATCAAATGGTGACTTTTCTCCCTACTAACTATTTAAAAGGTTTTTCAAGCTCAAAAAATTGGGATGTCACAAACCTCCCCCGCTTAAAGGAATCTCGACCCCGAGATTCAGGCTATCTAGGGAAAAGGTTGGGAAACTCGACTTTTAGCTCTTCTTCACGCTCCCGCGTTGCTTCTCCTTCCGAGTGGTTGCTCCACTGAACCTTACAAAAACGAACAATCTTGCTTCTTGTGTGGCGCTCACGACATCCAAACTTTTGACTGGCTGCTCCTTGTAGGTAAGATCCTCCTTCAAGTCAATCGACTCTAGTGGGGATTGCACTTCTAGTACACGAAGACACTTCTTCAACTGCGAGACATGAAACATATGATGCACTCCTGCTAATGACTGCGGTAGCTCTAACTGATAAGCAACTTCTCCACGGTGCTCCAAAATCTTGAACGGACCAACATACCTAGGGGCAAGCTTCCCTTTGGTATGAAACCTTTTGACACCTCTGAGCGGAGTAACTCAAGATAAACAAAATCCTCGGGTTCAAAGCTGAGATCACGACGACGATTATCAGCATAGCTCTTATGCTTGGACTGAGCTATCTTCAATCTTTCTTTGATCATGGCCACTTGCGCTTCTGCTTCTTGAATGATGTCTGGACCGAATACCAAATGTTCAGCTATGTCGGTGTTTTAGAACCGATCTTACGTGAAGATTGTTTGATTCGGGGGGTCTCCACAATTGATCACACGCATTTAAGAAGAAGACACGGATTTTTATACAGTTCGGCCTTCTCCGTTGAGAATAACAACCCTACTCCCGTATCTTGTATTTGCTCTTTGGATTACAATCGAATAAGTATTTTCCTAATCTGTTCTCCAAAGAATGCTCTATTTCTTCTTTCCCAAAAGCCTCCCCTCTATCTCTAATGTATACCTATTTCTACTAAGCAATAGTGGACGTTGTCCTTCCAGCTAATTAGTCGCTCATTATTATGTAATAATGAGAGTAATTACCGTAGTAGTAACCTCCCATGTCACAATCGCCACGATCGAGAGAGTGGGAATTATCTACAGTTTTGTCAGAGATAACTGCGTATTTTGACTGCTTAGATTCTCACTATTTAATGGGCCGTCAAACGGGTGGGTCCATGAAGTCGTGAGGAACCCGTAGTGCCCCAATCGTAGAAAAACTTACGACCGCACATACTGTAACGATCATACCATAGTCGTAGAAGAGCTTACGACTAGGTAGTAGTCGTAACGATTATACCATGGTCGTAGAAGAGCTTACGACCAGGGGGTAGTCGTAGGGATTATACCGTGGTCGTAGAAGAGCTTACGACCAGGGGGTAGTCGTAGGGTAGCCTACGACTTCCTGACTAGTTCTTCCCTTTTGATATTTAAGGGGTATATCTTATGACGTCATATTTCTTGATTATGGAGTAAATAAATGTGGATTATTTAGATCCTCGTCATCTAGCCCCCCAGCTTCAAGTGAAAATAACTTACTTGAGTGAAGGGTCGTATACGATCCTTTGACCACTAAGGGGTAGTCGGTAGGAAAACGTTGAAGGAAAAACTCTTCAACCCTTGTTTCTCTCGACCAGGAATATGCTTGATCGAGGTAATTGGTTTAAGGTTGTCACGACTACGAGATGTCTTACGACTTTGAAGCCGTCGTAGCCTTAAAACCGAAATAAGGTTTTCCCGGTTGGTCTTTCACTTGACCCGGGGGTCAAGATGGTAATTTCATTTGAGGTGTGAAAAGGTGTCTTGGGACTTTCCATAGGGCAGGTAAAAAAGCCTGTCCGTTGAAACGATTCCTGAAGCGGTGGCGACTGTTGGGATTCCGCGACATTTCATCTCAACTATGCGGTTATAAAACGGGCCACAGGGGAAGAACTTAGGGTTCTTACCTTTTTACCCAACAGTCTATTGCTTTCTTGTTTATTCCGCCGCCGGTTACTCCGTACATTTTCTTGAAGCTTTCCCAACCTTAAATCTTCTCGTTCTTGAGAGAAAAATGGCGAGATTGTCTCGAATGGGCCGAGTCGGAGATGGACGATGCAAAATGATCGCTTTGGTCGCCGAGAAGATCCCCGAGGGTCTTCTCGTGACTTGGATTGCGCGAATGGGCGCATTGGCCTTCGGGAGAGGTAGGCCAAATTCCGCCTTCCGTGCTTCTTGTGAGTGTGGCCTTCGATTGCTCGCTCACCCTTTCCTCACGCTCGCATTTGAGCACTTGAGGTGGAATTAGTGAACCTTGGTCCTAATTCCATCACGATGTTAAGTGTATTCGTGTACTTGTGTGAGGCCTACCTAGGATTCCGACGACCTCGAGCTGCTCCATTATTATTATGGAATGGCTCGTCAGCCGAGATCGCCGGTAGCCGTGGTCCAAGCTCCATGACAACAATTCAAGGAGTATATTCAGATGTTTACCCGGCCGTCCCGGCGGGTTGGAAGAAGAGGTGGTTCTCTCGAGGTTACCCAGAAGATAGCCTCTCGCTCGCTGGACGAGCCGCGAACGATCTTCTTCCCGGACTCGACTCGAGATCTCGACCGGATAGCCCCTATATTCAAGCTATCAAAGACTTGAAGTCGGAGGGCTCACCGGTTGGCACGTGGTGAAGGACTTCATCACGCGCGGATTAGTCCTTTGAAGACAAGGGTCCCTCCCATGTGGAGGTACTCAGAAAGGACGACCCAACCGGGGACTACAAGGACGGTGAGTAGAAAGACTTACTCTTTGGTTTTATCCTTGGTTAACCCCGATTTAGTCTGCTTAATCGTATTGTCCATATTCCCGGATCTTTCGCGAGCGGAGGTTGACGCTGCGTGTCCGGCTCATCTGCGAAGCATCCGGCGAATATGGCGGCCCCTCAAATCCTCGCGGTTTTGACCACAAAGGAGAAAGAAAGGCGCCTAAAGGTAATCAAACGACTCTGCCTTTAGGTGTTTTATTGTCGTAGAATAGTATACGACTAGCTGATTTGTTGCAGAAAAACTTATGACTAAGTACTGATCGTAGAAAAACTTACGACCGGATGTAATCGTAGAATAACTTACGATTAGACAATGTCGTAGAAAAACTTACGACTTAACGTAATCGTAGAATGACTTACGATTAGATAATGTCATAGAAATACTTATAATTTTTGAGCTGATCATACAGACCACTTTTCTCCTTCTTCAACAGAAAGTTGGCATGGAGAACCGCCGAGACGACGAGGAAGTCGAGCTGGTGGTTGTAGGGGCGACTATGCAGACGGAGTCAGCGAAGTCCCCTCCATCTAAGAAGCGCCGACTGGTAAAAGTCGGCGACAAGGGGGGTTCGAGTTCTGCTCCTCCTGCTCCTTTTGCTAAGTTTGTCGCAGATCTAGCCGCGGCAAGAAAGAGAGCAGAAGAAGAGGCTCTTGCCCTTAAGCGCAAGGTCCCCAAAGTTAAGGTACCTTTCTACTACGATGACAAGTCCTTCAGCCGCTTCTCGCGCTTTGTAAGACAGCTAGAAAAGGAGAACTGAAGGAGTTCATGTCTTTGTGAAGGAAACTATTGCTCAAGTGGAATCGAAGCCGTGGAAGCAAGATTCTCGGGGTGGTCGAGACCGATCTCGCCCACTGGAAGTCGGGAGGAGATGACTCTGTTGTTCCCGAGTGCATCTCAACCAATGGTGGTTGAGAAGAAGTCGAAGAAATCTTCCGTTGGGAAGGTTGCTCCCAAATTTCGGTTAGGTCCAAAAGACAGAGGTATGTAAAATAAAACACATAAGTGTAATGACTACTTACTGCTTTATTTGTTGACTTATTGTTGCGCTTATGATTCTCACCCGCGCCTTCAAATTTCTGGGAACTCTCATAGAGGATCCGTTATCACCCCTTCAACCGGCGGGGTGCGACAACGACGATGGTCGAAGATCTAGCTCATCGCCCCGCCGCAGAAGAGGCCGCAGCTGTCAAGTCGCCACGAAGGCCAATGATGTTGAAGTCGCCACGACATCCGAGTGTCGAGAGACCGTGATGGAGGTCACACAAGCCTCGAGGAGGCACCAGAGACGCACGGCGCGAGAGCGCCACGCGCCGCCGGCAAGGAGGTCGTTGAGGATGTTCCTCCAGCCTCCGGTGGAGTTCACGCCACGCAGTCGAGGAAGAGGAGTATTTCAACTTTGCTCGACTTCTTTGGCCCCGACTCCATCGTAGGATCTTCCGCCTACCGCTCCCGCGATCGAGTTCCCCACCCCAAGAGCATTGTCAATTGCGAGACGATTTGACAATTAACGACTTGAAGGGTATGGTGGAAGCGAGTCGAGGAGATGGATGAGCTAAAGGATCCATCACGAATAGTCTCCATGTTTGATTGGTCAAACATGAACGTAAGTATTTATCGATACTCACTTAGGGTTTTATCTCTTTATCTTATCGCTTCTCTCTTTTCGAGAGCCGTTGAGCAAGTCGCTACGATTTGCGAGTACAATCGGCAACTTGTCAAGCTTCGACAAGAAAGGCAACACTCGCGAACAAGCGCAGAGGTGGTGAGTGACACTCGTAACCGCTTGTCGTAGAAAAGCTACGACTTATACTAGTCGAGAAAAACTTACGACTAGGGGTGGTCGAGAATAACTTACGACTACCCATTGGTCATAGAAATGCTTATGACCACTTGTTTTCATGTCTACTCTTTTATCTTTACAGTTTAAGAGCGACTAAAAGACCTTGGTCGATTCGCCGACTTTGAAAAAGCCGAGTCAAAGAAGCTAAGGGACAAAGTCACTGACCTCCTGAAGAAGCTTCAGGAGGCTAACTCTGCAGCTAAACAGTTGCAGGAAAAAATAAATAGTACGTATTACTACGACTGCTTCTGATCTTGGTTTCTGCATCCCTTTGCTTTTTGACCTCTTATTCTTTTGTAGAAAAAGAAGTCGAAAATAAGACCCTTCAGTCCAATATGGGGGCTCTCCGGACTGAGGTTAATGAGAAGACCTCCGTTGTCCGCGAAATCTCCCGGATCGCGAAGGAGAAAGACCAAGAGATTGAGAACTTGGGTTCTCAATTAGCTGGTAAGTAGAACTTTTACCTGCTATTTATTCATTCTATCTTCTCATAGAATCGTTTTTCTTATTCAATCCTCGCTCTTATCAGACCGATTGACTTAAATAAAGCGACTCCATGAGGCTTCGACTTATTCCCAGGAGGAGACAAAATCAATGAAGATCAATCTTCAAGATAATATCTCACTTCTGAACAATGTACTCGATGGGCTTCGTGCCGGGAGGGTTGTTCCTCGTGACGACACGATGGCCACTCATACGAGTGCCATTGGGGAACAAGTCGGTACTCTGAACGAGATGATATCTTAATCTTCATTCTGTTGAAGCCGACTTCGACAAAGACCGAACTCTGCCGAGAAGTCGATCAAGAGATGCGATGGTTGGCGAGAAGGTCGCGGAGGAGATGCAGATAGAATCTCCCTAGACAGAGTAGTCTTGTAATATATTCTTGTATAAACAAGTCTTTTTTGGTGGTGACGCCTAAATATATGATCCTTTTTCCTGCAAATTATCTTGTAGAGTAAATAGTCACTCGTAAGATAAAAGAAGAAATAGTTAGACCAGATATGAGCGATTCCTCCTTCCTTCCGTATCTTTCCTGCGAATCATCTCATAGAGTAGTTAGTAACTCGTAGGATGATATCTTTAGAAAAAATTAGACTAAGAAACGAAGTCATGTTTATAACTTTATCCTAGTTCTGCTACTTACTTAGTTTATTTTTAATAAACTAGGTAAGTAGTAAAGAAAGGGTTCTGAAAAAACAGAGAGGTTTGTTCGTCTTAGAGTTGTCAAATATCGACTTGTTTGCACTAGTCGAAAGAGTAGAAACAGATCGACGCTAGGAAGCTCCTCTAGTGGGCGTGACCACGTGCAGAGAAAAAGGTTTCACTAGGTGATGTTACCATCTCCACCAGATTAATTAACTCGATAATGACGACTAGAGCGAAACAAGCTTCTCGAGTACCTTAAGGATTCATTCGCTACATTCATCTTTCCGACTTAGTTGTTACGGCAAAAAAAGTAGGAAACCGAACGACATTAGGAAGTTCCGTCTAGTGGGCGTAACCACGTGCGATGTGAGAGGCTTCGACTAAGTGTGTTTCTTCCTTCGACCAAGAAACTAATCAAGTTATTTGAAAAGGTAGCGAATGCATCTCAAAGAAAAGGTTACTCTTCTCGCTTTATTTTTGAAATAAGCTAAGGTGATATGAATTAAGCAACAACTTTCACCATTTTTCCGAGCTCAATAAGCTTTGTACTCGATTGTTTAAGAACGAAGCAATATTAGGAAGCTCCTTCCAATAGCGAGAACCACATGCGAGAGGAGAGACTTCACTAAATGTATCGCCCTTTTGCTAACCATTGTACAGAAGGATGAGAAGAAAAAATGGTCGAAAGAATAAAAGTGAGATTCAAAATAGACAAAAAGATAGGGAGAACTCGTTGCTTTATTGCCGTTGAAGTTTGTTACACATAAAATTTGCGAATCGGTCAATGTTCCAAGAATTTGAGAGAACACGACCGCCTTCCATTGCAAGTCGCATCGATCCCTGACGACGCGTTTCGACCACCACGGTGTAAGGACCTTCCCACTTGGGGGAAAGTTTGTTCCGATTAGACCGGGATTGATAAGTCTCAATACCAAATCACCGCAATGAGGCGCGAGGTTGACCTACGATCATAGTATCTGCGCGCAGGCTTGTTGGTAGACCGCGAACGGAATAAAGCTTTGTTCCTCTATTCTTGAGCGAGTTGATGTCGTCGCTCAAGATGTTCTTGAGACGAGTCGTGAAACTTGTCGACTCTTTCTCGACTTGATCTTAATTTCTGCAGAAGCATGGCTTCAGACCAAAACTAGAAAGAAAGGTGTTTCTCCGTAGCTCGGCAAGTCGTCGTACAAATTGCCCATATCTCAAGGTAATTCCTGCACCCAAGCCCCGAGCGCTTTACGGTGATCAAGACTCGTGTCTTTATTCCTTCATTATCCGCCGTTCGCTCTCTCGATACTCCGTTGCTTTGGGTGTGTGCGACGGGCGTAACACAAACGAAGTTCCCAACTCGCCGCAAAATTCCTGAAATTTTGCGCTTGTAAATTGTTTATCGTTATCCGTGATAATTCGACTTGGTACTCGAATCAAGTGATCACACATCTCATCATGAACCGCTTTGTTGCTTCGTTGTTATCCCAACACGAGTTCGGCTTCTATCCATTTTGTGAACGTATCAATGGCCACAAACAGAACTCAAACCTCCCGGAGCTCGGTAACGGCCGAGGATATCGAGACCCCAAGTTGCAAAAGGCCATGACAAAGGAATTGTTTGCAACGCTCGAGCCGGTTGGTGTATTTGCCGCTATGAAACCGACATCGCATACATCTTTTAACCATCTCCTTGGCATCGTAGAGGGTCATAACAATAAAAACCTTGTCGAAAAGCTTTACCAACCAGTTGTTCAGAGGAAGCATGAGTTCCACAGATCCTCCGTATGTCGTGAAGGAGTTTTAATCCTTCGCTTATGGAATACATCGCATGAGCACCCCTTGGGTTCCTCTTTTATAAAGAACACCTTCGACCAAAGTATACATTTTGGCTTTTCGGGATAATCGATCTTGTAACACCCCAGGACCCACATTACCCTGGAATGCCACTAACCACTCTCCAATTGAACATAAGTGGAAGAAAAATAACTAATGGACACAATAATAACGGATAGAGATCAATAAATTAAAACAACTACTAGCAATTTAATCCAAGAGTAGTCCACAAATTCATCATTAATAAATCAAAAGAACACTCGCCAATAGCTAGTCATTAGGCTAGTTTCCTCTCAACTTTATTACAGCATAAATCTATGAATTGAGTGCATTATTGAAGTGTCGCTCTACCCATCCCAGGAATGCTCAAGAATCACCTGAAAGGGGGAAAGAAACAACAAGGGTGAGATAAAATCTCAGCAAGTAACTTGAGTAACAGGTTATTCAAATAACAAGCAAGCTACATCACAATTTATATTATTGCATGACCGCAACCACATTCCACTTTCTCATTCAATAAACCACATGGACTAACATGAGTCCTGCCTCATAAGATTTCAAACATTGGTATAAGTATGCATTTCCTCCATCCACAATTTTAATGCAAATGCATGCCATGCTCCACACCACTCTTACCCATCAAGATAAGAGTGTGCATCGTCACTCTGAATGTACGATGTCAGATCTTTGACGTCTGATCGCTGACCTTAAGCGGCGACATCCACAATGCAATGTCATGATATGTTATGAATGATATGATACTCATAAACCACATAAGTGCCATCCTCATAAGGGCACTAACAAGATTAACTTTTATTACTACCACACAGCCACTATGGAAAATACATCCATGATCCACATTCGGCACATAAAGTAACCACCTCATGACCACACGCAAGATATCCGAAGTAAAACATTCAATTATTAATTGTTGTTATCACCTCATTTGTAAGTCAAACAACCATGGCATAATACTTCAAAATACGAGAATCATATAGATTGCAAGTAGTAAGAACAACCAATTAAACGGTACTAACACTGCTACAATTACTTGCCTTCCACGATGCGACGCGTTAGCCGGCCAAGGTGATACTCCTAAACCTGAGGCTTCACCTCCTAAACAAATAAAATAATTTCAATAAGGACATAATATACCCAGCGCTACTAATCGGCGTTCTACACCGCTTCCCTGATGACTCAAATCGAGTTTACAAAGTGAAACGAAAACAACGTTTCTCGCCATATACCGCTTTCGACAGCAGCACGGTAATTGCCATAACTCATGAACTGGAAGTCGAATAAACCCAATTTCTGTAGATTCTTAACTGACTAATCTACAATACTCTAGTTGACACGACAATCCAATTCGGCCAAAATAATAGGCTAACCATTGTTTGAACTTTCAGATGTGAAACTGCCTACACGTTCAACAGCAAAACTAAAATGACCATAACTTTTAATAGGTAACTCCGAACTGATCGTTCTTTATCAATCTGAAAAGGTTATCGAATTATCTACAATAACCTATTTGTGTGAACTTTCAGATTCTACCAATTTCCCTTTCATATGTTAGGAAATAACCAGACAGATTATTCTCGTCAGATTTCTGGCAGCAGATACTAAATCGACCATAACTTTTGACTCAGACCTCGGAATTGAGTGATCTTCGTGGCTACTGAAAGATAACGACAGATCCCACATAACTCTAGGAGATGGAATCTTAAAATTCAGCCTCTAACTACACGAAATCACCCACGCAAGGTACTGGACAGAATCGAATCTTCTGCAGCCAAACCTTTATCCAACAATTCTAATCGGTTTCGCATCTACTACGGATCAAACAGCGGGGAAGGCATCTCGTTACCCTTGTAGAACCACTAGAGCTTGCTGAACCAATCCCCACGCAAGATCTTCTTCTCCTTTTCCTCCTTCTTCTCCTTCTTCTCCTTCCTCTCTTTTTCCTTCTTGCGCAAAGGGGCAGCAGCCTGGACAGAGGGGAGGCACAAGGGAGCAGCACCCTGGGCAGAGGGGAGGCGCAAGGGAGCAGCACCCTGGGCAGAGGGGAGGCGCAAGGGAAAGGGGGAGGGGGCGGCTGCAAGTGGGAGGAGGGAAAAAGGGGAGGGGCGGCTAGGGTTTGGGGAGGGTGGCACCTCCCCCCCCTTTGGCCGGCCACTACAGGGCCAGATGGGCCAAGGCCCAGGCCCAAGTGGGTGTGAAGAAGCGGAAAAACCCTCTCTTTTCTTGCTTTGACGAATTCTGACATAAACTTTTCCCCGATTAAATAATCTCTACCGATTAAATTTAATTAACCTGATTAATGGCTTCTCACACTTCCGGAGTATTACATTCTTCCTACCTTAAAATGATTCGCCCTCGAATCCATCTCTTCAGACCACAAAGAAAAGAACAACAAGAAAAGAGCAACCCAAACTAGGAGTACTCACCAGCCTCGAAGAGCTCGGGGTACTTCTTTCGCAAAAGATCCTCCAGCTCCCACGTAGCCTCTCTCTCAGACTGATTCGTCCAAAGGACCTTCACATACTTGATGGTCTTATTCCTCAAGACCCGCTCCGACGCATCCAAGATACGTACTGGCCGACACTCCACAGTGAGATCCTGCTCCACTGTGACCTGTTCCAGGTCAATCTTGTGTTCGGGATCCCGCAAGTATTTCTCAAAGATAGACACATGGAAAACATTGTGCACACCACTCAATGAGTTTGGCAACTCCAAACGATAAGCCAAACTACCCACCCGAGCAACCACTGGAAAAGGACCGATGTACCGCGAGCTAAGCTTCCCGGTGGTACCAAACGAACAATACCCTTGGTTGGAGACACCAAGGAGCACAAGGCTACCCACCGCAAACTCCAACTCTCGCGCGAACATCCGCATAACTCTTTTGTCGGCTCTGAGTACCAACAAATGTGTTCGACGAACCTCTCGCACTTTCTCCACGGTCTGCTGAACAAGATCCGGACCAAGCAACGACTTCTCACCCACTGCATCCCAACAAAGAGGGGAAACACACCTCCGACCATACAAAGCCTCAAAAGGAGGCATCTTGATACTCGCCTGATAACTATTGTTATAAGCGAACTCTGCCAAAGCCAGATAGTCCTCCCAACTGCCCTTCCAAGATAGTACGCAAGCACGAAGCATGTCCTCCAGGGTCTGAATGGTCCGCTCTGACTGACCATCCGTCTGAGGGTGAAAAGTTGTACTGAGGGAAACTGTCGTGCCCAACGCAGCCTGAAGACTCTGCCAGAACTTAGAGACAAACTTGGCATCTCGGTCAAAAACAATGGACTTGGGTACACCGTGCAGTCTCACCACCTCTTGGATGTACAACGGGGCTAGGTCCTGCGTTGTGTTGGTCGTCTTTATCGGAATGAAGTGTGCGGACTTGGTAAGCCTGTCCACCACGACCCATACTGCATCTCATCCTCGGGGCGAGCGCGGCAATCCAACCACAAAGTCCATAGTGATATGCTCCCACTTCCACTCAGGTACCTCCAAGGGCTGCAACAAAACAGCAGGACGTTTGTGCTCGGCCTTTACCTGTTGACAAACGCCACATGCAGCGACATATTTAGCAATATCCACCCACATCCGCTTCCACCAAAAGATTTGTTTCAGATCACGATACATCTTGGTCTCTCCTGGATGTACCGAATATGGGGTCCGGTGAGCCTCACGAAGAATATCATCCTTCACCGGTGATTTCTGGGGTACACACAGCCGTCCTTTGAAACGAACCGCACCGTGTTCATCCACACTAAAGTCTCGAACGCCTCCGAGATCCTCTTCCGCACCTCTGAAAGGAGCCGATCGTGCTGTTGAGCTTCACGAACGCGCTCAGGAATGGCAGACTGGATGATCATCTGTGTCTCTGCCTGCGCAGATCCAGTAAGACAGAAAGAAATACCCATCTTCTCAAACTCCGAGACCAAGGACAACGCTACCTGAGGTACCCCTGTCCTGCTTAGGGCATCAGCCACCACATTAGCCTTACCAGGGTGATACTGGATAGTCGGGTCATAATTTTTGATTAACTCCAACCACCTCCGCGGCCTCAAATTTAGCTCTCCCGAGTGAATATATACTTAAGGCTCTTGTGATCAGTGAAGATATCGCCTTTGCTCCCCATACAAGTAATGCCTCCATGACTTCAGAGCAAACACAACTGCTGCCAACTCGAGATCATGAGTGGGATAATTCTGCTCATGAGTCTTCAACTGTCTAGAAGCATAAGCGATTACTCGGCCCTCTTGCATCAGCACACAACCGAGTCCAATCCGAGAAGCATCCGTGTACACCGTGAAGCGCTTGCCACTCCCGGGCAAGGATAGGATAGGTGCATTCACCAGCTTGTTCTTCAAAGTCCGAAACCCAGCCTCACAA
This sequence comes from Ampelocalamus luodianensis, assembly GCA_036346255.1. NCBI lineage: Eukaryota > Viridiplantae > Streptophyta > Magnoliopsida > Poales > Poaceae > Ampelocalamus > Ampelocalamus luodianensis. Next base: position 40,024,899 of record CM070626.1, read on the forward strand.
GCGTCCGTCCACACAAAAGGAACCCCCTTTTACGTGAGTCGGGTCATTGGTTTAGCAATGATAGAAAAGTCTCAGACAAAGCGCCGTAATACCCGGCAAGACCAAGGAAACTCGGATCTCTAACACATTGGTTGGCCTCGCCATCGCACCACTCTTGCCACATTCTTGGATCCACTTTAATACCGTCTTGATCGATGGTATGACCCAAAAATCCTACTGGATAACGTAAAGCACATTTCTTTAGCTTCGCATAGTATTTATTCCTCCAAGAGTATCTAGAACCAGTTGAGATGCAACTCGTGGTCCTCCTCCGCTTTGGAATAAACCAGATGTCGTCGATGAAGACCACCACAAAAGAATCCAGTACTCATGGAGCATCCTGCTCATAGCTTCCATAAAGACAAAGGGGCATTAGTCACCCAAAAGACATAACGACATATTCGTAATGCCCATACCTTGTGCTAAAAGTCGTCTTCTCTATATCCTCCTCCACGATCCACGCTTGATGGTAACGGTGATCGCAAATCAATCTTGGAAAATATTTTGGCACCTCTCAACCGATCGAAGAGATCTTCAATCGAGGCGAGGATACTTGTTCTTGATTTTCACTTGATTGAGTGCTCGATAATCCACACAAAGCCTCTTGGTGCCATCCTTCTTTCCCACAAACAACCGGAGCAGCCCAAGGTGACGTGCTCGGTCTAATGAACCCTTAGCTAAGAGTTCATCCAATCGCTTCTTTAATTCCACTGCTCAATCGTGCCATCCGTCACGGGACTTAAAAATAGGCCGTGCACTTAACAAGCTCAATACGGAAGATCGACTCCGCCTGGTGGCAAGTCGGGAGCTCATCGGGAAAACATCCGGTACTTGCGGACTACCGTATGTCCTCTAACCTCAAGGCGACCTCGTGACCTCAACCAAAGCCCACAACAACCCCGACTTCGCATCCGCGATTAGGAAACAATCGCACAAAGAACAAGAGAGAGTACCGCGGAGCACTCCCTTGGAAGACAACTTCATGCCTAGACAGAGAACACAAGGTGACCGTCTTCCAGAAACAAGAAATAACGGCTTGATACCGCGTGAGCCAATCCATGCCAAGGATCACATCGAAGGGCTCCAGGGGTATAACCACCAAATTCGCCACGAACTCCTCATCTGCTAGAATCACCACACAACTAGGGCAAACACGGGAACTGGAAATAAGCCCACTAGGAGAACTAACAACCACTGCTGTGAGGACCCCAGTTTATTCGACTTGTAATGCTTAGCCTTCCATCGACCCTAGCATCACAATTCAAATAAACCAAGCCTCAGGATATGTATACTTCCCAGAAATGCAGTATACACACCCCGTTACAAAATTATGCATCAAATCCATACACGAGAGGTTACAATAATAAAACTTCAATGAATACAGCAGATAGAAATTACAAGATAAAAATAAACTACACAGCGGAAGCAAAAGCCATAAGATGGCGATAAATAAAAGAGCCAATTAGTGTGCCTTTACCCACAAGGCAACCAACCGAGCCGCCAAGCTAGTCGTCAAACCCGAAGCGCATCTCACAAAAGGGAAGCCCTTGGGGCTCACCTTCTTCCTCTGCAACAAAAACATTAAGCAAAGCACCTGAGTACAAAAATTGTTTTTGTACTCGCAAGACTGACGTGTAAGGGTAACAGAACTATAATTTAACTACATGCAAGCTTTATTTAAGTGGAGGGCTCGACTTACTTTTAGCGTAAAGCAAGTTTTCTTTTGCAATAATGTAATAGTTTTGAAGGCGCTTTAACAATTCAATTTTTATTTGCGAAATAACAATGATAAAGATAGTAGTGATAAAAGACATCCCGGAGATGACCAACCCAATGGCCATCACAACAATAGTATGAACGCCTGCTCATACCAACCCATCAAGTTTTAATTAAAATGTTGTAGTCTAACTCTTGAAAAGCTTACCCAAGCGTGTCCATCACCTAGGGCGAGGCTATTCGAATAGTTTTTAACCTGCAGGGTGTACCATCTGCACCCACACTTCGCATCGCCTTTAAGCCAAAGCACACTACCAAGGTATGTTTGCACAGCTAAGTCCTACGAGACTTTTTCCAATATTGTGTATTAACTACGAGCCGCTCGTATGGATAGAAATCCATACGCTTACATGGTAAAGCCGAAAAGACAACTACCCACTCAGGATAAAGCTTTTCGGACAACTACCATGCTCCCACCTCCATCCCTCCTGCGACCTCCTGCGACCGGAGCCAATTCACGCCAAAGTACTAGGTCAAGAGAGGTCCCATATACTCTAGTGTGGTTAGCACGAAATGCTGGATAAAAATTCACTCACAAGATGTTCGGTCCTTAATTGACCCGGACACCATTCCAGTCACACCCAAGAATCACACCATCTTACCATTGTGCCCGCGTCGAAATCATTTTGTTTTTATTTTTAGTTTTCACAATTAAACATAGCAAAAATGCTGAATCATAAGTTATAATAATTTTTGTGTGATCAAAGTTATCGACTAAGTCGATAACCGCCCAATTCTACCTGTATCTAAGCATGGCTAAGCATCATATCGTAAATACAAATAAAAGGCCCTAAATCATTCACCGGCTCTAATTCACCAAAGAGAATAATATTCCTAAGGTAGTGGCGGGGTGAACAATTTTCAGGGCAACCATGCAATGGGATTAACTACCTCTAATCGACAAAATTACTTTGACACAAAAGCATGCATACATACAGGTTACACAAAATATTAGACTTGAAAATAATGGGAATGAACTGGATATGATCAAACTGCTTGCCTTTGCTTTGTGTGAGATATTCGACTTGTTGCAGAGGATCACTCTCGATATCAACGCCATCTAACGATAAAAACTGCCAAAGCGAAAAACAGCGAATAAACACCAGAACGCCAACAGTAACCAACAAATAAATAATCATAAATTTAGGAACAACAAATTAGCTGCTTCGGAGATTATTTAAATTAGAAAGGATTTCTTATTACTGATATTTCCAAACTCACTTATTTCCACGATAATCATATAGTCAAAATCAAACCTCTTATATGCTCTCCTCTTTCGACAGACTTTGATGGTGATTGTGTGCACATCTATGATCCGCAGGTGGGTTCTAGATACCTACTTAACTATTCTAGTCTAACCATTCACTTAATTATCACTTTAATCAATTGATTTTCCCCCCGACTGCTACTGCATCCTATAAACCAACCACTCTCAAAATTACAAAACTACTCGCCAAATTGATCGCCTTATCTCAAATGTGCAACTATTTAACAAGAGAACAACTCTAGAGCAGAGGTGATGCTAGCTAACCTCCTATAAAAACAACTTTCAGATTTAGATGCTCTGAAAAACTATTTGCCCAACTAGCTAAAATAATGAGACCAACACTAACCATCGGATTAGCAAGGTCATTAGTTCATTGACAAGTCCGCTCATCATCAACTTACCTTTCTCGTTAAATCGATGCACAATACATAGTATTGTTGAAATGAAGTGTTTCACACTAACTCCTTTAAAAACTCGATTTCAATTCGGTTGATTCAATTGAGTGGTTCCATGATCACTATATGATCGGGTAGTGTTAGATGGCTGGTCTTACAAGTGAGTTTAACTGACAAAAGTATTCTATCTTCTTAGAACCTTCTCGCTTATCACTCATTTAATGACTAGCGATTAACACGTTATTTGACTTCACAATTTGAGAAGGAAGATTCCTAACTGCAAGTCTGTTGACCCCTATCTTGCTGGGCATCAAGAGCTAATCACTTGATTAGGTTGGACCTTCTGCTAGAGAAATGTCCAAAAAGGCTATTTGAATTAACAGGATTTCAAACTATTCGTATTAACCATGTCATTCAGTTTTTTTTTGTCACTTTTAATTCTCCTCAATCTTCCTACTGCTCATGTTCGGATACTTTGGGCAAGGAGACGAAGTTGTTTACAGGGAGCAGTATTTAACTAAACTTTTCACTTATTGAATCTATTTCAACAAGGCTACTTAAATCAATGACTTCTTTTAGCTACTTGATTTAGCTGTTAACAGGTTATTGCAAATATGTTAGGCAAAGCTGATGTTAATTATGTTTTAACTAGTATAGCTTGTTAGTCAGAGTATGTTTTGGTTGAGAAACATAATCAGACTGTTGTCAGTTTTCCCTGGAGCTCTATTGTCTGAAACTCAACATTCTATCCAATCATCTTAGGATACCCTCCCTAATCAAACTCTAATTTGCCTTCCAATCTCAAGTTAATTACTTAGTGCACTTATCAGTTATCACCTAACCTCCTATCTCACTACTATCAGACAAAAGCTCCTATTGTACAGAGAAAGAACAAACTGAGGGAGTATAAAGAGGACAGTACAGAGGAAGGCTCGAGCTGCTCAGAGTGGCTCATGTCGCCGGTGATGGAGCTGCGGCGTGGCGGGGGAGGCTACGAAAATGGGTTGACAGGGGGCTAGTGAGGCTAGAGGTGGTCTTGGGGAGGCCGGAGAGGCAGTGTGGCGGCGTGACAATGGCGGCGGCGGCGTCGGGAGCGCCCGGTGCGGCGGGCTTGCGAGGCGGCGGCGGCGGAGGAGGAGAGGAGAAAGGAAGGTGAGCATGGGCTTGAGAGAGTGGTAGGAAGCTCACCATGCGGTCGGTGGAGGCGGGAGCACCGGAGTGGGCCGCGACGGAGCGAGGGGCGCTGGGAAGCTCGCGGTGGTGGTGGCCTAGGGCGGCGGGAGGCTTGGCCGGTTGGGAAGCATCGGGCGTGAGCGGTGCTCCAGGTGAAGTTAATTGGAGAGAGCTTCTCCAGAGGGCCAATGGTGGCGGTGGAGGCAGCTTTGGCCGGTTTCGGGGAAGAGGACCAAGGCGCAGCGAATCTACGGTGATAGAGTCGAATTAACAAGGAGTAAAAGACCCTAGGGATATAGAACATGGGATGACACGGATAAATGGGTAAGGGCCTCACCGGTTTGCACGAACGCCGACGGATGTGGCGATCAGAACCGAAGCCGTCGGTCTTGAGGAAGAAGCCCGTGTTCCCGGCACTTCAGCTGCAATGAGAGCGAAAAGTTTTGAGGGATAGAAAGAGAGAGACCATGCGATAATAGGGAACATGAAGATGAAGGCCCGAGTCAAACGATGCCGCCGGTGAACTTGGAGGTGGTGCAGCCATGGCCAAGAGTGGCGGTGGGAAGAGACGGGGTGAGGACGGTGGAGTTGGGAGGCAGTGGGAAAACAAAGGGGCTCGGTAGCTTGAGGATGCCACTTTGTAGACAGCGGACGGAGAAGACGATGGCGGGCGATGCACTCGGTGGTGGCTCGGTGATTTGCTCAGATGCGAGGCAAGAGCAATGACTTGACGAGGTTTGGCGGCACAGTGCAATTGAGCGACGGCGATTGACAGTAGCGGTGTTGCATGCTTGCGGCGTGGCATCAAGAGCCCGTGGCTTGACGCCGAGAGAGAGCGGCGCTTCGGTGCGTCGCGAGGAGGAAGAAAAACAGCGCCGAGCTCCAGCTGCCCGGTCGGTGGAGAAGAAGGTATGGGCACTGGGGTCCACGGGTCAGCGGCAAGGGAGAAGGTGGCTCCGGGAGCTGGTTCGGCTAAGCCAAAATGGGAGTCGGGTCCGGTCGGTTGGGTTAGGGCTGAGTCCAACAGTTGACCAAAATTCAAAACAGCCCTTCCAATTTGATCAAGCCACTAAAAATAGCAATAAAAATCCTAAAATTCTGAAATTAATCAAAGAGGTTCCTGGGATAGTGCAGTTCTCAAATAAAATATTAGACCTCATTGTTCAAGATATAATTTGTAAAGTTTAAATTCAAACCTAAATTGTGCCATTGAAATGTGTTTGAATTTTCTGAGAGTTGAATCCAGTTCCAAAAATTTGGTAAAACTTATATTTATTCATGATAATTATTCTAGTATTTGAATAAATTATTTTTGGAAACTTTTATTCATACATTTTTATGGAATTCAAATAGAAATGGAATTTAAGTTTAAAAGGTTTGAAATTTCCAACACAACTTCAATACAAAACATCAAAAGTTTAAAATTGTGCACAAGATTTTGGGAAATCATGAGCATGATCAAGAGATACAACCAAAAGTTTTTAAATTTTAATACTTTTATACATTTAAAATACAAACCCTAATTTTGGGGTTGTTACAACTGCCCTCCCAATCAACTGCACCGAAAGCCCTGCCCGCTCAACAAAATTCTCCGAGACAAAAGAGAAACTGGCTCCAGAATAAAAAAGTACGCAGGCATTGAAAGAGTCAACAAATAAGGTACCTGTCACAATGTCTCCACGATCCCTGCCATCCGATGTTGGCATGGAGAATGCCGCAGGGACAGCTGAAGAAGAAGGATCTCCCACTCTCTGGTAGGTCGGCGCAGGTGTCCACTGAGGTACCGGGGTCGATGGAGTAGTAGGCTGCTGAACCCAGTATCCTCCAAGTGGGGGCGCCAAGACAGTCAATGAAGGTGCTGAAGGCGCCGGCAGGTAATGCGTTGTAGGGACCGCGGGTAGGAACTGCGGGGTAGGAGCCGCAGCCATCATCTCGATATGGCCATCGTGGCGAGAGAATCCGCCAAGGTGTAGGCGCTAACTCCCACCGCAGCTTCCCTTGGGATTCTCGCACACACACATCCTTGTGGTTTTGACCACGAGATAGTACACGCCCCTTCCAAGAGCAAATCACTCCGCTTGTGCGGATCCTCACAACGAAGCACACCAAGCCTGGCATCGCCTCGAGTGGCACGCAGTCGCAGACTCCCTCCAGTAGAGCTGGTCTGCCCCGCACTACCACGGTAGGGCTGGTGACGACGCCCCTTTGCCTTCTTATTCATAGGGCCTCCAGAATGGCCCCTCCTCTCGCTATGACCTCGAGGCTGATCTCCTCCCGAGGCCTTGCGAGTGTCCTCCGTGTACGCATGCTGCATCTCGATCCCCAAGGCCTGCTCCACCAGGGTACGGAAATCTGTGATCGGAAAGGCACCCAGCAGGTGGCGGATTGAAGGCCTAAGCCCTTGACGAAACTGTCTGGCCTTCTTCGCATCGTCCCGATCCACATGTGGGACGAAGCGAACAATCTGATTGAAGCCCACCTCATACTCTGCCACAAACTGCTTGTCTTGTGTGTATTTGCCCAGGTCAATTTTCATCTTGTCCAGAAAGGTCTCTGGATAGAACCGCCTCTCAAACTGGCTGGACGAACTCCGCCCGATGGGAGTCCATGTGCGGCCGTGCGGCATCGCACTCCTTTCCACCAGATCTGGGCCTCTCCAAAGAAGCTTGCGCCACATAGCGCACGCGATCGAAACCACTACCTCAAAAGCCTCCATCTTGTCCTCCACATGGGACAGCCAATCGTGAACGAGGAGTGGCCACCGCACAAAGCCGCCCACCTCAACCCTACCCACTCACGGTGAGATGCCGCTAACCGCTCACCGCCGCATCTCAGTACAGGCGGCATCGGCACGAGGCCACTCGCCTGCTTTCAAAGCCTCAACTCTTCCGCATGGCCCCGATCACACCCAACGCTCCTCTTGGTACCGCCCGCGGCTGCGCGTCCTCGGCCTCCTCAATCGCGGTTGTGCTACGGCGTAGCAAAGACAAACACGGCCACTACCCTTAGGTGGCATTCCTGCAGCCACTGCAACCCACAAGCAAGCAAAAACATTATTCTCAGACAAGAGAAGCACAAGCAATAAATTAAAGAATTCAACAAGGTATATGCAAGATATGCAAACCCTTCCCCATCCTACATGTGCAAGTGTGTCAATTTTCTTACTTCTCCTAGAACCTAAAGCCTAGGCTCTGATACCAACTGTAACACCCCAGGACCCACATTACCCTGGAATGCCACTAACCACTCTCCAATTGAACATAAGCGGAAGCAAAAACAACTAATGGACACAATAATAACGGATAGAGATCAATAAATTAAAACAACTACTAGCAATTTAATCCAAGAGTAGTCCACAAATTCATCATTAATAAATCAAAAGAACACTCGCCAATAGCTAGTCATTAGGCTAGTTTCCTCTCAACTTTATTACAGCATAAATCTATGAATTGAGTGCATTATTGAAGTGCCGCTCTACCCATCCCAGGAATACTCAGGAATCACCTGGAAGGGGGAAAGAAACAACAAGGGTGAGATAAAATCTCAGCAAGTAAATTGAGTAACAGGTTATTCAAATAACAAGCAAGCTACATCACAATTTATATTATTGCATGACCGCAACCACATTCCACTTTCTCATTCAATAAACCACATGGACTAACATGAGTCCTGCCGCATAAGATTTCAAACATTGGCATAAGTATGCATTTCCTTCATCCACAATTTTAATGCAAATGCATGCCATGCTCCATCGCACTCTTACCCATCAAGATAAGAGTGTGCATCGACACGACAATGTACGATGTCAGATCTTATTCTGATCGCTGCCTTAAGCGCGACATCCACAATGCAATGTCATGATATGTTATGAATGATATGATACTCATAAACCACATAAGTGCCATCCTCATAAGGGCACCAACAAGATTAACTTTATTACTACCACACGTACCACTATGGAAAATACATCCATGATCCACATTCGGCACATAAAGTAACCACCTCATGACCACACGCAAGATATCCAAGTAAAACATTCAATTATTAATTGCTGTTATCACCTCATTTGTAAGTTAAACAACCATGGCATAATACTTCAAAATACGAGAATCATATAGATTGCAAGTAGTAAGAACAACCAATTAAACGGTACTAACATCATACAATTACTTGCCTTCCACGATGCGTACGCGTTAGCCGCCAAGGTGATACTCCTAAACACGAGGCTTCACCTCCTAAACAAGTAAAATATTTTCAATAAGGACATAATATACCCAGTGCTACTAATCGGCGTTCTACACCGCTTCCTCGATGACTCAAATCGAGTTTACAAAGTCGAAATCGAAAAACAACGTTTCTGCCATATACCATTTCTCGACAGCGACACGGTAATTGCCATAACTCATGAACCGGAAGTCGAATAAACCCAATTTCTGTAGATTCTTAGCGACTAATCTACAATACTCTAGTTGACACGATAATCCAATTCGCCAAAATAATAGGCTAACCATTGTTTGAACTTTCAGACTGAAACCGCCTGCACGTTCGAACAGCAAAACTAAAATGACCATAACTTTTAATAGGTAACTCCGAATTGATAAGCACACGAGTATAAAGATTGTCTTTGTACAAAGGCCGCGTGTGAACTAGCGGACTGTTCATATGCTACATGCGAGCTTATGCAGTGGAGGCCAAATTTGCATAAAGCCAATTTTCATTTGCAATAAGGTATCTGATTTTAAAGGCAAGTTTGCAATTCATTTTAAGATTGAAATAACGATGAGATAATAATAACAAGCGAAAGATAAACAACCTAGAAGTGACTATCCCAATAGTCACCACAACAATAACACGAATCAGTTCATTACCACCCATCAAGTTTTAATTTGTTGTAGTCTAACTCTCGATAAGCTTACCCAAGCGTGTCCATCACCTAGGGCGAGGCTATTCGAATAGACCTGAGGGGGTGTACACCCACACCTGAGGCCTGCTAAGCCAAAGCAACTTCGAAGGTATCTGACGACTAAGTCTTGAATTTGTTTCCAATATTGTGTATCAACCCGAGCAGCTCGTATGGAAGAAACCCATACGCTTACATGGTAAAGCCGAAAGACAACTAGGGATAAAGCTTTGGACAACTAACCTCCCCCTCTGCGACCTCCTGCGACCGGGACCAATACACGCCAAAGTACTAGGTCAAGATCCCATACCCTCTAGTGTTGTTTGCTTGAAATGCTGGATAACGAAACTCACAAGATGTTCGGTCCTTAATTGACCGGGCACCTTTCGATCCACAGATCACACCAATCTTACCATTGTGCGCGTCTAAATCATTTTTGTTTTTGGTTTTAGTTTTGCAAGTAAGCATAGCAAAATGCTGAAACATAAAGTTGTAGTCTTCTGACTAAAGTCGATAACACGCCCGATTCTACCGATCTAAGCAATATCGGCGATCTCTAATCACAGACAAATAACAAACTCGGGTAGTAGAGATCAATATTTTGTCTACAGATATCAGACTCTGGTTAACTAATCATTTTATACAAATTAACCGATGCATACATACATTTGAAAAATCTGGGATTATCATGATCAAGGCTTGCTGGATCTTTGTTGCTCAATATCTTTGGGAGGATCGTCCTCGGGGTTGCATAAATATCGAAGCCTAACGATCGAACAAAACAGCGAATAAGAGCGAATAACACCGCAAAACTTCAAACATCAAATACAAACACCAATATATACACACAGGCTAGACTATCACAAAGAATGACAAATAATTGCTACAGAGACCCATCCACTCATTTGCTACCACAAAATCAAACTTCTAACATGCTTTAAACTTTGGGCGGGCTTTGATGGTGATTGTATGCACATCTATTATTTAATCATCAAGTTAACACATCAAAATCTTAGCTATCTGAAACCACTATTGGTGAGAGCACAAAATCTACAAGAGCTATTTAACCAAGTATCCAACTAAGAAATGCTAAACAAAATCTTCTACCTAAGATAGGATGCTAAGGGCCTTTTATTCATACCCTAAGCATCACACCTAGATTTTGCAAGGCTAACAAGTTTCAACATTTGGCCACCCAAATCTTATAACACCGCAACTCAAAAGTGATAAAATGAGACTAACTATCCCTATGATCAAGCATGAAGCTTACTTAAGATACCAACTAAATGATTTCATGCTAACCACAACAAAAAGGAGGCATCAAGACTAACAAAACCTAATAACAAGCATGATACAAATTTTGATTCGACAACGAGATCAGAGAGAAAAGCTACAAGAAACTTGCACTAATATACTTTCAAACCTCAATTACAAACTTTGATCATGCATGAGAGTGAACTAAGAACAATCATAAGCATGATTAGCAGCTAACTAATTGGTTTTGAAGGAGTGGGCCCCACTATCGAGACGACAGAGAGGAGCACAAGCGAAAAAACAGAGGATCTCAGCGGCTCTGGACTGGATTATCGCGGCGGTGGAGGCGCGAGTGGAAACCAAGGCCAAATGGGTGTGGATCAGCCTTAGGTGGTCTCGGCGTGGGAGATGCGCTGCGATCGCGCGACGAACTTGGCCGGCGGTGCGTTCTTTATCAATATGAAAAGGTTATCGAATTATCTACAATAACCTAGTTGTGTGAACTTTCAGATTCTACCAATTTCCCTTTCATATTTTAGGAAATAACCAGACAGATTATTCTCGTCAGATTTCTGGCAACAGACACTAAATCAACCATAACTTTTGACTCATACCTCGGAATTGAGTGATCTTCATGGCTACTGAAAGATAACGATAGATCCCACATAACTCTAGGAGATGGAATCTTAAAATTCAGCCTCTAACTACACGAAATCACCCACGGAAGGTACTGGATAGAATCGAATCTTCTGCAGCCAAACCTTTATCCAACAATTCTAATCGGTTTCGCATCTACTACGGATCAAACAGAGGGGAAGGCATCTCGTTACCCTTGTAGAACCGCTAGAGCTTGCTGAACCAATCCCCACGCAAGATCTTCTTCTCCTTTTCCTCCTTCTTCTCCTTCTTCTCCTTCTTCTCCTTCCTCTCTTTTTCCTTCTTGCGCAAAGGGGCAGCAGCCTGGACAGAGGGGAGGCGCAAGGGAGCAGCACCCTGGGCAGAGGGGAGGCGCAAGAGAAAGGGGGAGTGGGCGGCTGCAAGTGGGAGGAGGGAAAAAGGGGAGGGGCGGCTAGGGTTTGGGGAGGGTGGCACCTCCCCCCCCCTTTGGCCGGCCACTACAGGGCCAGATGGGCCAAGGCCCAGGCCCAAGTGGGTGTGAAGAAGCGCAAAAACCCCTCTCTTTTCTTGCTTTGACGAATTCTGACATAAACTTTTCCCCGATTAAATAATCTCTACCGATTAAATTTAATTAACCCGATTAATGGCTTCTCACACTTTCGGAGTATTACAGATCTGATTCTAGATCGTCATCGGGTAAGGAACCCTCTTGAAGATACTCATAAATGGGCGCCATCCATGTATCTTCGTACTCTAGAGAATATGTTTCTATAGAGGGTGTCTCTGTTAAATCGACTATGGGCGAGTTCAAGTCGTTCGAGAACACCCTTTCGGTACTACGGATCGGAGGAAGCTAGACGAGCCGCTTAGTCATGAGAAATTATCCTTCGGGGATAAATTGTACCTCAAAGCCCAAAAGTGCTTTTCTAACTTTCGCATTCCGATAGGTGCAGGGACATGGTCGAATTGGAGCACCGTACTCCTTTCCGACTTGATTCACGACTAGCTGAGAGTCTCCTCTTACGAGCAATCGTCAATCGAGAGTGCTTTCCGCAACTCGTATGCCGCCTAGCAAACCTTCGTACTCTGCCACGTTATTAGTGGCCTGAAAGTTTAATTGTATGGCATACTTTAAGGTTTCTCCGGTAGGAGATTCCAGGACCACCCCAGCCCCCGAGCCACTTATCGTAAGTGACCCGTCAAAGTACATCATCCACTGATCGTGGGAATCGTCTCGGGATCCCGAACAGTTCAGATTTGTCCATTCGCGATAAAGTCCGCCAAGATCCGGATTTAACGGCCGTTCGGGACACGAAATGGATGTCGAACGCCCCAAGTTCGATGACCATTTTGCCATGCGCCCCATTGCTTTTCCTATTCCGAGGATCGCTCCCAAGGGAAACTCAGACGGCACAGCTAGTTTGTGCGTCTGAAAATAATGCCGCAGTTTCCTCGAAGACATGAGGAGGGCATAAAGAAGTTTTTGAACCTGAGGGTAACGCTCCTTAGGTCCGTGCAAAACCTCACTCACGTAGTATACTGGTCGTTGTATGTTCTCACGTTCTACAACCAGCACTGCGCTGCGCTTGCCTATGGCGTGGCAGCTAGGTAAATTAAGAGCGTCTCTCCTAGCTTCGGGGAAACTAGAACAGGAACACTCGTAAGATACCTCTTGACTTCCTCGAAGGCTAAGTTAGCCTCTTCTGACCATTCGAAACCTTCATGTTTCCTTAGAAGTTTGAAGAACCTTTTTCTCCCAGTCGTGCTATGAAACGACTTAACGCCGCCATGCACCCTGTGAGTTTTTGGACTTCTTTTTTCGTGGTCGGGGGGCGCATCTGAGTGACGGCTTTGATCTTTTCGGGATTTGCTTCGATTCTCCCTTCAGAAACCAGGAATCCAAGCAATTTTCCTAAAGAGACCCCGAACACACACTTCTCGGGATTTAGTTTCAATTGGTGTTTTCTGAGGTTGTCGAAAGTCTCCTGCAAGTCTGTGATATGTTCGAGTCGTTTGGTGCTTTTTACGACTAGGTCATCAACATAGGCTTCCAAATTTCGGCCTAGTTGAGGAGCGAAAGTCATTTGCATCAAACGTTGAAAGAAGCTCCAAAGATTTTTAGGCCGAATGGCATTTTGACATAGCAAAATACTCCAAACGGTGTAATAAATGCGGTCTTTTCTTCATCTTCTCGATGCATACTGATCTGATGATAACCAGAGAATGCATCTAGAAAACTCAACATTTCACATCCTGCAGTAGAGTCAACCAGCTGATCGATGCGAGGTAAAGGGAAATCATCTTTTGGACAAGCTTTATTAAGATTAGTAAAGTCTACGCACATACGCCATTTGCCGTTAGACTTTCTAACCATTACAGGGTTGGCCAACCACTCTGGGTGGTTGACTTCTCTTATAAAGCCTGCTTTAAGCAACTTGTCCAATTCTGACCTAATAGCATCTCGTCGATCAGGGGAAAATCTCCGTAACTTTTGTTTTATGGGTAGTTTATCAAGCCGTAAGGCTAGCCTGTGCTCGATCACATTCCTTGGGACTCCGGGCATGTCGGATGCTTGCCACGCAAAGACATCAGCGTTTGCCTGGAGGAAGGTGATGAGGGCGTCTTCCTATTTAGGGTCGGAAGAATCCCCAATGCGAGCAGTCTTGAGGGCTCCTCTGCGTCGGAGGAACCTCTTTGACCTGGTCGTTCGCTTAGGTGCAGCTTTAGGCTTCGACTTGCTAATCGGTGACTTTCGCCTCGAGTTGGTAGTTGTCCAACCATCTCAAGGGAGCAGCGGTCGCGAGAATGCGCCATCTTCTTGTCACAATATATTGTGATCACTCCTTTGGGACCCGGCATCTTAAGACATTGGTACCCATAGTGAGTAGCTATCAAAATTTTGCGCAGTAGGTCGTCCGAGTATGGCGTTATATGCCGACGAAATCGACTACATCAAAGGAGACTTTCTCGTCCGAAATTGCTTGGTGATCCAAACGTTAAAGGAAGAGAAACTTGGCCAATGGGTTTGGCGAAGACCGATGCGATTCCATGAAATGAATATCGCATCGGTCTTACTTTGTCCCGGTACTTGCATCTCGTCTAGGTACTCAAAACGATATATTTAACGAGCTTCCACCATCAACTAAAACTCGATTGACTCGACAATTGTTGATGGTGGGTTCGACTACTATCGGAAATCGACCTGGTCTAGTCGAAGGTATCGGACAATCACCTTTCTCGAAAGCAAAGGTAATTTATTGACAAGAGGAGAGTCGATTGTGTTTACCTCACGTTCGACTGCTTTCAGCTGTCTTCGTGATTCGTATGCCGAAGACCCCCCATAGATGTGATCAATGGTGTGCTACGGGTCCTGGAACGGCATCTCCTCATCGTCCGACTCCTTTTGTCCACTGGTTTGGCCCACCTGTTCAAGAATAGGAAGTGGCCCTTTGCCAGAATAATAGTCCTCGAGTTTCCGTAAGAAAACTCGCGATTCTGAGGTCATGCCCTTCTTTTTTATGAAAAGGACACCACAGGTTTGTCGTTTCTCCGATCTTGGTGTTTACCTTTACTTCGATCGGGATTTTGCTTGGGGTTGTGTGGCTCCTTATCGCTTACGGCTAGGACCTCCTTAGAACTGACATCTGGAGATTTTTGACTTTTCGCTTTGTTCTTAGATTTCCTAGCCTTTTATCCTTTTTCTTACCACTTTACTTTGCTTCCGAGGGATGCCATCTTTGAGATCGATGGTATTGTTCCATTCGACCGCTTCAAAGACGATCGCATATCTATCGACCATCTCAAAGAGCTCGACGACGTGGCGAGTGGATCTAAGGCGATGTCCTCTGTTATTCTTCTGCTACGGGCTCCCTGTTTGAAAGCCCTGATCACAGATGAGTCAGAAACTTCCGAAATAGAGTTTCGAACCTAACTGAAGCGCCTGATGAATTATCGTAGCGTTTCATGGTTGTTCTGTCTTATCCGGTGCAGGTCAACCTCCTTTCTTGGGCGATTGTAAGTTCCTAGGAAATTAGCGGCGATGAGATCACGCAGGTGTTGCCACGAGTAGATCGACTCAAATGGTTGGTTTAGAAGCCATGATCGCGTCGATCCTTCGAGCACAGTCGGAAGGTAATTCGCCATGACATGCTCTCTCCTCCTGCAGCTCGGATAGTCAGTAGTGTAGATTTGGAGGAACTCGATGGGGTTTTGAGTTCCATCGAATTTCTCCATATTCGCTTGGCCGAAATTGAGGCGCCAACGAACGCTCGAAGGTCGGAGAACGCCCGACATCCCGAGATAACCTCTTGTCTTCTTTTGCGAAACGAAGGGTTAATATCGTCGAGCGATCGAACTCATCGATACCTAGCCATGGGGGGACTAGGCCTATAATAGGCCTCGACCTTACGGGAAATACTCCTCGTGCCCGCTTGCCGCCGTCGCGTCTCGTCGTCATTGAAGTGGTGAAAGATCACCCCTCCCGTTGGCTTGTGGCATTTTCTCATGTCGAAGAACGACATGAGGAGAGTCGTGCCGCCTTCCATGCGACGAGTTTCTGAGCGGTGGCGTAAGAAGTAGCCGCACTATTACGACTTCGTGGTTGTGGTCGACCTCGTCGCTCGAGTTTGGCCATCATGTCACGAAGTCTTTGCGCGATCTCCTCGGCAAAAAGATCATTACCTGGTTCTCGAGCGAGTTCTTGGGTCGGGTTCTCCGACAAATCATTGATGTCTTTGGAGTTCTTGAGCTTCCTTCGATCGAAATAAGCGCGCTCAGGGAGGTTCTTCTGAGCCACTATTTTCTTCCGTCGAATTGCCTCAGAATGGTCTATTTCAGACCGTTGAACTTGTTTTAATGTAGCGCAGAATGTTGAGGATGTCCCGCACGTTCATCAAAGTGTCCGTTTCGTTCGCCAGCTGTGGTGTCCTTGCCATTACGACGAGGTGGTGTAGAGTATGCTCGGCGGGAAGCATGTCCAATCCTTATTCTGGGAGAACGATCCTGATCAGAGGGAAGGACGAAGACCTCCCGTGGATGACTTCCACTTGCGCTCGAGATCTCCTCACTGGAGGAGTGGTCGAGCGACACCATCTAGCGACTTGGAGTAAACCCCTCCAGGTAGGGGAACTCCGGGTTATAACCGTCTCGGTCTGCAGGTGGCTCCTGCGTCGGGACGGTTGAATTTGGATGAACAAAGATGTTCGATCCTCTTCCCTCTGAAATGCTCGGAGAGAGAGACCATCGATGTCGATGGAGCTCGGGATAATGGCTTCGAACTTGTCTTGCCAACTCGAATCGTCTTGGGGGACTCAACACTTAGAGGAAAAGCTCTCGTCGTGTTGCGAGTTTGCCCTGAGACAGGGCTGTTGCTGGTCGAGTTGACCCTTGCCTCCCGAGGAAATTGATCCCTCGGCTGGGCGTACTGTCATGGGGGATAAGGATCCCTCCTCGACTCTAGTGGTAATGCAGTCTCTGAGATCTGATAGAAGATCTCTAGAGGCGGCAATACCGTCAGAAGATCGATACTCGGTTCGTATTCGAGACCAGCATCCATGTCGATGTCTGCGTAATCGGCCAAGTCGAACCAATTCTCCTCATTCCATTCTCCTGGCATGTAGCATAAAAGAGAAAAGGAAGAACTGTTGACAAGGAATTACCAGAGGCTCCCCACGGACGGCGCCAACTGTTGGTGTTTTAGAACCGATCTTACGTAAAGATTGTTTGATTCGGGGGGTCTCCACAATTGATCACATAGACAAAGAAGATACGGGGATTTTTATACAGGTTCGGGCCTTCTCCGGTGAGAATAACAACCCTACTCCTGTGTATCTTGTATTTGCTCTTTGGATTACAATCGAATAAGTATTTTCCTAACTGTGTCGGTGTTTTAGAACCGATCTTACGTAAAGATTGTTTGATTCGGGGGGTCTCCACAATTGATCACACAGACGAAGAAGACACGGGATTTTTATACAGGTTCGGGCCTTCTCGGTGAGAATAACAACCCTACTCCCGTATCTTGTATTTGCCCTTTGGATTACAATCGAATAAGTATTTTCCTAACTGTTCTCCAAAGAAGGCTCTATTTCTTCTTTCCCAAAGCCTCCCCTCTATCTCTAATGATACCTATTTATACTAAGCAATAGTAGACGTTGTCCTTCCAGGCTAATTAGTCGCTCATTATTATGTAATAATGAGAGTAATTACGGAGTAGTAACCTCCCATGTGTCAATCGCCACATCGAGAGATAGTGGGAATTATCTACGCTTATGTCAAAGATAATCGCGTATTTTGACCGCTAGATTCTCACTATTTAATGGGCGTCAAACGGGTGGGTCGATGAAGTCGTGAGGAACCCGTAGCAGCCCCGATCGTGAAAAACTTACGACCGGACATACTCGTGAACGATCATACCATAGTCGTAGAAGAGCTTACGACTAGGTAGTAGTCGTAACGATTATACCATGGTCGTAGAAGAGCTTACGACCAGGGGGTAGTCGTAGGGATTACACCGTGGTCGTAGAAGAGCTTACGACCAGAGGGTAGTCGTAGGGTAGCCTACGACTTCCTGACTAGTTGTTCCCTTTTGATATTTAAGGGGTATGTCTTATGACGTCATATTTCTTGATTATGGAGTAAATAAATGTGGATTATTTAGATCCTCGTCAAGCTATTTCTGACCAATTCAACGGGGTTCTACAGGTACGGCCATACAAAGCTTCAAATGGTGACATCTGTAGACTAGCTTGATAACTGTTGTTGTACGAGAATTCTGCATATGGTAAACTTTTATCTCGACGGGCGGCATTATCTAGAGCACAAGCTCTCAGCATATCCTCCAATATCTGATTAACTCTTTGAGTCTGCCCGTCTGTCTGTGGATGATATGCGGTACTAAAATTCAGATGGGTACCCAATGCTTCATGCAAACTTTGCCAAAAATGAGAGGTGAACTGAGATCCACGATCTGACACTATTTTCTTGGGTACACCATGCAAACTGAAAATTCTAACCATGTACAACTCCACAAGATGATCTCATGAGTACGTGGTTTTGACTGGCAGGAAATGGGCTACCTTGGTCAAACGATCGACTATTACCCAAATCGAATCATAGCCCGATTGGGTCTTGGGTAAACCGGTAATGAAATCCATTCCGATCTATTCCCACTTCCACTCTGGAATCTTCAGCGGTTGCAACAAACCTGCTGGTCTCTGATGTTCTGCTTTTACTTTCTGATGAACGTCGCACAAGGCAACGAACTCTGCGAATTTTTGCTTCGAATTTGGCCACCAAAATTTAGTCTTAACATCCTGGTACAGCTTAGTACTTCCAGGGTGAATCGAATACTTTGAGTCATGGGCTTCCTTTAAGATTAGTTGCCTTAACCCATCAATATCTGGTACACAGATACGACCATTAATCCAGAGTATGTCTTGATCATCCTTGGTAAAATCTTTGAATTTCCCTTCTGCCATTTTGAGCTTGATGTCTGACAACACGGGATCCTTTGGTTGCGCTTCACGAATTTGCTTCTCTAAGGTAGACTGTACTTCCAAACTTGCCACAAATCCTTCAGATAAGATTTCTAGCTTTAGCTTCTGAAACTCGTCCCGAAGTTCTGAACGAAACTCTTCCACTTCCAAAGCATTGCAGTAACTCTTACGACTCAAGGCATCTACAACTACATTGGCTTTTCCGGGATGGTAGTGGATTCCAAGATTATAATCCTTGATCAATTCTAACCATCTCATCTGTCTCATGTTCAAATCTGACAGAGTGAAGATGTACTTCAGGCTCTTATGATCTATGTAGACTTCACAACGATTACCGATGAGGTAATGATGCCAAATCTTTAAAGCATGCACTATGGCAGCTAATTCCAAATCATGGGTAGGGTAATTCTCCTCGTGAGGTCTTAATTGCCTTGACGTATAAGCGACGGCTCTTCCTTGCAAATATCTGGCAAAATCAACACTGGGGCTGAAGTCAAATGCTTCTTCAACTCTTGAAAACTTTCTTCACACGCTGGGGTCCAAGTGAACTTTTTCTCCTTCTTCAGAAATTGCGTAAGACTCTTAGCGATCGATGAAAATCCTTCAATGAAACGGCGATAATAACTCGCCATTCCCAGGAAACTGCGAATCTGAGCTACACTCTTGGGCTTCTCCCAAGGTAATACTACTTTAACTTTACCGGGGTCAACTGCTACTCCCTCGGCTGTCATCACATGACCAAGGAAATCAACTTCCTTCTTCCAAAAATCACACTTACTGAACTTTGCATACAATTGATGCTCTCTGAGTTTTTCCAGGACTATCCTTAAATGTTCGGCGTGATCTTCCTCCGTCTTGCAGTAAACCAAAATATCATCAATGAATACTACTACGAACTTGTCCAAATAATCTATGAATACTTTATTCATCATGTTCATGAAGTATGCAGGGGCATTAGTCAGACCAAAGGACATAACTAGGAACTCATAATGCCCATACCGCGTTGAGAAAGCGATCTTTGGTATATCCTTAGGACAAATCTTCAGTTGATGGTAACCTGATCGCAGGTCGATCTTTGAGAACACTTCGACTCCTTTCATCTGATCAAACAAATCATCAATCCGGGGTAGTGGGTACTTGTTCTTGATGAAAACTTCGTTGAGGGAACAATAATCAATACACATCCTCATGCTTCCATCTTTCTTCTTGACAAACAACATTAGTGCTCCCATGGCGACGAACTAGGTCTCAAGAAACCTTTCTCAAGAAGTTCTTCTATCTGCTTTTTCATCTCTACCAATTCATCGGCTAGTATCCGATAGGGTCTCTTTGAAATTGGTGCTGTCCCGGGCACTAGGTCGATGACAAACTCAATGTCACGGTCCGGGGGCATTCCTGGTAGATCTTCTGGAAACACATCTGGATATTCACTAACGACTGGTACCTCTTCTAAGGAAAGGGTCTTCAGGCTGTTTACTAACAGATGTCCATCACGAACTGAGGTGGCTAGAAATTCTACTTTGTTTCCCTTGGTATCCTCGACTGTTCTCTTCGGCCACAATCTAGCACGGCTTTGTGCTTGGATAACCAATCCATGCTAAGAATGACATCTAAAGCTTGGGTATCTAGGACAATCAGGTTGGCTAGAAACTCAACTCCAGCTATGAGTAACTTAGCTCCTAAACATCCCACCTTAGTGCTTAGCTCTGCTCTAGGTGATTGGACTAATAGAGTATGCTTAAGATGAACAACTTCCAGTTTATTCTTGGTTGTGAAAATTCCAGAAACAAACGAATGCGAAGCTCGAAATAAAAAAATGATGCAGGTACTGAGTTAACCATAAACTTACCCAGTACGACGTCTGGTGCTTCTTGGGTTCCTTCCAGAGTGACGTGGTTGACATGACCTCTGATCACCGACTGCGGTGCTCCTCTGGCTTGACCAGCAACTTGTGATGCTGCTTGGTTGATGCCTGGCACTGGTGTCTTGGATGGCGTAGCTCCAAGATTGAAGCGTACTGGAGTGATTGTTCCCTTCTGCGGACACTGGTTGGCAAAATGTCCGGCCGACGGCAGTATAATGACTCTTGGTCCGCTTTGTCGATTGCTTCCTGTGTTGGGGTTGACAGTGCGGGGTTGCGGAAGTTCGGGCAATCGGATGGGGTGCTGGTTGGTGCAGTGCTCAACGAATTCGCGGTGGGAACCGGTTAAAGCGTATGAATCGCCCTTATCTTCTGCTGAGACTGATGGTTCCCTTGCTGGGCCATCCGGCGCTTACGGTTATCTTCCAGTTCCTTGCGTTTGTCCTCTAGAACAAAGGCTTTATTGACCAGCTCCTGAAAGTCAGGGAAAGTATAGGCGATCAGACTGACTTGCATCTAGTGTTCAGCCCCTTCAGAGAGTGACTCTGGCGAGCTTTGTCCGTGGCGACATCCTCTGCTGCGTAGCGAGCTAGCTGGGAAAACTTGTTAAGATAGTCGGACACTGACATAACTCCTTGCTTGAGAGCGCGGAACTCATCCTTCTTCAGATCAATAATACCTTCTAGTACATGATATTGGCGAAATACTGCAGATAACTCTTCCCAGGTGATATCCTGTGGCGTCTCGTGAGCAGCACAGAAGTTCTCCCATAATTCAACAGCTATGCTCTCCATCTGGTGAGTGGCGTACAAAACGTTCTCACGGTCGCTACATTGGGTGATTAGCAGCTTCCTTTCAATAACTCAAAGCCAATCATCTGCTTCTACTGGGGAGACGTGTCTAGAGAACGTTGGTGGACGAGTCCTCATAAACTCCGCAAGTTTAGACGGTCCATGGTGACCATGAGCAGCTGGGGCTCCATGCTGTTGATTGTTGTTGTTGTTCTGATTGTTCATGGCCTGCATCTGATTCATCGTGGTGTTCATTAGTTGAGTCTGCGCTGCCATGAAAACTCCAATGTTTTACAGGTCAATCGGGGGTGCTTGTGGTGGAACTGCTCCTGCGGCTGGTTGCTCATTGCCTCTTGGTGCTGGGGTACCGGAACCACTTGCAGCAGTTGATGAGTTTGAACCATCTGGTGAAGCTCCGTGGGTTAGATAAGGTAGCAAGCACGAGATGAGTTAAGGACTAAGCAGGGGTAGGTTAAACCCAACAAAACACAGCTCAAGAAACTCAAACGAAATACTTTTATTAATTAAGGTCTTAGTATGGCTGCAACAAATGCCTAAGGGCCTTTGCAGCTCATACTTGCACACAAAAGAAACAATGACCTATGCATACAAAACTATCGCCTAAAGGGCGACTTACTAAACTGAAACTGGCTAAGCCTGACAAACTAAAACTTAAGACAAACTACTCAAGAAAGCCTCCACAGCCGCGGCGGCGCTCCTACCGGCTGTAGACTTGGAAGTGGCGGCATCTGCAACCGATCCGATGCCACGGGATCGTGCGGCGAGAACAGCGTTCCTAGTGCAACTGGCTTAGCTGGCTCCTCTGGCTCTACGGCTCCTTCTGGCTCAACTGGACCTTCCTCTGGATCCTCTTCTTCCTCGCCATCTTCCTCCTGGTCATCCTGATCATAGAGAATCTCTTGCAGAATAGCGATCTTTTCTTCAGCTCTCTGTAAGGTCTCATAGACATGATCCAGCTCTGTGATAGTCCACTCCAATGCTTCCTCCTGGGCGGCTGCAAACTGGGCGAGGTGCACAACTGTTGCATTGCTCTCTTCCTCTGTAGACGGGCAGCGTGCTGGCAGATCTACGGCTACAGCTCTGGGTGATAACGGAGGACGGTGTCTTGAAGCTCCCGTGCGTAGATGTTGCAGATACGTAGCATGGCCAAGCGTGACGACTCTTGGATGCCCTCCAACCAAGTGATCTTCCTTACGGAGATGTGCGAGGGTTGGCTTGCCTTGTAGTTCCTCCTGGCGTAGATCGTTAGACGGCAAATCACTCCATGGTCTTGTCCGTTCACAATCCAGTTGTTACTGACGTACAACAGATGATCAAAACCTCTATGAACCTGTAGCAGCTTCCAAAGCTCAGCGGCGTATCCTCCCGTGCGTTCACCATAGCTCTGGAGACGAGGCATCTGTCAATACAGACGAAGGGGGTAAGAGCAACTTAAAAACAGCAGGAAGAGAAAGATTATAGCAATAGTTGAGTCGAGAGAGATATGAGAAGAGTTAAGCAATTAATTACTCTTGCAAGTTAATTTTTTCTTTTAGAAAATAATTTGGACACTCTAAAGACGGCCGATCTAACTAAGGTCAAGACCTACAGTCAGTATGGCTCTGATACCACCTCTGTCGGGACCCAAAATTACAATTATGGACCCTCTGTGTATAATGCACTAGTCTAGGATCACGCTAGTGCACACAGTGTCAACATAGGTAAATATCGATCCACACAAGCGATAAACAAAGTAACGATTAGTTTGAATAACAAATAAGGGTTTTAACCTTATGGTCGAGTTTACACTTATTGAGCCACGCAGGGCTAACAGAGAATAAAATAGTAGTAGAACAGAAATAACTTCAGCGTAGATCCCATCAATTCACTATAGGCAACCAACTGGGATCCAGACCTTAACGATCAGCAACCTTCGACGAACTCCTCCTCGAAAGCAGGCGTAGACTCCTCTTCTTCTGTAGGTTTGGGCGCAAGTTTTACAACAAGCGTAAGTACACAACCGTACTTGCAAATCATACAACAGAATGCAATTTATAGATGCTGGCTTATTCCAAAAGGAAAGGCTTCTATGGTTCTTTTGCATGAAAGCAATATTTGCAATTGAATACAATAATAGATTGAAAGAATAATACAAAACAAATAGACAATATTAATTTAACAGTTATTTTCACAAAGACACAAAGCTAACAGATTATTTCACATAGCCATATGACTTAGATCACATAGCTCCCATCCCAACATTTTATGAAAACTACCCCTCGTGTGAAATCTCTGAGCATGTCCATGACCGCGGACGCGGCTAATCGAATAGATTGATTTAACACTCTGCAGAGTTTGTACACTTTACCCACAAGATACAACTAGTGTAGCTAGCACCAATCGTAAAAAAACAGTTCAGAAACTTCATCTCAAACATTGACATTCCCAATGTGCTTTCCCGCCAGACCAGCCCACAAAGAATGCTAGTCCGACACACGCCGCTAGACAGGGATGCGGCGAACCGTCCCGCGATGCAACTATCAGGTAGTCACACCTCCACCCTGTCACACAATCTAACCTATCCACCTGAACATCAATGCCGGGAATCCATAACCTACTATGTTAGGCCCATCCCATCAGGCATGTGGTCGTACAGTAAGGCTCAGTTCAATGGCGTACAAAGTTAAGTCCTTAATTGACCAAGGCAAAACTTCTATTTTCTAACTATGTCACAAAGATTATCATTCCCATTCACACAATCCACCATATCACACAGTATCCACCACTTGCCTCAGTCCAAATCCTTTACCACCCTGTTGGTTTTAGTGCAACACATGCTATCACAAAGTAATAACACATAGCACACAGTTTTACACAAAGTTCCATAGTCACTTAGTCAGATTTAATATTTGCAACTCAAATGAGATGTGAGACTCGTAGCATGTCTAAGCAATTGTACTCGCATCTAACCAACCCACGTTGGTGCTATAATATTACCAACTAACAACCAATCTAGGGTGATAAGGGATTATGACATACAAAGCCAAGGTGTTATAACAAATTGGATAATAACTATACCCAAAAGCATTTAAACACATAATTAAAATAGAATGCAATACTTGAAACAAAGTAATTTGAAAACTGGGTTCAAGATGATCAAATGTATGACTTTCCTTGGAAAGGTCTAGGTACTGGTCTTGATCTTGAGGTGCTCCTTCTCCAAAATTCCCCGATGTATCGACGTCTACTCGTAAACGTAATAAATAAACAAAATAAATAAATAACAGAGGAAAAAAACTCGAAACAAATTAAATAAAAATCTCAAATAAATAGATCTCGAATTTAGATAAATTTTGGAATTTGAATGGGCTTAATCGCAGTTCGGATGCAAAAGTTATGGGCTCTAGAAGTTTCAATCTAAAAGAAACCCTAATTTTGGATTTACTGGAATTTTTGAATTATTTATTAACAGAAAAATCGGATTATTGCGCAAGCATGACGTCAGCACAGGGATTTCAGAAATTAAAAGAATAAAAAGAAAACACTGACATGTGGGACCCACATGTTAGCGAGATGGCTCACGGTATACTAGGTCTATCGAGCCGATTAGATCTGGAACTGGTGGACCGTGCCACGCGGGTGCACACGTGCCTGCTGACACAGCGCCACGCACGCGACACGTCGGCGGCGGGCTGAGTTGGCGCTGAGGTGGCGACTGACGCGATGGCAGAGGCTCGGGTACCGAGGGCTCCGGTGAACGGTGGCTCCTCGTCGGCGGTGGGTGGTACCGGCGTGAAGAGGGTGCAATGGCGATCACGATGGGGTGCTCGGGGGTGACGAGAGTGGCCGGCGGCGAGCGTTGAGCGGCGGAGGAGCTCCGGGCTCGACTGCGACGACGCTGGAGAGGTCCCCCGGCGAAGGCGACAGTGGCTCTGAGATGCGGGTGACGCGACGGTCTCGAAGATGGTGTCCGGTGGCGGTGAGGGAAACTGGAACGGCAGCGGTGGCAACAGGGTCCCGCGGCTGGTGTCGGAGACGAAGGCGGCGACTAGGGTTTCTGGCGGCGTTTCGATGGCGGCGGCTAGGGATTCGAGGGCGGCGCGTCACGGGGTGCGCCTCACGAGGGTCCTCGGGGCCTTAAATAGCCTCGGGTGGCATGTCCGTGAAGAACACGGCGCGACGGCGGATAACTCAACAGGAAGGAGGATTCCGCGTCGAGAATGCCGCTGACGTGGCAAATGAGACCCACATGGCAGCGGGTGAGGCTCGAACGCGGATGTGTGTGAAACGGCGCTGCTGCGAACGGACTCCAAAGATCTGACCGTCCATCCACGATCGAACGGTCTAAAGCGCTGGTGACATTCTGACCTCCCCCGAACGATCACACCGCATCTGACCGTTCAATCTTGATCGAATGGTGAAGGGTGAGCCGAGCGCATGGAGAGAGAGAGAGAGACTGAGAGACTGACAGGTGGGGACCACCTGTTAGTAGAGGCAGGCGTGTGCGCGGGATTGGGCTGAGGCGTTCGCGCGATTGGGCCGCTTCGCGGGCCTTGCGCGCGGGAAAGGAGATTGGGCCGAGGAGATTCGGCCCGAAGCCAAATCCGAGATTTTAATTAGATTTTCTATTTTGGAAAATAGCAGAAATTCCAAATAGCAAAAGAAAATAGTAAATGAACTCATAAAAATTCTAGAAAAATCTAGAAAATATATCTGAGCACATAGAACCCAAATAAAATAGTTTTGACTATTGTTCATGTTGGGATTATTCACATTAAATGCTTTTGATTCTAAAGTCCGATATTAAGCTTGTGAATTAAATTCAAATAAAACCAAATGGTGACTTTTCTCCCTACTAACTATTTAAAAGGTTTTTGAAGCTCAGAAAATTGGGATGTTACAACGATGATCTTGGAAAAACGAAAGTTGAGTTCACAGTTGAGAGCACACATCCCTCTAAAAAGGAATAGTAAAATCAACCAATAAGAAAATGACATTACGATTGAAACTCGACAACTCTTGTGCTGAAAGAGCAGAAAGTTTAGGCATGATTTTAAAAAACCACAAGTTACAAAACTTGACTCGAAACTCAAATGCTCCTACTATACTCTTTCATTTAACACTGAAATTAACCATTTGACTATAATAACACTTTGCCACAATGAACAAGATAAGTTTTTTAGTCCAAACCACAAGAACTAATTAAGAACCAATAACATTCTTCAACACATCATATTTGTTGGGAACAGTTCAACTACTCATGAAACATGAGATCCAAATGATCTCAGCTACAAAACTCGAAACATTTTCATTTACGAAAATCGCAAAAAGCAAGCAGATTATACTCCTCTTAATGGAATAAACGAATAATTTTCTTTGATTGCAACCTCACGTTGCCAACTCAGACAAAAGAGCCTTTAAGTTTAAAATCACACGAATCTCTTAAGAATCAATAGATCATTCAAATGCATCACTTTTGTTTAAAATAATTTCAGCTACCACAAAACTTGAAATATTCTCATTTAAGCAATATCACCATAGGTGATCAAATTACTACGAGAATTAAGATAAATCTCACATTCTGACAATTTTAATAGCATCGATATTATACATTAGTGCCAAGAATCATCAAATTTTATTACCCCATTCTAAAGCTTTCCAAAAGAAGCACAAGCCACAAGGTTGAAACAAATTTTATTTTAATAAGATCATACTATGCAATAGCAATTTCACAGGGCACGCTATCAAAGACCACTTACAGTTTCTCACTTAACACCACAAAACTTTGCAAAAGGTTTTTTTTACACTTCCTGGTCCAAAGAAAAGGTTCTAAACTCCAACACTCCAACTACCCCAAAAGAAATGAGTAGAGTCAAAACTTTCTTCAATGAAGTTTGTAAAAGATAGTTTCTATTATCTGAAATACCAAACGAATCACAAGACCACTTTTTTTCAATAAGAAAGGTAGAACTTTCATGAAAAAGAACAATCTTGTCAATAACAGCGTTTACAAGTAGCAAAGATAGCTCATTAGTCGGAGAGACATCAATTGCTCCATCTTAACCAAGGCAGGATGATGCAAAAGAGTCCGACGCTTTCTCTCAAAAGAGAAGCATTAAAATTCAAACTCAAAGTACCCCGAAAAGAATACATTTGAACCAAAGCTCCCACGCATTTAGGAATATGTGAATTAGAGCTTCCAATAACCAAAGTACCCAACGATTAAATGAGTCATGCTTCCTGACAAGAAGGACAGAACTTCCAAATAAAAGGTCAATCTCATAAATCAGCTACGTTTATAATCAGCAAAACAACTCGTCATTCAGGAGATCAAAGGTCTCCTTTAGGAAAACCAATAAAGACCGATGAACTCCTCTCAACTGCAATGAACAACTAATCCAAGAAAACTCTTCCACCCCATTTGAACAAGAATAACCATTCTAAACTCAAGGAAGACAATAGCCTTCCCAAAGAAACTCATACTCAACACCTGGAACTAGTTGACTCGAGATAGACACTCCATTAATCCCATACCCCAAATGGTGGTGCAACCTGGCAACCCCAGGTTACAACCACGACCACGATCTCTCATCATCTACCATTCTAACATATAATAATCATATAGGCATATCATAAGTATTCATAACCAATTCATAACAGCAATGCTCAAAGCGACATAACGAAAACTTAAATGCAATGCTTGACCCATTCCTATCTTACTGTGCACAGTATGTCAATTTAATATTTCAACTACCACAGACCTAAAGCCCGCTCTGATACCAACTGTAACACCATGGCTATGTGGAAGCCAAGATATTACTTGAAGTCCAACACTACGCAATAATATGAAATAATTTCAACAATATTTCAACTAATTGCATAAAGAGATCAATATCTAAAAGAACGAGTATAAGAATTGAATCAGAAGTTAACAACATATCGAACTCCATCATCCAATCATATTGAATCAAATATGATAAAGCTATCATATGTCTATACGTAGATCATTAAGCATTCACTGGTTCAACCAAGTCATAATGAATGAAAGTCTAAA
Source organism: Ampelocalamus luodianensis (assembly GCA_036346255.1). Classification (NCBI taxonomy): domain Eukaryota; kingdom Viridiplantae; phylum Streptophyta; class Magnoliopsida; order Poales; family Poaceae; genus Ampelocalamus; species Ampelocalamus luodianensis. The sequence continues at coordinate 40,053,523 of CM070626.1, forward strand.
TCATCATAACTCAATTTATTACAATCCAACTTATCAAATGAAAGATAATAACAAGTTCAACTGTTTAAAAGGGTGACGAATGTGAAGTCAAAGAAGTGATTCATGTGACTAATCCCTCCCATGCATGCCGTCTTCAATGTTTACCTAAAACAAATAAACACGGCAAGAATGAGTCCACGACTCAGCAAGTACAACAGAACAATATGAACGATACTAAATAATAATAACAATCACAAAATAGAATACGAATTTAGAACGGCTGAATAAGAACATAGCATCATAGAATAGAATTCGAATGTGGAGTGGATGATTAAGGACTTATCATCATAGAATAGAATATGAATGTAGAATAATAGAAACCATATGAATGAATGAAATACATGATCTCCAATTCTGCTTATACCGGTATAGCCAGTGAACACCCGTCGGTGTTCACTCAGGCCCGTATTTCACAAAATACGGGGATCGAAGGCCCGTATGAAGAACGTTTCATAACGGAGATCCAATTTGCCCACATTGGAATGGTGGGTCTAACATGCCCATACTGGAATTGATGGGTCTTTACATCCCACTCTCGTGGGTGAATCATGAACAATGAATGAATGCATGAATATGAAAGACGAAATCTCAAGAAGCATGGATTCTCATATATGGAACAAATCAGAAATCATTGAAAACTACTCCTAAACTATAGTATTCAGTCATGGCATGAGCATCAAACACTATGAACAAACCACAACACTACATACACCATGCACTTGCCCATGTTGGAATGATGGGATTTCGCTACCCACTCCTATGGGTGAAACACGAATGGAAGAACGAATGAATATATTGAACGTAAACATATAATCGAAGAATCATGGTATATCAATTATGAGGGGAAGCAAGTAATACCGGAATTATCCATTGAACATTCATCACTCAAGTGGAACAAATAGCAATCAAGACAAATCAATTATACTTGCCTTTCGAACTGCGATGCTTTAGGAGGCAAGGATGAAGCCAGTAATCTTGAATTCCCTCCTCCTACACTATTTAGTTGCTTGAATAAGAAACAACGTGAATAAGATGCTACTCGCAACACCTAATCTGATATTCCTAAACCCAAGTTTTATATAATTGCTCTATCCAAAATTAACCGACAGTCTAGCAGGACGTTAAACTAGACAGCGGTACTAAAAACATCATAATTTTTTCTCTGAGAATCGAAAAGGAATGATCTCAGATCCTATGGAAAGCTAAAGAAATCCTCCACAATAGTCTAGTTGGCTAAAACCTCCAATTCGGCGAATAACTTAGGCTAGTACACAACTGAAAGTCTAATCTATAAATGTAATACCCCGTTTTCGTTTAGGAAGAATTCAATTCAAAATCCAGCTTCTGCGGTAGACTTAGAGCTAGGGCCTCTGGCTTTAGTGTTAATATTCGGAACTTCAGATTGGAGAGAATAACATTCGGGAGAGGACATTTAATTCAAATTCCTAATTCTGAGCGCGTTTGGTTAGTGGGCTCATGGCCCAAGGTGCAAAAGCCTTAGTGGGCCGGCCCAAGTGGGAAGAAAGGGGCGCCTTAACCTAGCTGCCCCTCACCCTTCCCCCTTGGCCGAAATTCCCCCTTGCCTCCATCCCTTGGCCGCCACCCCTCCTGGTCATCCTCACCTTTGGGCGCCTCCACCTCCACCCCTCCCTCCATTGCTGCCCCGTGGAGAGATCTTGCTGCTGGCCGGCCACAAGAAGGAGGAGACGAGAAGGGAGATGAGGGAGAAAGGAGGAGAAGATAAGGAGATTCTTTGGTGTGTTTGATCAGCATCTTCCTAGGGCTCTACAAGGGTAATGGTTCATTCTCTTCGCTGGTTGGATCATAGTAGGAGCGTTTGATGCCATGTTCGTTGGATCGAAGTCCTGCCGCGATTATTTAAGTTTCTGTCCAGAATGTTGCGCAGCCAGTTTCATGTATTTAGAGGCCAAATTAGGAGTTCTGGTCTCCTAGAGATATGTAGATTATGTTCTTAGCTTTCAGTGTCCACCAAGATCACCCAAATCCGATTAACGGTCAGGAAGTTATGATTTATTTAGTATTCGCTGTCTGGCAAATATGTCAGTTTCTGGCAGTCTGTAGGAATTGGGTTAAAACTGATATTTAAAGGGAGAATCAGGGGATCTCAGTATAACAAAAAATGTGGGTAATTTTTGTACCTTTTCATAGAGATAAAGAACACGAGATTTGGACATTCGTAGAAAAAGTTATGATGGTTTTAGTGGTCTGTCCAGAGAACCCGACGTGATAATTGTTGCTCTGTAGGTTGGCTTGGTAGAGGCAATAGTTGGCATAATCTGTAACACCCCAGCCCAACGTGAGCCTGGAATGCTACTAAACTAACATTAAATAATTCAAACCAGGTTCAACCTACCAAATTTCGACATAACCTCCTTTAAAAAGTTACTACACGGAGATTCCAACGTTTAGATAAATCATAAACAAATAATCCAATATCCAGAGTCATCAATAGGCGTTCAAAACCTACTAATCAACTAGCATATCCAAAGGAGTCCTAATTACACTACTCATCAATTTTACACTTAATCCATTGCATGAGGTATAATTCTAATCAATCCTTAAGCAGTTTGCTAAATTATGAAGGTACGACTAAAACTTGATCAACTTTAAAGATGAGTGGCAGTGAGTGAATCCAAATCAAGTCTACTCCCTCCCATGCATGCCGTTCCTGAATTGGGTACCTACAACAATAATAAAAGCAAGAGTGAGCCCACAAACTCAGCAAGTACAAAATAGAGGCATACCACAAAAGTTATAACATCAACATCCATAGTCAGAAACGCATCAATAAAACATCTCATATGCAAATGCAATGCTCAAGGATCCTTTCTCTTTATCTTTCTTTGTACATTACACCGTAATGCAAAGTATGCAACCGTCGCCAAGATACCCATGCTCAGTGCGCGCACGCACAGGACCAATTGCCCATTACTCCGCAAGTAATGGGGACCTCAAGCCCACACTCCACGAGTGTGGGGATCTCGGCCCGTCACATTCATGACGGGATCTCAAGAAACATGCTTGGTCACCGCGTGACCAAGCCTCAACATGTTCTCAATATGCATATGCTCATCTCTTATTCATCATCAATCTTACCAAAAGACAACAACATTGTACCACAATAAAGCATAAGCATAATTTGAGCAATCACCATACTTAAACAATCATCAAGTAAGCCATCTTGCTATGCAATCATATATCAAAAAGCACACAAACATAGCCAATCAATCACACCCATATAACAAACAATGCACTTGCCTTAATCGTGTGAGAATGGAGGGTGGACGGTGCTGCCTCCGGTACCAATCCCCCACCTAATACATTAAGATCATAAGCTAAGACCACAGTAATGAACCACAAAAATTACAAAAGCAAACACAAACTAGCCTTAGCTTACAACGCGATCCCGACTCCAATTTCCTAAATGCTGATTTGTGCCTTCTGTAATCAGTCAAGTTCTAAAATTCATATCTTTCTGTACAGGGGTCTAAATTAGGTGTTCTTGGACTTCATTGAAAGGTTATCAAATTCCCCAACTAAACCTAGTTGGTGAGACTCCCTGATTCGGCCATCTAAAATCCTTTTTAACCTAATTAACAAAACATCGATTTCACGTCATGCCCTCTGGACAGAACACTAAAACAATCAAAACTTTCAGCTCGTTTATCCAAATTTTTGTTCTTGTGCTTCCCTGAAAGCTACGACAATTATCTACAACTTTCGTTATACTGAGATCCTCTAATTCCCTCTTTAACTTATCGCACAAGTCAGATTACTAAAACCTATCAAAACACTGACAGATTCGCAGGACAGTCGCACTAATAAATTCATAACTTTTGCTACAGAGGTCCAAAAAAAACGATCTAGCACTTCATTGAAAGCTATTGACGTCCTCAACAACTCTCTAGGAGAAGCCCAAGACTGAATCCAAACTTAACTACATCAAAACGTTTGTCTAACACGATCTGTCCTGAGGAGACAGAAATACCGACATTGATTAACTATCCAAAAACGCATCGGATCAAAGGGGAATTGAGGTTACCCTTGAAGAATCGCAGGGAGATGACAAACCACCCCTACGAAGAAGATCCTCTCCCTCTTCCCCTTCCTCTTCTTCTTCTTCTTCTTCTTCTTGGTCGGCAGCACCCGAAGGAGACAGCGTAAGGAGGCGGGGCGGTACTGTTCACGGGGTACTGTAGCAGCGACGGCTACTGTAGCACGCCGTGCTACAGTACCATCCTAGGGTTTCCCCCTTCTTTTTGTTGGTGGCCGGCCCCTCCTGGGCCTCCTGGGCCAAAGCCTGAGGCCCAGGTTGTCGAATAATTGCGAAACCCCTCTAATCCTCTGTTAACTCTATTTTTCTAGTTGGTTCTTCTCTAATTCTTTCTTTTCACTTAAATAGATTTGGGGTATTACATTCTACCCCCCTTAAACAGAATTCGACCCCGAATTCTTCTCACTGATCCACTTGAATGAGCACCGAAACTGAACTTAACAAGCGTTAACACATACACGGCGTGAACGACTCTACATAAGGCTCGCGCATGCGAGACCTCTAGCTTCCAAGTCATTTTCCTCTCGGACATATGGGATCACCGCACTTTGATCCAACTGACGAATTACGCCTCATTACACTTACCGACCGACGGAACCACTTAACGGATAGGACTTGAAGATGCGCATTACTCATTGGTTAATGATCTTATGAAACCTCACACTCCAAATACCTCAAGACTCCTCTGAACGCTAGGTCATACAAAACGTTATATTCCCCGCTCCAGGACTCGAGATAGTTCTAGCAATTTGCCATCTTCCAATATGCCCACATCTTCCGAACAACCAAATATACTTTAGGCTATCTATCTCTTGGATCCAAACCACAAAAATTGCACGTAAACATATGAAACTCTTGTTCCATCGCTCAATCGACCTCTTCATCATAACAAGTAGATCCTCCATTAGCGTGGACACGCAACAAAACTTATTTTAGTCAAGTTTTAATAATTAGATTCAACTGAAAATAGAGGTTTCATAATGTAATTCCAACTTTCCTCCAAAACACTCAAATCCAAAATAAGAGATTCTTCACAAAACCTTCAATCCTTCCAACTCGGCGCTTGCAATTGAGCACCACATAAGCCAAAAGAGAATTCACTCAAATGCCCAAATCAAACACTATATTTTTTCCCCGAACCGAAAGAACCACCTTGCCAACAAAGAGGCAACTCAAATTGTACATGTTCTCCGTCATAAAACCCAACTCAACCAAGAACCACTAGAGCACTTCTCTACTCGAGAGAACAATCTTTTCTCGATGTTCTTTTAAGAAACAAACCCTTTTCCGAATCATGGGTGTCCGAACTATCACACTAACTCCTTCCTCTTAACCGCAATCCCAAAATGATCCTCAAACCAAAAAGACAACCATACTTATTTAGAGGACTCTATTAATCCACAAAAGGATTCTCTAGTCCACTTCTATTCCAATGGAATTTTCTTGACAAAAGGTTGCAAACACCTCAATAAAGATTTTTCACCCACAACCCCATCATCTCATTCTGTTAAAGATAATCAACTTCAAATTCTCACCACACACACACTCTTTTACTTTACCCAAAGTATCCTATCAAAGATCAACACATTATTCAAAATTTGCTCCTGTTCATCTACCTCTACACATAATATTGAGTCTCCAAGATCCTAGAATAAAATACAAAGCCCAAAACCAACCTTCAAGTCTCCTACCATGAATCTCTGGTGTAATCGACAGAAAATCCTCAAAATCGTTTACTAAAATTTCACACCGCTTAACTATAACCTCAGTCATTAATATCAAGATTCCTCACTAATCAAATAACCGCCCCAAGGCGATTTATTTCACCAATCTTAGACGTTCTCTAATCCACACCAATCCAATTCAGTCGCACAACCACAATATACTCGTTCGCAAAACCTTACCTAATTGACCAGGATTCAAACATACTCAATCACCAACGTTAATAAATGAATATATTCTTTGACCAAGATATCCTTAGAATTAATTTAACTCCATAGGGTTACTCATTGAGGCCGGGTCATACTTGACATTAGCTCAACAGTTCCTGCTATCCCATTAATTAGCACGACGCTTAGGTTTCTTCACACCGCTACTTTCATTAAACTTCACCACCACAACTTTTCTGCACAATCATACTAAGTATCCAATTGCGATACTCTAACATGTTTATCAAGAGTCCATAATTTCGATAATCTCAATATTCCAACATGAACAAAGGTTACTGGATCATAATTCGTCATAGGTTCCACTAGTTGTAACACTAATCACTTTTATCTCATCGACAAACTTTCCATTTAAATAGAATTATCTCCAGGTGTTGTAAATCGAAACCAATTCACTTTATACTGCTCTTCAAATAGCTTGGCCCCCGTATTTCAGACTGCGATCATTTACTTGACCACCAACCAATCGCCACATTACACTCTAAAAGACCTTGCAACCCAGGTCGGTTAATCTTTTCCCAATAGGAAAGTGCAAACAAATACAAGTTTTAACACACGAGAAAACACTACTCCTCATAGTGAGCACGAGACAAAGAGAAATAGTCAAATAGCATTGATCTCGAAAAACAAAGGACGAGACCATAGTTGAGGGCACATGCTCCACAAGAAGGGAGTTTCAAACATTAATAAATCACAATAAAACATTACTTTTGAAACTCAAGAAACACTTAAGAGGCAATGACAGAAAAGTTGCAGATTACAATTCTTATCTCCAACCTCAAATACTTATGGTACTCATTTTCACAACAAATAAAGCAATCTCTTTGATTACAACATTACTTGCCAAACCAAATAAGAAATGCCTTTAATACCAAATCACATTCATCACTTGAACCAAACGGAACCTTTCCATATGTCACATTGCTCAACTAATTTCGTCTACTACATAAATCATGAACCCCCAAAAGATCACGAATACAAAACTCCAAACATTTCATTTAACCATTATTAAAACAATCAACTTACTTTCTCTCTAGAAGAATCATCACCACTCCAACGTCACAATCTCTTGTAGGCCTTATTACTAACATCAAGAATAATTCACTCTTAACAAGGTTCGTTATCATCAACTCTTCCTTTATAAAGTCCCCAAAAACTGACCAAACTGTTACATTTCACTTTATCATCTCATCCTCAAATGAGAGTACACCAAATTCTTACTCCATCACTATAACAACCACCATATTTTAGAAGGAACCTACTACACAATTTACAAGGTTACACCAAAACCCTTTCATCAAAGACATACTATTATCCGACAATTTCACCATCAAGCAAACACATGTCACCTATTAAATCCCATTGTAAACCTTTCCAAAAGAAACACAGCATATTATTTCATAACATTTTTGTTATCTCAATAAGATTGCAACAGTCAACTGTTCTAGAGTATATCTAATACCCCAACTGCACTATCGGGCAAGACCTCTTTAACAAGGACATGCAACCACAATACATCCTCGTGAAACACTCGTGAATAAATTACTTTCAAATTTCAACCCTTCACCTATTCGGAAGGCTCACACTTATTTAGTACACACTAATTTCAATCTAGAGGTTATCATAAAATTTTGATGATTATTCAATCATGGACGAATTGATGGTCCTGTATCTATTTGTACTCCCACGAGCATAAATAAGATCATCAAATATCCAATTAAAGAAAGTTTCTATATTAATATCTACCAAGACGACAAATGAACTCATCTTATATTTCTCTTCCCGCACAATTAGATTAAACCATTGAGATCAAATAATCTAACAAGTTTAGCAAACTAAACAACTCTAGGGGTCAACCACTCCGTTAATGTTCCATAGTTGTTAATAACTCTATTGATTCCAATTAGGTGTAGCCATACACTTAATCACAGTTCAACAAGAACTAATACATGACATCATCAAATTAATCAACTTTCCTTCCAAGGATCTTAGTTAGGATCGATTATACACTACACTACGGACTCAACTTGATCACTCATATCATATTCACTAATTTCTCTAATTATAACCTCTCACTTAACCACGAGTCGACATCGCTACAGGGTTTAGCGCTTTCTTTCATAAAAGAACTTTTCAACTTCTACACTCAAGATACCCAAAAGAGATGAATTGAATCAAAACTTCCAAGTACTACAAGACTTGCAAAAGGAAACTTTCATTAGCCAAAACATCAAGTGAAATAAATGGATCATGCTTTCCAATGAGAGGCAAAACTCCAATATAAAGGTCAACCTTGACAATCAACCGAGTCCACCAGCCGCAAGAATAACTCATCGGTTGGAAAAACAATGATTGCTTAACGGGACAAATTAAGTCAATAAAAACACATCAATCCTTCTCAAAGAAACCCACCAACCGCAATGAACTATCGACCCAAAGAAATTCATCGACCACAACCGAACAAGAGTTGACCAAATTCAAATTCAAAGAAGGGAACAACTTCTAAAATACTCACTATCATGTCGGTACTAAGATATCTGAGGTAACCACTTTCCTTCTCTCTTACCACGAACAATGGTGTAACTGGTAAAGCCAGGCCACAACCATGACCTCAATCCTCTCAACAAGGGCTACCCTCACTCATAATAATCATATAATCATATTATAGGTATGTAAGATCATCTTATAACAGAATCATCAATACAAAGATAACGAGCGTAAATGCAATGCTTGACCCACCCCATCCTACTGCACCAAGTGTCAGTTTTCGATTAATTAACCATTAACAATTTTTTTAACAAGCTAAGTTACCTAAGTCGTTAATCTGTTCACCACGGACCTACAGCCTGCTCTGATACCAACTGTAACACCCCAGCCCAACGTGAGCCTGGAATGCTACTAAACTTACATTAAATAATTCAAACCAGGTTCAACCTACCAAATTTCGACATAACCTCCTTTAAAAAGTTACTACACGGAGATTCCAACGTTTAGATAAATCATAAACAAATAATCCAATATCCAGAGTCATCAATAGGCGTTCAAAACCTACTAATCAACTAGCATATCCAAAGGAGTCCTAATTACACTACTCATCAATTTTACACTTAATCCATTGCATGAGGTATAATTCTAATCAATCCTTAAGCAGTTTGCTAAATTATGAAGGTACGACTAAAACTTGATCAACTTTAAAGATGAGTGGCAGTGAGTGAATCCAAATCAAGTCTACTCCCTCCCATGCATGCCGTTCCTGAATTGGGTACCTACAACAATAATAAAAGCAAGAGTGAGCCCACAAACTCAGCAAGTACAAAATAGAGGCATACCACAAAAGTTATAACATCAACATCCATAGTCAGAAACGCATCAATAAAACATCTCATATGCAAATGCAATGCTCAAGGATCCTTTCTCTTTATCTTTCTTTGTACATTACACCGGTAATGCAAAGTATGCAACCGTCGCCGCATACCCATGCCTGTGCGCGCACGCACAGGGACCAATTGCCCATTACTCCGCAAGTAATGGGGACCTCAAGCCCACACTCCACGAGTGTGGGGATCTCGGGCCCGTCACATTCATGACGGGGATCTCAAAGGGAAACATGCTTGGTCACCGCGTGACCAAGCCTCAACATGTTCTCAATATGCATATGCTCATCTCTTATTCATCATCAATCTTACCAAAAGACAACAACATTGTACCACAATAAAGCATAAGCATAATTTGAGCAATCACCATACTTAAACAATCATCAAGTAAGCCATCTTGCTATGCAATCATATATCAAAAGCACACAAACATAGCCAATCAATCACACCCATATAACAAACAATGCACTTGCCTTAACGTGTGAGAATGGAGGGCGTGACGGTGCTGCGTCCGTACCAATCCCCACCTAATACATTAAGATCATAAGCTAAGACCACAGTAATGAACCACAAAAATTACAAAAGCAAACACAAACTAGCCTTAGCTTACAACGCGATCCCGACTCCAATTTCCTAAATGCTGATTTGTGCCTTCAGTAATCAGTCAAGTTCTAAAATTCATATCTTTCTGTACAGGGTCTAAATTAGGTGTTCTTGGACTTCATTGAAAGGTTATCAAATTCCCCAACTAAACCTAGTTGGTGAGACTCCCTGATTCGGCCATCTAAAATCCTTTTTAACCTAATTAACAAAACATCGATTTCACGTCATGCCCTCTGGACAGAACACTAAAACAATCAAAACTTTCAGCTCGTTTATCCAAATTTTTGTTCTTGTGCTTCCCTGAAAGCTACGACAATTATCTACAACTTTCGTTATACTGAGATCCTCTAATTCCCTCTTTAACTTATCGCACAAGTCAGATTACTAAAACCTATCAAAACACCGATGATTCGCAGGACAGTCGCACTAATAAATTCATAACTTTTGCTACAGAGGTCCAAAAAAAACGATCTAGCACTTCATTGAAAGCTATTGACGTCCTCAACAACTCTCTAGGAGAAGCCCAAGACTGAATCCAAACTTAACTACATCAAAACGTTTGTCTAACACGATCTGTCCTGAGGAGACAGAAATACCGACATTGATTAACTATCCAAAAACGCATCGGATCAAAGGGGAATTGAGGTTACCCTTGAAGAATCGCAGGGAGATGACAAACCACCCCTACGAAGAAGATCCTCTCCCTCTTCCCCTTCCTCTTCTTCTTCTTCTTCTTCTTCTTCTTCTTCTTCTTGGTCGGCAGCACCCGAAGGAGACAGCGTAAGGAGGCGGGGGCGGTACTGTTCACGGGGTACTGTAGCAGTGGCGGCTACTGTAGCACGCTGTGCTACAGTACCATCCTAGGGTTTCCCCCTTCTTTTTGTTGGTGGCCGGCCCCTCCTGGGCCTCATGGGCCAAAGCCTGAGGCCCAGGTTGTCGAATAATTGCAGAAACCCCCTCTAATCCTGTGTTAACTCTATTTTTTTCTAGTTGGTTCTTCTCTCTAATTCTTTCTTTTCACTTAAATAGACTTGGGGTATTACATAATCAAAAGAGCTCCCCAACTAAGTTTATTTAGGTAATTAAATTACCTTTCTAGAAAGTCTGAGAACACCTTATTTGGACCCCTGAGCGGAAAGTTATGTATTTTAGAACTTGACTATCCGCAGTGATCACCAAAGCGATCGCTAGGATTGGAAGATTAGAAAACGCTTGGGAGTTTAGCGAGTTCGTTTGTGTTGTTATTTATGCTTTTGGTCCAGTATGTTGGACTTAGTCCGGTTATCTTTATGTTCGGTAGGAGCGTGATTCCGAGGGCGCGCCTCTTTGCGTCCACCGCTCTCGCACGGTTAAGGCAAGTATTCGGGTTATAGCGTATTTTCGGTTGTATGATAAGATTGTTGTGATTGCTTGCTGAAGCCTTGCACGGATGTTAGTGTAATGAGTTTTCCTTTTATCTTGATGAATGCAAGCTATGGTTAATGTTTCCCTTGAGCGTTGCTAAATCTTACATGTTGTTTTGTACATGTTAAATTCTTGGGTATGAAAGATGTGGGCATGGAGCATTTGCATGTTTCAAACGTGTTGGATACTTGGTCATATATGCATGTTTTTGATATATGATAGCGAAGTAAGGTTGCTGGCATGATGTTTATATTAAGATCGGTGAATGCTCCAAGTATGGTTATGCTCTATTCATGTCCGATGTTATTGTATTTGGTATATTGATGATGAATAGATGTTGTGCATGTGCATATTGAGATCATGCTGAAGCTTGGTCACGTGGTGACCAAGCATGCATTTCGTTGAGGTCCCCGTCATGCATTGACGGGCTTGAGGTCCCCACATTCGTGGAATGTGGGCTGTGAGCAAAGAGGTCCCCATCATTCAGATGATGGGCAAAGGTCCCTATACATGTGGTGTATAGGCTCTTGGTCCCTGTGCCAGAGGGCACAGACAATGGTATACAGCGACGGTTGTATACTCCGCATTACCGGTAAAATGCGAAAAGAGATAAAGTTGAAAAGGGTGCATTGCATTGGTTGCATTCACATGAGCATGAAGGCCATACTTTGGCGCATTGTTTATCTTCAATTATTGATGCTATGAATGATAACTTGTTTAGCCTTGTTGGTACTTGCTGAGTCTTTGGGCTCACTCTTGCTTTGGTGTGTTTTAGGTACAACTGGCAAGACCGGCATGCATGGGAGGGAGTAGATGTTTGAATGCACGCACTACCACTCAACCTTAAGAATTACTTATGGATGGTTTGAGTTTCAGATTAATTGTAATAATGAGAATAGCGAACTTTGGTTATGTTTATGAGCTTATCTTGCATGCTTGAATGAACTCGAATATGGAATCTATTGTCAAGTGCCATGATTTAATCGTTAGAGCCTCGGTATAGTGGTCTATACCAAGGAGGTTATGCCGAAAATTGGTAACTAGTTTTAGTTTAATTTTTTATTTCCAGTAGCATTCCAGGCTCATTGGGAGTTGGGGTGTTACAGTTGGTATCAGAGCGGGCTTTAGGTCCGTGGTTAATAGAAAAATATTAAATTGACAAACTGTGCATAGTAGGTGGGGTTGGGAATTACACTGCTTCCGCATTATCTGTTGTTATGTTACATTGGTTGAGCAATTGTTGAATTGCCTCTGAGCTATCTTTCTTGTTGTTAGTCCATGTTATGAGATGTTATGATATTATATATCGATGAATCTATTCTATGACTGTCATGAGATGATCATATGTGATTATATTATTTATCCGTGTCGATAATGGTTGTTAAGAAGTGGAGGCCGTGGTTGTGGTCTTGGACTTTGTCAGGCTATACCACCGTTCGTGGTAGACGCATAAAGTAGTTGCCCTGAATACCTTAGTTGCAGGAGTTGAGCGTGAGCTGTTTTAGAAAGTTGATTTCTTTCTTGACCTCAATCTTGGCAAATTCTTGTCCTATGGTGGATGATGAATTTTCTCTTGGATTCGTGGTTCATGGTAGTTGTTGTGTTTTAATGGTCTCTAATGGTTCTCTGAAACAATTATGGTTCTCCGACTGTTGAGTCGCTTTTTGCTACTTGTGATCCTCGCCGATTGGCATTATGGATATTTCCCTGGTTGTTCCTTCTTTCTCTTTGGCAAACAATGACTCATTTATTCGTTTAATAGTTTGGGTAATGAGAGTTTTTGTTGCAAGTTGTTAGCGTGAGAAAGTTTTGGCTTTATGTATTTCTTTTGGATTATTCCAAGTGTTAAAGTTTAATGCATCTCTTTTCTGGTGGAAATTGTTAAAATCCTTTTGTGATACCTTGTTATGGTTAAATCAGAGATTGTAATCAAATAACTCGATATGGTATGGGTATCAAGTTGAGTCATTGGTATGGTGCATAATTAATATTAATTAGTAACCTTGGAAGTGAAATTGATTAAGTTGATGTTGTCTTTTCCTAGTTCTTGATGAACGGTATATATGAGTAGTGATTGAGAGATATCAAGAAGTATGGAACCTTGATGAACTAGTCTGGTCATTAAAACTGTTTAGGTTGCTAAACTTGTTGGGTTCTTTGGTTCCCATGGATTAATTTAATTGTGTGGAAAGAGAAATTAGAGGAAATACCAGATTTACATATTCCTTAGTATGATTAATTATCGGAATTGTGTTTAATCGGTTGAAGGGATTGAATATGGGTGGATCTAGTATTTATGAGAGGGGTTCTATATAGTTCCTCTACATAGAATGACGCAATGAAATTGGTTGTAGGGTTGTTAAGATTTTTGATCGATAGAAGATTTCGATTTTTTTTTGGAAGATTAGTGTATCTTTGCCGAAATCCAAATGTGATGATGAACAGTTGAATATGTGTGTTAATATCCCTATGATTTGGGAAGGAAAGTAGGTAGCAACTAGATTACGTAATGAAGCCAGTTGATAACAATAATGGTTGTAGTATAACTGTTGTGTGTTGAAGTTTGATGTTGAGCATCGCTAAAAGTTGAACGGATATGACATAATAGTTGGCTTATGCCCACACGAATGTGAAACAATCGGATGATAATGTGTCCTTGATGAAAGGGTTTTGGTAGGAGCTTTTCAATTGTATAGCAGACCCCTTCTAAACTTAAGATATTGATGTAGTGAAGTTGTATGGTTTTGGTATACTCTCATTTTGAAGATGGGATGAAAAGGTAGTATGGAACAATTCGGTGAAACTTTGGGGGTTTTCTAATGGAATAGTTGATGATAAATATTCGTGTTCAGAGTATATTATTCTTGATGTTAGTAAGATTATCTGCAAGAGATTGTGACTTGTGTGTGTGGTGATGATTCTTTTAGAAATAAAGTAATTTGATCGTCTTTTGTAAATGGGATTTTGTAATAGTGTTTCGAGTTTTGCGATGGTGATCATTTGGACCTCTTGAGTTATGTGGTGATTGAGTTGCTTTGAGAAAAGTGACATGTTGAAAGATTTTATTGGTTCTTAAGTTGTTCCTATGATTTGGTCATAAGGGCTTATCTTGTTTAAGCTGGCAAGGTGATGTAGTAATCACAGAAAATAACTATCCTTGTTAAAGGAAGAAGAGAAGTTAAGTGTTTGAGATTTAAGTCGTTTCGCATCTTGCAGTTTATTTGAGAGTACTTAAACTTTATGCAGTTGTTCTATAATGGTTTATCAATTTTCAAAGGGTATTACATTCTTCTCTTTTGTGGTTTGGTATTCGCTTTCAGTAGGGCTTGAGCCCTCGACTGTTGACTTTCCCTTATGTTTTTTTTCTGAGTACCATGCATAAGTGACTTTTTTTTCCTTGGTCCTGTGTTCACTACGGGTGGCACATGTTTTCCTAGTTGATGAAAATTTGATTCCATTCACTCTTTCTTTTGAGGAAGAATCAACCTATTCGTTCACCAGAGTCTTTTGAGGTGTTGAATAATTGTAATTGTGAACCTTTGGGTTGTAAGTTATTCGATGAGCATTGGAGGATGAAAGAATTTCGGAATATAGTTCTTTGAGAGAAGTCTATCTTAATGGAGGATTGTCTTATGTGGTTAAACTGATTGTATTGTTATAGATAGTAGAAACTATAGTGATTGTGATCCAAGATCTTTTGATCACTTCGGGTGGAACATTAGAATTACCGAGAGTATCGAAATATTGATCAATTTTATAGAGTATCACAATTTGGTAGTATTGCGAGGTTGTGAATGGTTATTCTTGATGATGTGGTTTAATGAGAGTGGGATTACAAAGTAAACGAATCGTTATGTCAATTAATGGGATAATGGAAAATGTTGAGTAATGTCAAGAGGGATTTGGGCTTTAAATGAGTAACCCTCTGAGAGTTATAATCTTTGTAAAGGCAAACTGGTCAAGAAAATATTTTCATGACGATGTTAATGAGTGAGTATGTTGGAATTGTGGAATTTTAGGGATTTAACCTGAGGAATTCCCTATCTTTAATATGAGAATTTCGTTGCAAGAGTCTTGGAGGTTAAATTTGGGCTTTGCATTGTTATGCTAGAACTTTGAACGCCCATTGATAATGTGAAAAAGTAGTATAAGGGTGGATTTCGAACAATGGGATGGTCATTGATAGAAATATTTTTATGAAATACATGAGAATATGTGATGTAAATTCCGAGTTGTCCATTCTTGAGGATTGAGGTAACGTGATTACGTGTGAAGATCCATTATGGGATGCATCAGAAGTTATCTATCAAAGTAATTCTGTCAGTAAAGGAAATCGGTTAGAGAATGTTTTGTGAGATCATCAGAGTCCCATTTCAAAGGTGTAGACAAGGTGTTTCGATTTGGGTTTGGCGTTGAGATCGCCAAGTTAAGAGTACCAGGTTAGTGTGTTGTGCGATGAAATGAGATTCCAAAAAGTTGAGAGAAACTTTATTTCTAAAGGAGAAATTGAGAAAAGATTATTTCCTCGAGTACTGAAACACTCTCTTGATCTTGTTTGAGCTATGAGTTTATGACGGACGTTTTTTGCAATTTGGGCTTGACTTTATGTTGGCTTGTGTGGTTCTTATCTATTCAGAAAGAATAAAAGAAATGATGGAATTGGATATTCGAGTGATTTCTTTTCTGGCGATCGTGGTGTTTATTAGCAGATTTTTCTAATTGAAGGTGGAAAGATTTCTGTGATAAATCTTCGATTCTGAATTTGACTCTTTTTAGTACCGAGTTGGTAACGTTGGTCGCGATGAGAGTCCTTCATTTTCAGTTGGGCTATGTCGGTAAAAGAGTGTGTTTAAAGTGAGTTCTGTCGTGTGGTTCGGTATCTTTGAGAAGTTTAACCCAAGATACATTGGCTTGTTCTCGCTTGTTGGCGTATCGCCAGGTTGTCTCGAGTCCGTGCGCGGAGTATGTAACGTCTTGTATGTCCTGGTCTTGTGGTCTGTTCTGTTGGAGAGAGAGGCCACTTGAGAGTTGAAGTCTCGCGTGAGCGAGTTTAGTAAGAG
This sequence comes from Ampelocalamus luodianensis, assembly GCA_036346255.1. Lineage (NCBI taxonomy): Eukaryota > Viridiplantae > Streptophyta > Magnoliopsida > Poales > Poaceae > Ampelocalamus > Ampelocalamus luodianensis. The sequence goes on from CM070626.1 coordinate 40,070,024, forward strand.
TTGATCGCGTTGGTATCTGTTGTTAAGTTCTAGTCGTGGTTTACTTTCGTTTGTTTCAACAGTTAGAATTCGAGGTCGAATTCTGTTAAGGGGGTAGAATGTAATACCCCGTTTTCGTTTAGGAAGAATTCAATTCAAAATCCAGCTTATGCGGTAGACTTAGAGCTAGGGCCTCTGGCTTTAGTGTTAATATTCGGAACTTCAGATTAGAGAGAATAACATTCGGGAGAGGATATTTAATTCAAATTCCTAATTCTGAGCGCGTTTGGTTAGTGGGCTCATGGCCCAAGGTGCAAAAGCCTTAGTGGGCCGGCCCAAGTGGGAAGAAAGGGGGGGGCGCCCCTTAACCCTAGCTGCCCCCACCCCTTCCCCCCCTTGGCCGAAATTCCCCCTTGCCTCCATCCCTTGGCCGCCACCCCTCCTGGTCATCCTCACCTTTGGGCGCCTCAACCTCCACCCCTCCCTCCATTGCTGCCCCGTGGAGAGATCTTGCTGCTGGCCGGCCACAAGAAGGAGGAGACGAGAAGTGAGATGAGGGGAGAAAGGAGGAGAAGATATGGGAGATTCTTTGGTGTGTTTGATCAGCATCTTCCTAGGGCTCTACAAGGGTAATGGTTCATTGTCTTCGCTGGTTGGATCATAGTAGGAGCGTTTGATGCCATGTTCGTTGGATCGAAGTCCTGCCGCGATTATTTAAGTTTCTGTCCAGAATGTTGCGCAGCCAGTTTCATGTATTTAGAAGCCAAATTAGGAGTTCTGGTCTCCTAGAGATATGTAGATTATGTTCTTATATTTCAGTGGCCACCAAGATCACCCAAATCCGATTAACGGTCAGGAAGTTATGATTTATTTAGTATTCGCTGTCCGGCAAATCTGTCAGTTTCTGGCAGTCTGTAGGAATTGGGTTAAAACTGATATTTAAAGGGAGAATCAGGGGATCTCAGTATAACGAAAAATGTGGGTAATTTCTGTACCTTTTCATAGAGATAAAGAATATGAGATTTGGACTTTTGTAGCAAAAGTTATGATGGTTTTAGTGATCTGTCTAGAGAACCCGATGTGATAATTGTTGCTCTGTAGGTTGGCTTGGTAGAGGCAGTAGTTGGCATAATCAAAAGAGCTCCCCAACTAAGTTTATTTAGGTAATTAAATTAACTTTCTATAAAGTCTGAGAACACCTTATTTGGACCCCTGAGCGGAAAGTTATGTATTTTAGAAGTTGACTATCCACAGTGATCACCAAAGCGATCGCTAGGATTGGAAGATTAGAAAACGCTTGGGAGTTTAGCGAGTTCGTTTGTGTTGTTATTTATGATTTTGGTCCATTATGTTGGACTTAGTCTGGGTTATCTTTATGTTCAGGTAGGAGCGTGATTCCAGGGACAACGCCCTCTTTGCATCCACCGCTCTCGCACGGTTAAGGCAAGTATTCGGGTTATAGCGTATTTTCGGTTGTATGATAAGATTGTTGTGATTGCTTGCTGAAGCCTTGCACGGATGTTAGTGTAATGAGTTTTCCTTTTATCTTGATGAATGCAAGCTATGGTTAATGTTTCCCTTGAGCGTTGCTAAATCTTACATGTTGTTATGTACATGTTAAATTCTTGGGTATGAAAGATGTGGGCATGGAGCATTTGCATGTTTCAAACGTGTTGGATACTTGGTCATATATGCATGTTTTTGATATATGATAGCGAAGTAAGGTTGCTGGCATGATGTTTATATTAAGATCGGTGAATGCTCCAAGTATGGTTATGCTCTATTCATGTCCGATGTTATTGTATTTGGTATATTGATGATGAATAGATGTTGTGCATGTGCATATTGAGATCATGCTGAAGCTTGGTCACGTGGTGACCAAGCATGCATTTCGTTGAGGTCCCCGTCATGTATTGACGGGCTTGAGGTCCCCACATTCGTGGAATGTGGGCTGTGAGCAAAGAGGTCCCCATCATTCAGATGATGGGCAAAGGTCCCTATACATGTGGTGTATAGGCTCTTGGTCCCTGTGCCAGAGGGCACAGGCAAGGGTATACAACGACGGTTGTATACTCCGCATTACCGGTAAAATGCGAAAAGAGATAAAGTTGAAAAGGGTGCATTGCATTGGTTGCATTCACATGAGCATGAAGGCTATACTTTGGCGCATTGTTTATCTTGGATTATTGATGCTATGAATGATAACTTGTTTAGCCTTGTTGGTACTTGCTGAGTCTTTGGGCTCACTCTTGCTTTGATGTGTTTTAGGTACAACTGGCAAGACCGGCATGCATGGGAGGGAGTAGATGTTTGAATGCACGCACTACCACTCAACCTTAAGAATTACTTATGGATGGTTTGAGTTTCAGATTATTTGTAATAATGAGAATAGCGAACTTTGGTTATGTTTATGAGCTTATCTTGCATGCTTGAATGAACTCGAATATGGAGTCTATTGTCAAGTGCCATGATTTAATCGTTAGAGCCTCGGTATAGTGGTCTATACCAAGGAGGTTATGCCGAAAATTGGTAACTAGTTTTAGTTTAATTTTTTATTTCTAGTAGCATTCCAGGCTCATTGGGAGTTGGGGTGTTACAATAAACTGTTTAACCAAAGTGGACAGCAGTAAAGAAACAATCATAACTTTTGATTGGCTTAACCAAAAAGTATGATTTTTTATCATTTTGGAAAGCTAACAACATAAGATTCAAAAGACTAGTTGGCATGATACTCAGATTTTGCCTTTAACAAAATGTGGCACATAGATCAAATTTATTGTCCAAAACCGATACACAATCTGGACAGTCAAATTGAAACGCTCGTAACTTTTATTCTACAAATCCAAAAAGGGTGTTATTTATCAATCCTAAAAGCTAATAAAATTAGCTACAAAAATAGTTTAGGGCAACATCCCTGGATTGGCCTTTAACAAAATCTAAATTAATGAACAAAACGATTGCCCAAGTTCGTCAAACTTTCTGGATAGTAGCAGCAAAATCAACGTAAGTCTTAAACCACAACTCTGATTTGGGCGATCTCTGAACCTGTTGAAAGCTGAGAACGATACCTACAAATCTCTAGGAGATACTAATCCCTAAATCGGCTCGGATCTAATTGAAAACCGCGCATCAACAGATAGACAGATTCAACCGATCTACACAGCAGCTACCATCTAGCATATGGAGACAATACGCATAAGATCGATCTACCAAAACTAATGGGGATCATGAATTTATCCACAAGAATGACATGGGATGGCACTGAAACCTTCACGAAGACCTCCCCTTCTCTACTCCTTCCTCTTCCTCTGCCTCTTCCTCTTCTCCTCTACCATGGTCGGCAGCGCAAAGAGCTTCTTCCTCCTTCCTTTGGCCGGCAACAATGGAGAAGCACCGGAGGAGAGGGGCACGCTATAGTAACATGCTACAGTAATGGCGGTGCTGCAGTACCATGCTACAGTAAAAAAAGGTTGTTGGCTAGGGTTTTGGGGAGTTGGGCACCTCCCCCCTCTTGGGCCCCTTATGGCCGGCCCACAAGAGCTACAAACCCTTGGGCTAGAAGTTCAAGGTCTAAAACCCTCTCAATTTCTGAATTTTTGAGTAATTTTCTCTCCAATTTATGTTGTTCTCTCTAAACTTTATTGCATTCACTTGAATATTCGAGATATTACATTCCTTGCCGAAGTTCATAGAACTCCCACTTCTTGATGTCCAAAAGACCCAAAAGAATGTGGGAATTATGGAACGCTTCCTTGAAGGTGGCCCAAGAGAGGGTCTGGCCTTCAGGGAGGATGGCCTGATGGTTCTCCCACCAAGCTGCTACTGCGCTTTACAGCTTGTAAGATGCGTATAGCACCTTCTCTTCATCATTGCACTAAGTAATGACCAACTTGCTCTCGACGGCGCAGAGCCAGTCGTCGGTGTTGAGAGGGTAAAATGCCGATGCAAAAGTTGGTGGATGAGTTCGCATGAACTCACCCATCCTGGACGATGGTTGACTTGCAATAGCTCCGTTTCCTCCAGCAGTAGTGCCGAGGGCGGCGGTATTTTTCACCAATTGCTAGAGTTGAAGAGTGTTGGTCTGCCGCCCTTGCTTGATCATGGCCAACACTTGTGCTATGATGGGCGGTTGCGGCAGAACTTCTTCTTCCTCGGTGGCGGCAAGCTAAGGTTGCTCAGTTTGCTGCAGGGATGTGGAAGGATGTTGTAACACCCTGGCTATGCGGAAGACAAGGTGTAACTATGATATACAATCCCAAAACTGAAACGACAATTATCTTATCTAAATCAACGACGCATGAAAGCATGACGACAAATAAAATTCTACTATAGTTCTAATAAATGAATTTCAGCAAGATACTAAACTCAAAATCATAGTTTAACCATCACCAACACGGACATAAGAACCATGAATAAGATCCAACAAGTAATAGGTATCATCCAATAATTGAAACTATGAAAAGAATCAAAAGAAGTACCAATAGGCCATTTATTACAATACTCAAGTCTCATTGAAGTAAAACAATAGAAATATTATGAAGTGTTTGTTGGATGTGTGCAGCAAGGTGGTTTGGAAACGTGAGCTAAACTTCCCCAAAGAATGTCATCCTCGACGGTCACCTAAACAATAAACAAACAAACGTGAGTCCAAGACTTAGCAAATACAACTGATTTGTAACACCCTGGCTATTCGGAAGCCAAGATGTCACCTAAAACATCTAACATACATCCATAATGCGGAAGAATTTGAATAAAATCAACTAATGATAGTATCAAAACAACCAAGACATGATGAAGGTATCCTTCCTTCACCATCTAATCTATTTATTTCAGTTCATTGATAATGAAAGTTCACACGCAGTAATAATTCGACATCAATGTGGAGAAGGTATCCTTCCTTCACCACTTATAAATTTATTATTACAGTTCATCATTTACGAATGTAAGATAGAACTAAATTTAATCTTGAACATGAATTGGATGAAGTGAACAAGTAGTGCGTGTCTACTCCTCCCAAGTGAGCCAACATCGGTGGTTACCTAAAATAAACAAACAACGCAAGAGTGAGTCCACGACTCGGCAAGTACGATAAAGGGACATAACACACATATGAAGAAGTCATCATCATAAGAGAATATGAGCATACATCGAATGAAAACTTAGGAATGCATGGCATGAATGAATGTACTCAAGGATGGACTGCACATGCTTATACCGGTATAGTGAGTGACACACCGTCGGTGTTCACTTAAGCCCGCACCTTAACAAAAGTGCGGGGATCCAAGTCCTATATGAAGAACGTTTCATATAGGTGTCCAAAGCTGCCCATACCGGAATTGATGGGTCTTACGTGCCCATACCGAATTGATGGGTCTTTCAATCCACTCCGTGGGCGGACATGACAATGTCCAAACCTGCCCACATTGGAATGGTGGGACTTACAGTCCACTCCCGTGGACATAGCATGAATAAAAGGATGCATGATATGAACATGAACAATGCTAATATCATCTTTCGGCATTTACTCCACATATTGATAGAACATAACCAATTCAGCATTTCGGGTATCACAAGATGTCACATCATATTCATGTAGACATTCACAATCACAGCATTTAAAACCAACAAAGTACTTGCCTTCCGCGTTGCGGCGCGTTAGCAAGCAACGATGGCGCTCCCAAACCCGTTAGGCTCGCGGCCTAAACAATTAAATAACCGAAATAAGAACAACATAGAGCCCATCATGAATTAATATTCTACACTACCCTCTTGCACACCCAAAACATAGTCATAACCCGAATCTGAAATTCCAGCAGTAACATGGAATCCCATCAGGACAGCAGCACGGTAAAGACCAAAACTAATGATCTGGTACTCCAAAAGAGATGAGCCCAGATCCTACACGAGCTTAACAAATATATCTACAACTTTGTAGTTGACGAGATAACCCAATTCGGCCAAACTAAATTGCTAACTGTCAAACGAAATAGCAGAACAGAATCTGACTGAGCAATTAGAACAGCAGAACTAAAACGTCCATAACTTTTAAACTACAACTCCGAATTGAGTGTTCTTTAACAATCTGAAAAGGTTATGAAATTACCTACAATAACCTAGTTGGTACGACATTCAAATTTTGCCTTTAACAAAAAGTGGCACACGGGTCAAAACTAAAGATAGAAACTGACATACAATCTGGACAGACTGACCTACAATCTGGACAGTCACAAAGAAAAGTGCATAACTTTTGATCTATAAATCCAAATGAGGTGTTCTTTATCAATCCTGAAAGCTAGTGATATCACCTTCAAAATTTGTTATGGGCAAGACCTCTGAATCACCCTCTAACTAGGTCATATATCAACCTATACAGAGACTGCTAATTCTCGTCAGGATTCTGGACAGCAGATAGTAAATCTATCATAACTTTTGACTCGAAAGTCGGAATGAGGTGATCTTGGCGGCCACCGAAAGCTAAGAGCATCCTCTAAATAACTCTAGGAGATCAAAACTTCTAATTCGGCCTCTAAGAACCCAAAACTAGCCACACAATAAACTGGACAGAATTGAATCTACTGCGGACAGAACTTGATCCAATCAAACTAATCCAATTTTCACATCTAAACATCATCAAAATAGCGGAAACGAATTGATACCCTTGGAGATGCGTGTTCGCTGATAAAACCCCGTGAGGACAACCTCTCCTCTTCTCCTTCTTCCTTCCTCTTCCTTATGGTCGGCCACTTTGCAGGGAAACACCGGGATAGTAGCGACGCCAAGGGCGCGTTATCAGTAGCCCGGCATCGTAGCAGGGCGGCGGCACTGTAGCAAAGACGGAAATACTGTAGCATATTAGGGTTTGTGGATTAATTCCCCTTTCTTGCCTTTAAGTGGGCTATCAACCTTCCATGGGCCATGGGCCATGGGCCTCTAAGGCTAGCTTTTCCTCTACGACTATGGGTTGGCGGCCCAAAGCTCTCTCAAAAACTGAATTTTGAACTTATTTCCATATCTAAACTTTGTTGCATTCGCTATTGAATAAATTTCCCTCTCTCGAGTAATATTCTCTCTAATTGGAATTTGAAGTATTACATTCTACCCCCCTTAACAGGATTCGACCCCGAATCTACTCGATGAACTAACCGAAAGAAAATCGCAATCGAATTTGAACAAGGATAACCACGCACCTACTATGAACAAATCGATACTCGATCGCACATGTGAGACTCAACTCCCAAATGGTCTCTCTCTCGGACCACGAGACCACAACAAAGCGACGTAAAACGACGTCCGTCCTAAAACTCCACCCGTATTTCGGTACACTCATTAGAAGAGAATCGAAGGTAAGACCCTACTCGATGGACAACGTCTTTAACGAAATACCAAGCTTGGAATTGCTTAGTTGCTCACTTAGTACCGAACACGGACATTGGGTTCCTCGCGTATGGAACCGTGACGGTCCTAGCGATACGCCAACCTCTTAACCCCACAATTGTCGAGAACAAACCAAAGTACTTTGGGTTAACCTCCCCTTTGGTACCAATCCACACAACATGCGCATAGCACACGTAACTCTTGTTCCACCTCTCAATCGAACTCTTCACCGAAACAAGGATCACATTCTTTAACGAGAGACACACATCAGAACTTGCTTTGAACAACTCTATTACAAATAGAGTCAACTGAAAGTAAGGATTCCCGTCAGAACCACACAATGCCAACTCGATACCAAAAGAGTCAAATCCAGAATCAAGATTTATCATGAAAAAAAGCGCCCACTTTCCAAGTGGGCGGCTTGCGATTTAAACGCCACAAAAGCCAAAGGACAAATCACTCGAATAACCGAATCAATCATTTTTTTTTCTTTCTGAACTGATTAGAACCACACATACCAACATACAGCAAAACTCAATTTCTGGAAGACATCAGTCATAAGCACGTAGCTCAAACAAGAATCAAGAAAATGTGTCATTACTTGAGGAAGCATCAATTTCTCAGTTTCTCATTTAGGAATAAATTTTTTCTCAAACTTTGGAATTCCAATTCATCGCTTAACACACTAACTCATCTCTCCTAACTTGGCATTCTCAACGCTATGCTCAAGTCAAAATACATCATCCACGCTTCTGTAGATAGGCTCTTTTGACTCCACAGAAACATACTCTAGCCAACTCTTCTACTAATAGAATTACTTTGACAGATGACTTCCCATGCATCTCAAAATAGATCTCATATGCAATTACATCACCTCCATCTTCTAAGAGTAAACAACTCAGAATTCTCAGCACACCCATTCACATACTTCATCAAAAGGATTCTATCAATGATCATCCCAATGTTCAGAATCCACCCTTATTCTAATTCCTCTACACATAATCACTGAGCGACCAAAGTCCTAGCATAAAAATGGGAAGCCCAAAATTAACTTCCAAGACCCCTACAACGAACTTCTCATATAGGAAATAAGAGAAACCTCGGATTAAATCCCTAAAATTCTCACAATCATATTGAATAAACACTACGAAAGACCCTTGTGAAACGAATCGATGAATCCTTCCTCAAAAGAAAAGGCAAAAGAAGACATTTACTGCTCGAAGTAAACACATGACCAAGGGAAAAAGTCGCTTAGGCAAAGGACTCAGAAAACATAAGAGAAAGTCAACAGTCGAGGGCTTAAGCCCTATTGTAAGCGAATACCAAACCACAAATAAGAAGAAGGTAATCCCCTTTAAAAATTGATAAACTCTTATGGAACAACTGCATAAGGTTTAAGCACACTCAAATAAACTGCAAGATGCGAAATGTGACTTAGATCTCAATTACTTATACTTCACTCCTTCCTTTAACAAGGAAGGTTATTTTCTGGTAATTACATCACTTTCCTAGCTTAAACAGGATAAGCTCTTAATACCCAAATCACAGAACCACTTGAACCAATAAAATCTTTCAACATGTCACTTTGCTCAAACAAACTCAATCACCACATAACTCAAGAGGTCCAAATGAACACAACGCAAAACTTGAAACACTTTTACTAAATGAAAATTACGAAACACGATCCAATTACTTTATTTCTAAAGGAATCATCACCACACACACAAGTCACAATCTCTTGCAGATAATCTTTCTGACATCAAGAATAACACACTCTGAACACGAATCTTTATCATCAACTATTCCATTAGAAAGCCCCAAAATGTCACCAAATTGTTCTCTACTACCTTTTCATCCCATCTTCAAAACGAGAGTATACCAAAACCATACAACATCACTACATCAACCTCTTAAGTTTAGAAGGGTCTACTACACAATTGAAAAGTTTCTACCAAAACCCTTTCATCAAGGAGACATTATCATCCGATTATTTCACAATCATGTGGGCATAAGCCACCTATTATATCATATCAGTTTAACTTTTAGCGATGCTCAACATCAAACTTCAACACACAACAGCTTATACTACAACCATTGTTGTTATCAATCGCTTCATTATGAAATCTAGTTGCTACCTACTTTCCTTCCCAAATCACATGGATATTAACAAACACATATTCAAAATCTTCTATCGATCAAAAGTCTCAACAACACTACAACCAAATTCATCGCATCATTCTATATAGAAGAACTACATAGAACTCCTCCCATAAATTCTAGATCCACTGATATTCAATCTATTCAACCGGTTGTACACAATTCCAATAACCGATCATACTAGAGAATATGTAAATCCAGATTTACTCTAGTTTCCCTTTCACACATTTAAATTAATCCATTGGAACCATAGAACCCAACAAGTTTAGCAACCTAAACAATTTTAATGACCATACTAATTCATCAACGTTTCATACTTCTTAATATCTCCTTTTGGCTCCAAAAGGGTATAGGCATACTCTCGGTCACTACCTATACATACAGTTCATCAAGAACTAGTAGAAAACAACATCAACTTAATCAATTTCACTTCCAATGTTACTAACTAATTTTAATTATGCACCACACCATGACTCAACTTGATACCCATACCATATCAAATTATTCGATTATCAACTCTGACTTAACCATAACAAGGCATCACAAAAGGATTTTAATAATTTTCATCAGAAAAGAGAGGCATTAAACTTGAACACTGCAATAATCCAAAAGGAATACATAGAGCCAAAACTTTCTCATGTTAATAATCTTGCAACATAAAACTCTCATTACTCAAACTATCAAACGAATAAATGAGTCATTCTTTTCTCATGAGAAAGAAGGAACAACCATGGAATTATCAATATTGCTAATTGACAAAGATCACAAGTCGTAAAAGCAACTCAACAGTCGAAAAAAAATAATAGTTTCAGAGAACCATTAGAGACCACTGAAACACAACAACTACCATAAACCACGAACCCAAAAAAAAATTCATCATCCACCATAGAACAAGAATTTGCCAAAATTTGAGGTCAACAAATAAAATAACTTTCTGAAGCAACTTACGCTCAACTCCCGCAACTAGGGTATTCGGTAACTACTCTATTCGTCTACCACGAACGATGGTATAACTCGACAAAGTCCAAGGCCACAACCACACCTCCACTTCTTAACAACCATTATCGACACACATAAACAAAATAATCAAATATAATTATACATGATCATCTCATGGCAATCATAGAATAGATTCATAGATATAGAATATCATAACATAACATATTATAGATTAACAACAAGAAAGATAGTACGAGGCAATTCAACAATTGCTCAACAAATGAAACATAACAACGATAATGCGAAAGCAATGCAATTCCCAACCCCACCTATCGTACAAGTGTGTCAATTTAATATTTTCTATTAACCACGGACCTAAAGCCCGCTCTGATACCAACTGTAACACCCTGGCTATTCGGAAGCCAAGATGTCACCTAAAACATCTAACATACATCCATAATGCGGAAGAATTTGAATAAAATCAACTAATGATAGTATCAAAACAACCAAGACATGATGAAGGTATCCTTCCTTCACCATCTAATCTATTTATTTCAGTTCATTGATAATGAAAGTTCACACGCAGTAATAATTCGACATCAATGTGGAGAAGGTATCCTTCCTTCACCACTTATAAATTTATTATTACAGTTCATCATTTACGAATGTAAGATAGAACTAAATTTAATCTTGAACATGAATTGGATGAAGTGAACAAGTAGTGCGTGTCTACTCCCTCCCAAGTGAGCCAACATCAGTGGTTACCTAAAATAAACAAACAACGCAAGAGTGAGTCCACGACTCAGCAAGTACAGTAAAAGGGACATAACACACATATGAAGAAGTCATCATCATAAGAGAATATGAGCATACATCGAATGAAAACTTAGGAATGCATGGCATGAATGAATGTACTCAAGGATGGACTGCACACATGCTTATACCGGTATAGTGAGTGACACACCCGTCGGTGTTCACTTAAGCCCGCACCTTAACAAAAGTGCGGGGATCCAAGTCCTATATGAAGAACGTTTCATATAGGTGTCCAAAGCTGCCCATACTTGGAATTGATGGGTCTTACGTGCCCATACCGGAATTGATGGGTCTTTCAATCCACTCCGTGGGCGGGACATGACAATGTCCAAACACGCCACATTGGAATGGTGGGACTTACAGCCCACCCCGTGGACATAGCATGAATAAAAGGATGCATGATATGAACATGAACAATGCTAATATCATCTTTCGGCATTTACTCCACATATTGATAGAACATAACCAATTCAGCATTTCGGGTATCACAAGATGTCACATCATATTCATGTAGACATTCACAATCACAAAGATTTAAAACCAACAAAGTACTTGCCTTCGCGTTGCGGCGCGTTAGCGAGCAACGATGGCGCTCCCAAACCCGTAGGCTCGCGGCTAAACAATTAAATAACCGAAATAAGAACAACATAGAGCCCATCATGAATTAATATTCTACACTACCCTCTTGCACACCCAAAACATAGTCATAACCGAATCTGAAATTCCAGCAGTAACATGGAATCCCATCAGGACAGCAGCACGGTAAAGACCAAAACTAATGATCTGGTACTCCAAAAGAGATGAGCCCAGATCCTACACGAGCTTAACAAATATATCTACAACTTTGTAGTTGTGAGATAACCCAATTCGGCCAAACTAAATTGCTAACTGTCAAACGAAATAGCAGAACAGAATCTGACTGAGCAATTAGAACAGCAGAACTAAAACGTCCATAACTTTTAAACTACAACTCCGAATTGAGTGTTCTTTAACAATCTGAAAAGGTTATGAAATTACCTACAATAACCTAGTTGGTACGACATTCAAATTTTGCCTTTAACAAAAAGTGGCACACGGGTCAAAACTAAAGATAGAAACTGACATACAATCTGGACAGACTGACCTACAATCTGGACAGTCACAAAGAAAAGTGCATAACTTTTGATCTATAAATCCAAATGAGGTGTTCTTTATCAATCCTGAAAGCTAGTGATATCACCTTCAAAATTTGTTATGGGCAAGACCTCTGAATCACCCTCTAACTAGGTCATATATCAACCTATACAGAGACTGCTAATTCTCGTCAGGATTCTGGACAGCAGATAGTAAATCTATCATAACTTTTGACTCGAAAGTCGGAATGAGGTGATCTTGGCGGCCACCGAAAGCTAAGAGCATCCTCTAAATAACTCTAGGAGATCAAAACTTCTAATTCGGCCTCTAAGAACCCAAAACTAGCCACCCAATAAACTGGACAGAATTGAATCTACTGCGGACAGAACTTGATCCAATCAAACTAATCCAATTTTCACATCTAAACATCATCAAAATAGCGGGGAAACGAATTGATACCCTTGGAGATGCGTGTTCGCTGATAAAACCCGTGAGGACAACCTCTCCTCTTCTCCTTCTTCCTTCCTCTTCCTTATGGTCGGCCACTTTGCAGGGGAAACACCGGGGATAGTAGCGACGGCCAAGGGCGCGGTTACTGTAGCAGCCGGGTACTGTAGCAGGGGCGGCGGCACTGTAGCAGTACGGAAATACTGTAGCATATTAGGGTTTGTGGATTAATTCCCCCTTTCTTGCCTTTAAGTGGGCTATCAACCTTCCATGGGCCATGGGCCATGGGCCTCTAAGGCTAGCTTTTTCCTCTACGACTATGGGTTGGCGGCCCAAAGCTCTCTCAAAAAACTGAATTTTGAACTTATTTCCATATCTAAACTTTGTTGCATTCGCTATTGAATAAATTTCCCTCTCTCGAGTAATATTCTCTCTAATTGGAATTTGAAGTATTACATGATTATCATTGAAAGCATTGAATCATACACACGCCATTCACAATAAATCGAATACATAAGAACTGAAATGCATTCTATGCAAGTATGAAAACGCATCCACTTCTCTTCTGCTTATACCGGTATAGCCAGTGAACACCTGTCGGTGTTCAACTAGGCCCGCATTATACAAAAAGCAGGGATCCAAGGCCCGTATGAAGAATCTTCCAAACGGGGATCCAATTTGCCCACATTGGAATGGTGGGTCTTACTTGCCCATATTGGAATGATCGGACTTCTCTACCCACTCCCATGTGTGAATCATGAATGAATGAATGAATAAAGACATTGTAATGAAAAACATACTCTCAGCGAAGCATGGGATAACAACCATGAAAGGAACAATTAATACTGGAATTAATCACAATTCATAGAATTTAACCATTTCATAAGCATCAATCACTTAGCAAATAAACAGTCAAGTCAATTCAAATTGTACTTGCCTTTTACGTTGCGACGCGTTAGGAGGTAAAGAAGGTGCCACTAACCCCGATGTCACTCCTCCTACAATAATTAAGTTACTCAAAACAAGTTCGACAAGGTAATAAGATGCTATTCACAACGCTTTCAAACGCCTTCCCAAATCCCAAGGTTTAATTATTTGGTCTACACAAATCAGATGACAAACTAGCAGGAAACTACAACTGGATAGCGGCCTTCTAAATTACATAACTTTCGCTATGTAAAACATAAAAATGCACTCTCAAATTCTCTGGAAAGATAACAAAATTATCTACAATAACTTAGTTGGTGAGATCCTCTGATTTTGCCATTATCTGAATCTAAAATACAGTTGAAAACCTAAAGTTAAAATCTGACAAACAGAATGAACAGCAGCACAAGAAATGTTATAACTTCTAATTGGATGAACCAAACATTGAGTTCTTTATCAAACTGGAAAGCTAAGAATATAACCTTCAAAAGTCTAGTTGGACAGATTCTCAGATTTTGCCTTTTAACAAAATTTAGCACACAGATCAAAACTACTGTTAGAAACTGACATACATTCTGGACAGTAAGATTGAAATATACATAACTTTCGATATAAAGATCCAAAAAGGGTGTTCTTTAGCAATCCTGGAAGCTACTGGAATTACCTACAGAAGTTATTTTGGGCAACATCCCTGAATCGACCTTTAACAAATTCTTATTTATTAATTACGACGACTGTTGTAATAAGACAGGATTTCTGGACAGCAGTAGAGAAATTAACGTATCTCCGAAACTACAACTCCGAATTAGGTGATCTCAGAACCTATAGAAACCTAAAGATAAACCCCATAATTCTCTAGGATTCCAAAACCTCTAATTTTGACCTGATCTAGACCTAATCTACCGAACAAGACTGCAGAATACCAATTCAAATTCTACAGGATTAACGAATCACTAAACGACAACATCTCCTCGAAAATAATTGGAGAAACAGCGAGGATTATAGATTTACCCTAGGAAAATATGAATGAACTTGCTGAACAACCCCATGAAGAACTCCTTCCACTTCCCTTTCCTTTCTCCTTCTCCCTCTTTTTTTCTCCCTAGCCGGCAGCACCCGAAGGGTTCTTCTCCCTCCCTCCTTCTTCTTGGACAGCAGCAAGGGTTGGCGGTTACTGTAGCAGGTATGCTGGTACTGTAGCATAGGCTAGGGTTTTGGTGGCTTATCCCCCCTCCCTTGACTTCAAATGGGCTACTGGCCTCCCAAGGCCAGCTCTTCCCCTATGCGACTATGGGATGGTGGCCCAAGATTCTCTCAAATTCTGAACTTTAACTACGATACTCAAATTTCTTAATTCCAAACTATTGATTTTTAAGCGTGATATTACAGATGTAGCGGGTTAGGTTTCGGAGGTGTAGGGACCTTGCTCCCTGGTTGTTGTGATCCGGAGGTAGCTCCCGTTGCCATTAACTCGTAAACAGAGCACGTTACTGGCATCTTGTTCATACAAAGTGTAGTTTAAACAAACGTGTGCAAGATGAGGGGGAATAAGCACAAGTTAAGTGGGTTGGCAAGTATCATCATCCCATGCTAGAATTATCTTGTCTAATCTGAAATATGCATGTCTCGAAACCATAGGTGCAACACACATGAATTTCAAAATACTAGCCAAATTTTAAATGGTGTTCATGCCCATTGCTTAACATTACAAAAGAGAGTAACTAAACCATCATAAGTAGAAAATTACATCCATGTTACAGTAATATTATACATAATTGCAACCTACAAAATGCCCAAAAATTCTCACGCTAAAGTCCTACAAGTGAGCTTCAGACTGTCTGCCTCCGTCTAGTCGTCGCGGTCGTGCCAGGCAGTGCCAAAAGACTTCAGGGCAGCGGACGATGAAGGTGCAAAGTGCTCGGTCTCTTCGCACCCATTGCAGAGAAGACGGTGTCGCTGCACCATCCACGAAAACTCCTCCATCCCTGCACAAAGGGCCATCACCCGATGGCGGTGACCGATCGTAGACATGAGGGGACGTCGGGCGCTTGATCGGATGAGGATGATGGGCTACGGTAGCTCCTCGGCAGGTGCTAGTACGGCATCCTCCCTATATAATAGGTCCCGTGAGAAGAGCCCCTGGGCTACCATTGGCGCGATGCTGTCCTCGTGCATGGACATACCTCGGTGGGCCTCTAGCAGCTCACGGGTCACTCGATAGAGGTATCCGTCGAGAGATCGCACGAGACCGGCGAGGTACAAGTGGGGAGTGAGGAACTGCCTCCTCTCCACCTAGTAGGCGTGCTCCTCCCACTCCACAGTCCGTGTGGGGATGTGGAAGAATGGGTCCTCCAACTCCGGCAACTCCTGTCGTAGGTATACAATTGCGACGTAAGCCGCATCATACAACGACATTAGGACCGTAGAGCCCTCCCGTAGTAACGGAAGATGTGGTCTCCAAAGTGACGTCTCTGGATGAGCACCTGGGTGAGGTACTCAGTGAACGCCGCATTGGAGCGTACTAAAGACCATATACTGAGGCATATGCGGCCACTCCACGTGCTGTAGGATCACCCATAAGGTGTGCAGCAGCATACCTTCCTCGAAGGCACTCGTGCGGTACCCCACATGTTGTGGCATCACCCATAAGGTGTGCTGCAGCGTACCTTCCTCGAAGGCACTTGTGCGGTACTGCAGCTCTGAGTAGGTTGACATCTACATTTTAAGAAAAAGGAAAGTTAGTGGACATGTAATAAGAGACATCAATAAGAAATGATACCAGATAAGAAAAGAATTGTAGGACATCTTCTTATTCATTCTCTACGTTATTTAACAAACACCTGTGGCTCAATTTTTAGGTTATACTACACTTGGTCTTTATGTATAATTAGACCTTCATAATATCAATCAATTTAACACCAAATGAAGGTAAGAGGGGTTTTAAAGAATAATACAACACATCATTTTCAGCAAGTACTAAGTTATGAAATTTTGGGGAAAAACTCATCTAGAGTGACATCCTTATTAGTTAAATGATGAATTTTGAAAATAACTTCACGTAAGATATTTTAAGGACTTTTTCAAAACATTTTGACTCAGTTTTAATGCCATAAAAGTGATTAAAAGAAATTATTTTTAGAGAGTATATTATCCCTCAAAACTACGACTACTTTGAATGAGATAAGAAGAGATGACCAAAAGAAGGACTTAGATAAGAGGAGAATGCTAAGAGAGATAAGGTTTAGCAAAACTTCTAAATTTTCATAATCATTTTCATGACTAAAACAAGTTGTATTCTGAATTCGAAGTCCTAATCCAACGGTCATTCTAACTAGGGCTTGTCCTGCAGTCAGTATGGTTTTGATACCAGCGCTGTCAGACCCTGGGCTTTGAATACCCGAAGACCTCATGTGTGTACCGTACTAGTTCCAGGATCAGTGGCTAGTACACACAATCGCAACATTGATATTCACATACATACAATCAGGCATCCAAAATAAAGCAAATGGGGGTACTTAAGCAGTTAAAGTTATTACATCACAGGCTGATTGGCCAATAAAAAAATAAGTATCAACAGAGTAACAAAAGTAGTAGTGAAAGTAAAAGTGATAAAAGAAGATAATTTTCAATAGCATGCCCATCCAAACCCTCAGGCAACCAACAAGAGACAAAGCCTAAAGAGATCCATCACCGAACCCTCCAGTTTTGGGTGCGAAGAAAGTATCGTCGGGCGTTGGCTGATCCTCATACCCTAAACAATAAATTAAGCAAGATTGAGTACATTGCGTACTCAGCAAGACTTGTAGTGTATCGCAAAGTTTATATACATGCAAGGCTATCAAGGAATGGCTCTATACTACAAGTTGTTTTCAGCATTAAGCAAAATTTATTTGCAATATCATTACATAGTATTTTGCAACGGAAGTTGAAAGAGTAGTTAAATAGATACATGACATTAAGTAAGTAATTGAATGAATAATAACAACAACTCGCAACCCTCCTTGGCTATGAGCAACATTTCATTTTAAGCCATAGACATGACAATCAACTCAAATATAAACCACAAAACATGTCCCGTATTTTTCCAACGAAATCGTTTTTAAGAAAAACCAAGTCTATACCCGATGTGACCATACTAGACACGCTCATGACCACAAGCACAGCTATTTAAATATATTTACACTCTACAGAGGGGTATAACTTTACCCACAGTACATGAATTCTCTAGCTTATTTGGTACCCTTAGGTAAGCAGTCTAGAGCACGTGTCGAAGCCTTTACATTATCTAGTCCTATCCTTGCACAAGCCTAGTGAATGTACACCCTTACTTTGCCCGGGTACACTCCCATCAAGTGAGGCATTCACCGTTATGTCAGAAGGCTTTGTACCTAATGCCTCGGAGAAGGGAGCCCCTTCGGACATGCCTACTTGATCATGCCCACACTACTATGGTATATCAATGTGCAAGGTTAGTTTTCAATGACTTAATTAGGTAATGTTGTCCCATACCAGCACATGTGGTTGTATGCTTAGGCTTAGATTGATGGCATTGGCGTTCAGTCCTTAATTGACCCAGACGAGGATCTCCCTCTATCTACTAGTGAGGTACACCCCCCACTTTTCTCAGAATATATTATAACTCGTTCGCGCCGAAAACTAGGTTTTTCATTTTTCATTTTTATACAAACTAACAGAGGTACACTCCTTTGGATATTTTTCATAAATCTCCCAACTCATGTTTATCATATTGTCCTTTTATAGCTTTTAGGGAAAAAACTACCTCTCTATTAAGCATTTATGCGATAATCGCACTTGAAACTCCCAATTGACATTATATATTGCCTAACCCATATCCTAATAGCTACAATAGTAAGGGCATCAATATTTCAAGGAGATTCATCCATCGAATAGGATTTACAACAATCGCTATCCCAAACATAGCAATTTCATATCAAACACACACGCATGCATAATAGATTTCCAAAAAGAAGTACAATAATTAAAATAGTAGGATCAACATGATCAAATGGGTTGCTTGCCTTGCTCTAGTTGTTCTGAATAGGAGGATGAATGGTCGTCGAAAATATCGTTCGAATAATCGATGTCTAATAAAAAGAGCCGGAAACAAATTAAATAAGGCAAAATAATTTCAACACTAACAAAATCAAAATATTTTTGCATATTCAGGTAGAGCATGATTTTAGATGAATTTAGAAAAAAAATAATAATCTCATTTGGAGTTTTTATACAAAAGTTCTTAAGGTTTTAATTTGGTTTTGTTTGAAAATTCCAGAGAAAAAGAAAAGGTAACGTCGAAAGCGTATTCTCTTCTATATTCTATTGAGGTTTATGCTTTCGAGTATAGGAAACATATTCTCCTCTGACCTTTACTGAGGTTTACGCCTTCCAACCGAGAAAATGTATTTCCTCAAACTAAAGCGGCTCTTTCATTTTTCTGGATTTTCATAAACCTTACATGTGGGGTCCATTTGTCAGTGACTCATCCCATTGATTTATTGATTTCATTTTTATAAAACAGAGGGGTCCAACATGTCATAGACTCATTTACTAAAAATGTTTGGAATTAGATTTTTGATTAACTATTTGGTTGGTCCCACCTATCATTCACTTCTTACCTTTAACCACAGTCATTAAGTGCTAATGAGAGTTTTAAATATCATGGGTCCCACTGGTAGAGAGAGAGCAAGATGAGCTGTGAGCGCACACGAGGCCATGAGGGAGAGAAGCTTGCCAGCGGCGAAGCTCATGCGAAAAAGCTCGGGGAAGTTCAGAAATGGGTAGAGAGGACCAAACCGATGCTAGGGGTGGTGGAGATGGCTGGAGTCGGCGACGCATGGTGAGTGGTGGTGAGGAATCTTGGGTGAAACATGGCATTTACGCTTGGGACTAGCTCCAGCTAGCTGTGAGGCTTATACCAGCATAGGGTGACACCGCAAAGGTTTCGGGTGTGGCTCAGGGCCCTAGGGTCGCCTGAGGTGAGCCGACGGTGACTTCCCATGGTAGCACCATAGGCCTCTCTGATGAATTCAGTGCAAACATTCTATATTACTCAAATTGATTGATGCTTAAGCTTCAGTACCTCACCACGATCATGAGGAAGCTGAGAACGAGGTTGGAGAGGGGCTGAGATGGCTTGACGGCGACGATGAGTGGCAGTGGTGACAAGCTTGATGATGACTAATCACCCTAATGGAAATTAACTAAAATAAAGTGTATGCATAGCTTCAGGAGGGGTCATAGATGGAGAAAACTTCTTCGGTGCGGTTAAGGGCTCACCGGAAGGATGTTGTCATCGACGGCGGCGGTAGACATAGAGGGGCTTACGGTGGCAGCTCCATGTGGGCTATAATAGCTAAAATAAGTGGTGCGAGGAGGTATAGTGAAGTGAGGTGAAGCTCAAACTAGGCACAAAATCGACTGGGGCTCACCGAGCTTGGAGATCTTCTGTGAATGCCTCAGCACCGAAGACGGAGAAGATGATCCAATTGCAGCGCTACATTGCAATCAAAGAGCAGAGAAGTGAGGGGATGAAAGAGTGAGTAAAACGGCACAAGATGACAAGCACGTCGAGGGTTTAGGGCACTGGGACATGGTTTTTCTTTGACAGAGTGTGTGCATTGGAGCTCAGGACGACGGAGTGTTCTAGGAGATTGAGTGGACGAAACTTACCAAGGAGGGGAGGAATGGAAATGGCAAGGTAAGTGAAGTGTTTTGACATGCTTGGGAGAGCTTCAAGTAGTGAGAAGGAGACGAGAACGACAATGAGAAAAATGCGGTCGGCTCGAGTTCTCGCGTTTATCTCGTCGTCCAGGTGAGAAAAACGGCCTTCAATGGGGTGGACGAGGTAGGCGGAGCCTAGCGGAGGTGACGGGGGTGGTTGGAGGTCGGAACTGTACAACACGGCAAAATAGTGGGCGAGCAGGTGGAGTGCTCGTGAGTGTGCACTAGCGACAGCGAGCGCAACGTGGAAGAAAGAGTCTGGAAAGCAGGGTCCACTTGCCAATGAGAGGAGAGAGAATTCAAAATAAGGTTTTTGGGATAAAAGGCTAAGGGTTTTGCTGAATTTTTGTACTGAGCAAACAAGGTCCAAAATTTATGAAAATTTTTGTGAGGTCTTCTAACCTAGTACAGTTGCTTATGTAAATTTTCCAGAACTTTATCTATTATATGATTTTCTCAAAAAATCTTATAAGTTTATGCTTTCATGTAATTGCATTGTTACCCTTGATGGAAATCTACAAAAGTTGTTAATAAATTTCTCCCTAAGAAAATATGCCTAAAATTATTCTCTTTCTTATTTTCATTATATTTTCCCTAAAATTCTTACAAGTTCTTGTTTATTTGAATTTCATTATTTGCTTTAGCAAAGTTTGTACATCATGTATAAACAAATCTTTCATACAATATAATTTCAAAATTACTTTCCTCCTTTTAATTATACTATGTATTCCCCAAAGGTGAATTTTGGGATGTAACAGATTTCATGAAGTGCTTGCTCAATTTGAGGAACTGGGATTGGTGGTTCAACCAATGCAATCGCAAAACATTCATGAACTTTTGGAGGAGTGCCATCAAACATGAGGTCAACACGTAGCAATCGGTGAGGCCCTCACTACTACAGAAAGGCTAATATTGGATGTTTCATCACAGACAATTGACTAAAACCGTTTGTATTACATGCAATCACAGATGGTTTTGGTTTAGAGACTGTCTGTGTTACTAGCTGCGCTAAAAACCGTCTGTGAAGAGGTATCACAGACGGTTCATGATGACAACCGTTTGTGAAGTATCACAGATGGTTCGTAAAAATAACCATCTGTGATATTTAGAACTATCACAGACGGTTTTCAACAAATAGCCGTCTATGATACTTCCTAGACGGTTCTTAACATGAACCGTCTGTGATAATTTAATGTTTCGGCTTCCGCGCGATGCGTCTCTTCGTCTCCTGCACCGACAGGTGATGCGTCTCTTCGTCTCGCACACCGATGTTACGTATGATGCATCTCTTCGATATTTTATAAGAATGATCACCACGCGCCATGGTGAGCACGCATGGTATTGAATATGTACACCATAATGAGCACGCGGAGCATGACTGCTAGGACCAAGCTGGTGAGGCGGTCGGCGATCGCCGTCCTTCCTAACGATGTCGTCGTCCACATCGTTGGCCTCGTGGCTGCAAGCTCTCCTTAGCCCATGGCTAACCTCTACAGCCTACGAGCCACGTACGTGATGATTTTGTTTTGTGTCCAATATCCAGTTCTGAACTGTGAATTTGACTATAAGCAACAACGACCTTAATTTGGCCTTTTAATTTTCTCTTATGGAGTAATTAATTCTTGTATTAAGATTCAGTCGTCTTAAATTTTAGTTGCAAGGCCATGTACAAGGCATCCAAGAAGCGCGCTGTGGGGAGGCACGTGGCACTGGAGCGGGAGGAGGCGATGAAGTGGCAGGACCACGAGTACTACCTAACCGTCGTCAACCACCTGGCCGGCACCAGCAACCTAGTGGTCTGCTTCATCGTCGGCCTCGAG
The DNA here is from genome assembly GCA_036346255.1 of Ampelocalamus luodianensis. Taxonomy (NCBI): domain Eukaryota; kingdom Viridiplantae; phylum Streptophyta; class Magnoliopsida; order Poales; family Poaceae; genus Ampelocalamus; species Ampelocalamus luodianensis. Next base: position 40,092,334 of record CM070626.1, read on the forward strand.
CTTGTCTTCGCACCCCAAGACATGCAGCATGGACTCGTGTTCCTTGAATGTTCGGCCGTCACTGGCCACAAGGCCACGGCCTACGTGCTCGGCCTCCTCCTCTGCACGGCCGACAAGACACGTGACTTTGGGAAGCACTACATTAGGCAGGTCGAGGGCGAGCTGGTCGATGGTGGGTGCGAGACGGCCAAAAGGACCAACCGGGAGTGCAGGCGGTGCCAGAGGCTCACCGCGGACATGGTCCAGGTGGCGGCGTGGAAGAAGATGGCCGGGCCACTAGGCCAGGTGTGGGTGCTGTCGGAGGACGACCACCGGTGCACAAGCACCGGCTGCGACGTGGAAGGGTGGGATGACTACGCTATCGTATGCAGTGATGACTACAGGATTAGGCATGAGTATGCTAATTTCCTTGCAGAGGTGTTGGACTACTTGCCATAAAATTAATTAGCGGTTTTAGATATAGTTTTAGCTAGCAAATCCGTAATAGGGAGTGTCTATATGCTTCAGGTGACTCAAATTAATTTATCCATCAGTCACATTTTCTCACCGTTAGATCAACATTCTATGGCCTAGATTGTCTCTTTCTAAAATAGACAAAAGTATTACAAGAAAAATACAAAAAATGTCACAGACGGTTCTATTATAGAACTGTCTGTGATATTAGACTATATCACAGACGATTTTTTTATAGAACCGTCTATGATAAGTATCACTAACGGTTCCATAATAGAACCGTCTGTGATATCCCTTTATTAATAACGGCCCGCGCGCTAGAGTTTGTGCCCTAACTCGTCACTCCCTAGTGCCCATTTTCCTCCCCATCGCACGCTAGGGTTTGGGACTTTGGGCTCCCGCATCGTGCCTCCCCCATCGCCGATTCGATCTTGTCGCCACCGAATCGACCTCTGCGCCATCTCCCTCGCCATCTCCCTCGCTGAATCGAGCTCACCCCGCCATCTATGCCGCCGAATCAAGCTCGCCTCGCCATCTATGCCGCCGAATCAAGGTACACCGCTCCCCTCTGCTCCCGCGCTGCAGCTCCCCCTCCTCCCATGCTCTGTTGCTCTGCCTCCAAGCGCTGCTGGGTGTTGTGAGCTGTGATGTGCTCTGCCCTCGACGCTGCTACTCTGCTGTGAGTCTGACTGATTTGTGATTTTTAAACTAATGAACTGAATACTATGGAGGCTTGCTGATCTGCTTTGTGCTTTGTGATCAAATAATGAACTGAATTGATTTGCTTGTTGATTTGTTGTGCCTAGTGCCTACATTTGGCTTAACTCCAAATATTGCTTGCTGAATATTGAATATACTCCCTCGACGACACCACGGTTCACTACCGTCGTTGCCACATCACACTGAGGTAAACCACTCCTCCTTATTCTCTATCTCGTTCCCTTCCCTTTGCTCTGTGATGTTGTTGGTGATGATATGGATGATACTTCTAGTGTGGCATGAGCTCTTGAGTAGCATTGAGTGGTGTTCTGATATACTTGTATTGTTTCGAGCATGCAATTTATACATTCTGATATACTTGTTGTCCTACATCACAGTTGATAGTATCTTGATAGATTTTATTCTTGTGTAATAAATTAATTTTGGTTGATTTGCTTGAACTAGTCTGAATATATTAGCAAGTTTTAATCTTGTGCAATTAGACTTCTGAGAGCAATAATCAATCTTCTTAATCTTACCTTTGTCTGTGTAATCAACTAGCCTCTTGCCATTTAACTAGCCTCTCGCCATTCATTTCACCTTTGTTAGGTACGTCCTACCATTCCATTCCTGATCTTTTCTTTATAAAGTCTCTAAGAAGTGGCTGCTTGTGCCTTTAAAACCGGCATCATATATATATATATATATATATATATATATATATATATATATATATATATATATATATATATATATTGTTTGTAGTCCCTCAGCCACTTTCAGGGGGTCGTCCTCGCAGCATGAGGGGGAAGGGACAACAACCACGGGCAACTTCATCGAGCCCCTGCAAATTCAAAAAGCATGGCTGCTAGGAGAGTGTCAGAACATCCAATTAACTGGATGTCGTCGATAGGTAATTAGACATCGCTATGTTCAAAAAGTAACGTGGACGCGTAGGTACTCCGATTGGGAAGTGGTTTCATGTATCAGCAACCAACCATTCCTTGATGTCAAGTCACAGTAGAACTAAGTTCCTTTGATCTAAGTTCTACGGCGACTTGACATCAAGAAATGGTTGGTTGCTGATACATGAAGTCACTTTTCAGTCGGATTACCTGCGCATCTACGTCACTTTCTGAACATAGCGAGGTCTAATTATCTATCGATGATATCCAGGTAATTGCATGTCGTGACGCTCTCCTAGCAGCCATGCCTTTTGAAATTGTAGGGACTCGATGAAGTTGCCCGTGGCTGCTGTCCTTTCCCCCATGCTGCGTGAACGACCCCCCAAAAGTGGCTGAGGGACTACAAATAATATATATATGCCAGTTTTAAAGGCACAAGCAGCCACTGCTTGGGGACTTTATAGAGAAAAGTCATCACAAATGGTTTCAGCTACAAACTGTCTATAGAGAAAAGTCATCACAGACGGTTTCAGCTACAAACCGTCTATAATATATGAATCATCATAGATGGTTTCATCTACAAACCGTCTGTGATAGATCCCTATCACAGACGGTTCTGAGTTAATAACCGTCTGTGACAGTATGCATCATACACGGTTTGAAAATCGTCTGTGATGATCTCATGTCATCACTGACCCATAAACTCAGACGGCTTATAAAACCATCTGTGATGAATTTTTTGAACCGTCTGTGAAGACTTTTTTCTGTAGTAGTGCCTCCTTCATCAATGTCCAGACCCTCTGGGATGAAGCAGGTAGGGCTCGGACTCCGTCATGGGAGCAAAAGGTGAGGGAGAGCGTTGTGGGGGAGACAATTGGGGGAATGCAGTTGTGAGAAGCAGAAGTGCACTGGTTAGAACTGCTTGGGAAGACAAAGAGCCGTCTCTAGCGTGAATACCGAGAATGTCCTATTTTGGGCTAGCATGATCTTCGAAAAAATCTTGGGCTGGGCTCAGATACTTTCCTTTTGAAACCAGTATCCAGGCTCCCTTCTGTTTTTTCTTAAAACAAAATTTCTCAATGTGTCCATAAATAAAACAGGCATGGCAGCGGATGGGAGAAATACAATCTTTGTAGAGGTGGCCTTTACTTAGGCAATTAAAGCTAGAAAGGGTGCGATTTTCTTTAATAACATTTTCACTAGACACAATAACTGCCAAAGAATCTTGATGGGTTGACCGGGAATTAAGCTGAGAGGAATTAGGGGGTTCCAGGTCACTATTTTTTAATTAGAGAATCGGCTGCCAGCGATCAGCCAGAGAAATGAACTGAGTGTTCTCACCACCAACAACGCCCCTGGAAGAACCTGCTTGTTGGTCTTGCTTCAAATGAATGAAAATTGGTCCCACCTTGACTCTCGAAAGGTTAGAGGCATGATCATTTAGGGGAATATGAAATTGGGTCAATGAAGAAGTAGCAAAAGAAACTCTATTAGACGAATGTGAAGATTTCTTTCGGGAAGAAACGAAAGTCCACTCATTTGCATGGTCCTTCTGCCATAACAGCAATTCTCTGTGCCAATTCAGACCACCATCATGCCAAAGATGGAAATGAACCGTAAAATCTTTTGCCACTATTGTTCGGAGAGCATAAACAGCAAAACCTAGAAGTTTGGAAGCTACTGAAAAGCGAAAACCATAATCATACGCTCGAAGCACATGGAAACTCTTAGATTCACCTCCAAGGCAACAGTGCAAAGATTTTTCCACTAATAATTCCGTCAGCCGAAACGTGAAACACAAAAAGGTGGCCAGGAGAAAAAAAAATCCTTTTGAAGCTTACGAAAAACCCAGATCCAAAGAAGAGCCATAAATGGAAAAGATATAATCCGCAACAGCAATACCTTCTGAGGTATCACAATCAGCCTGATCAGTGAAAGAACCCATGGATGATCAATTTAGTTCCCCATCACCTGCATGGGAAGGAGAGGAAGGAGAGACGCTAGGGAGAAGTTGAGCGAGAGAAGCCATGGCTTATGCTACGCAATTCCCAAAATCGAAACCTTCTCTTTTTACTTGTTTTTAAAACACGTTTTAAAACCGAAAGGCTGACAAGTGGACTCCACATGTCAGAGGATTAAAATAAAATTAGGTTTAATTATTTAGTTAATATTTAATGAGTCTATGACATTTGGGACCGTCACTGTATTCGTAAATAAAATCAAAAATAAGAAACCTGAGAGACTGGCTTGTAGGGCCCACACGTAAGTAAATGATGTTCAAATATATATATAAATGGAAAAGCCACTTTCAGTATGAAGCAAATGTGCTTTCTCTATTGGAAAGCATAAATTTCAGAAAATACGCTTTTAACGTCACCCTTTTTATTATTACAGGATTTTTCAAACTGATCAAAATTGAAATATTAATAACTTTTGCATATGAACTCCAAATTGGATGATTATTTTTCTCATGATCTATCTGAATATGTGAAAATATTTTGATTTTGTTGCTGTTGAATTTATTTTACCATTTGTGATCCATTATCGGCTCTTTTGAATAGGGAAACGCGAACAAAATATTTGACGATCCACCATCCTCATTCTCTGAGCAACCAGAGCAAGGCCAGCACCTCCTTTGACTATATTGATCCCACTATTTCAATTATTGTTTTTCATTTTTGCAAAATTTATTATGCATGTGTGTATATTCAACTAAAATTGCTATATTTAGGGATAACAGTAGTTAAATTCTTATTGAATGCATGTTTCCTCTTTTTCAAGTCGATATAGTTTCTGTTATAACCTTTAGGATATGGTTTGGGCAATAAATGATGTCAATTTGGGTATTTCGATTAGGAATGTCGAATAGATGCTTAGTAGGCCTCTAGTTTTGCAAAAATTGAATACTTGATAAAAATTTATGGAATTGGAAAATTTTGAAATGTTGGTCTAGAGGGGTTTACCTCTATTAATTTGTATAAAAATTAAAATAAAAAACTTAGTCTTTGGTGCGGGCGAGTATATTATGAACTGATGAACATGAGAGGTGTATCTCGCGTGTAGATAGGGAGAGATCATTGCTTGGGTCGATTAAGGACCGAAGGCTGGTGTATCCAACCTCAACATAAGTGTACAACCTCATGGCTGAACTGGGGCAGTCTTAGCTAATTAAGTTATCGAGGTTTAGCCTTGCATGTTGGTAGGCTATAGTAGTACGAGCAATCTAGGAAGGATTGTTCGGAGGGGTTGGGACCAAAGCCTTCTGCTACAACGGTGAATGCCTCACTGAAATGGGAGGAACCCGGGTGATGTGAGGGTGTACCATTCGCTAGGCTAGTTCAAGGTTAGGTCTAGGTGATTTAAAGGCTTCGTTGCAAACTCTAGACGGCTTACTAACGTGTTGTGAGCGGTGATGTCGATGGATGCCAAATAATCTAGAGAGCTCATATCATGAGGGTAAAGTTGTACACCTCTACAGACTGTAAATCTATTTAAATAGTCGTGCTCGCAGTCATGAGCATGCTAAGTGCGATCACATCGGTTATAGTCTCTATTTTTGCAAAACTGATCTTGTTGGAAAGTGTTGGGATGGTTTTGATGTTGTTAACTTTTGTGCCATGTCTATCGCTGAGAATGAAATGATGATCACAATCGAGGAGGGTTATGAATTTACTATGCTTATGATTACATACTTGTTATTTCATTACCAGTCAATTGCTCTTCAAAATTTTCATTGCAAATTAGTACATATCGATATTGTGAATTAAACTTGTTTAATGTTGAAAATAACTTGTAGTGTGGAGCCTCATCCTTTGACATCCTTGTATTTATAATTATGTTGTGATACACTACAAGTCTTGCTGAGGACAAAATGTACACTCAATCTTGCTTAAATTATTGATCAGAGTACAAGGATGAGCCTATGACAGACGACACGTTCTTTGCACCCTGTACCGGAGTGTTTGGTGACGGGTCTTGCTAGGATCTTGCCCTTGTCGGTTGCCTAAGGGTATGGATGGGTACATTGCTGGATTTTTGGGTCTTCATTTGCTATGCTTTCGCTATTACTCTTGATACTTAAGTTTTAATTTGGCATGTTGGCCGTGTAATATGTACTTGTCATATAAACGCTTAAGTTAATGTCCTATATTTGTTTCATGTTGTATGAATAATGTATGGATGTGTGCACTATCCATTGATCATGGTCTAGTACGATACACACACGAGGATTCGGGTATTCGACGCCAGCAGTCTGACAGGTAACATGGTCAGGGAGTAAAGAGAAACAAGATAACATGAGTGGCGAGGCAAGAGCCACGAGGGATTGGACATTTACTCGGTGTAGCACGGCGGAGCGCGCACTAGAGCTGAGAACAACGACTGTGTTCTAGGCGATATAGGGAGAAAGGAGCACAGTTCAGTGGCAAAATGGAGACGGCGAGGAGTGGGGAGTAAGTAGACATGCGCGGCTCGAGTTTTAATGTCAAGACAAGGATGATCTCCTCATGGATTTTTGATGGGCTGAGGGCATTGTAGTGTCACCTTGTCACTGGCAGGGATGGGACAACTCAGGTAGGCCTGCACAGCGTTGGCGATGATCAAGCAAGGTCAAAATTGTAGAGACGGGGAGTATGGCTTTGTCAACACTTGATGTTGTGACATGCTTGGCATGCATGAGTGCTTTGGCATACCAGGTGTGAGGTGGATGACGCTGCCTGCTAGGTGGGTTCCGAGCCCACCGGTCAGCGGGAATAGCAGACGCACTGGGAGAGAAAATGCCTCGGTGAAAATACGCCTTCAGTGAAGGGAGGCGACGATAAGAAGGCGTCTTGGGCAAGAATAGTGCGTGGGCTGGAAACGACTGAGTGGAAAGGATTCGACCCGACAAGGATTTCCATATTTTAAAATCTTTTCCGATTTGAATTAATTCCAAAAATCGAGTTTAAATTTTTAAAATGTGCAAACCAACTCCAATTTTTTTTGAAAAGTTTTGGGGAGGCTGCTTAGATTATTAGGAACTCAAATAAATCATTTCTAGATTATGATCAAGCTTTGATTAATTTTGAAAATTCAAAAACATCCGGTGGAAATTAGGAAAACCTTCTAAATAAATGCCAACTTTTTTGAAAAACCTCAAAAAGCAGAAATGATGATTTTGAATGTAATAAATCTGGTTTTGAAATTTTAGGATGTTACATTTGTTATTTGGTTTTGTTTGAATTTCCATGCATACGACATCTCAAATTTATATTTATTACAATTAGAGTTGTTAATATAATTCGTAGGATCAATTGATACGATTTCAATAAAAGAGACACCTAATGGATAAAATAGAAAACAAGAACCATTTAGATATGATTGACAGAAAATTATGAATCCGATTGCTAAAGTTAAAACAAGAAGGTCGTGTGTGTGGAACCTTGCTAAAAAAGAGTGACATGTGGTGAAAAGTGGAATCCCATTGCTTTTGCATAAACAATAATATTCGAATCTTTTGTCAAAAAAAAAATGTAATATGCATGCACTAGATCAGCTGAAACGAGAATACACCCGGAAACCGAAGTGTAGATTATGTTTGAAAACATGCATATTCATGTCCTGACCTGACTCCCTTAATTCATGCTAAAACGAAGTTGTATTGCAAATTGCAATAGTAATCGGTAGGCTTACTTTTATTAATGCGCATGTATTGATATATCATACAATAAAGTTTGTGTTCCAAACATCCTAAAGGTATATTGGTCTTGCTCAACCCTAACATATACATGTCCAGTACAATATTTCGATTAAAATACACCTGTGTCGATCAGTGCATTTGATTCCATATTCTCTCCCACATGATTATTAAACACGTCCCAGTACCATATATAGTGCCTGCAGTACAGCATCCTTAGGATATATAATCCCCTCTAACCAACAACCAGCTCCTCTTCACTAACAACCAACCCCTCTTCACTGTTCTTCCTTCTCTCCACAACTAGCTAGCTCCAATGATCTCCTTTGCACCATATAATATCATATACAATATAGTTAATCACACAGCAACATCCTGCAGCTAAAGACGACATTCCTCTAACCATGTGCATCCATATCTATATACTATATTATTTGCATGAATACTCAACAGACAAGCTTAGCTAGCTCACTCACAGAGAACTCTTCAGTACACATCAAGCTGTTAGACTCACTGATCAGACTTGTCCAGGAGAGCGAAACCAGCTCACGAGCAAGACAAGCACAGTTCAGTGCATGCACTCTTGTAATGACACATCCGCTGCAGCCTGCAGCTAGCTTACACACTTCAAGCAATCTGTACAGTCTTATCCTATAAGTTGCTGCTTTCCAGTGATGTGTAAGTTAGATGCAGCCGTTCATACAAGGCAGTAGTGCATTGCATGAGTTACTCACTTGCACCATTGCAGAAATCTTCTATAACACAGTGTGGTCTCTGGCCACTGCCTCCTGGGGCAAGCAGCTAGTTGGTGTATGCATGCACACGTCCTTAAATTCCTATATAAATGTCACAGTTGACATCTTGCTAGCTATCTGATCCCCCCGTGTGTTGCTCAGTGCATGATGTACTGCACTTTGCTTGATGTGGGCACTGTCATGTTGCTAAATGCTCTGCAGCACACAGGGAAATGTTGGTAAATGCCTTCTCTTGCATTGGAAAAGTTAAGGCCAGATATGGGCTTCTGATATCTGTATTCAAGCCTGTGCAAGGAAGGGAACAAGGCAAGCGCAGATCACGGTTATGAAGCTATTTTATCAGCTGAGTACAAAAGACAAAAGGCTTATATGAATGTCTTTAAGTATGTTTTTGTTGGGGAGAAAAATTAGGAACGAAACAAAAAGTTGCATCGAGAATGGAGAAGGGAATATGTACTGTGGAGAATGGAATCCAAGTACTGCTAGCTGCAGGCATCAGAGGAAATATATCCTAGATGGTGTTCTGGCATCACATGCATGTGCATGGTTTAATTTTAGTTCCACTGCTGGAATGTCAGTGAGCGATTAATTTGTAAGCAGGGAGGGGAAGATGGCATCTTCCTCCTCACTTCCCATGCACTCAAGTCAGTTGTGTCTGTACGTTGTGATCCTAGTTATCTCTCTCATATTTGCGAGCTGATCGCCATGTAGTAACACACAAGCACACACACAAATGAAGACACCAACAGTACCGATGAATGAGACACATGCATGTGAACTTAACTAACCCAAATCAGTCAGATAGGTACGAGTAGTTTACATTTACTCTTTGCCACATTGCACTCAATATCTAACTTCAGATGAAACTAGTATATGCTTAGAGGTTAACAAGAAACTAATAGCTAGTAAATCTATACGGGAACAAGTGCCTAGTACATACTAGTGTACAAAATTAATGTACCACAAGTGCAAGTAAGTAATTTCTTGATCAGTCCTATGGATTTGTATCTCCATATATGAAACAACAGGAGTACGTTATGAACTTAATTCAAAGAATTGATTGATAGTTACACGTCCTTTCAAGAACACAGCTAGATAGTACAATTGAAACTGACCCAGGCAAAGAGCTATTGAGTACAAAGAACTTTTGACAATATTCATGTGAAGAAACAGAAACATTTAGGCAATTTACAAATATAGTACATATAACATTCAATCTTAAATGTATGCCTGTGCGAAGTAGTTGCATGATGTTTTTAGCAATGACAAAAGCAATATTTCAAGGAAAAAGATAAAGTAATTTTATACTTAAATCCATCTAAATTTTTTTCATCCAGGCAAGTAAATTCTTGAATTAGAATTCAACATCTTGTTACAGCATATCACAAATCACTTGAGGTGTTATCTTTCAAGTACAGTTTCATTTCCGAGGGAAATGATTTCCTCAAATCAATTCACCGGAAATAAGGATATAGGAAAGAAAATAACAAGGATGAAATTAAATTTCTCAAACCAACATTTCTACGAAGCAAGAGATGTGAATAAATACAAAGCATTTGTATTGTAATTGAGATACAACCGTGGAAATCGAACCTACTTCAATTTTGGGGCTTTTCCAAGCCTAAGCTCGAGATCTAGTTCTTCAACTGTGGAACTAGGACAAAGTTTTAGTACCTTTGCACGATGATTATCATCGCCATCATCATCACCAGCTTGTTGTTGGTGCTTACTAGAGGAAGAACATATAGCCAACGGGTTTACCTCGAAATCAATTCTCCTCCTCTTGCGACTTACATGAACAATCTTTTCATCATCAGCTTCGTTATCATCCTCAAAGTCCCTTCTAGTCCGGTAGCCCAAAACACTCAACTTCAATTCACCTCTCCCGGCACGCGACTCTTGATTAGAACACATCTTAGCTGCCGGTCTTGGATGATCCTGTGCCAACTGAGCAGCACCAAGAAACGTTTCTTTCTTACCATGTTCTGTGCCAGGCGATGGTGAGGCGAGAGGGGCACACATGACTTGTTTGCCCCAGACCGTTCCGGCAGCTGCAGCTTGAACCAAAGATCTAGAAGGATACGGAAGAACACTGGAATTAGGGTTATTGTCAGTGCAAGGAGCACTAGGGTTTGGGCTGTAGGCGTGCTGCAGGGCGCCAATTTGAGGAGGGCACGGTTGGATCATGTAGCTCTGATGCGGTGGCATGCCGTGGTTTCCACTGCCCCCGTCCTCCGCCGCCCCGGAAAGCTTCAGCCTTGCCCGGTCCCTCCGGTGCACGTTCATGTGCCCACCGAGCGCCTGCGCCGACCGGAACTCCCGGCCGCAGAAGCTGCACGAGTAGGATCTCGGTGGCCAGATGCAACCTCCGAGATGCCCTGCGGAGTCTTCGGCGAAGGCGCGCTCCTCCCACGACTCGTAATAAGAGGCCGAGCTGCCATCGCCACCGCCGACGATGATTTGCGGGGTGGTGAAGACAGGCGCCTTCTGATCACCCAGCTTTCTCCTGGTCAGCATCCAGTACCTTGCTGGATCCATGAGTGGACACTAACCTAATAATTCCTGACCTCTTAACTGCAAGTTCTTGGTAGATTAAAAGATGCAAAGTGCTAGATGAAGAGACGAATCATATGAATCCAAGATGAAGCAGGACAAACGTACATATGAGAATGTAGCTATGAGAGGAAGCAAAAGGGAAGAAGTTGCAAGGGAGGTGAGGAGGCAGCTTGATTTGCTTGTCTTTATGGATGCAAACTGACTCCTCTTTTGCTTGTCTGTAGTACTATTAGCTCCTCCAACAAATAATAGTAGGCAAGAGGGCCCGCCATCTTTTCTTCTTTTCAGTTTGTCACAGGAAGTGTGACTGTTTCTGGAGGAACGAAAAGTGGCATCTTATTCAAATCTCAGATCAGTGTTTGCTAGCAAGTGCAACTAGTTACAAGATTGATCAATATTTAACCTTATGCTGCAGTGTATGGAAAGTGGTGGTATCCCTGGCTAGCTAGCTTGTGATAGTGATACTTAACAGGGAATGCAATAATTGCATGGGGAGGTTAATTGTGGTTAATTTCTCGTGCTTGAATATTTAAGGACAATGATAAGTACATACTTTCTTTAGTCACAGAGGAAGTCATTTTTGGTAACATGCAGTCAAACTTTATATATAAACTTTTGGTACCATTATTTTTTTTAATATTTAGAATGAACAAATGAGAGTGATATGTATAGATTTGTCCCAATGAGTACTTTCATAATATTATAATTTTAGTAAGTTTTATAAATATATTACAACAGAAATATAAATGAACGGTAAAAGCTGTATTTTAGGGACCGTACTGATCTCCAAAACGACTTTCTTTTTGTGACTAGAGGGAGTATACTGCTTGACTATAATACGCATCATGAGTCCAAATCGTGTGATGATCGAACACCGCCTGCAAATTAAAGAGAATGATGAATGTTCTAAAAGGTTTGACGTTTAAAATGTGTATAAATGAGTCTTGACTTTCACATATATCTCCCTCCTTTTCTCAATATTTGTCCAATTCGTTGAGATTGACATATCACAATAATTGTTCATTAAGGGAGTCAAAAGTGCATCTATTGCATCTTTTACATCCTCTACACCTTCCATTGATGATGTAAAAGATGATAAGTGCTATGTCTGAAATGTGGAATTTAATACATACAGATAAACAGTGTACATTTGAAATGTGGAATTTAATACATACAGATAAGCAATGTACAACTGTCACTTAGATCTTGAGCTTCCTTTATTCTACAGTACAAGACGGACACACACTCGACAAACACCACACTCTCCATCCATGAGCACATGCACACGCATGCACCCCTACACACGCTGAAAATTTATTGGAGGCACCTAAGGTCTCACATAGCATGAGCACACACTTTATCACTGAATGAACACGTGTGTACTCCCAAAATCGGTAGCAGTGTCGAGGTTGGGACTTAATGCTGGTGGGCTCAACCATGCGCCTAGCCATTTGGCCATAGGCCAGCTTCCGATCTTGAGCCTGCTTGTTCTGTCCATATATGTAGTTAGACAAATATTGTCAAACAGAGGGATCTGTATGTCATACAAGGTGGCTGACCTAGGTATATATTATCTTTCCATTTTGTTAAATACTTTCCAAAGAAAACATTTGACAAGTACTTTGGTTGAAACATATAATACTAATAGTATTTTACAATAAAACAGGTATTGTGACAGAAGTTGCAAAACGCCACAGTTATATTTTTATGTGGTATATAGCCATACTATTTTACCATAAGTTTGCACGTAACCCTAAGTATTGTTACCTCAACGCTGCACAAAACTACATGCAATTCAAATGGAAGCTGAGCTTCTGGAGCGGCGGTTCTGGATCGCTCGACTGATATGGGGACGATGCGGCTAAACATGGCTTGGACGTGGCCGCTAGCGGAAGCTCTTGTCATGCATTCAAATTATCTGGGGTTCTGTGTAACTTATAGGCCAAAGTTGTTGGGGGTTCTCTGCCACTTAATTTGTAACATACCTGATGTTTTCTACTACTTCTGCTACAATACCTAGGGCTTCTATAATTCACTGTAATAATTTACTGGGTCGAAGCAATAAGTAGTTCAAATGTTTTACATGAGACGTGTGGACCTCAGAAGTAGTGATATGTCCAAATAAAGCAAGTGGTCATTTGCTGATCTCTTACGTACGTGGTTTAGAGGAATGGAACCATATCTCTATGTCGGTGGTACCAACTAGCTAAATGTACACATGTGCGTTGTAGATAAACACGAGGACATAAAATAAAATAAAGTTCTTCGTTACACATAACCACCCCGAGGGAGTCTAAGGTGTGTCCTGCTATGGGTTTTCCGCCCTCTTCAAGAAGCTATCTCGAGGTATAGTAAATTCTCGTCTTGTCCTCGCAAAGAATAATAAAAAAGAAAACTCTCTGCTTTGAAACGGCATTAAGGTACAAATACAATAGGAATTTTCTGTATAACTTTAGTAAACAATTTTGATAGGATGAAAAACGAAAAATAAAATCAAATTTGAGATAATCTAAATAGAGTTGTACCATATTATACAACCCTGTAAAATTTGAAGACCTAAATCAGTTACATTTGAGAGATGAAAAGACAAATGAGATATGAATAGTGTAAAATCCCAAAAATCCCGAATTTGGGAAATAGAATTAAAATAAGTGGGAGAATACATTATTACACAAAAGGTCATCACAGAAGGTTATAAACCGTCATCACAGACGGTTTCTGAACCGTCTAAATTTATGTGCACAGACGGTTTTCAAACCGTTTGTAAAAAAAAGCTTATTACAAACGGTTTTGAACAAGAACCGTCTGTGATAGTCTATTTTCACAGACGGTTCTTGTTCAGAACCATCTGTGATAGTTTTTTCTATTACAAAAAAATACTAAATGTGTAGAACTTGAACCTAGAAGATGTCTTAGACTGAATCATGGATTCATGGATACACTTATACACATACACTGCCTCCCAAGCCTCCCAAACATGAATACACTCATACACATACACTGCCATTCATGGATACACAAGATCATAGTCATATACACAAATCTGGATATGAATACACTCATACACATACACTGCCATTCATGGATACAGAAGCTCATATACACAAGCTCATAGTCATATACACAAATCTGGATATGAATCTATCAGAAGCTCATATACACAAGTACCAATAGAACCTCATATACCAGAGACATCGGCGTCGGAGGAGGACTGGCGGAGGTCGGTGTCGGAGGAGGACCGGAGGAGGTCAGCGTCGGAGGAGGACAAGAGGAGGTTGGCGTCGGCGTCGACTCTTGGCTGTTGGGGAGGAAGACCGTGTCGGAGGTTGGGGACTGCGGGAGCAAGGGAGGACCGGAGCCTAGGAGAGTAGCGGGAGGCCAGGAGCTGCGGGAGCGAGCAAGGGAGGACTGGAGGAGCAACGACCAGCTGGAGCCTAGCGGAGGACTACGGGAGCAAGGAAAGGACCAGAACCCGGAGGAGGACCGGATGGCGGGAGTGTGAGACCGAGCGCGTCTCGCCTTGACTCGGCTATAATATATAAGGACAGCGAGCACCAAAATATTTTTGCCTCCCGCGCATGCGTTCAAAATTTTTCAAACTCCCGCGCTGCGAATCACAGACGGTTTCATACAAAAACCGTCTCTGACTACATATCACAAACAGTTTTTGATACAAACCGTCTGTGATAAGTATCTCATCACAGACGGATTGTATTAAAAACCATCTGTGATCTCTAATTTTATCATAGCTTGGAATAGAGAGTAAGAAAAATTCCAAGCCATAGTAAAATACTCATCACAGACGGTTCGTATTGATTTTTATCATGGCTTGAAATTTTTCTTACTCTTTGATTTTAGAGAGTAAGAAAGCTATAGTAAAATACTCATCACAGACGGTTCGTATTGATTTTATCATGGCTTGAATTTTTCTTACTCTTTGATTTTAGAGAGTAAGAAAAATTTCAAGCCATAGTAAAATACTCATCACATACGGTTCTTAATACGAACCGTCTGTGATGAGATACTCATCACAGACGGTTCGTATTAAGAACCGTTTGTGAAGTATCATAGATGGTTTTTAACAATAACCGTCTATGATATCTACGATTATCACAGACGGTTCTTCTTAAGAACCGCCTGTGAATTATCACAGACGGTTCCATTTAAAAACCGTTTGTGATAGTGAACCGTATATGATGAAGCATCTTGTATATCCTGTTTTGTAGTAGTGATAGTTTTGGGCATGTTTGCATGAGGGAAAATGTATTTGAGCATGTTTTGTGAATTTTCATCAAAGGTAACAATGCATTTAATGAAAACAGAAACTTGTAAGAATTTTTGAGAAAATCAAAAAGCTGATAAAATCTTGAATAAATTACATAATAAACCAAACCGTCTCATAAGCCTTCAAAAAAAATTCATAAATTTTGGAGCTATATTTCTATATTTAAGAATTCCCTCAAACCCTTAGCCTTTTGTTTTCGTCATCCTAAATTAAACTCCTCTCTCCTCTTGCTGACTGTGGGACCCACCCGTGAGCGCCTTTCTTCCACCTCACGCTACCATCCCCTCCGGCCTGTAGTAGCACCAGACCCTTCCCATGCCAGCGCTGCCATCACCCTCGCGCGCCCACGAGAGGAGACCACGTTCGCCCAGTCTTACCTAGCCCGCCCACCATTTCTCTCCACTTGGGTCTCATCGCCGCATGAGATAATCGTGAGAACCCAAGCTGCCTGCATTTTTCTAATCAACATTCTCTTCTCCATCTCGCTACTTGAAGCTCTCCCTTGTGTGTCAAAACACTTCACTTCCATTGTCGTTTCCATTTCTCTCCTCCTCGGTAAGTTTCATCCACCATAGCGCCCAGAACACTTCATCGTCCCAAGCTCCAGTGCTCGTGCTCTGTCGAAGCACAATCGTGTCCCGGTGAGCCATGCCCTCAATGTGCGTGTCAGTTTGCATCATTTGGCTCACTCAAGCACCACCTCACTTCCCTGCTGTTTGATTGTAGTGTAGTGTTGTAATTGGACCTTCTTCCTCAACTCTGGCGCTGAGGTAGCCACGAAGGATCCTCAAGCTCAGTGAGTCCCGATCAATTTCATGTCTGGTTTGAGCATCGCGTCGTCTCACTGAACCTCCTTGCACCACCCATTTCAGCTATCATCACCACACAGGGCTACCACCGTGAACCTCTCTATTCCCACAGCTACCATCGACGAAAATGCCTCTCTGGTGAGTCCTTGACCCCACCGAGGCTAATTTCTCCATCTATGAGTCCCCCTAAAGCTATGCATGTACCTTCTTTCAACTGATTTCCACTAAGAAGACCTATCGGCGTGAAGCTTGCCACCACCGTCTCTGCTCATCACCGTCAAGCCGTCTCAGCCCTTCTCTGACCTCATTGTTAGCTTCCTCATGATCGTGGTGAGCTACTAGAGCATAAGCCTCCTTTAATTTGCATAGTGTAGTGCATTTGTGCCATAATCGTTAGTGAGGCACATGGCGCTGCCACAAGATGTTGCCGTCGGCTCGCCTCTGGCGACCCTAGGGCCCTGAACCACACCTAAACCCTTTGCGACAACACCTTAAGTCGATTTGATGTCCCAAGGCGACCTTGTGTTAGTCCCTAGAATGAGTACCATGTTCACCTAAGGCTTCTCACTGCCACTTGCCGTCACACCGCCGATTTCGTCCACCCCTCCGGCCACCTTCACCTCCTCTAGTGTCGTATTGGCACCTCTACCCATTTCCGGGCTCCACCGAGCTTTTCCACGTGTGCCTCACCGTTGGCAAGCTTCTCCTCCTCTTGGCCACGCGCGCGCTCGCTGTTTGCTTTGCTCTCTCTCTCTCTGCCAGTGGGACCCACGTCGTTGGGGGATTAGTTAGCGCTAAATGACAGTACTTAAACATACTAAGTCAATGACAGGTGGGACCAGTTGAAGAGATAATCGAAAATATGATTTTAAACGTGTTTAGTAAATGAGTCAATGACATGTGGGACCACACACTATTCTCGGTTTTAAAACACGTTTTAAAACCCAAGAGACTAACATGTGGGCCCTAGTCATCAGATAATTAAAAATCATAGGTTCACTCATTTAGTCCATGAATAATGAGTCTATGACATGTGGGACCGCCTCTGTTTTATAAATAAAATCAAGAAAAAGAAAATATAATTCATTGATAAGTAGGACCCACATGTAAGTTAATAGGGAAAAGGAGAAAAGCCGCTTTAAGTTCAGAGGAAAATACGTTTTCTCTACTAGAAAATGTAAACCTCTGTAGAACTCAGAGAAAAATACACTTTCTCTGTTGGAAAACGTAAACATCATAAAATACGCTTTCGACGTTAGTTTCTTTTAATTTCTAGAATTTTCAAACTGAAGCAAATTAAAACATTAATAACTTTTGCATACAAACTCCAAATCGAATGAATATTTTTTCCTAAATTTATCTAAAATCATGCTCTACCTGTGTAACATCCCAGTTTTCAGGCCCTTTTGATTTTTTTTTAAATAACCATTTGGTTTTGTTGAACTGCTACAGCTTAACTTGAAATTTTGGAAATTTAAATATAATTTAAATGACTAAATCAAACATCAACCAATTCAAAATTTGGGTTATTTTGAGTTTATTGGAGTTCCCTGGTATTTGAAATCCCTCTCCTCTATTGTTCTGTTTTTCCCTCGGCCCAGCTCTTTTCCCTCTTGGTTTCGACCACCCTTCTTCTTCGACCACCCTCTTGGTTTCGACCACCCTTCCTCTTCAACGATCCTCTCGGTTTCGACCAGCCCCGCCTATCAGCCCCTGCTCACCTTCTCTTTCCTCCCTCTTTTTCCTCATGCGATGTGCGCATTAAATGCCATTGTCTCCTTAGCAACATACGCATTAAATGCTGTCGTCTCCGCTGCGACGCGCGTATTAATTACCATTGTCTCTGCCGAGCCCCGTTGTGCTGCCGTGAATTTTGCTGCTCCATCTTGTCGCCTGGTTCTTCCCCCCTCCTTCCTCTATAAATAGAGCACCAGAGAGCCCTTTTGCCCTCCTTTTTGTTTCCCCCTCAACACTCCCTCTCTCTCTCTCTCTCTCTCGCCCTTGTTTCGCCAAGCTCTAAGTTTCACCACCGCCTCTAGCGCTGCCGTTAGAGCCTCTCCGTCGGTGTTGTCTTCACCTCCGGCTTCGTAAGACCGCGTGCTACCTGAGGCTCCTCTTGTCCTCACTGGGAGTTCACTAGAGCACCTGCGCCGTCTTTGGTCGCTGACCTCCTCCAGCCTCTCTCTCGGTCTCGGTGAGTTCTCTGTGCCTTGTTATCTTTTATCATCCTTACGACCACATTGAGTAGTCGTATCCTTCTCGTATCCTCCTTACGACCACATTGAGTAGTCATATCCTTCTTGTATCCTCCTTCTGGCCTTGTGATTTCAAAACTTCCGATAGCTCGTTCTCCTACGTTCGTGCTCCAATTCGAGAGTTTTAATTTTTTGAATTAATCTAAAATCCGGATCTAGCTTTCTTTTCTAAAAAAATTATTTAATTTGGAGTTCATTTGGGTCTTATTTGGACTTTATCTGAATTTGCTTTGTTCTCACGTGTAGATTTTGACGACTCCGGGGAATCCAAGTATCTCGACGAAGTAGATCCTCAAGCTTTTGAGCAAAACAAGTTACACCTTTAATCATATTGAATCCCAATATTTTCAATTATTTAAATTCTATTTTAAATTATTATTGCATGCTATTTAAATTCAAGTAATTTAAATTCCTTTTTTAAGCTTTATAGTTATTCCCAATTCCTTTGTACAACCGAACCTTGCTATTGAATTAGTCACTCTAGGATACATTAGTTAAAATCTAACTGGTACATTAGTATGAGCTAGAACATGTTGAAAAACAATATGCTTAGACCAAGCTTAGACCAAAAATCTGGATTTGGGGAATTTACCGCCAAAAGGCCAAATGTTGTCTAAAATGGTATCTATGACATTAGTTTATCTTTGGAAGTTTGCAAATGCTTTGAAAACAGAAATAAAAATTGGTTTGGACTTGGGCGAATTGGACACTTGGATGGGTAAATGTTCATGCACGGGGTTGATTCATTTCTATGATCGAGGCCCCGTGTTCTTTTGGAAGTTGCCCAAGTCAGTTAAGAACTGGTCTTCGAGACACATCTTGCTAAGCCCCATCGTATGACCACATGTCCTGTGTGGGCAGGACCTGGCTAACTAATTTGTAACGTTTCATCGTAGTCGTGTCATTTGGTTTTGTGGGTGTCTTTTCGACCTACTTTTATGTATTCCCACTTGGTGCAAGAGGGGGCCTGAATCCGGTGGGTTTCTATCCAAAGGAGGCGAAACCTTAGCGAGGCGGGACTACGGTGGGATGGCACTTTATAAAGGCATTGTCATGTGCTCTAGACTGCTCACCTAAGGTACTAGGCGGTGGTATCGATGGATGCCAAACAAACTAGAGAAGTCGTGTCATGTGGATAAAGTTGTACGACCTCTGCAGAGTGTTAAGAACTATTCTAACAACCGTGTCCGCAGTCATGGACATGCTAGCAAAGCCACTCCAAGTTAGATTTTGGTTTTTGTTTTCAAAAGACTTCATCAACTAGTTTGGATTTCTTATCCACTCAGGAAATTGGGTGGGTAGCCTTGTGATGGAAGGTATCCTTCACTTCTCTTGTGAATGTTATCTGACTATAAAACTTGAGTTTTAGAAAATGAATTTTAGCTATAGAATAGACTGCTTTGGAACTTAGTACAAGTATTTGGAAAGAAACATTGCTTTATGCAAAATCAACTCTATAAGCCTTCCATTGCTATATCCCTGCATGCATTATAATCTATTACTGGGTCTAACTTGCGAGCACAGTTGTTGTACTCACCTTGCTTAAGATTTGTTGAGTAGGAGAGGAGCTCTATGTGGAGACTGAAATCTTGGGCGACTAGGCTGCGCCTCCACACGATTGCCTATGACGAATCGTGTGGTCTACTTTACTGTTTTTGCTTCCGTTGTAACCTGCTCGTTGGCTTTATGCCCCCTTTTGTAACAACTCAAATTATTTTTAATGTGTGGCGTTTGATGGTTATGCTATCCACTTTTGTTTGAGTGTGAACACCAGTTGTTCCTATACTAGTGTATGAAACATATGGAATCTGGGATCCTTCGCTCCTCGGTTCGACAAAAAGTGGTATTGAGCCTTCTCGATTGTAGGTCGTACCAAGTTAGAATGGCCGTTAGTTGGACTTCAAAACTTATTTATATAATAAGAAAAATAATTTGTTCTCTTCTCATCTTGGTCATCTATCTATTCTTAGCTCCTTTTAGCAATTCTTTCTTACCTAATTCTCTTTTCTTCATTTTACAACGCTAAATGGATCCTCTCTGCCTTGAAATTTTCTACAGATGGTCTCACGGCTATTAGCCGTGTTGTCCGAGACCACAAGACTTGAAGCTGTCAAGAGGACATCGTCATACAAGAAGCACCAAAGACTGCGAGCGTCAAGTAGAACGTTGCATAAAGCTATTAAAGTTATTTGAAAAAACTCTTGAGTTGGTTGTCTTGTTTGGGTTGTTGTTTCACTTTACCCCCCCCAGATTCTCTTCTCTTTCCTAAGTCTTTAGAGATCTAGCAGACGGTGACTACATGCAATGGCAATGGCAGCACCAGCAGTCAGGACAGAGAAAATATGGGTGATCAAGATAACCCAATTACACCGCCACCACCCCCTACAGCTGAAGGACTCGATTGGCGCCAAATGATGGCCAATCAGGCCCAATTGATTAATCTATTCCTGCAATCAATCAACAACATGCAGAACTGGCAAGCAGCAGCTCAACCTCAACCTCACGCTTCACCTCCTCCAAGGGCCAACATATCAAAGTTCATGAGGATACGTCCACCAACTTTCTCTAGCAGCACTGAGCCAATGGAGGCTGATAATTGGCTTAGGGCATTCGACATGAAACTTGATATGGTCCAGTGCACTGATCGCGAGAGGGTTCTATTCGCCTCTCACCAGCTAAATGGACCAGCATCAGAGTGGTGAGACAATTTCACCCAGTCTCACGCTGATACTCAGACCATCACTTGGGACGAATTCGTGCAGGCTTTTTGCCGTGCACACATTCCATTGAGCATGATGACCCTGAAGAAGAAGGAGTTTCGCACCTTGCGCCAAGGCAACCGCTTAGTCAATGAGTATTTGCACAAGTTCAATCAGTTAGCCCGCTACGCACCAGAAGATGTAGCAACTGATGAAGCCAAGCAAGAGCATTTTTGGAAGGACTCAACGATGATCTCTCAGTCCGCCTCATTGCTCAAGACTACATCGACTTTCAGTAGTTGGTGAGCAAGGCTATCTGTTAGGAGGGCAAGCACCTAGAAATGGAGAATCGCAAGAGAAGGATGGCAAACTAGAAATTCAACTCTGGGGGTTTTCCCAAGCCCCGCACCACTCAGCCTCAACCACCTCAGCATGGGAGATTTCAATCTTCTTCGTCCAAGGCACAATGCCAGCTCAGCGCCCAATCAACCCTGGTTTCTGCAACACTTGTCTCGAAGGCCAATTTCCGAAGAAGGCACCCACTACCTCCACTACAGGAGTTACTTGCTTCTATTGCAATGAATTGGGGCACTATACCAATAAATGCCTGAGGAAGCAGTAGCCAGCAACCCCAACCCGACCAAATTAGGGAGTTCCTGCACCTGGCAGCGCTCTAGTGGTAAAGCCATCAGTTTAGTTCATGAAGGGACGTGTGAATCACGTCACAGTAGAAGAATCTCAGACTGCACCAAATATGGTCCTTGGTACGTTCCTTGTCAATTTAGTACCAGCATCAGTTTTATTTGATTCAGGAGCTTCGCATTCTTTTGTTTCAAATAAGTTTGTCCAAAAATATGGGTTATCTATCTCTCCCTTAGTTAACCCTATGTTAGCATCCATTCTCCGGGATCGGAAATGAGGACTAGTTCCTTATTCCCAAACCTTACCTTGGAAATATCAGGAGTACCCTTCGTGGCAGACTTAATAGTCTTGCACTCCCAAGGATTGGATGTGATTCTCGGAATGGATTGGCTAGCCAAGAATCAAGGCCAGATAGACTGTGCCAATAGGTCTATCACCCTTACCAATGAACAAGGAATCCAAGTAGAATTCGGACCCGAAACCTCTATTCAAGAGAGTTCTATCCTGACCAGTCTGAAGGAAGTAAAACTAAAAGACATCCCAGTGGTAAAAGAATACCCTAATGTATTTCCTGAGGAATTACCCGGTATGCCACCAGATAGGGATATTATGTTCCTAATTGACCTAGTCCTAGGGATGGCTCCAATTTCAAAGAGACCCTACAGAATGCTGGCAAATGGGTTAGCAGAAGTGAAGAAGTAGATCGAAGAATTGCAAGACAAGGGTTATATTCAGCCAAGTTCATCACCTTAGGGAGTACCAGCACTATTTGTTAGAAACAAAGATAACAGTGTGAGGATGTGTGTGGATTATAGATCACTCAATGAAGTCACAATCAAAAACAAGTATCTGTTGCCCAGAATCGACGACCTCTTCGACCAGTTGAAAGGAGCAAGTGTTTTCTCCAAGATTGACTTAAGATCCGGTTATCATCGGTTGAAGATCAGACCAGAAGACATACCAAAGACTGTTTTCACCACAAGATATGGACTGTACGAGTTCACAATAATGTCATTCGGATTGACGAACGCACCAGCTTATTTCATGAATATAATGAATAAAGTATTCATAAATTTCTTGGATAAGTTTGTGGTCGTATTCATTGACGACATCCTCATCTACTCAAAGGATGAAGAAGAGCATGAGAAGCATCTCAAGGCAGTTTTAGAGAGGCTCAGGGAGCAATAGCTTTATGCCAAATTCAGTAAGAGTGAATTTTGGCTAAGCTAAGTAGCTTTTCTTAGACACATCGTGTTAGTAGGAGGAGTTGTAGTAGATCCTGCCAAAGTTGAAGCCGTAATGGATTGGAAGCAACCCAAGTCCGTCACTGAAGTAAGGAGTTTCCTTGGTTTAGCTGGGTATTACCGAATATTCATCGGAGGTTTCTCCAAAACCGTTAGATCTATGACTCAACTCTTGAAGAAAGAGAAGAAGTTTGAATGGACAGATGCTTGTGAGCGAAGTTTCCAAGAGTTGAAGAAAAGTCTAGTTTCTACACCTGTGTTAGTCTTACCTGATATTCATAAGGAGTTTGAGGTTTTCTGTGACGCATCTCGTTAGGGCCTTGGATGTGTGCTGATGCAGGAAGGTAAAGTTGTAGTTTATGCATCTTGACAGCTGAAGCCCCATGAAGGAAATTACCCTACGAATGACTTAGAGCTAGCCGCAATTGTGCATGCCTTGAAAATTTGGCGGCATTACCTCATTAGTAATCGTTGTGAGATTTTCAGGATCACAAAAGCTTGAAGTACATCTTCACTCAGTTAGAACTCAATCTGAGGCAAAGGAGATGGTTAGAACTGATAAAAGATTATGACCTTGGAATCCATTACCATCCAGGCAAAGCAAATGTGGTGGCAGATGCCCTGAGTCGAAAAGTATATTACAACACTATGTTGGTTCAGGAGAGTCAGCCAAGATTGTATAAAGAGTTGAGGCATTTGAATCTGGAGATTGTTAACCATGGTTGTGTAAACATCTTAGAAGTTCAACCGACTGTTCAGAGTCAAATCAGAAAAAGTCAGAAAGAAGATAAAGACATTAGGGAAATCAAGAAGAACATGAAAAGAGGCAAGGCCCCAGGATTTTCTGAAGATGAACAAGGTACAGTTTGGTT
Organism: Ampelocalamus luodianensis; assembly: GCA_036346255.1. Lineage (NCBI taxonomy): Eukaryota > Viridiplantae > Streptophyta > Magnoliopsida > Poales > Poaceae > Ampelocalamus > Ampelocalamus luodianensis. Next base: position 40,116,182 of record CM070626.1, read on the forward strand.
CGGCAACCGCATTTGTGTGCCTGACCACCAAGGAACAAAGTAGCAGATTCTGAGGGAAGCTCATGAATCACCTTACTCCATTCATCTGGGAAGTACCAAGATGTACCAGGATCTGAAGGAAAAATATCGGTAGGTTAGTATGAAGCGAGAGATTACCGAGTTTGGTGCACACTGTGATGTATGCCAAAGAGTTAAGGTGGAACACCAGGGACCATCTGGATTGTTGCATCCCTTACCAATTCCCGAATAGAAGTGGGAACAAATCGACATGGACATTATCACTAGATTGCCCAGGACCCAATCGGGGTATGAATCCATCTGGGTCATGATTGGTCATTTGACTAAAGTGGTACACTTTATACCAGTCAAGACCACTTATAGAAGCAGTAAATTAGCAGAGTTATACATGGCCAAGATCATTTGTCTGCTTGGAGTACCCAAAAGGATAGTGTCCAACAAAGGATCGTAGTTCACATCTAGATTATGGAAGAACCTGCATGAAGCCTTGGGGACCCGACTCAACTTTAGTACCGCATACCATCCCAGATGGATGGAAAAATGGAATGTGTGAACCAGATTTTGGAAGACATGCTTCGAGCCTGTGCTATAGACTATGGGAAGAGTTGGGACCAAAACCTCCCTTATGCAGAATTCGCATACAATAATAGCTATCAAGCCAGCCTACAAATGTCTCCATTTGAAGTATTGTACGACAGACAGTGTAGGACCCCTCTCCTTTGGAATCAAGTGGGAAAACATCAGTTCTTTGGACCCGACTCGATTAAGGATGCTGAAAGTAAAGTAAGAATGATAACAGAACGATTGAGAGTGGCTCAATCCCGACAAAAGAGTTATGCTAACAATCTTCGCAGAGAATTGTCTTTTGAAACAAGAGATTTTGTTTATCTAAGAGTAACTCCACTCAAGGGTGTATGAAGATTCCAGATCAAAGGAAAACTCACACCAAGATTTGTTGGACTGTACAAGATTATGGAAAGAAGAGGCGAAGTTGCCTATTAGCTAGAGCTACCGGCGTCTTTGTCTGTAGTCCATGATGTCTTCCATGTATCGCAACTGAAGAAGTGTCTTCGAGTTCCAACCGAGCAAACACCGATGGAGAGCATTGATCTTTAAGAAGACTTATGTGAGGACCCCATTTATTTGGCTTGTAATGCTTAGTCTTTTCTTGACTCTAGCATCACAAATGAAATAAACCAAGCCCCGAGACATGTATACTTCCCAGAAATGCAGTATACACACCCTGTTACAAAATCACGCATCAATTCCATACAACAGGTCTAACAAAAGACATACATAATAGAGATTTATTACAACAAGGGCCAACCGGCCAAATGACACTAAATAACAATTAAACGATGGAAGCAAAAGTGCCATAAGATGGCGATAAACAAAGAGCCAATTAGTGTGCCTTTACCCACAAGGCAACCAACCGGCCGCCAAGCTAGTCGTTAAACCCGAGCACATCTCACAAAGGGAAGCCCTTGGGGCTCACCTTCTTCCTCTGCAACAAAAACATTAAGCTAAGCAGCGAGTACAAAAATGTACTCGCAAGACTGACGTGTGGAATAGCAGACCTAACAATATGCTACATGCAGGCTTTTTAAGTGGAGGTTATATGTCTCATTTTGCACAAAGCCAACTTTATTTGTAATAACGTAGTACAATTCAAAAACAAGTTTGCAATCAGTTTTTATTGAATGAAATAACACGAGATACAATAAGTACAAGAGTAACCACCTATTGGTGACTAACCCAATAGCCACCACACATAGCACGAATCCCAGATTCGTACCACCCATCAAGTTTTAATTAAAATGTTGTAGTCTAACTCTTGGAAAGCTTACCCAAGCGTGTCCATAACCTAGGACGAGGCTATTCGAATAGTTTTAACCCTGCAGGGGTGTACCAATGTACCCATACTTCAGACTGCCTTTTTGCCAAGCTATTAAGCACACTTCCTTTGGTATGCCGGCAAGGCTAAGTCCTACAAGACGTTTCCAATGGAATGCGTTAATTAAGAGTCGCACGTATGGGGTTAACCCTTAGTGACCAGCCGGCGAAATGGGCCACTAGGACCACACGTTGTGGTGGAGTCAAGCAAAGCCGGGAGTCATTAGCCATTTACGGTAACGCTAGCCGGACATTTGCAAGACCCCGGTCGGGGTGGAGGACCTAGAAAGGAACCACCCCGGTCACGCCTCTGTGATCCTTTTTCTCTATAAACTACAGCCAGCGACTCATTAATTAATGCCTCCCAAAGTACTAATTCAAGAGAAGTCCTATACCCTCTAGTGTAGTTAGCACGCACAAAATGCCTGGATAACAGGTACTCACAAGAAGTTCGGTCCTTAATTGACTTGGGCACCATTCCAGTCACACCCAAAAGCACACCAACATACCATTGTGCCCAAGTCTAAATCATTTTGTTTCAGTTTTTGGTTTTCACAAGTAAACATGGCACAAGGCTGAAATCATAAGTAATAATAAGTTTTATGTGATCAAGGTTATCGACGATCGATAACCGCCCATTTCTACCTAAGCTAAGCATGGCTAAGCTATAATTCGCAACTACTAAGTGACAAGAGTTCATCCAACGAACTCTCAATCACAGCAATAACCTAGGCTCATGGTAGTAAAGGATAATCATTTGTCTAAGGAAATGCATCTACTAGGCCAATTATCGACAATAGTTTAACACAAACTAGCAATGCATACATAGAATTTGTAAACAACATAAATACTTAAAAATACTGGGATTAACATGATCAAACTGCTTGCCTTGCTGGGATTGGTCTTGCTGCAGAGGGAAGTGCTCAGGTTCAATAAATTCTTCGGAACCTAACGTGAAAAGGCGATAAAAAACGATAAGAACGAAGAACACCAAAAGGAACTCAACAGGAAAGAACATCCAAATCCTATGAAATTTCTACAGCAGCTAGAGGTTGATTTTAGACAATTTTAGAAACAAGAATCACTTCATTTGGACTTAGCATGAAAAAGTTATGGCTAAACTAAATTCTCTCAGCCTGAAAAATCATAATTAAATTAATTACGGTTACTGTTCATGGTGAAAATTTCTAGAATGACCTGGAACATGAAAATTTTATGGTAGGTAGATATGGTTATCTTAATAACAGCAAAACTGAGTTTGCACAATTTGGAGTTGAATTGAATTAATTATGATTTTTCTAAGTTCTAAAACTAGTAGATCACTAATTTCAGTGGCAAGGATCGCATGAAGACCTATTCTACATTACAGTACATTCCTAGTGGGTTTTAACAAAACTTAGTTTGCTCAGTTTGGAATTACAGAGAATAAGTTATGCATTTTACAAATTTTCAATGAATTTCTAAACAACCTTTTTCACTCAACAAGATCATACAGTTAAAGTTATTTTCTACTATATAACAGTGCCTAAATTCATTCTCAAATTAAAGTTCATACTCTAATAGAGCCACAGCAACTGGAATCATTCAAAAAGAAGCTAAAATGATAAAGCTATGCACTTTTGAAATTTGAAACATTAAAAGACTTAGAAAATGTGAGCTCTCGGGAGGTCCAAATGAACTGAAGGAAAAAGGAGAGGTCGTGGGCCGTCGATCGTTCATCACACGGCCACGGACCTCGAAGCACAGCGCACAAAAGATCTCCTCTCGCACTGGGGAGGTCTGGACCGTTGAGATCTGATCCAACGGTCACGACCAGTGCATGCACAGCGCACGCAAAGGAGGTCCTCGCGCCTAACAGAGGTCGTGACCGTCAGATCAACATCTGGCGGTCCCGAGCACTAGGGGAGGTCCTAAGGTTAAACCTACGGAGGGAGGTCTGGACGACCAAGATCTCACGGAGGAGGTCTTCGACGGTCTAGATCTAGCGAGGGAGGTCCAGCCCGTTAGATCTAAATCTAACGGTTGAGACCTGAGGAGGAGGTTCGGGGTTGTCTTTATAAAAGACCAGGGGTAGCTTTTTACAAAGAGGACCCCGAGGGTGGGCTACGGGGTGGTCTTTGCAAAATAACCATGGGGAGGTCTTTTGCGCACGGGGAAAGATCTAAACGGCTAGGATTTAACCAGGGTGGTCCTAGACGGCTAGGATCGACTCAAGGGGAGGTCCTAGCGCGCAAGATTTTTCACAGAGCCCGACCCAACGGTTAAAAACTAAACCAGGGAGGTCTTTAACGGCGGAGATTACTCTAAGAGGTGTTGGGACTTAGAATTTACTCGGAAATCCCTCTACGGTACAGATCTAATCGGGGGTGATCTTAACGGCTGAGATTAAACTAGGGGGAGGTCCTCAGAGCAGAGGTCTTCACGGAGGAAGATCTCGACGGTCGAGGTGAACCCCGGAGGAGGTTCGAGCGGTTGGGATTTCTGAGGAGGTCTTGGGGTGAGGATTTAGCGGAGGATGACCCGATGGCTAAGATCTCCCAGGGGGAGGTCTTTGACGGCTCAGATTTGCTCGGGGTGGTTTTGATACCACGACCAGGGGTGGTCTTCTTGCACAGAGGACCTCGGAGGAGGTCCTGCACTTAAGGATTTTACAAAAAGGATCTAAGGGTCCAGATCTACCCTAGAAGAGGTCGTGAACGGCTAAGACCACAACCGGGAGGTCCTAGTACTTAGGTTTTTACAGAAAAGGGATCGACGGTTTAGATCTAATCACGAAGAGATCATTAAGGGCTAGGATTTCAGCGGGGAGGTCCTGGAACTTAAAGACTTTACACGAAGATCTAAAGGCCACGGGCTATCGCTGGGAGATCATAAGCGGTCTAGATTGAGCACAGGGAGGTCGAAGACTTAATGGAGCATACTGTGCCTGAGCAAGAACAACATTTAACACTAAAGATTGGGCTATCGGACAACTTAAATGCTAATCATTAGGCTCTGACTTGTCAAGTAAGGCGGACAAAACGCCCGAGTCGGAGCTTGAGCTCACCGCCGGCGAAGGGGACCACGCCGGCGAGAACCATGGGCACAGATGGACTTCAAATAGCGAAGAGAACCTAAAGGTGCCAAAAACTTGAGCTAAAACTCACCCTACCGGCAGCTAGCCGCAGATGACCGTCGGAGGTACAAAAACGACAAAAGCAAAACTAGCCTAGTCCAACAGAACGGAAGTTCAAGCACCAAGGCACTAACCTGAGGACGGTGAGGTCAAAGAAGTCCTGGGAGGAGCTCTAGCGACAAAAGTCTTGCCGGAGATGGGGAAGAAAGCAGATGTGGCTTCAATGAACAAGTTCCCACTTTGCCAAATCCTGAGGAGGCCAAACAGAGCAAGTTAGGGAAATGCTCAAGGTGATTCAAATAAACTAGTTGACAGACAAGAATCCCAAGTGAACCACTGGAGCCTCAAAGGCTTTGAGGAGCTCCAAGGCCGGCAATGGTGGCTAGGAGGTCTTGGGTGTTCGAGCACAAGAACACGAGAGAAGGAGCTCAGTGGGCACAAAGGTGTCTAAGAGAAGCTAAGGAAGAGCTTACGGTTTCATTTAAGCCGAGAGAGCAAAGGAGTGGGGCAAGGTTGAGCTCCACGGTGCACTCGAGTCAAAAGTCCACCACGAAAGTACATGAAATGACAGGCGGTGGAAAAGAGGACTTGGGAAAAGGTCTTGACATGCATTAAAGGTTGGCGAGCTAGCCGTTGACAAGGACATGATTTGACAAGCGCCGCTCCAAGCTGCTGTAGCTCGCACACACGCATGCCTGCAAAAGCGATGATGACCAGTCCCAGAGGTCCCACCAGGCAGTGAGAGGCCCAAAAGAAACTGGTCACGGAGCATGGCGCTCGGGTGGACTGGAGCTCGGGTTAGGAGGTCCGGGCAGTTGGATTTGAATCGAAGGGCCCAGACTAAAAGAAGTGATCGGAGGTCTAAGAGGATGAGCTAGGGTGGTCTTTGCAAAAGTGAAAAAGGGTGGTCCGAGGGAGGTCAAGGAGGGTTGTTTTGCGAAAGACCAGCGGGGTGGTCTTTGCAAAAGTGCCAACGTGGTTTGAGGAGGTCTCCGGGAGGTCCTGCGGAGGATTGGAGGAGGTCTTTTGGAGAACTTTCGGGGAGGTCTCCAAGGGTTTCCTGAGGAGTTCTTGGAGGATGCCCGGGAGGGTTGTCTTTGCAAAACGGACACGGGGTGGTCGTGTGAGTGGGAGGTCTGAGGGTTGTTTTTAGATCACAGCGGTAGGGCAAGGATCCAGCGGTTGAGGTTGATTGCACCCAAAACGACAGCGGATCCAAAGCGCTGAGGTGGTCTGGGAGGTTGGGTTCAACCATGATTCAGAGTCTGACTCAAACCCCAACCCAAGGTTGACTTAGGGTTTCATTTGAGCTGAGAACTTTGAGGAATTTTTAGAGATAGCAAACTAATTCCAAAAATTATGAAATTTTTACAATAGCTTGCTAACCTTGAGATGAACCTTGTGAAAAATTTCTAGAGGTTTTTATGCTGAGTATTTTTTCCCAGAAATTTCCCAAGGTGCTGAGCTAGGGTTTTGACCAAGGGTCAAAGTGGGTTGATGGCCTCTTAAAATGTTCAAACAATTTCTAAAAATTGTGAAATTTTTCAGAGGGGTCACATACCATCCCAAGAACTTAAGGAAAATATTTCTCGGAGATGGTCAAAAGGTTTGACAAGAATGTTTTTGGAAGACAAGGTTTTCGATCAGAGTGACTTGTGACCTGTAATCCCATAATTCTTTTGCAAGAATTCTTTAGAACAAACAAGGATTGCAAGATGTAAGAAAAAGTTTTAATTTCTACTCATTTTCTTACATTTTAAACGCAAGCCAAAACTTGGGATGTTACAACTCTCCCCCCCCCTTAAAAAATCTCGTCCCGAGATTTGACTCGCTCAGGAAAGAAAGATGGGTAGTCTGTATGTTGACGGTCTTTCCGTTTCCAAGTAGCTTCATCCTTGGAACAATTCGACCACTGAACTTCAAGGAATTGAATGGCACGATTCCCCGAGACAAGGAGCCCAAGCAAAGGACCGGCACAAATCTCGGTTTTGACCTGGTAGAAAATGTGCCACTTTAGTTGACACGGGGAAACTTATCAGGCCCAGATATAGCAAGGATTGACAGACTGAGAGATCTTCCTCGATTTTTGAGGGTGATGGCGCAAGATCGTGGTTGGCTGGTGGAGCGACTTGTCTGGTTAATTTCGCCAACAACGGAATCTCAGCCTGCTAACTAGCTATGCGGAGTCATCCCTCCACAGCTAGCTTCTTAGAAGAACCAAGGCCACACTCAGTTGGTGGAGCAATTTGTCTGGTTACCCCACTAACAAATGAGACCTCATCTTGACAACTAGCTACACAGAGTCATCCCTCCGCAGCTAGTTGGTTAGAGGGACCATGGCTAATCAGGTCACAGAAATTTGAGGCGATACCAAGTAGGTGATGCCCTAGGATGTATAGGGACAGAAGGGTGTCACTCAAGTCAAACGACCGAGGACAACTCAGATGGTAGCATCCTTCTTAGGGAAAACGGGGTAGGCTAGCAAGGCTTGAAGAAACCGAGGTGGTGCTAGGCATCAATGATGGAGCAGGATGAAGATCACCATCAACAGTAAAAGATAGGGATATAAAGGAACAAGATGTCTCTGAATCAATAATACCGTATCAGGGTCAGAGTAAATAAGAAGCGTACCCAACATGACGTCAGCCGCCTCCTGAAATTCTTCAGCGGAGATGGAGTTGACTTGATCACGAACAGCCTTCCGCTCCTGATGCTTCACGGGGCAACTGTTGGCGTAATGCCCCTTCTTGTGGCAATAGAAGCACGTGACAACGGCCAGATCGCGGGGGCCACCTTGCTGCTGGACCGCAGGTGCACGAGACTGAAACACGGCCCGCGGAGGGTGAGGGGTTGTTGCACTCTTCTTAGGGAAACTATGCGCATAGTGACCCTTGTTGTTACAGAAGAAACAAGTGGCATCCGCCATCTGTTGACGCTTGTGACGATCCTGTAGCTTCTTCTTTCTGGCCCCAGCAATTACGGGATTCTCGACCGTAAGATGAAAGTTGGGGAAGGTATAAACTGGTAATTTGTCCTGCAGCTCCACAGACAAATCATCTAAGAACTTCTCTGGTCTGGAAGCATTGGCGATTGCAATACTTGTAGATGACCGAAGAAGCAGTCGCTGAAGTTTTAATGATCTGGCGATCACCAGGTTCATGCTACACTCTTTGGGATACTGAGTGCTTCCCTCGCAGAGAAAACAAGTGACTTTGGAAGTCGGACAGTTTCCGGGTAGGTGGTCTTCATCGCAGGTTGGGCAGGCTGTAGTACACTCATTGTCGAAGTGTCCTTCCTCTCCACAGCGCCGGCAAACCTTGACCTTCCCAGGGTTGCAAGCTTCGGCGACATGGCTCTTTTTACCATGGTCACAGCAAAAAGGGGACCAAAATCCATCACAATTGCCAGAGGGGAGGCGCTTGCAATCCTTGTTTGGGTAGTTGGGGCCAGGGAGACCTTCATCCCACCCGACTTTGTCGACCTAGTCCGCCATTGTGCGCCTGACATCTGTTACGAAGAGATGGGTTAGCGCGAACCCGAAGACTAGAAACTGAAGGACGCGGAAGAGACACCAAGGACTAGGGGTCCTGCTGAACGTTAGGGTGGGAATAGATACTAAGGTGGACAAGGATCAAACCCGAAAGCTTAAGGCAAAGAAACAATAAACCCCTATGAAATGAACTCAAAAGCTCAAAAACAACCACAAAATCAGCACAAGGTTTCAACCACAGATCAACTTCCCGGTACGACTAACTCGTATGGAGGGAACGAGCAATCGGTTTAGGAAGGTAAATTTCAGTATGCAACTCAAATTCTAATAGGACCAAATAGCAGGGTAGAACTACTAATAATAGTGTTAGATACTTAGCCAACTAATATCACTTCTTACCCTTTTATTCCCATAAGTTTTAGTCGAATTATCCTCTCATTATCTACCTTCTTTAGAACCTTTGAGTTTGCTGTCCGGAAATTGACGCTTGCTGTCCAGATTTTGCATTCAAGCTCCTAGTCGAAATTCACCATTCCAGGAGCTTCAAAACCTTGTAGAAGGGCAACCAACACTTCAATTTTCCAAACTCATTAGTTCCCAAAATCCAACTTAAATAATAACAACTATCTTTTGAAAGAAGGAGAGGAAAACAACTTTTAAAACTTAAGTTAGAGCGGGATGAGAGAAAAAAGCTAAGATAGGTAAGGAGTAAAATCTGAGAACTTAATTAAACTTTCATAAATCATTTGATATTTTGAAATTAAGTTTTCCAAAATATCCAAAAGACGACCAAGCTTAGAGTTTCTACGGTCAGTATGGCTCTGATACCAACTCTGTGAGGACCCCGATTTATTTGGCTTGTAATGCTTAGTCTTTTCTTGACTCTAGCATCACAAATCAAATAAACCAAGCCCCGAGACATGTATACTTCCCAGAAATGCAGTATACACACCCCGTTACAAAATCACATATCAATTCCATACAACAGGTCTAACAAAAGACATACATAATAGAGATTTATTACAACAAGGGCCAACCGGCCAAATGACACTAAATAACAATTAAACAGTGGAAGCAAAAGTGCCATAAGATGGCGATAAACAAAAGAGCCAATTAGTATGCCTTTACCCACAAGGAAACCAACCGGGCCGCCAAGCTAGTCGTCAAACCCGAAGCACATCTCACAAAAGGGAAGCCCTTGGGGCTCACCTTCTTCCTCTGCAACAAAAACATTAAGCAAAGCAACTGAGTACAAAAATGTACTCGCAAGACTGACGTGTGGAATAGCAGACCTAACAATATGCTACTTGTAGGCTTTTTAAGTGGAGGTTATATGTCTCATTTTGCACAAAGCCAACTTTATTTGTAATAACGTAGTACATTTCAAAAGCAAGTTTGCAATCAGTTTTTATTGAATGAAATAACACGAGATACAATAAGTACAAGAGTAACAACCTATTGGTGACTAACCCAATAGCCACCACACATAGCACGAATCCCAGATTCGTATCACCCATCAAGTTTTAATTAAAATGTTGTTGTCTAACTCTTGGAAAGCTTACCCAAGCGTGTCCATAACCTAGGACGAGGCTATTCGAATAGTTTTAACCCTGCAGGGGTGTACCAATGTACCCACACTTCAGTCCGCCTTTTTGCCAAGCTATTAAGCACACTTCCTTTGGTATGCCGGCACGGCTAAGTCCTACGAGACGTTTCCAATAGAATGCGTTAATTAAGAGTCGCACGTATGGGGTTAACCCTTAGTGACCAGCCGGCGAAATGGGCCACTAGGACCACACGTTGTGGTGGAGTCAAGCAAAGCCGGGAGTCATTAGCCATTTAGGGTAACGCTAGCCGGACATTTGCAAGACACCGGTCGGGGTGGAGGACCTAGAAAGGAACCACCCCGGTCACGCCTCTGTGATCCTTTTTCTCTATAAACTACAGCCAGCGACTCATTAATTAATACCTCCCAAAGTACTAATTCAAGAGAGGTCCCATACCCTCTAGTGTGGTTAGCACGCACAAAATGCCTGAATAACAGGTACTCACAAGAAGTTCGGTCCTTAATTGACTTGGGCACCATTCCAGTCACACCCAAAAGCACACCAACATACCATTGTGCCCAAGTCTAAATCATTTTGTTTCAGTTTTTGGTTTTCACAAGTAAACATGGCACAAGGCTGAAATCATAAGTAATAATAAGTTTTATGTGATCAAGGTTATCGACAAGTCGATAACCGCCCATTTCTACCGGATGCTAAGCATGGCTAAGTTATAATTCGCAACTACTAAGTGACAAGAGTTCATCAAACGAACTCTCAATCACAGCAATAACCCAGGCTCATGGTAGTAAAGGATAATCATTTGTCTAAGGAAATGCATCTACTAGGCCAATTATCGACAATAGTTTAACACAAACTAGCAATGCATACATAGAATTTGTAAACAACATAAATACTTAAAAATACTAGGATTAACATGATCAAACTTCTTGCCTTGCTGGGATTGGTCTTGCTACAGAGGGAGTGGTCAGGTTCAATAAATTCTTCGGAACCTAATGCGAAAAGGCGATAAAAACCGATAAGAACGAAGAACACCAAAAGGAACTCAACAGCAAAGAACATCCAAATCCCATGAAATTTCTACAGCAGCTAGAGGTTGATTTTAGAAAATTTTAGAAACAAGAATCACTTCATTTGGACTTAGCATGAAAAAGTTAAGGCTAAACTAAGTTCTCTCAGCCTGAAAAATTCTAATTAAATTAATTATGGTTATTGTTCATGGCGAAAATTTCTAGAATGATATGGAACTTGAAATTTTCATGGTAGGTAGATATGGTTATCTTAATAACAGCAAAACTGAGTTTGCACAATTTGGAGTTGAATTGAATTAATTATGATTTTTCTAAGTTCTAAAACTAGTAGATCATTAATTTCAGTGGTAAGGATCGCATGAAGACCTATTCTACATTACAGTACATTCCTAGTGGGTTTTAACAAAACTTAGTTTGTTCAGTTTGGAATAACAGAGAATAAGTTATGCATTTTACAAATTTTCAATGAATTTCTAAACAACCTTTTTCACTAAACAAGATCATGCAGTTAAAGTCATTTTCTACTATATAACAGTGCCTAAATTCATTCTCAAATTAGAGTTCATACTCTAACAGAGCCACAACAACTGGAATCATTCAAAAAGAAGCTAAAATGACAAAGCTATGCACTTTTGAAATTTGAAACATTAAAAGACATAGAAAATGTGAGCTCTCGGGAGGTCCAAATGAACTGAAGGAAAAAGGAGAGATCGTGGGCCGTCGATCCTTCATCGCACGGCCACGGACCTCGAAGCACAGCGCACAAAAGACCTCCTCTCGCACTGAGGAGGTCTGGACCGTTGAGATCTGATCCAACGGCCACGACCAGTGCATGCACAACGCACGCAAAGGAGGTCCTCGCGCCTAACAGAGGTCGTGACCGTCAGATCAAGATCTGGCGGTCCCGAGCACTAGGGGAGGTCCTAAGGTTAAACCTACAGAGGGAGGTCTGGACGACCAAGATCTCATGGAGGAGGTCTTCGACGGTCTAGATCTAGCGAGGGAGGTCCAGCCCGTTAGATCTAAATCTAACGGTTGAGACCTGAGGAGGAGGTTCGGGGTTGTCTTTATAAAAGACCAGGCGTGGCTTTTTACAAAGAGGACCCCGAGGGTGGGCTACGGGGTGGTCTTTGCAAAATAATCATGGGTAGGTCTTTTGCGCACGGGGAAAGATCTAAACGGCTAGGATTTAAACAGGGTGGTCCTAGACGGTTAGGATCGACTCAAGGGGAGGTCCTAGCGCGCAAGATTTTTCACAGAGCCTGACCCAACGGTTAAAAACTAAACCAGGGAGGTCTTTAACGGCGGAGATTACTCTAAGAGGTCTTGGGACATAGAATTTACTCGGAAATCCTCTACTGCAGATCTAGCAGGGGTGATCTTAACGGCTGAGATTAAACTAGGGGGAGGTCCTGAGAGCAGAGGTCTTCACGGAGGAAGATCTCGACAGTCGAGATGAACCCCGGAGGATGTTCGAGTGGTTGGGATTTTACAGGGAGGTCTTGGGGGTGAGGATTTAGCGGAGGATGACCTCGATGGCTAAGATCTCCCAGGGGGAGGTCTTTGACAGCTCAGATTTGCTCGGGGTGGTTTTGATACCACGACCAGGGGTGGTCTTCTTGCACAGAGGACCTCGGAGGAGGTCCTCCACTTAAGGATTTTACAAAAAGGATCTAAGGGTCCAGATCTACCCTAGAAGAGGTCGTGAACAGCTAAGACCACAACCGAGAGGTCCTAGGACTTAGGTTTTTACAGAAAAGGGATCGACGGTTTAGATCTAATCACGAAGAGATCATTAAGGGCTAGGATTTCAGCGGGGAGGTCCTGGAACTTAAAGACTTTACACACGAAGATCTAAAGGCCACGGGCTAACGCTGGGAGATCATAAACAGTCTAGATTGAGTTTGGGAGGTCTGAAGACTTAATGGAACGCACGCGTTGCTGACAAGAACAACATTTAACACTAAAGATTGGGCTCTCGGACAACTTAAATGCTAATCATTAGGCTACAGCACTTGTCCGAGTAAGGCCCGACAAAACGCCCGAGTAAGAGCTTGAGCTCACCGCCGGCGAAGGGGACCACACCGGTGAGAACCAAGGGCACAGATGGACGCCAAATAGCGAAGAGAACCTAAAGGTGCCAAAAACTTGAGCTAAAACTCACCCTACCAGCGGCTACCCGGAGATGACCGTCGGAGGTAGAAAAACGACAAAAGCAAAACTAGCCTAGTCCAACAGAACGGAAGTTCAAGCACCAAGGCACTAACCTGACGACGGTGAGGTCAAAGAAGTCGTCGGAGGAGCTCTAGCGACAAAAGTCTTGCCGGAGATGGGGAAGAAAGCAGATCTGGCTTCAATGAACAAGTTCCCACTTTGCCAAATCCTAAGGAGGCCAAACAGAGCAAGTTAGGGAAATGCTCAAGGTGATTCAAATAAACTAGTTGACAGGACAAGAATCCCAAGTGAACCACTGGAGCCCTGAAGGCTTCGAGGAGCTCCAAGGCCCGGCAATGGTGGCTAGGAGGTCTTCGGGTGTTCTGAGCACAAGAACACAGAGAGATGGAGTTCAGGTGGACACAAAGGTGTCTAAGAGAAGCTAAGGAAGAGCTTAGGGTTTCATTTAAGCCGAGAGAGCAAAGGAGTGGTGCAAGGTTGAGCTCCACGGTGCACTCGAGTCAAAAGTTCCTGCCACGAAAGTACATGAAATGACAGGGCAGGTGGAAAAGAGGACTTCGGGAAAAAGGTGCTGACATGCATTAAAGGTTGGCAGAGCTAGCCGTTGACAAGGACATAATTTGACAAGGCGCTGCTCCAACTGCTGTAGCTCTGGCACACACGCATGCCTGCAAAAGCGATGATGACCAGTCCCAGAGGTCCCACCAGGCAGTGAGAGGCCCAAAAGAAAGTGGTCAAGGAGCATGGTGCTCGGGTGGACTGGAGCTCGGGTTAGGAGGTCCGGGCAGTTGGATTTGAATCGAAGGGCCCAGACTAAAAGAAGTGATCGGAGGTCTGAGAGGATGAGCTAGGGTGGTCTTTGCAAAAGTGAAAAAGGGTGGTCCGAGGGAGGTCAAGGAGGGTTGTTTTGCGAAAGACCAGCGGGGTGGTCTTTGCAAAAGTGCCAACGTGGTTTGAGGAGGTCTTCGGGAGGTCCTGCGGAGGATTGGAGGAGGTCTTTTGGAGAACTTTCGGGGAGGTCTCCAAGGGTTTGCTGAGGAGTTCTTGGAGGATGCCCGGGAGGGTTGTCTTTGCAAAACGGACACGGGGTTGTCGTGTGAGTGGGAGGTCTGAGGGTTGTTTTCAGATCACAGAGGTAGGGCAAGGATCCAGCGGCTGAGGTTGATTGCACCCAAAACGACAGCGGATCCAAAGCGCTGAGGTGGTCTAGGAGGTTGGGTTCAACCATGATTGATCGACTCAAACCCAACAAAAGGTTGACTTAGGGTTTCATTTGAGCTGAGAACTTTGAGGAATTTTTAGAGATAGCAAACTAATTCCAAAATTTATGAAATTTTTACAGTAGCTTGCTAACCTTGAGATGAACCTTGTGAAAAATTTCTAGAGGTTTTTATGCTGAGCATTTTTTTCCCAGAAATTTCCCAAGGTGCTGAGCTAGGGTTTTGACCAAGGGTCAAAGTGGGTTGACGGCCTCTTAAAATGTTCAAACAATTTCTAAAAATTGTGAAATTTTTCAGAGGGGTCACATACCATCCCAAGAACTTAGGGAAAATATTTCTCGGAGATGATCAAAAGGTTTGACAAGAATGTTTTTGGAAGACAAGGTTTTCGATCAGAGTGACTTGTGACCTGTAATCCCATAATTCTTTTGCAAGAATTCTTTAGAACAAACAAGGATTGCAAGATGTAAGAAAAAGTTTTAATTTCTACTCATTTTCTTACATTTGAAACGCAAGCCAAAACTTGGGATGTTACAACTTCACCTATGTGGAGCAACCGATTAAGATTCTTGATGTCATAGAGCGCATTACTAGAAGCAAGATCATCCGTTCGTGCAAAGTCCAGTGGAGTAATCACTCAAAAGAAGAAGCCACCTAGAAGCAAGAAGAAGATCTTAAGGCTGAATATCCCTACCATTTTGCTGACCAAGTCTAAATCTCGGGGTCGAGATTCCCTTTAGGGGGTAGGTTTGTAACATCCTAGTTTTTAGGCCCTTTTGAAAATTTTCAAAATAAAAATGACCATTTGGTTTTATTGAACTGCTACAACTTAACTTAAAATTTTAGAAATTTAACAATTTAAATGAATAAATCAAACTTTAACCAATTCAAAATTTGGGTTATTTTGAGTTTATTGGAGTTCTCTGGTATTTCAAATCCCTCTCCTCTGTTGTTCCATTTTCCCCTCGGCCCAGCTCTTTTTCCCTCTTCGTTTCGACTAGCCTTCCTCTTCAACCGCCCTTCCTCTTCTACCACCCTCTTGGTTTTGACCACCCTTCCTCTTCGACCACCCTCTCGGTTTTGACCAGCCCCGCCTGTCAGCCCGTGCTCACCTTCTCTTTCCTCCCTCTTTTTTCTCATGCGACGTGCGCATTAAATGCCATTGTCTCTTGAGCGACATGTGCATTAAATGCTATTGTCACCGCAGCGACGCATGCATTAAATGTTTTTGTCTCTGCCGAGCCCCACCGTGCTGCCGTGAATTTCGCTGCTCCATCTTGTCGCCCAATTCTTCCCCCTCCTTCCTCTATAAATAGAGCACCACAGAGCCATATTGCCCACCTTTTTGTTTCCCCTCAACACTCCCTTTCTCTCTCGCCCTCCTTTCGTCGAGCTCCAAGTTTCGTCACCGCCTCTAGTGCCGCCGTTAAAGCCTCTCCGTCGGTGTTGTCTTCACCTCCGACTTCGCAAGACCGTGTGCTACCTGAGGCTCCCCTTGTCCTCGCCGGGACTTCACGAGAGCGCCCGCGCCATCTTTGGCCACTGACCTCCTCCGGCCTCACTCTCTGTCTCGGTGAGTTCTCCGTGCCTTGTTATCTTTTGTCATCCTTATGACCACGTTATGCAGTCGTATCCTCCTCACGACCACGTTGAGTAGTCGTATCCTTCTCATATCCTTCTTACGACCACGTTGAGTAGTCGTATCCTTTTCGTATCCTACTTACGACCACATCGAGTAGTCGTATCCTTCTCGCATCCTCCTTACGACCATGTTGAGTAGTCGTATCCTTTTCGTATCCTCCTTCTGATCGTGTGATTTCAAAACTTCCGAGAGCTCGTTCTCCTTCATTCGTGCTCCGATTCGAGAGATTCAAATTTCTGAATTCATCTAAAATCTAGATCTAGCTTTCTTTTCTAAAAAAATTATTTAATTTCGAGTTCAATTGGGTCTTATTTGGACTTTATCTGAATTTGCTTCGTTCTCACGTGTAGATTTCGATGACTCTGGGGAACCCGAGTATCTTGACGAGCTAGATCCTCAAGCTTTTAAGCAAGGCAAGTTACACCTTTAATCATATTGAATCCTAGTATTTTTAATTATTTAAATTATTATTGCATGCTATTTAAATTCAAGTAATTTTAATTCCTGTTTTAAGTTTTATAGTTATTCCCAATTCCTTTGTACAGCTGAACCTTGCTATTGAATTAGTCACTCCTGGATACCTTAGTTAAAATCTTGCTGATACATTAGTATGAGCCAGAACATGTTGAAAAACAGTATGCTTAGACCAAGCTTAGACCAAAAATCTAGATTTGGAGAATTTACCGCCAAAAGGCCAAATGTTGTCTAAAATGGTATCCATGATATTGGTTTCTCTTGGAAGTTTGCAAATGCTTTGAAAATTGAAATGAAAATTGGTTTGGAATTGGGCAAATTGGATGCTTTGATGGGTGCATGTTCATGCACGGGATCGATTCATTTCTATGATCGAGGCTCTAGGTTCTTTTGGAAATCACCCAAGTCAGTTAAGAACCGGTCTTCGAGCCGCATCTTACTAAGCCCTATCGTACGACCACATGTCATGTATGGGTAGGACTTGGCTAGCTAATTTGCAATGTTTCACCGTAGTCATGTCGTCTGGTTGCGTGGGTGTCTTTACGACCTACTTTTATGTATTCCCACCTGTCGCAAGAGGGGGCTTGAATCCAACGGGTTTCGATCCAAAGGAGGCGAAACCTTAGCAAGGCGGGATTGAGGTGGGATGGCGCTTTGTAAAGACATTGTCACGTGCTCTAGACTACTCACCTAAGGTAGTTGGCGGTGGTATCGACAGATGCCAAACAAACTAGAGAAGTCATGTCGTGTGGGTAAAGCTGTACGACCTCTGCAGAGTGTTAAGAATTATTCGAATAGCTATGTCTATGGTCATGGACATGCTAGCAAAGCCACTCCAAGTTAGATTTTAGTTTTTGTTTTCAAAAGACTTCAACAACTGGTTTGGATTTCTTATCCACTCGGGAAATTGGGTGGGTAGCCTTGTGATACGAGGTATCCTTCACTTCTCTTGTGAATGTTATCTGACTATAAAACTTGAGTTTTAGAAAATGAATTTAGCTATAGAATAGACTGTTTTGGAACTTAGTATAAGTATTTGGAAAGAAACATTGCTTTATGCAAAATCAACTCTATAAGCCTTCTATTGCTATATCCCTGCATGCATTATAATCTGTTACTGGGTGGAACTTGCGAGCATGGTTATTGTGCTCACCTTGCATAATATTTGTTGAGCAGGAGAGGAGCTCTACGCGGAGACTGAAATCTTGGACGACTAGGCTGCGCCTCCAGATGATTGCCTGTGGCAAATCGTGTGATCTACGTTACTGTTTTTGCTTCCGCTGTAACCTGCTCGTTGGCTTTATGCCCCCTTTTGTAACAACTTAAATTATTTTGAATGTGTGGCATTTGATGGTTATGCTATCCACTTTTGTTTAACTGTGAACACTAGCTGTTCCTGGACTAGTGTATGAAACACAGGGAATCTGGGATCCTTCGCTCCCAAGTTCGATAACCTGAATATGTAAAAAGATTTTGATTTTGTTGCTGTTGAAATTATTTTTCCATATTTAATTTGCTTCCGGCTTTTTTGATTAAACGTCGATTGTTCGTTTGAATTTTACAACGATCCTCCGTCCTTGTATTCAGAGCAACCGAAGTAAGTGTAACATCCCAATTTTCTAAAGTTTTAAAATCTTTTTGAGTAGTTTAGTCCTTTGAAAAATTCACCCAAGTTTTATTTGAATTTTAACTAAGCTTAATATGGACTTTCAATAGCAAAACAATTTAATTTGACTAATCTGAATATAAAATAATTCCAAAACAATTTTATTTGAGTTCTTTGCACTTGGAAATATTTTCTAGATTTTTCTGGATTTTTTCTGAGTTCATTTGCTATTTTTCTTTTGCTATTTTGATTTATTGTTATTTCCAAAATAGAAGACATAAATGAAAAACTCATAAAACCTTTTGGGCTGAATTCCCTAAACCCTGGCCGATTCCTTCCGAGGCCCAGCCCATTTTCGTCGGCCTATTTCCCTGTGCTAGCCCGCTCGCCCGTGCAGTGTGTCATCGTCACCGCCAAGTGGGGCCGGCTTGTCAGTGCCACTGCTACCACGTCAAACCCGCATCAGCCATGCGTCTGGGCCCGCTTGTCAGCCTCGTTGCTGCCACGCAACCATCTCTTCCCCAGATTGTAGCTCTACTACCGTCGTTTTCGAAGTCTGTTTTGGGCCCGCCTCCTAGGACTATTTAAGGCCTTGAGGACCCTCGGGAGGAGTACCCCAAGATGTGCCGACCTCGAAAATCCTAGCCGCCATCGTCGGAGTGTCACCTAGAACCCTAGCCGCCGTCTTCATTTTCAACGTCGGCCGAAGGTCTCTGTCCTCACCACCACCGCCTTCTAGTCGACCTCGTCACCTTTGGACGCCACTTTCGGGATCATCGCAACTATCGGACCCCTCGGCATAGAATACCCAAAGATCCTATGTGTATACCGTACTAGTCCGATGATTAGTGGCTAGTACACACATTCATAATATTTAGCATTCACTTCCATATATTCACATATAGAAAGTAAAACAAAACGGTACTTAACTTAAGGGATTACAAGTTATTATATCAATGGCTGATCGGCCAAATAAAAGCATGTATCAACAGAGTAAAAATAGTAGTGGAAGTAGTAATAAAAGTAGCAAAATTCCAGCGGCATGCCCATCCAATCCCTCAAGAAACCGACAAAAAACAAGGCCTAGATAAACCCATCACCGAACCCTCTGATTCTGGGTGCGAAGAATGTATCATTAGGCATTGGCTCATCTTCGAACTCTGAACAACAATATAAGCAAGATTGAGTATAATACGTACTTAGCAAGACTTGTAGTGTAGCGTAAAAATTTATATAAATGCAAGGCTATCAAAGGATGAGGCTCTACTCTACAAGTTATTTTTGCTTAAAGCTATTTGTATTTGCAATATCAATATATAGTAATTTATAATGAAAATTTATAAGTAGTTAAATACATACAGGACAATAAGTAAAGAACTGAATGAATAATAACAACAACTCGCAATCCGTCTCGGTTACGAGCATAAAAGAATAAAGACAACAACTCGTAACCCTCCTCAGTTGCAGAAAACATTTCATGTTCAACCATAGATATGGCGGTTAACTCAAATAAAAACCCACGAGTCATCACCCATGTTTTACCAAAAAAATAGTTTTTATGAAAATCAAAACTAAACCCATATCGTCCGCACTAAGCACGCTCATGACCACGAGCACGACTATTTAAATAGATTTACACACTGCAGAGGTGTGCAACTTTACCCATAGTACACAAGTTCTCTAGTTTATTCGGCATCCGTCAATGCCACCGCTCACTACCATAGGTAAGCAGTCTACAACACGTGTCGAAGCATTTGCAGTTGTGTCAAAGATCTTTGTGTCCAACACCATGGTGAAGGTAGCCCCTTCGAACATGCCTAATCGGTCATGTCCGTACTCTACGGCCTGCCTACGTACAAGGCTAGTTTTCAATGACTTAATTAGCTAAGGCCGTCCCATACCAGCATATATGGTTGTACGTTAGGTCTTAGATTGGAGTTGTTGGCGTATGGTCCTTAATTGATCTTGGGCGAGAATCTCCCCCTATCTACTAGTGTGGTACACCCCTCACTTTTCTCAGAATAATATAACTCGCCCGCGTCCAAAACTAGGTTTTTTATTTATTTTTATACAAAATAACAGAGGTACATCCCTTTAGACATTTTTCATAAATCTCCCAAATTCACATTTATCATATTGTCCTTTTATAAATTTTTAGGAAAATCCATCGCTCTAATAGGCAGTTGTGCGATAACCGCACTCAAAAACTCCCAAATGACATTATATATTGTCTAACCCATAACCTAATGGCTACAACAGTAGGGAATCAATTTTTCAAGGAGATATATGCATTGAATAGGATTTACAACTACCGACTTAACAAACATAACATTTTTCATACAAACATACACACATGCATAATAGATTTTACAAAATAAAGTACAGTAAGTAAAATAGTAGGATCAACATGATCAAAGGAGGTGCTTGCCTTGCTCATTTTGTTCAGAGCGTGAGGTCGCTTGATTGTTGTTAATCTTGCTCACGAACTCCAGCGTCTATTCGAAAAAACCAAAGACAAAACACAAATGGAGAAATAAATTCAATAGTAAGAAAGTCCAAATATTTTTGCATATTCATACAGAAAATGATTTTATATGAATTTAGCAAAAAAGATCCATTTGATTTGGAATGCGTATGTAAAAGTTATTAATTTTTTGATTTGTTGTTGACTTGATACCGTTTTATTGAGAGTATACCTTACCATGACTTGCATGGGAGATCTAGCTCATTTTAATAATTAATTTTGCTATTTTTCCTATTTATTAAGGAGGTTACATGTGTTAAGTGTATCCTATGAGTATTATCAAGATATCATTCTTACGATTTAGACGATGGCTTTTATGCGTCTAAGTTTTGATATATTCTTTTTCCTAGTTATTATCGTCATCAAGCTCATACTAAGATACACCTATTACATTAGGTTAACCTTTAACTAAAATAAGTACTAAGGACTATTTTTAGTTGAGTAGCTAATTACTTATTTTATTTCATGAAGCCTAGGTGTTATTTACTACTATTTCTTTCCTAGCAATTATTCACCCTAGTCGATTGATATCAATTCTCTTAACAAAGAGGACTTTTATAGGAATGGCTATGGTTATCTTTTATTTCAATGAAGTGGAACTAATTGGAGGAATCTACGTGGCAAGAATTCATAGTTTAGATTCTACTTTCATCTTAGTCTTAATCAGACACGTGGCATAGGTTCAAGTCCCGCCCTAATTAAGATGCGCTCACTAGAAGGATAACCCTCTGTCTAGTTAATTATTAGCGGTCTGGGGTCCGGTGGTCACATAGACACCCTAACCGTATATGGCTACATTTTAATAAAGGTATAAGATTTTATGGTTAACACCATTTCTAGTTGACCTCTTTTTTAACCTAGACATTAGTGTCATAGTAAACTGGTCTTCAATTAAAGTTCACCTCTATTTTCACTTGGACTAGTAATTAGATAGATTAACCTTATATTTAGGAGCCTTATGACTTGTTATCATTTCATGTTATACTAGTTTTTCTTGGGTTAACAAGCGATGCTAGGTTCTTTGGATAATACTCTATTTAAGTGGGTTCTAGGTGTACCGTAACTATCTTTACAATTTACTTATGGCTAACTTAGTCATACCCATAGTGTTTAACTTAGCTGGTACCATGACTAGTTATTATCTAGTTTCACTTGGCATTATTGGTGTGGCTAATCTAATAACAGAATTTGTGTGGAACCTACCCTCTTATACCATCATGCCATTATTATGGTGAATTCTTATCATCACTACTGACCTTAGCCTAGAGACTACTTCCATTATCAAGACATTAGCAATATTGGCAAATTTTACTTGATTTTCGACTTGGACTATTATCTTGTGAATTTATTCTAAGTGCATACTGATGATTTTTAATATCTAATTGCTTTACCAATTTTTATTAACCATCTTATTAACCTAGTGCCACTATTTTTATTATCCTATCCATGGCATAGGGTTACTGTCATTTTGATAATCATATAGTCTAACTCTTGACTTTAAATTAGTTTTACTCTTTTAGATTAAATGCCAATGGCCCATTCAATTTATACTTAATTAATCATCTATTACTAATTGATTTACCAAAAGTCCTTCCTGATTATGATTGCCCTTGTACTATAAATGATAATAACTTGGTGATTATTTTTAACTAACGTCTAATTACTTATCTCAGTAACTAATAAACTCGATTAAGGAGTAATTTGCTAAATGAAATGCTACTAGCTGATCGATCTATTATTTGGACTCTAATTAGCCACTTAAGTTGCGGGGCCCACGGTTCATTTTGAATAATCATCTTTCAATATTGGTTCTTAGATTAGTCACTCTTTTAGCCTAGATGCTATTGATTGAGCAAAATTCATAATCTCAAATATTTTCTTTATTTTTAACCTGGTATTAGCTCACTATCCTAATCCAAACACCTTCTCTATTCTTACATTCTTTTGAAGGAATTTCTCTTATTTGAGGTACTATTTAACTAAAACTTCTAGCTAATTCAAATTTCAAATTTTTGTTAACTCATGTGAGTGGTTCAATTATTAGTCACAAGATTAGTTGGCAGTTCTGAACCTCTTACAGGTGGGTCCCATGGTTCAGTGATAGAGAAAGAGACACAGAGACAAAGAACAAGGAGGCCAGAATAGAGGAAACTGCATGTGGCTAGGGCGGCACATGTCGCTAGTGAGGGAGCAGCGTGAAGGAGAAGAAGACCCCCCAAAATGGGTTATCTAGAGGGAGGTGAATCTACGGGTGGTCACGACGCGAGCATGCACCGCAGTGGGTGCGCGGTGACGTGTGGCGGCCGGCTGTGGGGGTGACACGGTGAGGTGACGCTCGGGTGTTATAGGGGACTAGTTATGGGAAGCACGAGCTTGAGGGAGTTGCATGGAACTCACCGGAGTGATTGGAGGGAGCCAAGGGCGGTTGAGTTGGGCCGGCGGTGGTGACCTGGTGCGGCGCGACGAGGACATCGCGGCGGCTGTTCTGGAGAGGAGGAAAGCACAAGTGAGAGGTAGGGGAGGTAGATGGTGGCTAGGGGATACTCATTGAGAGAGGAATCAAGTGGGCCTCACTAGAGGAGTCAATGGTGACAAAAATGATGGTTCTAGCCGAAGATAAAGAAGAAGCCAGCACTCGGCTCTCCGATGGATTCAATCCCAAAATTGATTTGAGGGAAATGTAGAGGAGGCTCAGGAATGCGTTTTGACATGCTTGGTTGGGGGAGAGGTGCTTCGGACTGACCAGAATGGCGAGATGTGCCCGCAGCATGACAAGTGATGAGGACATCAACCCTAAGGATGCAACAACAACTTCGACACATTGCACTCGCTGCACTGCATCCTCTACTCGCTGCACTGTGTCCTCTACTACAACCACATATTCTCCAATGGGACTGTCGGCTACGATAATTCCCTATACTCCAATTGGGCCGAGCTACTACTACATACCATGGTGCTATGTCACCTATTGTTGGCCCTCAGGCTATGTAATGTATTGTTATCGGCCTATCTAGTGGACGACGTGGCCCATCTGGTGACCGACCACCCCTAGGCCCGTACTGTTCACATAGGCACTATTCACACATGAACAGTAGTATGAACAGTGTTGTGTGAATAGTACTATAACACCCCCAGCCTAACATGAGCCTGGAATGCTACCAAACTACACTAAACAATACTAAACCAAAGATATTTTACCAAATTTTCGGCAGAACCTCCCCTGTATTGGTAACTATCAGGAAGTTCCAACATATAAAGGAGAATCATAACTCAATGTTCCTCATCCAAAATCCTCACTAAGCATTAGAGTCATGAAAGACAGCTAGAACAACGATACTAAAAAATTCATAACTCTCTGACAGTTAATTGGATTTGGGCGTTCTTGGCGGCCGCCGAAAGCTAATAACATAACCCAACTATCTCTAAGAGGTTGGATCTCCAGATTCTGCCTCCAACAACACGAAAACCGTCGTCAATCTCTTCGGACGAGCGTGACCTAACAGATGACGAAACTCGATCTACCAAAATGAAATCAATTGCAACTAACACACCTCAACCAGCAAAGAACACGCGATGTTACCCTTGTAGAATTGCAGAAGGTTGAAGATCTTGCCCCGCGAAGTTGATCTCCTTCCCTCGCCTTGCTCCTTCCTCCAATGGCCGGCAGCGAGGAGCACCAAGATCGGCAGTAGGGTGCACCAATGGGGGTGGTGGTGGCGCAAGGAGGGAGGGGTGGCCAGGGGAGATGGCGCACAGGGGGAAGCGGCCAGGGCTTGGGGGTGGCGTCCAAAGGGGTGGAGGGGGGAGGGGGAAAAGGGGGAGAGGGCTAGGGTTTGGGGAGTGGCGCCCCTTCCCTTGGCTGGCCAGCCCACATGGGCCAAAGCCGAGGCCCAGGTTGCCGTGAAAAAGCGGAAAACCCCCTCTCTTTTCTTGTTTTTGATGATTTTCTAAATTAAACTTTCCCCAATTAATTAATCTCTACTGATTAAATTAATCTATCCCGATTATTTGCTTAACACACTTTCGGAGTATTACATTCTACCCCCCTTAAACTAAATTCGTCCTTGAATTCTAACCGTACAAATAAATGAAAGTAAACCGCGAATAGAACTTAGCAACAGTAAACAAATAACTGTTGCGAACGAAGCTGGATAATGCTCACGCATGTGAAACTCCAATTCCCAAGTCGCCTCTCTCTCGGACTATTGGGACAAAGGCACCTTGACACAAACCAACAACTGGTGCCTCAGTACTCGTTCTGACCTCTCTAACAACACACAGGATGATACTCAAAGGTTAGTGGCTCCCACGAAACTTCAAACTTCGGACCTCTCGGGTACTCGCTCAGCACTGGAACAAACAGGACGATGCGTACTCCGCGCATGGACTCAATACGGTCCTAGCGATTTGCCAACTTCAAACTTCCCACAACTTCCAGAAACAAACCAATGTACCTTGGGATATCCTTCCCTTTGGTACCAAGCCACATAATTTGTGCACAAGCATATGGAACACTCGTCCTATCTTCAGTCGATCTCTTTATCCCAACCAGGAGGGTCTTCGTTAAGCAGGAACGCACAACACAACTTATTTTAATCAACTCTAATAATCAGATTCAACTGAAAACAAAGGATTCACAATGCAATTCCAACTTCCCTAAAAAAACACTCAAATCCAAAATCGAAGATCCCCAAGAAAACCTTTTCACATTCCAACTAGGCAGTTTAGAAATAAATACCACATAAGTCAAAAGCGAAATCACTCGAATAACCAGATTAACCATTTTTTTTTCTTAACTGTAAAGAACCACATATACCGGCAAGAACCAACTCAATTTGTAATTGACATCCGTCATAAACACATAGTTCAAATAAGAACTAAGAGAATATTTCACTTTCCACGGTCACACCCTTTCCCATAATTTTTCTTTTAAGAATTTAACTTTCTCTTAAACCATAAGATCCCAAATCATCGCATAACACATTAACTTATTTCTCTTAAATTGGCAACCTCAAAGCTATGTTCAACCGAACACAAAATCCACATTTATGCAGGGAGACTCTTCCAACCCACAATATCACATTCTAGCCAACTTCTATACCAAAGGAATTTCTTTGGCAAGTAAATCCCAACACCTCAATATAGATTTCTGCCACAATCACATCACCTCAATCTTTTAAGGTTAATCAACTTGAAATTCACGAGATTCACTCTCATTTACTACTTCCAAAGGATTCTTTCAGAGATCACCATAACTCTTGGAACCTAATCCTGGGAAACCAAGACGCTAGCGTAAACATGCAAAGCCCAATTCAACCTCTAAGACTCTTACAATGAACGTTCGGTATACTTGATATGTAACCATCAGATCTGATGACCAAAATTTCACACAGCCCAACAATAATCTTAGTTCATTAATGTCAACATTCCTTACTAATCAAGTAACCGCCCAAGGCGATTCATCTTACCAATCTTAGACCTTCGCTAACCTACACCAATCAAATGCGGCTGCTTGACCACAATATACCCATTCACAATACCCTAACTGATTGATCAGGATTCATACATACTCAATCACTAACATCCATAAATAAATATATTCTTGACCAAGTTATCCTTAGAGATAACCTAACTCCCATAGGGTTACTCATTGAGGCCGAGTCATACCTGACAATTACTTAACAGCCAATGCTATCCCATTAGTTAGCATGACTAAAAGATTTCTCTACACTACTACTCATTAATTTCACCATCAAAACTCTTCTACGTAATATTGCTAAGTACCCAATTGCGTTACTCTAAAAGTTTTTTTTTTTATCAAGAGTCCATACTTTCGTTAACTCCAACATTCCAACATGGACAAAGGTTATTGGATCATAACTCGCCATAGGTTCCATTAGTTGTAACACTAATCAAATTTTATTTCATCGCCAAAGCATTCCATCGAATCCTGTCCAGGTTTAAAGGTCAAACCAATCCACTGTTTACTGCTCTTCAAATAGCTTGGTTCCCAAAATCTCACCACTAACATATACTTGTCTACCACCAACCAGTCGCCAAATTACACATTAGAAGACTCGGCAACACAAGTTAGTTAATTCCTTTCTCAAGAAGGAAGAGACAGACTAAAACAAGTTTCAACACACATGAAAACGTTGCCCCTCGGAGTGAGCACGAGACCAAGAGAAATAGTCAAAAAGAAATGATCTCTAAAAAAACAAATTTACAAGTCTGCTGACGAGGGCACATGTCCCACAAGAAGGAACTTTCAACCTCCAATACTTATGGTACACATTTTCCGTTAACAAATAAAGCAATTTTTCTTTGACTACAACATTGCTTGCCAACACAAACCAGAAATACCCTTTAAAGCCAAATCACATTAACTACTTAAGAACCAAACGAAACCTTCCCATACGTCACATTGCTCAATTAATTCTATCTACTATGTAAATTAGGAACTCCCAAAAGACCACAGATGCAAGCTCCAAATATTTCCTTTAACTGTTATTACGAAAGGCAATTAACTTCCTTTCTCTCTAGAAGAATCACCACAACTACAACAGGTCAGAATCCCTTGTGGACAATCTTACTAACATGAAGAATAATCTTCTCTTAAAAAGATTCGCTATCGTCAACTCTTCCTTTACAAAGCCCCCAAGGCTCACCAAAACGCTACATACCCCTTTTGTCACCTCATCCTCAAATGAATGTATACCAAATTCTTACACTCTTACTACAACAACCCCTTTATTTTAGAGGGAAACTACTACACAATTTAAAAGGTTATTCCAAAACCCTTTCATCAACATCAAACTATCATCGATCGTTCTACCATCATGTAAACGTTGTTCACCGTTAAATCCCATCAGTTCAACTCTTAGTGATGCTTAACACCAAACTTTAATAGACAATAATTGCACCTAGCCATTACATATAATCACTAAGTATCCACCAAAGGTTACTCCAAGATTAATATCCACTAAGACAATAAGTTAACTCCTTTCGAACTTTACCATCCAAGCGGTTAAATTAATCCATTGAGACACGTAAATCCAATTTACCCAAGAAGTTTACCAAATGTATCACCATTAATGATCAACTCAATTCATCGATGTTCCACACCTCTTATTAATTCTATTCATTACAATTAGGTATAGCCATACTCTTGATCACGGCTCATCAAGAACTTCTACAAATCACTTTCAAATTTATCAACTTCCTTTTCAAGGATCTTAGTTAAGATCAATCATACACACACTCTGAGACCTAACACGATAATCCATATCTTTTCTATTAATTGCTTTGATTATAACCTCTCACTTAACCAAGCCAAAACAAGGAGGAGAACACTCTTTTAAGTATACTCGCTTCTGCGCTTTGTACTACGATCTCGGTGGGGATACTTAGCTATTCCTATACCACGAGCGGTGGTGTAGCACAGTATAGCCAGGACCACAATCACTACTTCCACCTCTCAACATGGGTTATCCCCACACATAATAACCATAGTATTATAATATATAGATATATCAGATCATCTCATAACAAGAATCATCAATAAAACTCAACAGAAGCGTAAATGCAATGTAAAAACCCACCCCAACTACTATGCTTAGTGTGTCAAATTAATATTTTCAATACCACGAACCTACAGCCCGCTCTGATACCAACTGTAACACCCCAGCCCAACATGAGCTTGGAATGCTACCAAACTACACTAAACAATACTAAACCAAAGATATTCTACCAAATTTTAGTGAGAACCTCCCTGTATTGGTAACTACCGGAAGTTCCAACATATAAAGGAGAATCATAACTCAATGTTCCTCATCCAAAATCCTCACTAAGCATTAGAGTAATGAAAGACAGCTAGAACAACGACACTAAAAAATTCATAACTCTTTGACCGTTAATCGGATTTGGGTGTTCTTGGCGGCCACCGAAAGCTAATAACATAACTCAACTATCTCTAAGAGGTTGGATCTCCAGATTCTGCCTCTAACAACACAAAAACCATCGTCCAATCTCTGGACAAAAGCGTGACCTAACGGATGATGAAACTCGATCTACCAAAGCGAAATCAATTGCAACTAACACACCTCAACCAGCGAAGAACACACGATGTTACCCTTGTAGAATCGCAAAGGTTGAAGATCTTGCCCGCTGGTTGATCTCCTTCCTCGCCTTGCTCCTTCCTCCAATGGCCGGCGAGAGTACCAAGACCGCGGCGAGGAGCACCAATGGGGGTGGTGGTGGCGCAAGGAGGAGGGGTGGCCGGGGAGATGGTGCACAGGGAGGCGGCTAGGGCTTGGGGTGGCGGCCAAAGGGTGGAGGAGGAGAAAAAGAGGGGGGGTATAGGGGCGGCTAGAGTTTGGGGGGGAGTGGCGCCCCCTCCCTTGGCTGGCCAGCCCACTTGGGCCAAAGCTCCGGCCCAGGTTGCCGTGAAAAAGCGGAAAACCCCCTCTCTTTTCTTGTTTTTGATGATTTTCTAAATTAAACTTTCCCCCGATTAATTAATCTCTACCGATTAAATTAATCTATCCCAATTATTTGCTTAACACACTTTCGGAGTATTACAAGTACCACCCCCAACTCCTTAGCTATGTGCGGCCCCCCTCCCCTATTTAAGGAGGTGCACCCCTTTAGTTTTCCGTGGGTTTCTTTTTAAGATTATTCTGCATAGCAGTTTTGCCGCTCGTTCGGTTTGAGGAACCCCAACTTTGTGAGCTTAAACCTTTATCCGCAATACAATTTCAGATTGCATCTTCTACTCTCTTGCTTGTGTTCTCGATTCGCTTGCAGGAGATAGCCTTCTTGGCGAGGTCAATCGCATTCAGCACGGTTGATAACTAACGGAGTAGTGGTGTAGTGATTGCAAGGGGTTCGATCCGTTTTGGTCGGAGACTTTGGATCATCAATGTCGCATTCTCCACAATCGACTTATCAGTACCTTTCGGAAGTTTGGGCCACACTCACGTCAGGTGGTATCAGAGGAAAGGTTGCCTGTTAGGTAATCACAAATCTTCCCTGTTTTTAGATTAGTTTATGTTCATCGTCCTAAAAACTCCAGAAAATTAGCCCTAAAAAAGTAATTTGTTCGTCATGTTCTTCCGCTATCCCATCACCTCTTGAGCCATTGCAATTTTTCTTTTCAGTATTTTGCTTGTTGAAATTTTTGTTGCATCGTCGTGTCAGTTGTTGAATTTTAGTTTAGTTAGAGTCTAGTTCGTCATTGTCTAGTTTGTATCGTGTTTCCTTTGCGTAGCTTCATCTTTGTGTTAATTTCTGCCGCGCCAACCCCATCGATTGCCGCGCCACCACAAAACCCTGCCACGCCCCCACATCTCCCTGTAGCCGCGCCACCACACCAACCCTCGTTGCTGCGTCCCCACAAAACCCTACCACGCCCCCACCAACAAAATCCCAACGCTGCCATCTTCCAATCGCGGCCACCAGCACCCCTGCCTTAGGCATCCATCACTACCATCTTCCGGTCGCGGCCACCATCACCCTGCCGTAGGCTCCCATCGCTCTGCCACAGCACCTCATGCTGCCATGGCCACCAATTCTCGACCGCGGCAACCCAGCTCGTGGCCATCTCCACTAGGAGCGGCCTCGGCGACCCTCTGCCGTAAAAGAAGAGAAACCCTAGAGATTGGATTTTAGGTTGAGAGAGGAGAAAAAGGGTTTCGGCCTTAAACCGTAGAACTGTCTTATCCAAAAAAAAAGAGAAGGAAGAGTTGGGTTCGGGCTCCATAGAAGAAAAAAAATAGAGAGAAACAAAGAAGAAAAAAAAGAAGAGAAAACAAACAGAAGAAAACAAACGAGAGAGAGCCCTTCTATTTCGAAATTTGGGAAGTGCATCAAACCATTGCCAAATCTAGTGAAATTTGGTGGACCCTTCATGATACATCCACAAGCTACCATAAAACAATTGAGCACATTTGGTCCACGGGATCAAAAGTTATAGCAGTTTCAATTTGAGGCCGAAATGAATTCGAGTCCGTTTTCAACACACCTTCAGTAAACGGGCATAATTTTTGCATACGGAGTCGGAATTCGACGTTCTCGGACTCATTTGAAAGCTAGCGATGACGCGCATCTGAAAGAAATGAGCTGCTTGCGCTAGTCACCTTCCAAGACCCCCAAAATCGGCCATCTTTATCCTCAAAATTGCCTCGCAAGTTTTTGGTTTTCTATTTTTGGCGATTCTTTCGGTCTTTCCTTCGGAATTTGGGGTTCGTCTAGTTGAGCAAGTTGTAGATATCATAGAAATCTTTCAAACAAGCATATATAAGCCATATAAAACTTTAGCTTTTCATCGTTTGAGACTAACTATTATTTCTGCTTAATCTGTAGGGCTGTTCGGGTTGTTACCGATATTGTTGTTTTGTGCTCTACGTCAGGCGAATAATCTTGTGCCCTTAGAAATAAGTTTGAGTAGTTGGCTAGCGTCTCTCTTAGCACTTGTTGTGAGGTTCTCTTTTGCTCACATTAAGTCACATTGATCGTTGTGTGTGCGTACATACACTTCCCTGCATAGGGCTTTGATTAGCTAGCTGTGATTAGGCTAGGATCAGCAACTTTGATGAGTATTTTGAACAATTTTTCAACTTGTATTAACTAATTTGTTATTGCTAATCCTTGCTACATATTGTGCCTTTCGAGCTCTACCTACTCTTCATCAGAACAGGTCCCCTCTTGCAATCATACCCATGCTCGACTCGGTATCACGAACCAGCCACCGGCTGTACCACCTATTGCATGCTTTGGTAAAAACACTTGTAAGAATGTGGTAATACACTTGAGAGTGTGTGATTCCACCTTCCATCACTTAGTAGTTGATAGGGATAATACCTTTGTGTTGTCTTTTATATTCTACTAACCATAACAGGTGACTCGTCTACTGAGAAAGAGTGTGTGTTAAAGGGAGAACTCATAGCGCTTTTGGATGAACAACTCACTATCATTAATGAGGACAGCGACAGAAAGCTACAGGCTACTACAACTACATTACAGTGCTCAATCAACGATAGTATTGCAGCGCTCACTACACGCCTTGAAAGAATGGTGAATCGGTCACCTAACAATGGACGCGAGTATGATCATGATACAACCCAAGATTTTGAGATGGAAGATGCTAATGAGAGGAGAAACCGCGAGGCCGGCGCTGCCTTTGCTGCCCAAGATGCACGTCAATGACACCTCCTACATCACAACCGTCACGGTATAGGAGGTAATAATTTTCAGCACCACAATGCTCGTGTTAATTCTGGCTTAACACCTGATACATGGGATAGATTGAAGGTAGCTATGCGTGCTAGATTTTTTCCTCCTGCTTTTAAACGTGATATGCGTAAGAAATTATAACGCTTAGACCAAGGTAATAAATTTGTCGAGGAATATTATCAAGAACTACAAATAGGCATGCTGCGTTGTAATGTTGTTGAGGATGAGGACGATAAGATGACTCGTTTTTATGGTGGTTTAAGTCCTGAAATTCAGGACATAGTTGATTATAAAGAGTATAATATTATCAATAGGTTGTTCCAGCTTGCTTATTTGGCAGAAAAGGAATTGCAGGGTAGGCAACAAAGGACAAAGAGCAACTTCGGAAATATGTCTACATCGAGATCGACGTCGGGGCAAGCCGACATAGCCCCACCTCCTGTTTCTCTGTTTGCTGCCCCCTCCGTGAGTAGGGCGCGTTCAGCAGCACCGCCACCATTATCACGTGCACCCGAGGCAAGTAAATCTACTAGTGTGCATGTACCAGTATAGAGCTCTTCATCGGTTGTTTCCACAGGTCATACGACGGGGATTGTGTGCCACCATTGCAAAGGTATGGGCCACGTCATGAAAGATTGCCCAAGTCAGCGAGCGTACATTGCGACAGAAGACGGTGGTTATGTAAGTGCTAGTGATGTTGAGGATGATTATGCTTTTGCAGCTAACCTTGCGGTAATGATGATGATCATGAGGCGGTAGCGATGGTGAGAAATTTTAGGTGCGCTGCTCAGAGAATTATAGGACCCTAATTGTGCAGCGAGTATTGAGCACTCAAAGTGAGCAAGCGGGCTTCTAGCGCCATAATTTATTTCAAATGTTCCTCATTGTCAAGGATTGCCGTGTTCGTGTCAAAATTGATGGCGGGAGCTGTAATAACTTGTTGGATTCAGGTTTGGTCAAGAAGCTTGGCTTGACCACACGTGTGCATCCTCACCAGTACCACATTCAGTGGTTCAACAACAGCGATAAAGTGAAGGTAACACAATCTGCGAGAGTTCATTTTTCCATTGGTTCCTATCATGATGTTGCTGATTTCGATATAGTGCATATGCAAGCCTGTTCACTTTTATTAGGACGTCCATGAGAATTTGATACCGATGCAACTCATCATGGTAGAAGTAATAAGTACTCCCTTATGCACAAAGGAAAGAAAATAATTTTGCTACCTTTGACACCTGCTGAAATTGTGAAATATGATAAAAAGATAGCTGAAAATGAGAGAAAAGAACATGAACATGAATCTAAAAATCAGCAAGTAGTGAAGAATATTTTCCCACCTAAAAAAAGAGAAGTTGACACATAGTTCTAGGACTGAGAGAACTAAATTAAAGGGTTGTGTCGTGCTTGCAACCAAATCTGATCTTGTTGAAATACCCCCGGAACAGCCACATATTAGGCAAATTGAACAGCAAATTGACTTAATTCTGGGAGCGACTTTGCCAAACCATACGGCGTACAGAAATACATTAGAAGATATGCCTGTTTCTTTGCCTCCTGTTGCTACTAACCTTTTGCAGGAAAGCGATGACTTGGAGACAACGATTGAGTCGAGGATGACTCAAATTCAAGAAATGGAGGATTATGAGGACATCAACCCTAAGGATGCAACCACAACTTCGACATGCTGCACTCACTGCACTACATCCTCTACTCGCTGCACTGCGTCCTCTACTGCAACCACATATTCTCCAATGGGACTATCGGCTACGGCAATTCCATATACTCCAATTGGGTCGAGATACTACTACATACCATGGTGCTACGTCACCTATTGTTGGCCCCCGGGCTATGTAATATATTGGCCAACAACTTGGCCCATCTGGTGACCGGCCACCCCTAGGATAGTACTGTTCATGCAGGCATTATCCATGTGTGAACAGTACCATGAATAGTGCCATGTGAATAGTACCAGCCCCAACTCCTTAGCTATGTGCGGCTCCCCCTCCCCTATTTAAGGAGGTGCACCCCTTTAGTTTTCCTTAGGTTTCTTTTTAAGATTATTCTGCATAGTAGTTTCGCCGCTCATTCGGTTTGACGAACCCCAACTTTGTGAGCTTAAATATCTATCCACAATACAATTTCAGATTGCATCTTCTACTCTCTTACTTGTGTTCTCAATTCGCTTGCAGGTGATAGCCTTCTTGGCGAGGTCAATCGCGTTCGGCACGGTTGATAACCAACGGAGCAATGGTGTATTGATTGCGAGGGGTTCGATCTGTTTTGGTCGGAGCCTTTGAATCATCAACGTCGTGTTCTCCACAATTGACTTATCAGTACCTTTCGGAAGATCAACCACACTCACATCAACGAGGACACGACAATGTTGTGGCTTTGTTAGAGTTGGGAGAGGAAGAATGAAGTTGGGGGAAGCCAGAGGAAGGAGCTAAAAAATTTATACGCAGTAGGGGGATGGCGAGGCGATGCATTCGGCAAGGGTAGCACGACATGGGTGGTGGATGTGACAGGGGTTTGGCGACGGTGAGCACAAGGCATTGACGTGTGGGCATAGGACCAGGCAGGGCATGGGGGCGACCTCTGGTGTGTTGGCGCAACCGTGCGGCCATGTGGCCATGGCGCCCGGGAGCTGGCTCAGACATCGCGAAGAAGAACCCTATTAGATGGGCCCGACAGGTCAGTGAGGGAAGGAATGAATTTCTGTCTCAAGAAATTCTGAAAAAGGCTGATGGTGTTTAGGGAATTTTTTTGGATATCGAAATATAGGTGCAAAAATTATGAAAATTTATGGGGAGGTTCCTAACACAGTTTGGATTATTATGAAATTTTTCTAGCATTTTGTTTGCTATATATTTTCCCTTAAAATTCTTTTAAGCTTTTATTTTTATTATTTGGTCTAAGGAAATTTGCAAAACATGCTTTAATTAATGACCCACTTTATTAAGGAAGAAGTCCATTCTACCCCCTCAAGTATCGATATATGGACACCCAATCCCCTAAACTAAAAAACTGGCCCTTTGACACCCCGAAGTTGCAAAACGGATAACCTACCCCATTCGGTTGTTTCGTGCGGTGGTTTTGCTGATGTGGCGTCCGCTCAGCCCGGTTTCGCCAGGTCAGCGCTGACCTGGCTAGGTGAGCTGGCCCCTTTCACCTTATCTCTTCTCTCTCCTATCTATCTCCTCACTGCCGAATGCATCCCAGGCCATTTGCTTTCTTCTTCCTTGCTTTACATCTCTCACTACCCATCTCTCATTGCCGAAGCTCACTTGGTGCTGACGCCATGGGCTCCCTCCTGCACTCCGTTGCCACCGATAGCTTGGCACCCACGTGGCGTCTCTCCCCTAGGCCCGGTCCTCGCCCGTGGCTTGCTCCTCCCTCTGTCCCACCGGCTCGGCACCTCCCCTCCAGGCGCCGACTACTCCCTCTAGGCCAGGCCCAGCTCGGCTCGGCCAGCACCGCCCCCGACGCGCATCCCACCACGATGGCCCGCACCACCTCAGCGCTCGCCCTCGCGTGGCCCACACGCATGCTGCTTGTGTGCCTCGGTTCGCTCCCCTACGCCGCGCCTCTCCCTCTGGCCCGTGCTGCCGACCCGCGCCCTGTTACTTGGCTGCCGGCATCGCCGGCCCACTAACCGCCCGGCTCGCCCAACAGCTGGCCACTCGCCTCCTTGACTATTTCCCCCTCTATTTTGATTTTTGGTTTTTAGCTTGACTCATGTTTTTATGCCCGTGGATTTTTATTCATGCATGCTAATGAATGGAGGTGGGTTGGATAATGTATGCACATTGCGATGGAGGTGGTGCTGCCGCCGATGCACTGATGTACTACCCTATTCTCTCCAACCCATTCCCTTCTCTCGCTCTGTGATGAATGATGGATGCTACTGGGATGGAGAAAAAAGGTGATGCTACATGGTGATGAATCTGACCCTATCGCCGCGCGCCGGTGATAGCAGGTGCTCGCCAAGGAGGAAGCCGTCAAGGAGAAGATGAGCCCACCGGGGAAAAAAATTCTTGTTCAATTACCTGTCAGGAGAAGGTGAGCCCTTCTCCGGGCTCCGCATGGACGCACGTGTGTGGGGGCCGGTAGCGGCGCGCGCGCATGGCAACGATGGTGGCGGTGAAGGAGGAGGCACCATAAGGGAGCCGGCCGGGGAGCATGGAGAGAGAAGGGCTCACTTGCAGTGGGCCCAAGTGCCAAAGAAGCGACTCACCTAGCCGACACGGTGAAACGGGCCACCGGATGCCATGTGTTCAAAACCACCGCATGCAAACAGCCGGAGGGGTAGATTGTCCGATTTTGTAACTTTAGGGTGTCAAAGGCCAATTTTTAGTTCGGGGTTAGGTGTCATGCGTCGACACTTGAGGGGTAGAATGGACTTCTTCCTTTATTAACAGTACAAATATGTTAAGTTTGGATTTCTAATTATCATTTTTCATTTCAATATATTT
The DNA here is from genome assembly GCA_036346255.1 of Ampelocalamus luodianensis. NCBI lineage: Eukaryota > Viridiplantae > Streptophyta > Magnoliopsida > Poales > Poaceae > Ampelocalamus > Ampelocalamus luodianensis. Next base: position 40,152,639 of record CM070626.1, read on the forward strand.
TGATCCTTAATTAGTTTTGTATTTCTAGAATTTGATTCTTAATTTAGACCAAAAGTCTTGCAATAAAAACGAGAAAAGCGAATGTCAACAAGATCTATTAGAAGTTTTTTAAAAGTTCACATTTTCATATCTTTAAAAATATGCCCAAAATTTGTAATGTGACAAAGAACGCGCATCTCACCACCACCCTTGTATTCACGGAGTGCCCTCTAACACTGTATGCCGTCAAGCCCGAACCCTAGCTTCCGCCTCGACCTCGCCGCCGACCGCCCTCGTTGTCCCCTTGCACCCGTAAGTATACCATCTCGATCCCCATCGCGTTCTCTACCTTTTGTGAACCTTCACCACCGGTGGAGAGCCACCGTTCACCTAAATTAGTTGCTGATGCCATGTTGACGCAATAAATTGGAATTTCTAGTAGAAAGTAAATTCGAAAAATTAGAAACAGTAATCCTTTTTCTTTTTCTTAGGGTTTAGATCTTCCAAAAGCCCATTCTCCCTCATACGAACTCTGTTTGAGCACATTCAAATTTGTAAATTCATCTAAATTCAAGTTCTACCTTCCTAAGATTTTTATTTAATTTTTGGAGTTTGTTATCACTCTATTTTGTATTTATTGTTTATTTGCTTCATTTGCGAGTAGACATTGATACTTCGGGAGGTTTTGAGGAAGGAGGAGTTGATCAAGCCCAAGACCAGTACCAAGACGTGTTCCAAGGCAAGTTGTACCTTTGACCATGTTGACCCCAGTTTTTCTAAAATTACTTTGAGTCAAATTATTGCATTCTACTTTAAGTAATTAATTCAATGCTTTGGGATTAGCTATTCATCCAATTAGTTTATATCCACTTTGTTGTATTATCCTGATCTTTTGTCACCCTAGCTTGGTTAATTATTAGTTGGTATTGTCATAGCACAAATGTGGGTTAGTTAGATACGAATAGTCTACTTAGCTATGTAATGAGTCATTCATCTCATTTGAGTTGCAAATATAAATTCGACTAAGTGATTATGGAGCTGTGTCTAAAACTGTGTGCTATGTGCTATTACTTGTTGATAGCATGTGTTGCACTTAACCAATAGGGTGAAAAAAGATTTAGACTGAGGCGAGTGGATGGAACTGTGTGATATGCGAAGGGATACGGGGAGGCTACGCTAGGAGCAATTCAAAAAACTACCACGTAAACTAGGAAGCCAAGCAAATAGATGATCACAAATCGTTACCACCAGACGCGCAGTGCAGCGGAAGAAGAGTCAGAGCAGCCTGGTCCAACAAAGAGCATGTCAATGTAGTGGTCGTAGTCAATCGTCCAGCGCCCTCATGAGTTGATCATCTCGTCCAGTAACCTCTAAAGTTCCTTGTGAATATCGTGGATTGTCCTCAAGCGCAACAGTAACCGCAGTAGCGCCTCTACGGTATCCACATGTCTAGATAAGAAACAACCATACGCCAGTGTGCTAGCACCAAGTCGCACGGTGGGGCTCTCAGGAAGATGGCGGCTAGGGTTTCGGTGAGGTAACTCACATTTCTCGCATCATCCCAATAACCTCAAGCATATCCTTATATAGTGCTCATGATGGATCCTATCCGAACACGTTTTGTTCCAACCCGTTAAGTGTGTGACCCGTTAGGTTTATGCGTAGTCGGTTGTGACTCAAAAACCCTTTCCGACCATGAGTTATAGCGGTCCCTAGCAGGACATAACGATTTCCAAATACACAAAAATTATATCAGACAAACCTTAATGCAACATGATCTACGACTAGGTCCTCATCACTTACGACCAGCTCGTATCTCATCATGAAACGATCCTTATTTAAAATCGACCGCTTCTTAACTCCTTACGATCGATTAGTACTTAAAATACGACCGGTCTAAAATCGTGTTCGACGATTCGTAACTCTTTACGATCCGGTTTCGACCACTCTGTGATTACATTTGACCAATCCACGACTAGCTCGTATCTCCATACAACCAGTCTGTAACTGATCGAACTAAGCGACCTACTCATGTATTCTCCCTTTGCCTCACGATATCTGGTTTGAACTCCAGGTGAGATATTTGTTATCCATGAACTGTTCAATACCCGAAAGCTACCTTTATAACTACCTTGTTATGGGTAGCATTTAGCAACCCCTAAGAGTGCTATTACACATGTAGGGAACCATACTGATCTCAGGTCTAAGGATTATACAATATTATTGCTTGAGACCAACTAATGACACATAGAATCATAATAATCTCAGTACTGTCTCAAAGTGGGTCTATCTAACCCCATGTTCTCTAACATGTGTTCACATTATTGATTCGATATCCCTATATCCATGACTGGTGAAATATGGTCATCAATCAATACTTGTGCTGGTCGTAGAGTCACTGGTGTTCTGACCAGTGACATCCGACCAGGGATACCATTTAGAATGACATCATTATAAGTTAAAGAGCTTCATCAAGAAGTCACATACTTGTTAATCTTTATAACCAATGATTCATTCAAGGAACATAATAACATTTATTCAATAACTCATAAACATAGACGTGATATAATCATCTTTATGATTGCCTTTAGGGTATATCACCAACAGTCTCCTACTTGCACTAGAGTCAATCATATAGGTATCGAATACCCATAGCTCTTGTGTGCGCCTCATGCTTAGGTTGCGGGAGAGGCTTTGTCAACGGATCAACAATGTTCAAATCCATGTGCACTTTGCATATCTTCACATCACCTCTTTCTACGATTTCACGAATAATATAATATCGTCGAAGTATGTGCTTGGAATTTTGGTGTGATCTAGGCTCCTTAGCTTGTGCAATGGCTCTACTATTATCACAATAGAGATTGTAACACCCCAGTCCGTCATGAACCTGGAATGCTACTAAACAAACTCTAAAAAAACTCTAAGGAAGACAATTCTAATAAATTTTGGCAGAACCTCCCTTGTAAAGTTATTTACATGAAGGTTCCAACACAGGATAATCAAATATTAATTAAACTTCCATTCCAAGACATCAAAGGATAATCAGAAACATGCTAAGAATCCATCATAACTAGAGAGGTATAAAACTCCACTACTCCTCATTATTACATTTAATCCATAGCATAAAACAAATCATAATATTCAAAGATCAATCATTCTCTGAAGATCATTCATCTTTATTTAGTTCATGTGGTATGTGTGTGACTAGCGTCTACTTTCCCCATGCATGTCATTCTGTCTCGGGTACCTAAACAACAATAAAGCAAGAGTGAGTCCATAGACTCAGCAAGTACATTAAGAAACCATGGCAATAACACACATGTAAAGGAGATTAACATTAGAACATCGTGTATGCAAATGCAATGCTCAAGGACTTTTATCTTTAACTTTACGTGTACATTACACATGCGAGTATCGACCGCCGCCGCATGCCCTTCATGCTCTTGGCGCGCACGCACGGGACCAATTGCCCGTTACTCATAAGTAACGGGGACCTCAAGCCCACACTCCACAGTGAGGATCTCGGCCCGTCACATTCATGACGGGGTCTCAAAGGAAACATACTTGGACACTACGTGACCAAGCCTCAACATGATATCTCTATGCAAATGCTTATCATGTAATCATCATCAAATTACCAAAGTACAACATCACTTAATCATAGTAAAGTATGAGCATCATTTGAGCAATAACCATACTTAAGCATTCATTAAGTATACCATCTTGCAATACATCCATACAGCAAATAACACACAATTTAGACAACCATTCAAACAACAATGCACTTGCCTCAACCGTGCGAAGGTGGATGTCGGGAATGAGGTACTGCTCCCGAGCCAAACCCACACCTGGACAACAATTGAGACAAGCTAAGGCTACCATAAAGGTCTAATAACAAAATCATAAACACAACATGAGTACATCGTCCACTAAACGTAACTCCCAACGTTAAAGCGGGCTGTCAGGTTTCTTTTCCAGAGAACAGCCCCCTTCGAAAAATCATAACTAAATGTACAGAAATCCAAATGGAGTGATCTTGGACAATCTGAAAAGGTTATTGAATTCCCCTTCTAAACCTAGTTGGTGAGGTTCTCTGATTCGGCCATTTACTAGCCCTACCAATCTAAACAACAGAGTATCAATTTTCACGTCGGGTTTCTTGACAGCAACAATGAAACTATCATAACTTTCTCTACGTTCGTCCGAATTTCATGATCTTTAGTTTTCCTGAAAGCTAGAAGGATTATCTACAACTTTCGTTATACTGGGGTTCTAAGATTTTCACTTTATCCATCACTTTTAATTGGTTTTCTACAATCTGTCTAAATACTGACAGAGCAGTGGAACAGCAGACTTAGAAAAATCATAACTCTCTAACCGTTAATCGGATTTGAGTGAACTTGGCGGCCACTGAAAGCTAAGACAATAACCTACAACTCTCTAGGAGACCAAAACTCCAGATTCATCCTCTAACCACACGAAATTTACCCCACAAGCCACTGGACGAAAATTGCATTACAGCAGGCCGACTACCATCTAAACAAAGACTAACCAAAATCTCTCCCAAGACTAATTATCCTTCAAGAACAGCATGTTACCCTTGACGACGCTGCGAATGCGAACCCGGATGGCGATCCTCCCTTTTCCTCTTCTCCTTCTCTTCTTCCTCCTTTCTTCCCTCCTTTCTTCCCTATGGCGGCTGCAATGTTGTCTTCTTCTCCACTAGGCCGGCAGCAATGGGAGTTCTTGGAGGGGAGGTTGAAAGCGCAAGGATGGGCAATCGGGGCAAGAGAGGCGTGGGGAAAGGGGAGGAGAGGTGGCGGCGGGTTGGGGAGGTAGGGAGTGGGAGAGGAGGGGGTTGCGGCTAGGGTTGGGAGGTGGGGAGTGCTGCCCCACTTTGGCCACCACCCCTAGGCCACATGGGCGGCCCAAGCCCAGTTGTGCTACAACAGATCATCACCCCTCTTTAGTAATTAAATTAAGAAATCTCCTCTTGGTCCCTCCCAAAAACCATTGAATTCCTTCTGAAAGTTTAACCTCTCCGATTCTTGTTCGATACAAATTCGGGTATTACGTCTTCCCCAAGCGAGATTAGGCCCAGAATCTAAACGCCAAACCTCAAAAGGGTAACCGAGACTAATAACTTAACAACGAAGGGTATGTACCTTAAGAGAATAAGTCCGGATAAAGCTCGCGCATCTGAGACTCCAGTTCCCAAGTGGCCTCCTCTCGATCTGCTGCGACCAAAGCACTTTGACATACTTGAGGTTTTGTTCCTCAATTCTTTCTCCGATCTTTCCGAGTTACTGGTTTGGACTCAAAGGGCGAGTCTGCTCAATTGTTAGGGTTCTAATGCCATAAGATGTTCCGGGTCCTCAAGTATTTTCTCAACATGGACACATGAGAAACGTTGTGCACTCCACGCATAGACTCGGTAGTTCTAAGCGATAAGCCGACTTCCGATTCGAGCCAAGATCGTGAATGGTCCTATGTACCTTGGGCTAAGCTTCCCTCTGTACGAACCTCACCACACCTTTAGTGGGGACACTTTCAAGAGCACTGATCCCCACTTCAAATTCCAAATCTCTTCTTCTCACGTCTGCATAACTTTTCATGCGCTTTGAGTGCTAATGAGTTCTGTCTCACCAGAGCTACTCGCTCTGATCTTTTGTACCCAATCCGGACCCAAATCGCCTTCTCACCCGGCTTCCCAAAAGTGGTGACCTGCACTACGCCCATACAAAACCTCGAACGGAGCGGCTTTATGCTTGAATGATAGCTGTTGTTATAAGCAAATTCTGCTAAAGGCAATTGATCCTCCCAGCTACCCTTCCAAGACAAAACACAAGTCCGCAACATGTCCTCCGAGTGCGGATGGTGCGTTACATGCCGCCCATCCAATGCGTGGATGGAATGCTGTACTCAAACGGAGCTGTGTGCCCAAGGCACTCTGTAAACTTTCCCAAAACTTGGAGACAAACTTGGCATCTCTATCGGAAATGATGGTCTTTGGCACCCCATGTAATCTCACAATCTCCCGCACATAGATGGGAGCTAAATCACTTCTTGAGTTAGTAGTGCGACTGGTATAAAGTGTGCGAGACTTCGAGAGCGATCCACTACCACCCACATGCATCCTTACCCTTGGTGACCGGGTAACGCAACTACAAAATCCATAGAAATATCGTCCCACGGCCATTGCGGAATCTCTAAAGGTTGCAACAACCTGCGGGACATTTGTGTTCGCCTTCACTGTTGACAAACACCACATGAGGCCACATAATTAGCTATGTCCACCTTCATCCTTTTCCACGAAATTCGCTTTAGATCACGATACATCTTCGTTTCACCGGATGAGCGATTATGCGAGTGCGATGTGCCTCTTTGAATATCATCCTTGACCTTCGCTTTACGTAGTGCGCAAAGCGGCCCTTAAACCGCAACGCACCACACCCATCAAACTGAAATCTCGTCCTTGCCCAAATCCAACCTTTCGAACCCTTTGCAATAATTGATCTTCTGTTGTGCCTCTCGCACCGCTCCGAATGGCCGACTCCAAGATCAGCCGTGTTTCAACACGTGCGGTCCCGCATAGCAAAATGATATTCCCATACGGTCAAAGTCGGCAATGAGATAATCCAATGTAGCGGCGTCGCCTTGCGACTAAGAGCATCGACCACCACATTTGCCTTTCGGGATGGTATTGAATAGATAGATCATAATCCTTAATTAGCTCCGACCACTGCTGCGCCTTAAATTCAGATCTTTACGGTGAAAATATACTTAAGACTCTTGTGATGCGTAAAAACATCACAACCCTCACCATACGATAATGCCTCCAAAGTTTCGGGGCAAACACTACACACTGCCAACTCTAAATCATGAGTTGGGTAATTACATTCATGCTTCTTGTTTGCCTTGGCGCATAAGCTATCACCTTCCCTTCTGCATAAGGACACAACCCAACCCAATCCGAGGCGCATCAGTACATCAGAATCGCTTCCCGGGCTCGGGAAGTGTAAGGACGAGGCGGTCACCGCTTTTCCTTAAGGATTTGGAAACTACGCTCACGGTCATCATCCCACGAACTTCACATCCTACGTGTGAGTCCGGATAAGGGTTTAGCAATAATGGAGAAATCCTGCACAAAACGCCGATAGTATCCCGCCATGCAGAAAGCTTCTCACTTCTTTGACATTGGTTGGCGTCTTCCATTCTACCATGTAGAAATCTTACTTGGATCAAGCTGTGATTCCCTTATCATTGATGACATGCCCAAATCCCACTTGACGTCCAAAACTCGCACTTTTTCGGTTTGGCATAAAACTTATGCTCCCTTAGTGTTTCCAACACAAGCCTCAGTGTCGCTCATGTTGACTTGGTCTTTGAATATATCAAGATATCATCTATAAAGACTACCACAAAATCATCCAGTATTCGTGCAACATCCTGCTCATAGTCTCCATGAAAGCGGCGGGGCGTTCGTTAGTCCAAAAGACATAACTTTAAATTCAAAATGCCCATACCTTGTAGAGAATGCCGTCTTCTCAATATCCTCCTTTGGACGAGGATTTGATTATAACCTGATTGAAGATCAATCTTTGAGAATACCTTGGCCCTCTCAAGCGATCAAATAGATCTTCTATACGAGGCGAGGATACTTATTCTTGATGGTTAAGCGGTTAAAACACGATAATCAATACACATGCGCCAACTACCATCTTTCTTCTGGTAAAAGAACAGGGCTCCCCATGGAGACACTGCTTGGGACGAATGAGATCTTTTGCTTTTAAATCATCCAAGCGCTTCTTTAGTTCCTCACGGACAGACGGGCCCAACCTGTGAGGTCATAGAGGCAGTCGGGCGCTGGTACCAAATCAATTCTGAACTCTACGGGGCGAGGTGGTGGCATCCCTGGTAGTTCTTTGGAAAAACATCCAGAACTCCCGAGCGACCAAAATTTCTTCTGCTGCTCTGAGATGAACTCGGCTTCTCCACTAGAGACAAAAGGAACCCATTCTTCGCGTGCGGCCACCGAAAAAGACTAGCCATCACAAAAGTGAGTGAGATGGAGCGCTACATTGGAATACTATCTCACCTTGACCGGAGCTTGCGGGGTTATTGTCTTCCAAAAGCAGGAAATGACACAGACGGTAATTATGCAACAGTCCATCCCAAGATGACATCAAGCGGCTCCATCCTCATAACCATCAGTTAGCAATAAACTCTTCTCCATCTAACGAAATCACACAACCAGGACAAATCAGAGCTAGAGAATTCCCCGGAGAATTAACTAGAACGATCGAGCTATTGGCTGCAGACTCAAACTCGCCTTACTAACAAAATCTAGTGATACAAAAGAAAAGGTAGCCCAATCAAATAGAACAAGTGCCTCTCTGAATCCACCAAGAGCGTACTGTCACCACATCGGGACGACTCACCACTCTGCCGTCGGCATAGCGTGAGAGGCTGCTGCTTTGGGCGGTAGGGGCTCCAACGCCCTGTGCGGTGGTGCGAGGCTGCTGGAGGTCTTGAAGGTGCTACTCTTGGAAATGGAGCCACGGGAGGCGGCCAAAAATACCAGCGGTGGAGCTCCTCCGGGAGTAGGGAAGTAAGGCGTGGCGGTGCCCAAGTAGGAGTAGGAGTAGCGCTAACATCTGAACCGACCCTCGAGAAGAAGGCTGCTTGCGGCGCACCGACAGCACGAGTTCCCACTTGATGATACTAGCGGGATTCGCCGACAAACCAATGCCTTATGGCCCTCCCGACCACAATGGCGGCAAGACTGAACCATTTGCACTCAAGCTCTATGCTCATCGCCGCACTTGAAGCACTTCATGCCTGCCACAGGGCCGGACGTAACCTAGGTGCATTGCAGACGACGCGAGGTGGAAGAAGACGTGCCCTCGTGAACTTGCTCTTGAATGATTTCTGCGGACCTTTGAACCTCTTGAAGTGGACCTGGAAGGTCCCACCCCACCGCCAAAACCCCTCTTCGCCGCCACCGCTCCTCGGATACCACGCGCCTTCTCCTCCCGGCAGCTCCTCACCAAGCTGCATCTCGGTTCCATGCCCCGGCTTGTTCGACCAGGAGCTGAAATCCCGCAACTCCAATGCTCCCAATACTGCGAACTCTTGCCCGAGCCCCGGCGAAACCTCTTAACTTTTTCCTCATCATTTGTGGCCAGTGGGAACAAAGCGAACCAGTTGTTAAACACTGCTTCATACTCTGTCACCGTCATCTTCCTCGCTGAAGTTCTCGCAGGAGACTTCCATTCGCTCCACATATGAAGTGGATAAAACCTCTTCTGAAGTGCTCAACAAAATACTCCCGTAATCGGGTCCATGAGCTTTCTTGTCATCGCCATCGAACTCCTTCCCACGGATATCCGCCGCCCTTCAATTGGAAGGCCACGAACCGAGCCCTCATTTCGATGTCATCCCGAGCTCAGTGCCTCTCCATGTGTCGCAGCCAATTAGCTGCGTCGACGAGCGTGCGACCCGTCGAAGGTGTCGACCTCAAAGCGTTCCATTGATGTAATCCCATGGCATACGCCGCAGGTGCCACTGCAGGGGCCACCACAGGAGCGACAACAGGCGCAGCTGGCGGGGCCTGGTTCTCCTGTACCGCTGAAGCAACCTCTTCCTCTGACTCCGCAGGGCTAGCTTCTCCCACTACGAATTCGAACTTAGGCGGGCGATGCAGCCTCGCCGGCTCCTGCCGCCTCGACCACGACCTCGGCCTCCACCCCTTGCCATATCTAATCATCACAGCAAAACAATCAAACAATAAGCAATTTCATCATCTAGGACCACAAGAGTAGTCTAGCTAGCAGCTATCAACACAAAAGAAATCAAAATCTCAAAAGCAGCATAATGCAATGCATTAACCCATTCCCACCTACTGTGCATAGTGTGTCAAATTTAACCTTTCATATTCCACGGACCTACAACCTGGCTCTGATACCAACTGTAACACCCCAGTCCGTCATGAACCTGGAATGCTACTAAACAAACTCTAAAAACTCTAAGGAAGACAATTCTAATAAATTTTGGCAGAACCTCCCTTGTAAAGTTATTTACATGAAGGTTCCAACACAGGATAATCAAATATTAATTAAACTTCCATTCCAAGACATCAAAGGATAATCAGAAACATGCTAAGAATCCATCATAACTAGAGAGGTATAAAACTCCACTACTCCTCATTATTACATTTAATCCATAGCATAAAACAAATCATAATATTCAAAGATCAATCATTCTCTGAAGATCATTCATCCTTATTTAGTTCATGTGGTATGTGTGTGACTAGCAGTCTACTTTCCCCATGCATGTCATTCCTGTCTCGGGTACCTAAACAACAATAAAGCAAGAGTGAGTCCATAGACTCAGCATGTACATTAAGAAACCATGGCAATAACACACATGTAAAGGAGATTAACATTAGAACATCGTGTATGCAAATGCAATGCTCAAGGACTTTTATCTTTAACTTTACATGTACATTACACATGTCGCGTAGTATGCGACGCCGCCAAGATGCCCATGCTCTCTGCGCGCACGCACGAGGACCAATTGCCGTTACTCCGCAAGTAACGGGACCTCAACCCACACTCCACGAGTGAGGATCTCGGGCCCGTCACATTCATGACGGGGTCTCCAAAGGAAACATACTTGGACACTCGTGACCAAGCCTCAACATGATATCTCTATGCAAATGCTTATCATGTAATCATCATCAAATTACCAAAGTACAACATCACTTAATCATAGTAAAGTATGAGCATCATTTGAGCAATAACCATACTTAAGCATTCATTAAGTATACCATCTTGCAATACATCCATACAGCAAATAACACACAATTTAGACAACCATTCAAACAATAATGCACTTGCCTCAACCGTGCGAAGGTGGATGTCGGAATGAGGTACTGCTCCGGAGCCAAACCCACACTGGACAACAATTGAGACAAGCTAAGGCTACCATAAAGGTCTAATAACAAAATCATAAACACAACATGAGTACATCGTCCACTAAGCGTAACTCCCAACGTTAAAGCGGGCTGTCAGGTTTCTTTTCAGAGAACAGCCCTTCGAAAAATCATAACTAAATGTACAGAAATCCAAATGGAGTGATCTTGGACAATCTGAAAAGGTTATTGAATTCCCCTTCTAAACCTAGTTGGTGAGGTTCTCTGATTCGGCCATTTACTAGCCCTACCAATCTAAACAACAGAGTATCAATTTTCACGTCGGGTTTCTGGACAGCAACAATGAAACTATCATAACTTTCTCTACGTTCGTCCGAATTTCATGATCTTTAGTTTTCCTGAAAGCTAGAAGGATTATCTACAACTTTCGTTATACTGGGGTTCTCAGATTTTCACTTTATCCATCACTTTTAATTGGTTTTCTACAATCTGTCTAAATACTGACAGAGCAGTGGAACAGCAGACTTAGAAAAATCATAACTCTCTAACCGTTAATCGGATTTGAGTGAACTTGGCGGCCACTGAAAGCTAAGACAATAACCTACAACTCTCTAGGAGACCAAAACTCCAGATTCATCCTCTAACCACACGAAATTTACCCCGCAAGCCACTGGACGAAAATTGCATTACAGCAGGCCGACTACCATCTAAACAAAGACTAACCAAAATCTCTCCCAAGACTAATTATCCTTCAAGAACAGCATGTTACCCTTGGCGACGCTGCGAATCGCGAACCCGGATGGCGATCCCTCCTTTTTCCTCTTCTCCCTTCTCTTCTTCCTCCTTTCTTCCCTCCTTTCTTCCCTATGGCCGGCTGCAATGTTGTCTTCTTCTCCACTAGGCCGGCAGCAATGGGAGTTCTTGGAGGAGGTTGAAGCGCAAGGATGGGCAACCAGGGCAAGAGAGGCGTGGGGGAAAGGGGGAGGAGAGGTGGCGGCCGGGTTGGGAGGTAGGGGAGTGGGAGAGGAGGGGGTTGCGGCTAGGGTTGGGGAGGTGGGGAGTGCTGCCCCACTTTGGCCGGCCACCCCTAGGCCACATGGGCGGCCCAAGCCCAAGTTGTGCTACAACAGCGATCACCCCCTCTTTAGTAATTAAATTAAGAAATCTCCTGTTGGTCCCTCCCAAAAACCATTGAATTCCTTCCTGAAAGTTTAACCTCTCCCGATTCTTGTTCGATACAAATTCAGGGTATTACAGAGATCCACTGGACTGGAAGTACTCGAAACCACACCTAGTTCATTAATGAATTTTCTAATCCATACAACCTCTTTTGTAGCTTCCGAAGCGACAATGTACTCAGTCTTTGTTTGTAGAATCAGCAATCGTTCCTTGCTTGGAACTTTTCTAGCTTACTGTTCCTCCATTCAAACAAAATATAAACCCAGATTGCGATCTGAAATCATCCTTGTCGGTTTGAAAACTAGCATCGGTGTAACCATTTATGACCAGCTCTTCCTCACCACCATAAAAAAGGAATGCATCCTTAGTCCTTCTTAAGTTCTTAAGGATATTCTTGACTGCTATCCAGTGACCTTCACCTGAATCTGACTGATATCTGCTTGTAACACTTAGAGCATATGATACATCTGGTCGTGTGCACAGCATGGCATACATGATAGATCCTATAGTTGAAGCATATGTGATTCTACTCATTTTGTCTCACTCATGAGTGTTCGTAGGACACAGAGTCTTGCTAAGATTAATACCATGTCACATGGGTAAGAAACCTTTCTTGGAATCTTGCAAATTGAACTGTTTCAACAGATTGTCAATGTACACATCTTGGCTTAATCCAATTAACCTCTTAGATCTATCTCTATAGATCCTTATACCAATAATATATGTCGTATCTCCTAAATCTTTCATAGAGAAACTATTTCTCAATGAAGTATAGGAATGTCGTTTTCGACCAGTAGTATGCCATCCACATACAACATCAGAAACACAAGTTTGCTCCCACTAACCTTCTGGTAAACACAAGGTTCTTCTTTATTCTTGATGAAGTCAAATCCTTTGACTACTTCATCAAAACGAATGTTCCAACTCCGAGATGCTTGCTTTAATCCATAGATGGATCTCTTAAACTTGCATACCTTTCTAGCTTCTTTCGGATCAACAAAACCCTCAAGCTATGTCATGTACACAACCTCACTCAGATTTCCATTTAGGAAAGTCTTTTTGACATCCATTTGCCATATCTCATAGTCGAAATATACAGCAATAACTAGAATGATCCGGATAGACTTAAGCATAGCGATGGGCGAGAAGGTTTCATCATAATCAACACCTTGAATTTGTCTAAAACCCTTCGCGACCATTCGTGCTTTATGAATGTGAATATTTCCATCCATATCTATATTTTTCTTAAAAATCCATTTGCACTCAATGGTTTTAACACCATCAGGTAGATTAACCAAGTTCCAAATTTGATTATCATACATAGACTTTATCTCAGATCTCATGGCTTCAAGCCATGACTCAGAGTTTGGGTCTACCATTGCTTCTGAATAAGTTTTAAGCTCATCATTATTCAACAATAATACATCATGCTCATACCTTATAGGCAACTAACGTGGCCTTTTAGATCTTCGTGGGGCTGATGCTTCATCTCTGAGTTCAACAATATTTTGTTCATCTGTAGAGGTTCAAAGAGAGTTGAAATATTTTCAGATATTTTCTGAATTTCTTCAAGTTGCACTTTGCTCCCACTGACTCATTTGGAAAGAAACTCTTTCTCCAAGAAAACATAATTATGGGCAACAAACACTTTGTTATCATTTCGATTATAAAAGTAATATCCTTTAGTTTCCTTAGGATACCCCACAAAGAAACACTTATCAGACTTGGGTGTGAGTTTGTTAGACGTCAAACATTTAGCATACGCCTCACAACCCCATATCCTGAGAAAAGACAATGCAGTACTCTTCCCGGTCCATATCTCATATGGTGTCGTTTCCACAGTTTTTAATGGAACCCCATTCAGAGTGAAAGCATCTGTTTCTAGAGCGTATCCCCAGAATTACAATGGAAGATCAGATTGGCTCATCATTGACCGAACTATGTCCAACAATGTTTGGTTCTGTCGTTCAGACACCCAATTCCATTCAGGCGTTCTCAGCGGAGTATGTTGTGGAACAATTCCATATTTCTTTAGATGATCACCAAACTCATGGCTCAAATACTCTCCTCCACGATTAGATCATAGACTTTTGATTGTCTTGCCAAGTTGATTCTGTACCTCATTCTGAAATTCTTTGAACTTTTTCAAGGATTCAGACTTATGCCTTATTAAGTAGATATAGCCATATCTACTAAAGTCATCAGTAAAAGTTATGAAGTACTGAAAACCATCTCTGGCTGAAGTGTTCATTGGTCCACATACATCCGTATGTACAAGGGCCAACAAGTCACTCGCCCTCTCACCTCTAGTCGTGAAAGGTGCTTTTGTCATCTTGCCAAGTAAATAAGATTCACATGTTTCAAATGATTCGAAATCAAATGAGTTTAAAAGACCATTTTTATGGAGCTTCATCATGCGCTTCTCATTTATATGACCTAGTCGACAATGCTAAATATAAGTGGGATTCATATTATCAGGTCGAAGTCTCTTAGCATTAACATTATAGATAGGCATATCCTCAAGATTCAAAACATATAATATATTCACCAATGGAGCATGGCCATAAAGCATATCTTCAAAATAAATTGAACAACAATTGTTCTTTATTTTGAACTCATAACCTTCTGCTCCTAAACAAGAAGCAGAAATAATATTTTTGCTTAAGGCTAGAACATAATAACAATTATTTAATTCTATAACTAATCCTGAAGGTAAAGCTAATGATAAAGAGTCAATAGCTAATGCAGCAACTCTTGCTCCATTGCCCACCCGAAGATCAACATCTCCTCTTGTCAAGCTTCTACTCCTTATCAATCCTTGCATCGAATTGCAAATATGAGCAACTGATCCGGTATCAAATACCCAAGAACTGGTCGGAGAAGTGGCAAGATTAATTTGTATAACATGTATACCGAAAATGGAAGTCTTACTTCCTTTTTTATTTTTCGTTTCTGCTAAGTACTTCTTGCAATTTCTCTTCCAATGCTCAGTCTCATGACAATGGTAACATTTTATGTCAGGCTTATGACCTAGCTTGAGCTTCTTAAACATAACCTTGAGACTCTTGATCTCATCTTGAATCTTTCCTTTGCCTTTTCCCTTTCCCTTCGACTTACCCTTCTTCTTGAAGCTAGTAGTATTTTGCACCATCATCACATGATTAGAACTTTTCTTGTTGCTCTCTTCAGCACCCTTAAGCATGCCATGCAACTCAGTCATTGACTTCTCCATGCTGTTCATATGAAAATTCAGTATGACAGGTTCAAAGCTCGCGGGGAGCGATTGGAGAATCACATCAGTAGCCAACTCTTCGCTACGGGGTAAACCAAGCTTTTCCAAGCTCTCAATGAGACCAATCATTTTGATCACATGAGGACTGACCGGATTACCTTCTGACAGCCTACAAGAAAACAATGCCTTAGAGGTGTTAAACCTCTCTGCCCTTGCTTGATCCTGAAACATACCCTTCAGACTCACAATCATATAGTAATTATTTCGTGGTCTCATATTGTTTCTGAAGCTCAGAGTTCATGGTAGCAAGCATTAGGCAGTGCACATCGACTGCGTCATTGCAATGCTTCTCATAAGCATTCTTTTCAGCAAGAGGTGCATCGGCACTCGGTTCCTCGGGATAGGGACCCTCTAGAATATATTCCTTCTTTTCTTATTTGAGAACAATTCTCAGATACGAAACCAATCAACGATGTTTGAACCATTCAACTTTTCTTTCTCAAGAATAGATCGCAAATTAAAGGTAGGTGCAGAAGAAGTAGTAGGTGCCATGATCTACAACAGAAAAAATATTTGCAAAGATTCAACACTATGTTTATATAAGATCTTCTATTAGACACTCATTTTGGTGGCTATATTCGACCAATCTACGACCAGCTCGTTTCACCATATGACTAGTTCGGATCTGGTCATATCTCCATACGACTTAGTCTGAACCTGGTCCTATCACTATACGACTAGTTCATACCTCATCGAACTTAATCAACAACAGATAATAAAAGATACTCCCACTAAATGTTCTAAACCATGTTTCCCTCTAACATCATTTAGTGAGTTCAAGATCCACAGTCATTAAGTCCTAGTGAGCTTTGGCATCACTGCTAGAAACCAAGTGATTTAAGGTAGGCAACCCCTTGCCAATCATATCACATATGACTCTTGTTTGTTGGGTGGCATCTCTATGCCCCGGCGACCAACATTATGCCCTAAGACCTAAAACCATTTTAATAGCCTTGTCAAGTCAAACCAACACTATGCATGTGGGTGTCCAACACCCACCCCATCTTATTAAGATAGTTAACGGCACCCTACTTTGGTAGACCTGCCAATTAACAATCAAAATCGTGATAGGTGCAACAATTGGAAAGGCATTAATTTTACTTAATTTTTCCTGAGGGATACTACTCTATCATGTCAAAACATCTAACGATAAAACATGATCAGATAGCATAACAGGAATAAATGCAAACATTCACAGATAATCATGTTAAACTGTGAAATAGTATGGCCTTTAACATGTCGATGTCCATCAGCATGCTTCCTATTCTCCGACCACCATGCTTGATGTCTCCGACTGCATTCATCTACTGAGCATTTACACCTAAAAGTTAGTAATGAATTACATAGGATAATATAAAGCATCACATGTCAGTACGCAGACCGTTATACAATAATATGTAGCTCGATGGCTATCTCACAACACAACACGTAGGTCATGAAAATCCATTCATGCATCACATACACAATGGGCCATACTATTCACATCAAACCCTGCAAAAACGAGTTATGCATAGAATCCAATTCTATCGGGCGACATGAACACATACTAACTATAATGCGCGGTATGATTACCCAGCACGGAGTATCATGCAAGGCAGTCAAAAATAAGTCAAGTAAATCATCTGGTGCTCTTAACTTGTACCTCCTCGAAAAACCCATCTACTATTGCCGAACACTGATTGATCTTATCGACCAGTGCCTAGATCGTTCTATCCATATGAATCGATCTAGATCATCAGATCAAACAAGTGATAGATCCAATCTACTACTACCACATATCGAGTATATGCGATCGATCTAGATCAAAAACTATGCAGGATGGCTCTGATACCACTGAAGGGATACGGGTAGGCTACGCTAGCGGCAATTCAAAAAACTACCAAGTAAACCAGGAAGCCAAGCAAGTGATGATCACAGATCGTTACCACTAGACACATAGTGCAGCGGAAGAAGAGTCGGAGCAGCCTAGTCCAACGAAGAGCACGTCGATGTAGTGGTCGTAGTCGATCGCCCAGCGCCCTCGTGAGTTGATCGTCTCCTCCAGCAACCACTAAAGTTCCTTGTGAAGATCGTGGATCGTCCTCAAGCACAACAGCAACGCAGTAGTGCCTCTACAGTATCCACACGTCTAGGGAAGGAACAACCGTATGCTAGTGTGCTAGCACCAAGTTGCACGGCGGGGCTCTCAGGAAGATGGCGGCTAGGGTTTCGGTGGAGTAACTCACGTTTCTCACATCATCCCAATAGCCTCAAGCATCTCCTTATATAGTGCCTATGGCGGATCCTATCCGAACATGTTTTGTTCCAACCCGTTAAGTGTGTGACCCGTTAGGTTTATACGTAGTCGATTGTGACTCAGAAACCCTTTCCGACCACGAGTCGTAGCGGTCCCTAGCAAGACAAATCGATTCCCGAATACACACAAATTATATCGGACGAACCTTAATGCAACATGATCTACGACCAAGTCCTCATCACTTATGACCAACTCGTATCTCATCACGACCAGTTCGTATTTAAGAACAACCAGTTAGTACTTAAGTACGATCAGTCTGAAACTGTGTACGACCAGTTCGTAACTCTTTACGACCAGGTTTCGACCACTCTATGATTACATTCAAATAGTCTACGACCAGCTCGTATCTCCATACGGCCAGTCTGTAACTGATTGAACTAAGCGACCTACTCGTGTATTCTCCCTTTGCCTCATGATATCTGATTTAAACTCCAGGTGAGACATTTGTCATCCATGGACTGTTCAATACTTTTTCGATCAAGTGTCGGATAACCTTATGTGGTCGAACTCTTCGACCACCAGTGGCATGGCCATGCACTTTCTTTATCCGACCACTTGAGTGGCCTAGAGATATCTCTCTGTTGTGTTAAGAGGGCCAAATCCCATATCCGACCAGTCACATCCCTCTACATGTTTCATAGCATACCCAAAAGCTACCTTTATAACTATCCAGTTACGAATAGCGTTTGGTAACCCTTAAGAGTGCTATTACACATGTAGGGAACCATGCTGATCTCAGGTCTAAGGATTATATATCATCATTGCTTGAGACCAACTAATGACCCATAGAATCATAACAATCTCAGTAGTGTCTCAAGATCGGTCTATCCAACCCCATGTTCTCTAACATATGATCACATTATTGATTCGATATCCCTATATACTTGACCGGTGAAAGATGGTCATCAATCAATACTTGTACTGGTTGTAGAGTCACTGGTGTTTCGACGAGGGATACCATTTAGAACGACATCATATAAGTTAAAGAGCTTTACCAACAAGTCACATACTTGTTAATCTTTATAACCAATGATTCATTTAAGGAACAGAATAACATTTATTCAATAACTCATAAACAGAGACGTGATACAATCATCTCTATGATTGTCTCTAGGGCATATCACCAATAATATGGTGGCTGTGTGTTTGGGAAATATGAATCATGGTAACTTAGTTAGAATTAGCAGTCTCACCTTGGTCAATAAAGGACTTGACTTTGTGTGCTATTGAACTGAGCCACAACTATACAACCACATAATTGGTATGGGATGGGCCTAACCTAGTAAGCTATGGAGTCTTGATGTTTGTTACTTAGGCAGGTAGTTTAAGCTATGTGCAAGGGTAGAGGTGTGTTTCTGTTTGTGTGGCGAATCACATTTATGAGCGATTTGTCCTCTTCAGGTCCAACGGTGTGCTACGGACTAACCATCTGAGTGAGGGTTGGTGCTGGCAGTAAGTACAACGGGATTGTTAATTGTTGAGATGAAGTTTCGGAAAGGTTTTGCTATGATTAGTGCTAGCTACACTGGTTATATCGTGTCGGTAAAGTGTACTATCTCTGTAGAGTGTTAAACAATCCATTCGAATAGCCATGTCCGAGGTCATGGATATACTCGGGGATTTCACACGAGCGGTAGTTTTTCATAAAACACTTTGAGAAGGGATAGCTATGTGATTTAATTCACATAGCTGTGTGAAAGAAAGTGTTTAGGCTTTCTGTACTTTGTGAAAACAATTGTTAAATTATTATTGTTTATTTGTTTTTAAATTATGCTTTTAGTCTATTATTTATATCCAATTGTAAATGCTGCTTTATTGCAAAATAGCCATAGAAGCCATTTTCTTTGTACTGTGCCATCATCTATAATTGCATTTTGTGGTACAACTTGTTGAGTACCTGGAGTACTCATTCTTACTACAATCATTCAGCTGAAGTGGAGGAATCGTCGGCTGCCTTCGAGGAGGAGCTTACGTGGATGGGTATCCACTGGAGTTATTTTCTGTAATATCCCGAAGATTCGTTAGTAAATGCAATAAATATTAGAGAGAACAATATTATTTAGAGAGGGAAAATTAAAAAAAAAATTCAGGATTTGAGGGAGGTTTGGACCTTGGGCTTTCGGCCCAAGGCGTCCTAGTCAAGTGGGCCGGCCTTGTAGTGGAGTCAACAAGGGGGTGCCCTTCCCCAAAACCCTAGCCTTTGCTACAGTACCATGTGCGCACTGTAGCAGCCCCCCCTCCCCTCCCTGCTGCTCTACCAAGAGGAGGAAGAAGCTCCAAGGTGCTGCCAACCATGGTGGAAGGAGAAGAAGGGAGAAGGAGAAAGGAGAAGAAGAGGGGAAGATCTTCTTCATGGGGTTTGTTCATCGTCTTTCGGTAGATCTCCAAGGGTAACGAATGTCATTTTTGTTGTTGGGTTAATCGTAGATGTGAATTTGATTAAGATTGATTGGATCACATTATGTCTGCTGTAGATTCAACTCTATCCAGATTATTGCGTGATCAGGTTCGGGTTCTTAAAAGCTGAATTAGAAGTTTTGATCTCCTAGACATATTTAGATAATGTTCTTAGCTTTCGGTGGCCGCCAAGAACACCTGATTCTGACTTACGGATCAAAAGTTATGATCGTTTTCGTCTCTATTGTTCAGAATCCTGACGAGAACGAACTGTCAATTTGTCTTTTAAAATATGATTAAGTTAATGAAAAATTTAGGGTTTTCACCCAACTCGGTTATTGTAGGCCTTGGTCTTAGCTTTCGTTATTGATAAATAACACTAAGTTTGGTTTAGCCAATTAGAAGTTATGGCATTAATCGTGCTGCTGTCCAGAAAGTTGTCGGTAGTTCTGACAGAAAGTGTTCGTCGGTCCTTTGGGGTTAGATACGTACATAATTCGGGTTTTCCACCAACTAAGATGTTGTAGATAAATTCGTTACCTTTCAAACAAGCCTGAGTTCACCTCTTTACGAGTTTCAAAGCAAAAGTTATGTTACTTTTACTGCTGATGTCTGATAAGGTTTCCTGCTAGAATGTAGTTGGATATGAGCAACGTGTACAATTAATTATTGGGGCATGAGTTAAGAGCGATGCGAGTAGTGTCATGATGTCTTGATTCTTATTGAGTAACTTATTGGTGTAGGGGGTGAGGCGCCGAGGTTAGCGGCATCATTGTTGCCTCCCAACGCATCGCAACGCTAAAGGCAAGTACATCGATAAGTATATATTTTGTGAATACTGGATGCCTGTTGTTCATGTTGTATTTTCATTTGATGTGTGACAAGCTTCAATGATATGTTATTTTCATACGTGTGGAGATGATATTGGTCATAGTACATGAGTTCATTCACTATGCATCTAGTGTTATGTTCATGTCCTTTAACGTTTTGGTCTTGTTCATCTTTGTTGTATGTTCATTTATCCGTGGTACTTGCTGAGTCTCAGACTCACTCTTGTTTTGTTTGGTTATTTTAGGTGATCATTGAGGATGACTCTAATGGGAGGGAGTAGACACGCACCATCCACTCCTTCACCATATTCCAGTTTCAATAATAAGATTTGATTCTACCTTTCTTTTGTTTAACGAAGAATTGTAATAAATGAAGTTAAATGTGGTTGATGACTTCCTCTAGGTTACGGATGGTTATTTCCACCTGTGAGACTTGGTCATTTCTTTTGATATACTTATATGGTTCGGACATTGTCATTATTTTTCTCATATTGTGGTTGTATGTTAGATTCTTTAGGTAACATTTTGGCTTCCGCGTAGCTAGGGTGTTACATTTTCGTTCCGCTACTTCTTATTTATTACTGTTAGTCCTGCATGGCTTAATAATTGTAAACTCAACCATAAGGTCACAACCATTATCTATTATTCAAATTAATCGCTATTCTTATATTCATCTGGTGTGGAGTGATATTCATCTATGTTGACACTGTGTGCGCTAGCGTGATCCTGGACAAGTGCATTAAACACAAACGATCCAGAATTGTATTTTTGGGTCCTGACAGCGGTGGTATCAGAGCCATACTAACTGTAGGTCTTAACATTAGTTAGATTGGTCATCCATAAGAAGTTAAAAACTATTTTCTAAAGTAAAAAAAAACTTGCAAGATTAATAAATTGCTTAACTCCTCTTATTAATTTCTCAACTTCTCTAATGCTGATAATCTCCTCTCCGCTGTTTTGAATTTGGTCCTTACCTTTTGCCTGTCTACGACAGATGGCTCGACTTTAGACCTATGGAGAGCATAACAGAGGCCTTGCTGTAGAGTTGTGGAAGATTCTGCATGTACTTGGAGGGTTTGATCGACCACTTTACCAAGGCACAAACTGGACGGTGAATGGTCAGAGCCGTGGAGTGCTTTGCCAGTTGACTATCTACAATCAGAGGGATACCAGAGCCATTCGTCCCCTAAACATCTCCATTCGGAGGATCATCTTCGCTGAAGGAATCCAAGAGTCCTCGCGCCTTGCCGTCCTAAGAGTGTACAACATCTACGCCCACGAGCTGCAGGGTACAATCTTCCATTTTCATCCCCATGCCATCGCCGTGGATCTTCCAGCTCACTACCCGTCTACCGATGGAGAACCTAATGCTACCGTGGTGCATCTTGCACAGTTTTCCGCCACCCAGAAGGAAGCTCTGGAGACTACTGCTACTGAGCTATTCGGAACCTACAAGACACTACAACTTGCGGAAGAGAGGATTGTAGAGCTGGAGGAAACTTTGTATGTCCTTGAGCAACCCGAGGAGCCCAAGGATCCAGAAGAACCCGAGGAGCCAGAGGAGCCCTTAGGCATTTGTTGCAGCCATGCTAAGACCTTTATTAATAAGTATTTCAGTTGAGTTCTTTGTGCTGTGTTTGTTGGGTTTAACCTACCCCTTGCCTAGTTCTTAACTTATCTTGTGCTTGCTACCTTAGATAATCCTTGGAGCTTTTGCCAGATGGTTCAGACTCGCCACACTGCTACCAGTGGATGAGGAACCAATAGGTTAGAAGGAAATGTACAGCCACCAGTGGGAGCAGTTCCACCTCAAACACCCCCAATTGATCTGCATAACTTTAGAGCATTCATGGTCGCCCAGACTCAGATGATGTATATGATGATGAACCAGATGCAGAAACATGAACAACAATCAAGACAACAACAATAACATTGCACCAACTGCTCATGGTCACCATGGATCGTCGAAGCTAGTAGAGTTCATGAGGACTCGCTCACCAACTTTTTTTTGGGAATGTTTCACCAGTGGAAGCTGATAATTGGCTTCGCGTGATTGAAAGGAAGTTCTTTATGCTACCCATCAGATGGAAGGAATTGCCGCTAAATAGTGGGAGAATTTCTATGCTACACAAGAGAAACCGCAAAACCTCACTTGGGAGGAATTCTCTACAGCTTTTCGCCAGTACCATGTGCCAGAAGGAATTATAGATCTAAAGAAGGATGAGTTTTGTGTACTCAAGCAAGGAGGTATGACGGTAACTGATTACCTCAACAAGTTCTCTCAGCTTGCCCGCTATAGAAGATGTCGCTACTAACAAGGCTCTTAGGGTCATTTTCTAAAGAGACTGAATACCAGACTGCAAGTCAGTCTAATTGCTCATACATTTCCAGACTTTCAAGAGCTGGTCAATAAAGCTTTAATCCTTAAAGATAAACGCTAAGAGTTGGATGACAACCGCAAGCGCATAATGGCTCAGCAAGGAAGTCACCAGTCTCGTGAGAGCGAGAATAGTTCATCAGGAGTTCACTTGCTTTTTGGCGCAGAACTCATTTAGGACACATGCACTTGCTTCAGCACCTCGTCCAATTGCTTAGAATTTTTGTAATGCTGCTTCAGTCAACCCCAATCCAGGAGGCAACCAACAGAGTGGAACTAGATTTTTCTATACCTACTGAGAGCCAAGGCATTTTGCTAACAATTACCCTCAAAAGGGAACAATGACTCTAGTTCGTTTCAACCTTGGAGCTACACCAACTAAGACGCCATCGCTAGTCAACAACTAAGGAACACCTCAAGTTATCGGTCAAGCCGGAGGAGTGCCGCAATCCATGGTTAGAGGTTGTGTCAACCACATCACACTGGAAACACCCGGCATCGTACTGGGTAAGTTTCTAGTTAACTCAAAACCTGCATCAGTTTTGTTTGATTCTGGAGTTTTGCATTCATTTATTTCTCGAGTTTTTCCAACCAAGAACAATTTGGAAGTCATGAATCTTAAGCATACTCTATTAGTCCAATTGCTTGGCGTAGAGTTAAGCTCCAAAGTGGGCTGTTTAGGAGCTAAGTTACTCATTGCTAGAGTTGAGTTTCAAGCCAACCTCATTGTCTTAGACACCCAAACCTTAGACGTCATACTTGGTGTGGATTGGTTATCAAAGCACAAAGCTATGTTAGATTGTGGCCGAAGAGCCATAATAGTCGAAGGCACCAATGCAAAGAAAGTGGAGTTTCTAGCCACTTGATGTGTGATGGACATCTAGTGATCAATAGTCCGAATATTGTATCTTTAGAGGATGTACTGTTGTTAGAGATTATCCAGATATTTTTCCAGAAGAATTGTCGGCAATGCCATCAGACCGTGACATTGAGTTTGTTATTAATTTAGTGCCGAGAACAACACCAATTTGTAAGAGACCCTATCGGATGCCAGGCGATGAATTGGTGGAAATAAAGAAACATATTGGAGAACTTCTTGAGAAAGGTTTCGAGACCTAGTTAAATGCGCCTTGTGAAGCGCCGGTCTTGTTTGTAAGAAAGAAAGATGGAAGCATGATGATATGTATTGATTATCGTGCCCTTAATGAGGTTACTATCAAGAACAAGTATCCACTTCCCCGAAGATTATTTGTTTGATCAGATGAAAGGAGCCAGAGTATTCTCGAAGATCGATCTACGATCAGGTTATCATCAGTTGAAAATTTGTGTGAAGGATATACTGAAGACTACTTTTTCTACATGGTACATACATTATGAGTTCTTAGTTATGTCCTTTAGTCTAACTAATGCCCCTGCATATTTTATGAACATGATGAATAAGGTATTTATGGAATTTTTGGATAAATTTGTGGTAGTGTTCATTGATGACATTTTGGTTTATTCTAAGACAGAAGAGGAACATGCCGAGCATTTGAGGACAATACTGTAGAAACTTAGACGGCATCAGTTGTATGCTAAGTTCAGCAAGTGTGACTTTTGAAAACAAGAGGTTGATTTCCTTGGTCATGTGATGACATCTCAAGGAGTAGTAGTTGACCCTAGTAAAGTTAAAGCTGTGTTACATTGGGAGCCGTTCAAAATAGTTACTCAAATTCACAGTTTATTGGGAATGGCAAGATATTATCGTCGTTTTATTGAAGGATTTTAGACGATTACTAAGCCTCTTACGCAATTGTTGAAAAAAGAGAAAAAGTTCACCTGGACTCCAACTTGTGCGAAAAGTTTTTAACAGTTAAAGAAACGTTTGGCATCAGCCCCAGTGCTAATTATACCAGATATTCAGAAGGATTTCGATATCTACTGTGATGCTTCAAGTCAAAGATTAGGTTGCATTCTAATGCAAGAAGGAAGAGCTGTTGCCTATGCATCGAGATAATTTAGACCTCATGGGGAGAATTACCCTACCCATGATCTGGAATTACCTGCCATTGTGGATGTTTTGGAAATTTGGCGTTATTATCTCATTAGTAATTGTTGTGAAATATACACAGATCATAAGAGTTTGAAGTATATTTTCACTCAGTCTGACCTTAACATGAGACAGAGAAGATGGTTGGAGTTAATAAAAAACTATAATCTTGGGATCCACTACCACCCTGGTAAAGCTAATGTTGTTGCTGATGCTTTAAGTCGTAAGAGCTACTATAATGCTTTGGAAGTAAAAGAGAATTGCCCAGAACTTCATGAGGAATTTCAGAAGCTAAAATTAGAAGTGGTAGCCGAAGGATTCGTGACCAATTTGGAAATACAGTCTACTTTGGAAAAGTAGATTCGTGCTACCCAACCAACTGACCCTGGAATAAAAAACATCAAACTCAAGATGGAAGAAGGAAAATCCAAGGACTTCACCAAGGATGATCAAGATACGCTTTGGATCAATGGACGTATCTGTTTGTCGGATGTTGATGGTCTAAGACATGTAATCTTAAAGCAGGCTAATGACTCAAAGTATTATATTCACCCTGGAAGCACTAATATGTATCAGGACATTAAGAGCAAATTTTGGTGGCAAAATCTAAAGCGATAAATCACAGAGTTTGTTGCCCTGTGCGGCGTGTGTTAGAAAGTAAAAGCAAAACATCAAAGACCAGCATGACTCTTACAACCCCTAAAGATTCCAGAGTGGAAGTGGGAAGAGCTCAGAATAGATTTT
Organism: Ampelocalamus luodianensis; assembly: GCA_036346255.1. Taxonomy (NCBI): domain Eukaryota; kingdom Viridiplantae; phylum Streptophyta; class Magnoliopsida; order Poales; family Poaceae; genus Ampelocalamus; species Ampelocalamus luodianensis. The sequence goes on from CM070626.1 coordinate 40,178,701, forward strand.
ATTATTGGTTTGCCTAGGACTCAATCGGGTTACGATTTGATTTGATTAATAGTTGATTGTTTGATGAAAGTTGTACATTTCTTGCCAGTTAAAACTACGTACTCAGGAGATTGCCTTGCAAAATTGTATATGTCAAGAATCGTCAATTTGCATGGTGTACCTAAGAAGATAGTGTCAGATCGAGGATCTCAGTTCACCTCTCGTTTTTGGCAAAGTTTGCATGAAGCGTTGGGAACTCATCTAAATTTTAGTACTACTTATCACCCTTAGACAGATAGACAGACTGAAAGAGTAAATCAAGTATTGGAGGATATGTTAAGAGCTTGTGCTCTAGCTCATGCTACCAGTTGGGATAAGAGTTTGCCTTATGCAGAATTCTCGTACAACAATAGTTATCAAGGTATTATGCAAATGTCACCATTTGAAGCTTTATATGGTCGTGAATGCAGAACCCCTCTCAATTCGATAGAAACATCCGAATGTTTGATTTTTGGACCAGATATTATTCAGGAAGCATAAGACCAAATGTCTATGATTGGAGAAAGATTAAAGATAGCTCAGTCCAGACAGAAGAGTTATGCTGATAATCGTTGTCGTGATATCAACTTTGAGCCAGAGGATTTTGTTTATCTTTGAGTTACTCCACTTAAAGGTGCCAGAAGGTTTCATGCCATAGGGAAACTTGCCCCTAGGTATGTTGGTCCTTTCAAGATTTTGAATCGTTGAGGAAAGGTTTCTTACCACCTTGAATTGCCTTAGTCATTAGCAAGAGTACATAATGTCTTTCATGTTTCGCAGTAGAAAAAGTGTCCTCGTGTGTCAACAAAATAGACTCCCTTGGATTCAATTGAGTTAAAAGAGGATCTGAATTACAAAGAATAGCCAGTCAAGATTCTGGATGTGGTAGAGCATTTGACCAGAAGAAATACCATTTGTTTTTTTTTTGTAAAGTTCAGTGGAGCAATCACTCAGAAAGTGAAGCAACATGGGAACATGAAGAAGAGCTGAAAGCTGAGTTTACTAGCCTTTTCTCTAGCTAGCATGAAACTCGGGGTCGAGATTCTTTACGGGGGAGGTTTGTAACATCCCAATTTTTTGAAGTTTTAAAAATCCTTTTGAGTAGTTTAGTCCAGTAGAAAATTCACCCAAGTTTTATTTGAATTTTAATTAAGCTTAATATGGACATTCAATAGCAAAACAATTTAATGTGACTAATCTATATATCAATTAATTCTAAAACTATTTTATTTGAGTTCTTTGTGCTTGGAAATATTTTCCAAATTTTTCTGGAATTTTTTCGAGTTTATTTGCTATTTGGATTTACTGTTATTTCCAAAATAGAAAACCTAAATGAAAGTCTCAGAAAACCTTTGGGCTGAATTCCCAAAACCCCGACCCATTCCTTCCGAGGCCCAGCCTATTTTTGCTGGCCTGTTTCCCTGTGCTAGCCCGCTCGCCTACGTGCTTCGTCAGCATCACCGCCAGGTGGAGCCCGCTTGTTAGTGCCACTGCTGCTGTGTCGAACCCGCGTGCGCCACGCATCTAGGCTCACTTGTCAGCCTACTAGCCGCGGCGCAGCCATATCCACCCCGGACCGTAGCTTCGCCGCCGCTGTTTTCAGAGTCCGTTTTGGGCACACCTCCTGGGCTATTTAAGGCCTCCAGGGCCCTCGGGAGGTGCACCCCGAGACGCGCTAACCTAGAAAACCCTAGCCACCACCATTGGAGTATTGCCTAGAACCCTAGCCACTGTCTTCATCTTCAACATCGGCCGAAGGTCTCCGTCCTCACCGCCGCCGTTCTAGTCGACCTCGTCGCCTTTGGATGCTACTTTCGGGATCATCGCAACACCTGCATGTCGCCGCCGCCCTCGTCTTTGTCGGAGCGCCCCTCTAGGACCATCGCAGTCAAGCCCTAACCCTAACTTCTGCGTCGACCTCACTGCCGGCCGCCCTCGTTGTCCCCTGTCGAACCCGGGAGCGAATGATCCCGAATTCTCCGTGTTCAAACACCGGTCCAGGATTTCCGGTGTACACAGTCTCACAAAATGGATATCACAATCATATCACGAAATCGTAAATGACATTAAATAAATAATTGTTTAATACAAACGAGTCTGACAATAATATCAAATATCAAATGATAAACACAGCGGAAACATAATAATAGAGGTGAGCCACACGATGCGCCACAGGCAATCGTCTGGGTCAAGGCCTACTCGTCCGGATCCTCACCGTCGGGGTAGACGTCTTCTACTAAATAAGATTTATTCAACAAGGATGAGCACAACTTCCGTGCTCGCAAGTTACACCCAATATTGAATTTAAATGCATGCATAAGGTAACAAGGGAGTATGGCAGGGGTTGTTTTGCATAAACAGCATTTCCAGTTTAAATAGACATAGTATTTTCTAAGGCAGTTTTATACTATGACTAAAATCATATTTTTGAAATGTCAATGATATAATGTGGATAACCTCCAATGATAAAGTGAAGGATCCCCTCCTAACACTTGGCTTCCCGCCCAATTTTTCATAAGGATTAACCATCCTCAACATTTAATAAAGCATTTAAAAACCAAAAATAATTCTAACTTTAAGTGGCCTTGCTAGCATGTCCATGACCGCGGACGCGGCTATTCGAATAGTTTCTACTCCGCAGAGTTGGTATAACTTTACCCACAGAGGTGACATGCTCGTTATGTCGGCCAATTCACGCTTCCGTAGGCGTGTGACTGAGCAATTACCATGAGGCTTTTACAATGTTTTTGTACTAGTATACTCATGCCTGCTAAGGTTTCACCCCCCTTTGGACTAACCGTCCTCCGGAAGCCCCCTCTTGCGCCAAGTGGGAATAAAACGTCTAACCGACACCCATATAATCTCATGACATAAATACACTAGAACATCACAAATTAATTAGCCAAATCCTGCCCATATAGGACATGTGGTAGTACGGTAAGGCATAGCATTAAGCGGCTCAAAGACCGGTCCTCAATTGACTTGGGCGTCATTCCTACTAACCATGGGCCTTAATCTTAACTAGATCAACCCCGTGCATAAACCTGCACCCACCATTCCAACCATTTCGCCTAAGTCCGAACCCATTTTTGATTTTATTTTGAATGAAACTCTATTCCTAAATCCATGTGGTAAGACAATACCACAATGTCAAGTTTGAAACAAATTTGTAAGAAATTTGGTGAAAACCCTCCCAAATTCTGTAAGTGTGAACTAAGCCTGGCTAAGCATATGTTTAATTTTGATAATATTTTGCCTATGGTGTCAAGGTAGTCAGATACAATATTCAAATTGGCCATACAATAAAACATGGGGGTAACTATATATAAAACAGGACATTAAAGTATTTATACAAACATATGCATGCAATAAAGAATTTAAAAACTGCAAATAACTTAAAATACTGGGGGCAATATGGTCAATGGTGTAACTTTCCTTCGTTGATGTCTTGGAATTCTAAATCTTCAGATTGGTCGAATTCTCCGGAGTCATCGAAGTCTAAACGCGAAAATACGACAAATTCAATATTCAAATTCAAATAAATTCAAAAACATAGATCAAAATAACTCCAAATTGAAATATTTTGGTTTAGTTAGCTAGATTATAATTTTATATAAATTTTACAATTTGAATCAGCCAATTTGGAGTTCATATGCAAAGGTTATGAATTTTAGAAGTTTTAAACCTAAATCTGAAATTTAATTAAATTTCCCGAATTATTTTTCTACTGAAAAATCTATTTATTGCGCAATGCTGACGCCAGCGAGGATTTTTCGAAATTTAAATATATTAAATGAATTTCTGGCACGTGGGACCCACATGTCGGTCTCACGGTTTATGTGGACTGAGTCTACGGTGGAACGGGCGTGTGGGGCTGCGTGGCCTGCCACGCAAGCAGCCACGTGGACTGCCACATGGCGGCCACGCACACATTCGTGCCGAGGTGGCGCCATAGTGGCGTGCCACGTCGGCGCCGGACGGGGGCGGCGCTCGGAGACCAACGAACTGGCGATCGGCGGCGTCTCACCGGCGACGGGAGGTACCAAAAGAGAGGGAATGCGAAGGGGAACTCGGTGCGCTACCTGGCGACGGAGGGGCTCAACGAGGTGACCGGCGGCGAGGCGATAAGCGACAACGCGTGCGGGCTTGTCGGCGGCGACGAGATCTAGCGGTGCTCTAGGGAAGGCGACGCGAGCACCGGGTGCGCGGGATCACGGCGACTCCGAAGGTGGTGGGGGCGTGGACGCGGCGGCAGTGACGACGGCGCTAGAGGCGGCGAAGACTCACGGCGACCGGCAGCAAAAACTCCAGATTACGGCGATCTTACGGCGAGAGAGGGGGAGTGGGTGGTGGCTTCGAGTTCGGAGTGAAAAGGGGCTCCCAGTGCTCCCTTTTATAGGGGCCGGGGGTGGCCGGAAGAGGAGATCATGTGCGGGCGGCGGTTGCGGCGCGTGGGCGAACTGGGCGCGGAGAAGGGGGAAGAAGGTGGGGGTGAGGGTGGTTGAACGTGGCGGAGCCGTAGCGCACGTCCTCACGTGAAGAGGGGGAGGAAAACGTGGCGGAGACCGAGCTTCCTTGCGGCGCTAATGGCGGCGGCGACTCGGTCGCGCGAGGAAGGAGGCAAGGGAGAAGAAGACGCGTGGGCGTCATATCTTGATCCGATGGTGCGGGGAGCTGGTTGGCGTGGGGGCGTTGATGGCCGTTCGATGAAGATCGGGCGGCGGAAGAGAGAGGAGAGAGGGCGTGGTCGGCTGGGCTGGTGGGCCGTGCGCGCGAGAGTTTTGGGCCGAGACCTCTTGGTTTCGGCCCAAATAGTTTTTTTTTAATTTTCTTTTCATTTTTCATTTGTTTTAATTCTGTTAATTCCAAAAAGCTTTAGAAAAATAGCAAAATAGTTCAAAAAAATTATGGAAAAATTCACAGAAATTTCCTTATTTGTTTTGGACTTAATAAAATTATTTCCAACTTTGAGTTGGCTTTTAATTCTGCAAATAAATTTGTTTTAACTTTAAAATAATTATAAAAGCTTTTAAAAATTCCAGAAAATTCCACAAGAATACATAAATTTTAAATTTGTACTGAAATTTGAAAATTGGGCTGTTACATCCCCAAGCACCCGTAAGTATACCATCTTGATCCCCGTCGTGTTCTCTACCTTTTGCGCACCTTCACTGTCGGTGGAGAGTCATCGTTCACTGGAACCCCTTCGTTCTAGAACTGCGCCACCGTGGCCTGCCACCTCGCCATCCATGTCAACCCTAGCGCCTACGTGTCGCCCAATCACCGCCACGTCAGCGTGTGCGTATCGCACCAAATCCAAACCCAACTCCAAACCGTAGATAAACCTGGCCTACGGTGAACCATGCCTATGCCAAGTGGGTCCCACTTGTCAAAGCACTGTGATGTAGACCCATGAGCCATAGACCATAGACCAGATCCATAAACTTGGTCTATAGACCCCTGAGCCCTCCTGTCAGCCACAGTTCAAATTTTTTCAGATTTTCTTTATTTCCAAAATTAGTTGCTGATCTCATGCTGACGTAATAAATTAGAATTTCTAGTAGAAGGTTAATTCGGGAAATTAGAAACAGTAATGCTTTTTCTTTTTTTAGGATTTAGATCTTCTAAAAGCCCGTTCTCCCTCGTATGAACTCCGTTTGAGCCAATTCAAATTTTTAAATTCATCTAAATTCAAGATCTACCTTCTTGAGATTTTTATTTAATTTTTGGAGTTTGTTATCTCTCTGTTTTATATTTATTTTGTTTATTTGCTTCGTTTGCTAGTAGACATTGATACTTCGGGAGGTTTCGATGAAGGAGGAGTTGATCAAGCCCAGGACCAGTACCAAGACTTGTTCCAAGGAAAGTAGTACCTTTGACCATGTTGAACCCATTTTTTTAAAATCACTATGATTCAAATTACATCATTCTACTTTAAGTAATTAATTAAATGCTTTGGGATTAGTTATTCATCCAATTTGTTTATATTCACTTTGTCTGTTGTATTATCCTGATCTTTTGTCACCCTAGCTTGGTTAATTATTAGTTGGTATTATCATAGCACCAACGTGGGTTGGTTAGATACGAATAGTCTGCTTAGCCATGCAATGAATCATTAGCCATGCAAGGGTAGAGGTGTGTTTCTGCCTGTGTAGTGATTAACATTTATGAGCGGTTTGTCATCTTTAAGTCCAACGGTGTGCGATAGACTAACCATCTGTGTGAGGGTTGGTGCCAACAGTAAGCACAACAGGAGTGTCAATTGTTGAGATGAAGTTTTGAAAACTTTTTTTTATGATTAGTGCAAGCTACAAGCTACACTGGTTATATCATGTGGGTAAAGTGTACTACCTCTGCAGAGTGTTAAACAATCTATTCGAATAGCCATGTCCATAGTCGTGGACATGCTCAAGGATTTCACACGAGGGGTAGTTTTTCGTAAAACACTCTGGGAAGGGATAGCTGCGCGATTTAATTCACATGGCTATGTGAAAAAAATTTGTTTAGGCTTTGTGTCCTTTGTGAAAACAATTGTTAAATTATTATTATTTGTTTGTTTTTGAATTATGCTTTTAATCTATTATCTATATTCAATTGCAAATTCTGCTTTATTGCAAAATAGCCACAGAAGCCATTTTCTCTATACCATGCCATCATCTATAATTGCATTCTGTGATACAACTTGTTGAGTACTCGGAGTACTCATTTTTGTTGCAACCATTCAACTGAAGTAGAGGAATCGTCGCCTGCCTTCGAGGAGGAGCTTTACGTGGATGGTGATCGTTAGGTCTTAATCCCAATCGGTTGCCTATGGCTAGTCGATGGGTATCGATCCGTTGGAGTTGTTTTCATTCCGTTACTGCTTATTTATTGCTGTCAGCCCTGCATGGCTTAATAATTGTAAGCTCGACCATAAGGTCACAACCCTTATTTGTTATTCAAATTAATCATATTCTTATATTCGTCTGGTGTGGTTCATCTATGTTGATACTATGTGCACTAGCGTGATCCTGGATAAGTGCGTTAAACACAGAGGGTCGAAAATTTCATTTTTGGGTCCCGACAGTAAGACAAGCACCCCCTTTGACCATATTGATCCTACTATTTTAATTATTGTGCTTCTTTTTGCAAAATCTATTATGTATGCATTTATGTTTGCTTAAAATTGCTATATTTGGGGATAATGGTAGTTATAGTCCCATTCGATGCATATCCTCCTTGAAATATTGATATCCTTATTGTTGTAGCCATTATGGTATGGTTTAGACAAAGGATGATGTCAAATTGGGTTTTTCGAATGTGAATATCGAATAACTGCTTAGCCTGGTTTTAGTCTTTACAAAAATTGGGAAAATGGATAACATGTTAAATATGAATTTGGGATATTTTGAAATGATGGTCCAGAGGGGTTTACCTCTGTTATTTTTATAAAAAATAAAAATAAAAAACATAGTTTCTGATGCGGGCGAGTTATATTGTATTATGAGAAGTGTGAGAGGTGTATCTCACAAATAGATAGTGGGAGATCCTCGCTCGGGTCAATTAAGAACCGAACACAGGTATATCCGACCTAAGCATAAGCGTACAACCGCATGTGTCGGTATGGGACAGCCTTAGCTAATTAAGTCATTAAAAACTAGCCTTGCGTGTTGGTAGGCCGTGGTAGTGCGAGCATGACCAGTGTAGGCATATTTGAATGGGCTCCCTTCACCACGGTGTTGGGCACAAAGCTTGCTGACACAACGGTGAATGCCTCACTGAGACGGGTGTGTACCCGGATGAAGTGAGGGTATTCATTCACCAGGCTAGTGCAAGGTTAGGACTAGGTGATGTAAAGTCTTCGACGCGTGCTCTAAACTGCTTACCAATTGTTAGTGAGCGGTGGTATCGATGGATGCCGAACAAAGTAAAGAATTTGTGTGCTGTGGGTAAAGTTGTGCTCCTCTACAGAGTGTAAATATGTTTACATAGTCGTGCTCGCAGTGATGAGCGTGCTAAGTGTAGTATTGCCAGGTATAGTCTTGGTTTTTACAAAATGGTTCTTATTGGAAAATGAGGGAATGGTTTTTGTTGTTTTATTGAGTTGAGTGCCATGTCTATGCATGAAAATAAGATTGTGCTCGCAACCAAGGAGGGTTACGAGTTGTTATTTATTGAATTACCTACTTGTTGTCCTTTATCTATTTAACTGCTCTTTAAATCTTCGTTGCAAAATACTACGTATTGATATTGCAAATAAAATTTTCTCATGTTAGCCTTGCATTTATACAAATTTTGCGATACACTATAAGTCTTACCGAGTAAGCAATGTATTCAATCTTGCTTAAATTGTTGTTCAAACTTAGAAGATGAGCCTACGGCGGACGATGCTTTCTTTGCACCCAGTACCGAAGGGTTTGATGACGAGTCTTTTTAGGACTTGTCTCTTATCAGTTGCCTGAGGGTTTGGATGGCCATACCACTGGACCATTTTGGTTTATTTACTATCCTTTTCGCTGCACTCTGTTGATACTTGAGTTTTATTTGGCCAGTCGACCCTTGTAATGTAAAGTTTGTAATCGCTTAAGTTATGTACCATACTTGTTTCATTTTGTATGTATGGATGGATGGATGGATATGTGTATGCCATAGTTGTAGTGTGTGTAGTAGCCACTGATCATGGGACTAGTACGGTACACACATGAGAATTTCGTTATGAACTCTAGACTGTATACTATCATGTTGCGTGTGGTAGTATCGATGGATGTCGAACAAACTAGAGACCTCATGTGTTGTGGGTAAAGTTGTACACCTCTGCAGAGTGTAAATCTATTCAAATAGCTATGCTCATGGTCTTGAGTGTGCTAAGTGTGGTCACATCGGGTAGTCTTAGTTTTTGCAAAAATGGTTTGTTGGAAAATATTGGGATGATTGGTTTGTATGAGTGTCATGTCTATGGTTGAGAATAAAATGTTGATCACAGCCGAGGAGGGTTGTGATTTTGCTATTATTGAGTTACATACTTGTTATTTCAATATCTGTCAACTACGCTTTAAAAATTCCGTTGCAACTTAATGCACATGATTATTGCAAATAAAACTTGCTTAATGCTGAAAATAACTTACAGAGTAGAGCCTCATCCTTTGATAGCCATGAATTTATAATTATGTTGCGATACCCTAGAAGTCTTGCTGAGTACAAAATGTACTCAATCTTGCTTAAATTTTTGATCAAAGTATAAGGATGAGCCGATTCCGGATGACGCTTTCTTCGCTCCGATACCACAGGGTATAGGGACGGGTCTTGCTAGGGTACCTGAGGGTATGGATGGGCTCACCGTTGAATATTTTGAGTTTATTTGCTATGCTTCCGTTGTTTAACCTGCTACTTATGTTTTAATTTGGCCGATTGGCTATGTAATATATACTTGTTATGTAAACGTTTAAGTTTATACCCTATATTTATTTCATATTGTATGTATAATGTATGGATGTGAGTATCAATGTTGTGGATATGTGTACTAGCCACTTATCATGGGACTAGTAAGGTTCAAATTTCAAAATTCCATTTCAATCTAAAATTCAAAACTCGAGAAAAATATTCGTTCCAATTTCTTGGTCTAATTTATTAATTTGTTGCACTTCTCTTTTCTAAAAAAATAAAATAAAATTACCGTCATCACCCATCCCAACCGTGCTCCCACGTAAGACTCGCTTAACTCCAAGACTTGCACATGCACCGCCAACACGGAACGTGCTTTCATTATTAGTTTATATCCTCCCTCATATCCTTATATCCTCTATTCTTTCTCTCTCTCCTATTCACCTTCTTCCTCCGGCTTGCAAGTTCTTTTCTCTCTCTTCTATTGCGTGAGAACCTCTCCATGGTCGAGCCGCCTCCATGGTCGCCACCCTCGCCACCTCCGGCCGCCGACGCCGCCTCGCCGTCGGTCCGGTCACCACCGCCGTCCTTCCCTCTCCTTGCTCCCAGTGAGCCTAGAGCTTCAAACTGCCATTAATGGTGCCGTTTCTTCTTTACCCATTCCTCTCCATTCAAAGCCTTTATCTTGATTTGGTTTGATAAGAAGCTTGCATTAAGGTCTCCACGTTGCCATGCTTTCATTTGTGCAGCCAACAAGTGCAAGCTCTACCATTTCATTCATTTCTAATCTGAACCGACTTTCTTTGTTGGCGTAGCTCTTCGCCTTCCCAACGTTTCGGCTCCCGGTTGAGGCTATAAATTGGCATGCTATCTCTTCTTTGATCCTTTGCACTCTCTAAGCTTTTGATTCATCGAGCTTGCGTTCTCTGTTTTCTCCATTACTGTAGCTTGCGCCGCCACCGCTTCAAAGCTTCTCGGCCGAACCATCACTACAGGGTAGGCCGTGATCTTGGAGTTCCATTTTCATAGTTTGCTAGCCACCTTCCGCCACCTAGTCTGCCGACGCCTTGATTTTCTTCTCTGCACATCTTGTTTTCATACTGTTCGTAGTGGAGAAGAACATGAGCGTGTTAGCTACTAGATAATCTTTCATACTCCGTTCTCTCTCTCGGTCAGTCATTTCCCGAACCGACTACGTGCCGCGTGCCCCTCGGCTTCTCTTCACATCCACGAATTCGCTCCCCAAATATCGCCATTTTATTTTGTTCCTTTGTTCATGAATAGTGCCATGCAATGTATGTACGTGCATGGTGTATGTACATACATGGCTTTAGTTTTTTTGGAGAATTGATTTTCTAGAATTTCGTTCGTTCTCATACGAACTCCGAATCCATCGATTCTTTCTCCTAAATTCATATAAATTCATTCTCTACCTCCGTATTTATTTTGTAATTTTGGATTTTATTTATTTTCTGCTATTTATTTGGTCCGTTTGCGCGTGTGTAGAATCCGACGTCGGCGCAAGCTTGGATCAACAGGAGTGCTTACCTCCAACGTCACCAAGGCGAGTCTCCTTTGACCACTTTGAACCTATGATTTTTAAATTGTGTTTTCAGTTTTCAAAGTATTATGCATTGCTAATTCGTATATAACGATAAGTTTAAAGTGTAGTTGTTAGTTAAACCCAAAATTTGCTAATGTCATCCTTGATAATTGTACCCTATACCTTTGTAACCATAGCATAGTAATTACGCAATATTATTTACAACATTGTGGAATAGTAAATGCGGTAGAATTGCTTAGACATGCTTTTGATCTTATTCAACCCTGGAGGAAAAAGCTTTATTACCCTTTATGCTTTCTTTGGAAAATGTATGACATTAGGTAATGTCAGTGTTTGGAAAATAAAATATAATGATGAAAGTATGTTTTAGACTTGGGTGGAAGGTAAGATCAGGCGGGTGCAGCTAGAGCACGAGATCATGTATTGTGTTAGTCCCGCCCAAGTCATATTAAGGACCGACGCTTGTGATTATTCAAACTGAGCACTACCGGTACAACCACATGTCCAAAATGGGAGCGGACTGCCAACTAATTAGCAAAATTTTGAGTCGGTTTTGTCATGGTTGTGTGTGCTGATTCACATGGCGCAAGAGGGGGCCAGGAAGGCGAAACCTTAGCGGGCAGAACCGAGTCAAAAGGAAGCTTTGTAAAAGCCTTGTGATGTTCTCTCCTTGATTCACACGTCAAAGGAAACGTGTGGTATATCGACGCGGCTATCATCTCTTGTGGGTCAAACCTCCACTGTACAAACCTCTGCAGAGTGTTAAAAACTATTCGAATAGCCGTGCCCACGGTCAAGGGCGAGCAAGGTGCGTTTTCACATGGTAGATTTTGGTTTTGATTTTTAAAACAGTAAATTTTGGGAACCGGGAGCAGTTGGGACTCTCGGGTAGCTTCTGGCAGCTAGAGCCAGTTGGGCAGCTAGAGCCCTATTCTGAAAACCTTGGCGGCTAGAGCCTTGATGCTAGTGGTTGGTAGCTAGAACCTCCACTAGTAATACAATTAATTTATTTATTGAAACTGCGTTTGTCAAATGTGCTTTATGAAAATTGTTTTGAACTTAAAAATTTGCTTTGTGCAAAAGAACCATATAAGCCTCATTTGTCAAAGCTATGTGTATGCATGTTTCCCAAGACTCATGAGAGTACTTTATGTACTCATGCTACACTCATAATTAAATCTCGAAGCCTTCATCGACACGGAGGACTCGACTACTTCTTCTGTGGCTTTGACGAAGGATACCGGAGTACTAGGTTGCGCTCCCACACATAAGGGCTTTGGGTATTCAAAGCCTGAGGTCTGACAGATTGGAACTTGAGTAATTTATTACTATGCTATAGTAGTGGTTTATTTATTAGTATTATTGTTAACCAATGTTCCCGGGAGAATGGTTCTAAGTGTTCTCGGGCGCATGGCCTCGAGCATTTTTGGGCACGAGGTCCCAAGTTGTGCGAAAGTTTATCCTTAATACTTTTATCCTGTTATGCTTGTTGAAAGGTAACCCGTTGTGTGTTTCTATCCATGTTGTGGGTTTCTATCCATGCAAAGGTTACTGGAATTATAAGTAATGTTGGTTTAAATTTAGAGAGAAAAATGTATAGGTAACATTCTAGGCTCAAGGTTGGCCTGAGGTGTTACATTTTTATTGACATGGATGTCACCTCACCTAACACATCATCTAACAAATCTACAAATAAAAAAGGATGGAGGGAGTCCACATATCAGTCCCTCCCAATATTCTGCTTCCGCTCTTCCTCACCCATCTTCTCTCCCCTCTCTCTCCCTCTTGCTTGAGGCCTTCTCCTCTTCTCTCCCTCCCTCCCTAGGATCTAATCCCCGTGGCCTCGAGCTCCGCCATAGACCGCAAGCAACTCCCTCTCACAGATCTCCCTCCCGCCGTAGGATCTCTTCCCCATGGCCTCTAGTTCACCTTGAGCAGCACATCGATGTTGCTTGTTCACTATGGTCCTCGAGCGCTACGCCTTCGGCGAGTGTTCTCTGGTGGCCTCCGCGGTGTTTGAGGTCGGCTTAGGCTTGTGAGAGACGTGGAGAGAGAGAGAGAGAGAGAGAGAGAGAGAGAGAAAGGAGAGGAATAAGAAGGGTCTACTGGCTGACATGTGGGCCCCACCTAACTCAGCTAGAGACTATTGCATTGGTTGCCACATCAGCAAAACCACCTTCACATCACATGAAAACTGGGGTGCAAAGGGATGAAGGGGATAAAGTGGACGGTTTCGAGAGTTCGAGGTTGCAAAGTGAATGGTTTTTAAAAATCGAACCGATACCAGAGTTTATGGTTGAAAAGTGGACTTTTTGCTTGTTATATTAAGCAGCATATGCATTATAGCCTCTAAATTATAGCGATGCATTTTCTTAGGAACAAATTAACATACAAATTATGTATGACTTCATGACATGTTAAGCTGACCAAAAGTATTTCAATGTTTTTTTAAAGATGAATTTTAATCGATCGTTACTATCAGCTAGCTGCAGTTAGTAGATTTTATAGCTAGGCACTTCTGTTCCATTTGAATCATTTGCCCTTTTGCCATGGCTTCTGCCTAGCTCTACCTCTCGATTACAAATTAAAATGGTTATTAATTTGAGAGTAGATAATATATCATTACTTCGTAAACAGTAGTGCTTTGTGCTGATGTGTACGTACGTACGTACTCATCCATTTGTTTTCTTTTTATCGTTGCTAATTGGAGTTATTGCATAAACAATTCCGGAAAAGTGACACCCATATCGATCAATTCAGTATAAACCTTACGATGGTGCCTTTTCTAAGCCTGGGTGTACCTACACCCATTAGCCGCAGTTTGTTTATTTGCGCTGTAAAAAAGATATGAAAAAACCTTATGGATATCCTCAAAATTTCATGGCCGTAGGGTACCATTCATGAGAGAGAGAAAAAAGAGAAGGCTTCGGCAAATATTATTTCACATGTATTTCGTACCTCTTTTTTTGTACGTGCCACATGTTATCGAGTTTGGTACCGAAATTTTGTGTGTGTCATTGTACCTTGATGTACTACATCCATGAATTTTTTTGAGTTGTTTATGTACATTTCTAGCGCTACAAAATCATGTCCAAACTTAACCGGTGTAGGGTGTCTCATGCTTAACATCATCTTTACCGAAAAAAAAAACATTACTCCCCACTCCCCACCCCACCCCGCCTAATTTAGGTACATTTGTTTTTAAAAGTTGCCTTTTCTTAATGCAAGTTCGTTGAGGTAATCAAGAGTGTAATTCTCGCAATCTTTCCACTATCTATCGAACTAGTACTATTAATAAAGTTGAGTTGTTGTAATATATACTATTTAATTATTTTTAGATGTAGTACCTTACCGGTCTGTGTGCATAGATGTTTGGATTTATTTTGCGAAACAGGTGAAGTAATTGTGATTTTTTAGAACTAAACGGAAGAAATAAATAGGTGTATGAGAAACAAACATAGATTCTTCCTAAATGATCAAAATAGCAGTCACTCGATTATTTACTTGACAAGTAGACGTACATGTGGGTTCCATGTTATAAAAAAATCAGCAAAGAGTTTCTTGTCACCCAAAATTACTCATATTATTCTAATTAAAAGTGTGACACTAAAATTATAAAATATAAAGAAAACATGATAAATCAGTCAAACTATTATTTAGTTCTTACGATATAAGAAACATAATTTTCAGTTTATGGCACAAAATAAATTTTAAGACTTGTAGATATTATAAAGATTTTCTTTTGAACGGAAATAGTAGGGGAAACCCTTCAGTGTACATATTATAAAGAATTCTCATCATAACGAAAAGGTTTCTCCAAATAGGAGGATAAGACAAAAATAATAATAATTTGACTGCCAAATAGGGGTGAATGAAGTAGTCATTGTGAGGTGTGAGATCAATATCAAGACAATGAAGATAACAAATATGTACATTTCATGAACTGAATTGTAAAACAATTACATTGCATAATTTATTTGAGCGAAAACCACAGGGAAAGCTTCGACGGTAAATACATTACATATATAATTCACAATGTCCTTTTTTCAAATATCGGTGTTAAATTACGGAGAGCTGTTGATGGGGCATCTGATGTGATTAACACACATGCAGGAACAAATTGTAATCACTCAACAAAACCTCGTATAGTGGGACTATCCTATGGACACTTTATGATTTGTCTCTACAAAATGACATTTATCGGCAGTTTAGAAATTGCCTTAAACATATAGACACTATTGAAGTCTTTGAGGCATTCTATAAATTGTCAAAACAAAAATCCTTTAGAGTCATCGGTACTTTTTTTTCCCACAAGATCATGAGTTCGATATTGGTTGCTGCAGAAAACATATGTTTATGTTTTCTACTGTTACTAAATGATACAAGAGACAAAATTACGAGTAATTGTCACTTATTAACACTAACCAATACCCATCAACACTAATTATGAATAATTATCGTTTATCAATGCTAAACTTGCACTAACGATCACTAAGTAACACTACCACATGCTAATTATCACTAATCATTGCTAATTGTCCCTAATGGTCATGATTAATTCAGCCTGGACGTGTTCATCTGCCCAAAATTCGTGTATCTCGCATTTAGCATAAAAGTATAATATTCCTCTGGCTAGATCGTGGGCTATCACATTCACATCCCATCCCATCCCACGCTTGGACGACTATATGACCGGAAGTGGGAGTCCGGCCGTGGGGGGCACGGAAAAGAGTCAAGTCGCCCAGCAAACACTACCTAATTGTCTCTATATATAGTGCATTTATGAATATGAAATGCAGAGACGTTTTAGCAATAGAGTTAGACACTTACGTGGAATTTTGAAAAGTGTCACTATAATTATATAGAGATGGAAAAGATGACTTGTGTCGTTTATAAGAAATACACATCTACACGAGGAAAGATGTTTGTGTCGTAGTTCACGACAACTATTGTGTTTTGTCAATCAACGGGTTAGACTTTGGACAGTTCTATACTAATTACCATCCGAAGAAACGGCCAAGAAGGAACTACTGACGAAAGGTGAATATTTGAAAGTTCTACAAAAATTTAACGTCCATAGTTGCCTGGATAATGACAAGCTGACCTTGTCTCGATAGTAGACTACATTTTCTTATAAGGTTATAATGAAAAAAGTTGGTTCGATTGAACAGTAGCTTTAGCCCAGCAACGAAGTTGACTGTTCAACCAGATGGCTCGGCGGATTTTGAGAAATACGATCTAATCTAGTTAATTTGTGGCGGTGAACTTTCTCTTTCAGTCTCAACTATGGATTAACTACACAAAAAAGAAATCATTATGTCACAATCATTAACCAACATCTGGATTACATCAGCCTTTTATTCTTCTTACTTACTTTCCCATCGATCCTCTTATGTTCATTATAAGTTTGTTAGCACAGAAAATTGAGAGAGTACTAATGCACGTCAAGGAAATTGGTCAGCGTCGGGTGCAGCAAAATAATTCGGGTGGCAACTCATGGAATACACGCGCAAGACATTTCGTTTGGCGTGATTGTAACTTATATAATGCTTTTGTCTGAATTAATAGCAGCGGTCATAATTTGTAGCAT
This sequence comes from Ampelocalamus luodianensis, assembly GCA_036346255.1. Lineage (NCBI taxonomy): Eukaryota > Viridiplantae > Streptophyta > Magnoliopsida > Poales > Poaceae > Ampelocalamus > Ampelocalamus luodianensis. The sequence goes on from CM070626.1 coordinate 40,195,233, forward strand.
TCCACACACGCCCTAAAGAAAAGAAAATTGGTAGCATTCCATTTACGCTACTTCTCTTTGGACTAATTTATGGCTTCTTTTTCTTTCTTTATTCATATATGTACGATGTAGATACCTATAGCTAGCCCGGTTGTGAATGTCTTAGCCGATGACATGCACTAACCACGGAGCAGTACATGTTTGGTGGCTTGGAAGTCCATGGGATCGGTGTAGCCCTTTCACGGTTTCACCAGAGTATCGAATCTACAAGAACGGCTTCAAATGTTCACTCCGGTCTAACACGGAGCCTGAAATACCATTAAACTATACTAACTATTAATTTTAACATTAATTAATAGTAAATTATAACAAACATATCAGTGATAAAACTCATCCACATGTCACATCAACACGAGCACAACGATAAGACAATCGTAGATAATTAATTTCTAGGAATCATAGCAAGATAATAAACCAAGATTTACGCAAACCAATCACATAAAGGCTATTAAATGAGTAATCAACTCTAACCTATCATCTATGCCTAAGTAATGTCCTAATTATAAATCATCTTGCTAATAAAGTGTATCATGGTCAATATTTCAAGTATTTGAATGTATGGCATGGTTCTAAGTGCACTACCCCTTCCCATGTGCAACATCGTCAACATTCACCTAAAATCAACAATAGAGCAAGAGTGAGTCCACAACTCAGCAAGTACAATAATAAACATTGAACAATGATCAATTCAATCATAAACATTATCATCATCAACATTACTATTTATTCATCTTTCTTCTCATACTCAAGTCTCAATTTGTTTTATCATTAAATGCAGGGTGTCTCTACACTACATGTCCGCATACAACTTCTTTCGCGTATATCGGTATAGCGTGAGTGAACACTCGCGACAATATTCACTCTCAAGTCCGTCTTCCAAAAGGATCGGGGACCTCCTCCACTCCCATGAAGTCTCTACCAACAAGGTAGATATGTGATCACCATGATGACCTTCTCTTAATGCAATGATGCTTATGAATGCTCAAGTCAACATAAGTTCGTCAATAATACCATCATCCAACATTGTTGCATTCATCAATTCAATTAATATCATGACCATTCATATTGTTTGCAATTAAATAAGATAAAAACATAAACAATATAATGGTAATGAGTGATAAGGATACAACGATCTACAACCGATTACTGTCTACCATGCACTTGCTCTTTATCCCCTTAGAGCTGGATAGCGAAGTGGCGGCAAGGCATCAGAGGCCACACTCCCAGGACAAATATGGAAAGACACAACTCAAAATCACAACATCACAGCACTCACACTTTACAATTATCGTCCTAGCACGTTTACGCCAAACCGACCCAATTGGTCAAAAACTTCTCGACGCACTACCTGCTATCCCAGTAGTAAAAAGACTTTAATTTATTCATCCAAACTCCAAATTCAACTAACCAAGACTTTCTGGAATCCTCACGAAAAGTACTAACTCCCTTGTTATGAAGAACCTCTGATTCTACGGTTTTCTACCCCGTTTCTTTCCCCGAAGACTATCCCAGAATCTATCAGGATAGTCCGCTTCACAATTTTATATCTTTAATTCTAAAACTTGAAAAATATATAAATGATACAAGTTCTGAAAACTACACAAAATTTCCTAAATTATTTAAGTTATCACCACATTTTAATTTTGTCATCTACTAGATGAAACCAACATATCTTCACAACATCTGCCAGCTAAGTCCAAATTCTGGACAACGTACTTCTTGAGGCTGTAACTTTTCTCTCGCTACTCCGATTCTAATGATCCAGATCTCTTCCTTAAAAGCTAATGAGATTATATAACTTTTCTCTAATTGGACCAAGCTCTGAATCCGAGCTTAAATAACCCGAATAGCCCCCACAACGTTCTGCGTCTAATCTCGATGAATTAGGGCATACTGAAAAATAATCTTACCCTAAGCAAAATGATCTATAACCTTAATAATGACTAAACCATGGAAAATCCTAATAATTAATAGACGTTAACCTTAAAGAACGTGAAGGATCATGAAAACCCCACGAATTTCCACCTCTTTTCCTTCCTTCCCTTCTTCATCCCATTGTTTCCTTCTTCCTTGCTAACCTTCCTCTTCCCATTGGCAATAGCCACCCAGGCAGTAGGGTGGTGCAGCATGGTAATGGTGGCGGCGGGGAGGAGGCAACGGAAAGGCGACGCCCTAGGGCAGGGGCAGGGGAGGAGTGCGATAGGGAGCGGGTGGCGGCTAGGGTTTGGGGAGCACAAGGGGCACCATTGGGGTCCTATTCAAAGGCCAAGGGGCTAGAGGGTTGTGACTTGCACGTGGTAGGCTTGGAAACAACTGGTATTGAATTTGATTCAGAATGCACTTTGAATTCGAGTCGGTTTTCCACTTTCTTTGTGTGTAGTGAACCTTTCGGAGGTCATAACATTCTCTCTCGAACTCGAAATGGATTGACTTGTTTTTCCCCGTTTATCTAACTCATCGTACTTCAATTTTCTATTGGAGGGGCATTTCTATAAATACCATCTTCATTGCCAAAATTGCTTTGGAAGTTGACTCAATTGCGGATTTTGATTCTCTGTGCATCCTGCCTTGCGGGCCCCATATCTCGCAAGTTGGAACTCCAACTTAGGTCAATGAGAACTTTAAATTGGACTACACAAAGACATCTACAACTTTGTAGTTATGAGGTTTTCCATTCGAAGCCGTTCTAGTCACGAAAATCATGTTGCAAGATGATGACAAATTTTGTCCCGTTTCTTGGTGAGGCAAATAAGGATTCTCTCAATCTCCTTATATTCTCTTTAAATAAACGGGATATTACATTCTACCTCCTTAAAAGAATTCGACCCCGAATTCAACTCTTACCATTCTACTCGAAAGAACACCAGAACTGGAATCAACAATCATTAATACATACCCGATGTGAACCACTCTGGGTATTGCTCGCGCATGCGAGACTCTAACTCCCAAGTTGCTTCCCGCCTGGTTTGACGCGACAACAACAACTTTACATACTTCAACACCTTATGCCTCAATACTCTCTCTGACCTCTCCAAGTACCCGTACCGGATGGAACTAGAAGGTATGGTCTTACTCATTGGCCAACAGCTCTAACCAAAACTCATGCTCCGGATCTCTCAAGTACTCTCTCAACACCGAGTCATACAAGACGTTGTGTACCCCGCGTTTGGACTCGAGACGGTCCTAGCAATACGCCATCTTCCAAATCCCCGCAATTATCACGAATGATCCAACATACCTGGGCTAAACCTCCCTTTGGTACCAAACTACACAACCTGCACAAATCACACAAAAGTTTGATTATCTCTCTCAATCAATCACTTCACCTTTGCAAGGAGCATTTCCTTTAACATGAGACGCAAAAACAACTAGCCTTAAACCAACCCTCTTACAAAAAAAACCCAACTGAAAAACGAAGGATTCCCATCGCAACCATGCATTACCAACTCCTCTCTAAAAGAGTCAAATCCAAAATCGAAGACTCATCGCGGAAACTTTTCCACTTTCTAAGTAGACCGTTTGTCAATAAACACCACATAAGCCAAATGCAAAATCACTCGAATGTCCAACAACCATTTCCTCTTTCTTTCTTAACCGGAAAAGACTACGCACCAACATAAAGCAACTCAATTTGCAACTAGCATCCGCCATAAACACAAAGCTCAAACAAGATCCAAGAGAGTATTTCACTACTCGAGAAACCACCCTTTTTCCTCAATCGTCATTTTAGGAATAAACTTTCTTTTAAATCCTGGGATTCCAAAATCACCGTATAACACACTAACTCATTTATCTTAGATTAGCAACCTCAAAGTTATGCTCAAACCGAACACAACATCCACACCTTTATAGAGACTCTACCAATCCACAATAACATACTCTAGCCAATTCCTCTACTAAATGAATTACTTTGATAAATAATTCCGAATGCACCTCATTATAGAATTCACCTAGAATCTTCACTACCTCAATTATCTAAGGCTAAACACCTTAAATCTCATGTTCACACATTTACCACAACTAAAGAAATCCTATTAGAGATCACCACAACTCTCAGAACCCAACTTGTTCTATTTTTTTTCACCTAATCATGGGCAACCAAAGTTCTACCATAAAAATGCAAAGCCCAAATTGAACCACCAAGACTCTTACAATGAACTTCTGGTATAATTGATAGGAAATCCTTACATTCGATGACTAAAATTCCCACCATCTAAACAATATCATCAATCATTAATATCACATTCCTCACTAATCAATTAACTGCCCAAAAATGATTAACTTCACCAATCTTAGACCCTCACTAAACCACACCATTTAATTTCACCTACACAACCTTGCAAATTACACAATCGCAATACCCTAACTATTTGATAATTCTAATATTCCACCAACATGAACAAATGCTCCTAGATCACCATTCACTATAGGTTCTACTAGTTGTAACAATATTATCAGTTTTGCCCCAACGACCATCATTCCTTTTAGATCAAATTCTCTACAAGATTTATGTCATGAAATCAATTCATCCTCCAATGCTCCTCAAATAAATTGCAACCCAAGGTCTCAGAACAACATATACTTGACCACTACTAATCAGTTGCCACCATACACACTATAAGGTTTTGTAAAATAAATCAATTATTCCTTTCTAAAGAGAAGATTCATTTCTAAAAAGAAGAGACAAATAAAAATAACTTTAAGCGCATAGAAAATGTTTACTACTTGCAGTAAACACAAGACCAAGGGAAATTGTAATATCCCGTTTAAACATAAAATAAATAAGTAATTAGTACTGAAATTAAATAGAATTAGAGAAGGTATTGGAAGTTTTAGAGCAGTGTTTTTGCTTTTATTGGAGAACCTAGGCCGTAGGCTTTCGGCCCACGTTGTTTGGCCCAAGTGTGAAGCTGGTTTAAGAAGGAGCAACCAAACCCTAAACACCTTTTACTGTAGCATGTGGCTACTGTTGCACCATCGTTATTGTAGTGCATCCTCCCCCTACTGCCACCCCCTCCACGCCGCCCTCCTTGGCCAAGCCATGTCGCTCCCTTGCTGCCCTTGCTACCACCAGAGAAGAAGAAGAGGAGGGAAGAAGAAGAAAGGAAGGGAAAAAAGAGGAGGTTCTCATGGGGGAATTTAGCGGGTTTCAGCGAGGTAATCATGGGTGTTTTCATTTTTCCATGATTTAGAGTAATTCTTGTCTATACGTTTGATTTCGGATAGTAGATCGGGTGTAGACATATTGTAGTGCGCTGTAGATTTGAACCATGTAATTGCGAAATTTTATTTGGTCACCAACTAGAGATTTGTGGGAAATTTTGTTAGGTTTCAGTAGGATCTAAGATTGCATTATTTGGAGTTGTATATTTCAAGTTATGATTTTTGCAATGCCACTGTCCAGAACCTCTGTCAGGTTATAGCAGTTGTGGTATTAAATAGATTGAAAATAGATAACGGCTGAATCAAGGATGTTGCCCAAAACGACTTCTGTAGGTAATTCAATTAGCTTTCAGGCTTGTTAAAGAACGCTATTTTTGGATCTTCAAAATGAAAGTTATGTATGTTTCAATCTTACTGTCCAGAATGTCTGTCAGTTTCTGACAGTTGTTTTGATCTGTGTGCTAAAATTTGTTAAAGGTAAAATCTGAAAATCTGGCCAACTAGACTTCAATATACATTTTTGTAAGATTTCCAGAGAGACTAAGAATGCATTTTTATGATAATCCAAATGGGAGCTATGCAATTTAGAAGGTTGATGTCCAGAACTGAGTTATTGCTAGTTCGTCGTTCCGCTTGAGTAAATTAAATATTTGAAGTATGGGTTTTTGGGAGTGCGCTTTAGAGCATTGCGATTAGTGTTGTTTCCTCTAGTCAAATCTTATTTTGAGTAAATTACTTATTATAGGAGGAGTGACCTTGGGATAAGTTGCAACTTCTTTACCATCCAACGTGTTGCAACGCAAAGGCAAGTACAAGTTGGATTGTCTTGTATGAATGTTGTTCGATCTGGTTATATGTTTATGACATGATTACTTCTTGTGAATTATGTTTATTTCCATTCTTTACATGATTCTATTCATTGGTAATATCAAATTGTTGCTATGATAGAATGCATTCATTTCATTTCCTTCATTTCAATCATTCATGCCTCACCCACGAGAGTGGGTATTGAGAGTCCCATCATTCTAATATGGGCAAGTTCCATCATTCCAATATGGGCAACTAGATCCCCGTAAGAAAGATTCTTCATACGGTGCCTGTGAACACCAACGGGTGTATCACTGGCTATACCAGTATATACAGAAGAGAAATGGATGTCATTTTCATACTTGCATCAAGTGCATAGCGTTTTCTTATGTATTTAATATATTGAGAATGGTCTGTCTTTGATTCGATGTTTTCTATGTTATTCAATTGTATTTGCTGAGTCATAGACTTGCTCTTGTCAATTTTGTTTTTAGGTGATCTTTGAGGACGACATATTTTGGGAGGAAGTAGACCACTTGGAGAAATTCACTTTTTCACTGATCTCACCATTTTGTTAATAATTCGGTGGCTACCTGTCATTTGAGAACTTTGGATTGTAATAACTGGTTCCATGGTGTTTTATTGTTTGTCCTTAAGCTGTACTTATGCTAGTTGATGGTTGAAACCTTTCTAGACATATTTATGACATTGTTCTTCTTGAATGAAATGTTATAAGTTGAAAATTAGGGAATACATGCTTGCTGAAATTTAGATTAACTAAGCTAATAGTATCTTTTTGTGATGAAGTTTAGCTATCTTTTGTTGTTGATTTGTTGTAAATAATTTATAGTGTTGATTGATGTTAGAAGTTTAGGTTGCATCTTGGCTTTCACATAGTCATGGTGTGACAGAAATAGTCACCACCGCCCCCACCGCCCTACTCCCGCACCTACGCACCCACCCGAGCCGACCGAGCTCCACTCCACCATGGCCGGCCACTGCTCCCATTTGTGTTTCTTTGCACACGTGGCATGAAAATCAATTTTGTCTGACGCATAATGCTCCCACTAACCTCAACCACATTGTCATACCATCAATTGCCCGCCACCATCATCACATGCAATCAATTTTATGTTTTCCCCGTCGCCATTCATGTTAACCTAAAACTGTCCCCTTTTTCCCATGGTGTTCCCTATCAATTCGAGCACCGCCTTTGTGCTATAAAGTGAGCACCACGTGTTCCCATCTCCCCTCTTCGATTTGCCCCAAGCCTCAACACCTAACTCTCCACCATTTGCTCAGAACATGTGATGCCACCCGTCATCTTCTCCAAGTCTGGCCAAGACGTCTTCGCATTGATCTTCTTCTCTGGTGATCCTCTGACCAAACCAATCGCGTCACGTCATGTTCTCGGTACTCCTCTTCCCATCCTCCACCTCAATTCGGTTTTTCCCTTGCCGAGGAGCTCCGCCGCCATGAGTTCACCATACCTACTGCTAGCCACCATGGCCGCACTTCCTCGATCACTCTCGAGCCGAATCGATCAGTCCACTACCTTTCCCATGCCATGCATGTGCCTATCCTCCCTTCGTCTCTCGCCGGCCGCCATTAGAGCGTTGCCGCCCGCATCAACCGCCGCCACCGTGCGCCTCCATGGCTATCGCAGGCCACCTCCCGCCGTGCAGCCACCTTCCACAGCTTCCTCTTGAGGTCGGCGACCCATTTTGGGTGTCGCCGTCGGCCATCGGACCACCCCTCGCCGGCGCTACCGCCTAGCCTAGAACTTCCGTCCTCCTTTGTTTCTCCTCTACATTGTTTCTTCTTGTTAGCCATTGAGTCTCGAGCAAGTGGAGCCCACATGTCAAGGTCTAAAAGAAAATCAAAATTTTGAAAAAGAATATTCTAGGGAATATTCCCCTGCTTCTCAATTTCCTAGAATTTCATTGTTTGGTAATCTTCCATGTGTTCGTTCTCCTTCATCCCATTTTGTCAATTCTTGTTCCTAAATTCATATAAATTCATAATATTTCTTTTAGTGCTGATTTGATAATTTTTGGATTTTATTTGGATTTATTGTATTTATTTGTCCCATTTTGCGTGTATTGAATCCGACGTTGCCGAAGCCAAGCTTGGATCAGCCTGCCATCTGTAAGAGTATTACCATCCTTCAACGAAGGCAAGTCATAGACCTTTGATCATGTTGTACCCATTTTTACAAAATTATATTGTTTTATATCAAATACAATGCTGATTTTATATCAACTGTTTTTGGGAGTAGACAAATACCTATTCGATAGTTTGACACTTTGATATTTTGTGAATACCATGTTTCCTTTGAAACCCTAGAAATGGATAGTTTTAGTTGGACATATTTTATTACCAACATGGGAAAGCGTAAATATGCTTTGTCGTGCTTTAGTTGTACGATGGGTCCTTCAAAATGATTCATCATGAAAATTTGATTTAATAAAATATGAAATTGTGACATGGCCACTGTTATTAAAATTTGTTATTCCATGGCAAGGGTTGCCATTTGGCAATGTTGAACAAAAATGACTTCATACTCAAGCGAATGATCGTGCAGTAAAGGGGTGGATTTGGGATGTGGTTGCCTCACCTGAGTAATCACTAAGAACTTAACTTGGTGCGTCATTGATCTAGGCTTTACCGTACAACCACATGCCCAGTATGGGATGAACCTGGCTAATTAATTAGCAAATTTTGATTTGATTCTGTTTGGATTGATGTTTGGCGCAAGAGGGGACCAGGTGACGAAACCTTAACGAGCAGAACTGGGTTAAGACAGAGCTTTTTAAAGACCTTGTAATAATCACTTAGTCGCACACCTATGGATGTGTGTGAAACGAATATTAAAAGTCGATTATTTCTTGTGGGTCAAGCTATACAACCTCTGTAGAGTGTAAAACTATTCGAATAGCTGTGTCCTGGTCATGGACAATGCATTGTGATTTCACACTAGGGGTAGAGTTTTTCTTAAAATATTGGATGGGTGGTTGGTTGGGAAGTAAGAGGGAGGTTCACCGGTTGTTTCAATGCAATTGTCTACTTTATTTATATAATCTTTTCAATTATGCTTTTAAATCTATTTACTGTATTTATTATCAATATTGCTTTCTGCAAAATAACCATAGTGCTATTCCTTGTTCAAGCCTTGCATGAATACTATTTGTATACATTTTCCTATGACTTGCTCAGTACTTTATGTACTCACGGCTTCATGCCATTGTTGATCAGTTGCTGAGGAAGAATCCAAGAATCCACAATTCAATGAGGAGAAGTTTAAAGACAGTGTGAACTAGGATGAGTTCCCTACTCGATTGCCTGTGGGCATGTCGGATGGCCACCACAAGTTATCTTTTTTCGCTGCAAGAGCTCTATTGGTATTTCAAGCCCTGCGTTGCAAACTATGTAAACTTTGACCTTAAGGTCTGCTGCTTCTATTTAAAAATAATTTGCTTATTTTTTAGCAGCTTCATCATATGGGTACGATTTCATATGTTGCCGCTGTGTGAACTAGCTACTAATCATGGGACTAGTTCAAAATACACAGAGGGTCCAGATTTGTATGTTCACGTCCCAACAGGTCCAGAATGGTCAAGGAAGTCCGGTGCCATCATGATGGAAGGTGCTGCGTTGGGTGACTCGAACCACAGGAAGTGAAGTGGCAGTTCGACAGCATCAAAAGCTAGAGGAACTTGCTGGTTGGGCCAGTAGGCACTTGGAGAAGAGTGTGTTCATGGTGAAGACACGTGATGAGTAATGGAGGAGAAATCTTGACCGGTTCATGGTCAAGTGGTGGCTTCTGAAAGATGGGTGATATCTCCTTGGGGAAGCTAGCTATTGTAATTATGGATTCTCACTGTGAGAAGGAGTGGATGGCATGGGGCTCGGTGATAGATTTCGAACGCATCCAAGAATGTGTGATTTTGAGTTCGCATGAGAGAGTTCTGATTGGTTTTGTAAGCGAGTATCAGGTTTAGCCGAAATTGTGTTAATAGGTTGTAAGTGTTGAGTGGGTGAGTAAATTTTGTAGCCCATCACTAGGTTAGGGTTTGGAGATGCGGTGGTTAGCTTGGCCACTACTATAAACGAAGAGGAGAAGATGGTTTAGGGGCTAAGCCTTGGGGATAGAGATGAGGAGAGGTTAGGTTTTTCTTGAAGAGAACTCTATGGAGAGATTGCGAGGCTCTTGTATGTGAGTTTTTTTGAATCCCTAGGTTTAGTGTGTTTCTAGAGAGTGATTGTCGGACCCGGGAGTAACACCCCCAAATCCTCTGTGTATTCTACACTAGTCCATAAAACAGTAGCTAGTATGCATAGTAAATAAATATGGTAACATCCATAATTTGCACAACTTTGTTAATAAATATCAGAGTATATTACAAGAAAGGCTTAAAATCCAATAATAAAGAATACAGCGGAAGACGAAGAAGAAATAGTAGAGCTCAGCTAATCTGCCACAGGCAATCGACTAGGGAAGCGGCCTAGTCGTCGAGATCCACACCGGTAGTGAAGTCCTTCTCCTTTGAACAATATTTTATTAAGAAAGGGTGAGCACAATAATGTACTCCATAGGTTACACCCAATAATAGAATTATAATGCATGCAGGTATAATGAAGGAAGGCTCAAATGGCTGAATTTGCATAAAGCGGTATTTTCAGTTTAAATATTTTACTAAGATCAAAAGCAGTTATTCTATAGCTAAAATCAGTTTCTGATTTGAAATTGTCTGGTTTTATAGTAGGATAATGTCCATATATTTCTAGTAAAGGATACCCTCCTATCACATGGCTAACCGCCTAATTTCCTAATTGGATAAACTATCCAAGATCATTTGATAAAATCTTTTGAAATCAAAACTAAAGTCTAACTTTGAGTAGCTTTACTCAGCATGTCCATGATTGTGGACACTGCTATTCGAATAGTTTCACTCTGCAGAGGTTGTACAACTTTACCCACAAGAGATAATCAATTTTTAATATCCGTCTCACACACTTCTGTAGGTGTGCGACTAATTGATTATCACGAGACTTTTACAATGCTCCATCCCAAAGTAGTCATGCCTACTAAGGTTTCACTTCCATTGGGCTAACCACCCACTAGAAACCCCCTCTTGCGCTAAGTGGGAATACTGTCTAACCTACACCCACACATCAAAATAGCACAACTAATAGTGGGACGTTGCAACTTATTTAGCCCAGTCTGTCCCATTCCAGACTTGTGGTAGTACGGTGGAGGTTTGCAAGATACGGCTCGAAGACCGGTCCTTAACTAACTTGAGCGACCTCCAAAATAACCTTTGGCCCTCAACCCTTCACTAAATTGAGCCTACGCATAAACCTGCACCCACCAACTATCCATTTCGTCCAAGTCCAAATCAGTTTTTAATTTAATTTAATTTTTCAAATTATTTGTAAACTTTCATGACACACCAATGCCAAGGATACAATTTAAACAATATTTGATTTTTGGCTGTAAATTCCCAAATCAAATATTTTAGTTTTAAGCATGGCTAAGCTTAATTTTTCACAAAATATTCTAGTTCATACTATTGCATAAACTAGATTTTCATCTAAGATGTCAAGTTATGCTTAATTCAATGTCAAAATTGGCTATACAATGGAATTAGGAATATCTGTAATTTAAAATAGCAATTTAAATTAACTTGAATACAAATAAGCGTGTAATAATAATTTGAAATAGAATTTAAATAATTTGAAATAATGGGATCAAATATTATCAAAGATGTAACTTGCCTTGCTCAAATAATTGTTGTTATGAAACAACGTCGAAATTTGACTCTCCAACGTCGTCGAAATCTATACGCGAAACTAAGCTAAATTCAAATAAAATAAAAATAAACTCCAAATTAAATAATTTAGGTTCTAGGAGATAGATGTTGAATTTATATGAATTTAGAAATTTGAATCACCTGAATCGGAGCTCAGACGAAGGAGAACAGGCTCCTAGAAGATTCCAATTCACATGAATTGATAGAATTGAAATTTCAAAATTTATTGATTTATTTTCCTAAAGGAAAACATTTTTACCGCATCAACATGATGTCAGCGAGAGGATTTTGATTTTCTGGCCAAATTGTTTTTCTGAAGAAAAAAGGAAATACCCTAGGGCCGGAATTGACTGGGTAACTTGTGGTGGCCACATGGGCTTTTGGCACTGAGGTGGCCACGCGTGGTAGCGAGGTCACATGATGTGGCGGGCGGCGCACGGTGACCGGTGGTCACCGGCGTTTGGTGGTGCGGTTGTCGGGCTATGAGGACACCAATAGATAGAAGGAGAGACGTGGAGCATGGTGCTCACCTTCATGGCATCTAGGCACAGACGAATGTATAGCAGCGAGGGCGGCAGTGATAGCGCATGCAGCTCGACGGTGGCGCGGTGGTTCCAATGGTGCTCCAGCGAGGTAGAAGGGCGCACCAGGTAGAACGTGATGAGGACAACGTCGGCGGAGAGTCACTTGCGGCTAGGGTGAAGGAAGGTGGATTCTAGCGAGGTAGAAGCGAGAGAGGAGGGAGAATTGGGGGAGGAGATGAGGGAGAGTAGGGACACGGGATGCTGCTATTTATAGGGGCAGAGGAAGAATGGTGGAGGAGATCAACGTGGCGTGGATCGTGGTAGCCATGGCACGATCTCGGCGAAAATGTGTGCGTGAATGAGGGTAAATGGCCAAAAATAGGGGCGGCGTGATGTAGGCGTTTCAATGCTCATGAATGCGTGAGAAAAGTGGGAGAGAATCATGGGTTTGAGGAGCTCCTGGTTTGGTCATGGTGGCTGCGAATGGAGAAGAAAAGCATATGAAGAAGAAGGGGAAAGGAAGGACGAGGCTGGCGCGTGGGGTCCAGGCGGCAGTGAGAGAAGGGAGATGGGCTGGTAGCCAGGTGAAGTCGGTCGAGAAGAAAAGGAAAACAGGCCGTGGGAAAAGAGTTTCAGCCCAAGGGAAAAAGGGAAATTAAATTCATTTTCAATTTTAGAAAATGCAACAAATCAAATAGGCTTTTAGAAAATACCAAATAAAGTTCACAAATTCTAGAAAAATTCACAGAAATTCTATGAATTATTTTGAACCTAACAAAATTATTTCCAACTTAACATTGGCTTTTAATTTTGCACATAAATTATTTTTAATTTTGAGAAAATAGGAAAAACTTTTTTAAAATCTAAAATAATTAAGAAAATAATTAAAATTTTCCTTTTCACTTTAAATCCAAGAAAATCCATAAAACTCAATAGATTTTCCTTTTTGACTTTTAAAAACTAGGAAATTCAAGAAAAGCAAGAAAACTCTTTTAAAAACTCAGAAAACCTGATAAAATAATAAATTTATTAATTTTATTTTGGTAATAGAACTTTGGGATATTACGGTGATTTGTAAAATCATACACCCCCAATCAAATACAACGAAAGTTTCAAATATCTTGTGTTCATGAGCATGATTTTGATCTTTTCTTTGTGTTTGGTTTGCAATTGTTTTTTATCTTTCCCTCTTTGGTTTTGCCTTTTGTTTTGGTTGTGCAATTATGGTAAGTGATGGAATAGCTTGTGCTTGCTCAGATCCATCCTCCTAGTGCTCATAGTTTGCGTGTTTATCGGTTTTCTCTCTCTTGTTGGAAGTTGGTTCAAACTTTGCTTGTGGATCAACCATGTGAAATTTGGATTTTGATATGCTTTTATTGTGCTATGAATCACTATAAAAAGAAACATCATGTAGAGCTATTTTATTGTATAGTAGAGACATACTTTTTTGTCTCTATATGATTTTAAAGACATATTTCAAAGTGCCACAATGTTGCCTCTACATCTACTATCGGTACAAACGAAGAGACACTTATTGATATGTCTTTACGTCCTATAAGACAATTTGTAAAGGCGCTATATTAAATCTCTATACTCTCAACCACCCTTTGGCAAAAGAAAAAAAATCATGAAAATATGTTAGAACCAATCCTCGAACTCGGGACCTTGTGGAAAAACAACTAGCCATACTAACCAATTATAATATCGTGTTTAACCGGAGAAGTAAATGATGAATTGGGAAAAATTATTAAAAGGGATTTGGGCCATGATATTTGGATTTCAGAATTTGGAGTTTACATGTTAGGCCCATGAGGTGGAAGGGGGGAGAAAGTTGATGGGCCCAAGGCCCATCCCCAACCGAGTTCGAGGTGGACTTGGCCAGGGGGAGGGGCTGGCTACCCAAGTCCTAGCTGCCCCTCTGCCCACCCCCTGCTACTGCCCAGCCTCCAACCCTGCCGCCCCTCTTCCCTGCTATCATGTGCCCCTGCCCCCGGCCGTCGGCACCCTTCCACTCTGGTGTAGTCCCTACTGCCCTAGTGCTGTCGTGTTGCAGAGGTCCAGTAAGGAGGATCTGAGAGCTAGCAAGAAGGAAGGAGGGAACAAGTGGAACGAAGGAGAAGGGAAGGGGGAGGAAGCTAGGGTTTGTGCACTTCGCGATCGTTCTTCATCGAATTGAATGGGTATGATCTGGTTAACCATAGATTGATCTTAGATTAATGTTTATTCATGTTGTAGTTTGGTTTAGTCGCGGGTGTTAGACGTTTTGTGATGCCCTAGTTTGCTAAATTGTACTACAGAACCTTAGAGGCGGATTTTGGGGTATCTCTGTCCAGAATAATGTTTTTGCCTAGTTAGGAAAGGTATAGATTATTTCCTTAGCTTTTCAGTAAGCTCACGATAATGGAATTTGGTAAAGTTAGTAAAACCTTATGGCCTCGGAGTACTGTTGTCCAAAACTCTGTCGCCAATGACAGCAATTATAGAGATCGCAGAATTACGTGTACTAGATGTGGGAATTAAATTATGGTAATAACTATTAAAGACATATAATTCTATGTAGATTCTAGAAATATTATCGTTTGATATTTTTCATGTCGTAGAAAAACAGTTACGAAAAATTGAAGTCTATTGTTTTGTTAATTTTCAGTATGACCTTCGGGGCTGGAAATGGGGACATAGATGGCAAAATCAGAGGATTTGCATAACTAAAATTTTGTGGGGAATTTTTTTTAGAATCCAAAACATATAAAGTTTACTATATTTGGAGTCCAGAAGTGAAAGTTATGGTTGTTTGATCATTTGAACTGTGGGGTATGTCGTCTGGTGAGGTTGAGTTAAGTGCGTCGGGATTTCGTGTAGATGTGATAACATTTTGGTTGATGATTGTGCACTGTTGTGGCATGTGTTGAATCTATTATTGTTGGTGATATGCCCTAGAGGCAATCATAAAGATGATTGTATCACGTCTATGTTTATGAGTTATTGAATAAATATTATTATGTTACTTGAACGAATCATCGGTTATAAAGATTAACAAGTATGTGACTTGTTGGTGAAGCTCTTCAACTTATATGATGTCATTCTAAATATTTCCCTAGTCGGATATCACTAGTCGGAACACTAGTGACTTATCGACTAGTATGTGTATTGATTAATGACCATGTTTCACCGGTCATGGATATGGGGATATCGAATCAATAATGTAAACACATGTTAGAGAACATGGTAATGGATTGACCCACCTTGAGACACTATTGAGATTGTTATAATTTTATGTGCCATCAGTTGGTCTCAAGCAATGATGATATATAATCCTTAGACCTGAGATCAGCATGGTTTCCTACATGTGTAATAGTACACTTTGGAGTTGCCAAACACTACTTCGTAACTCGATAGTTATAAAGGTAGCTTTCAGGTAAGCTATGAAACATACGGAGGGATGTGACTGGTTGGATATGGGATTTTCCCCTCCTAACATAACGGGAGAGATGTCTTTGGGCCCCTCGATGTGGTCGGATAAGGAAAGTGTGTTGCCATACCACTAGTGGTCGAAGAGTCGACCACGTGAAGTTATCTAATACTTGATCGAGAAAGTATCGAACAGTCCATAGATGACATATTATCTCACCTAGAGTTCAACCAGATATGATGAGGCAAAGGGAGAATACACGAGCAGGTCGTTTAGTTCCATCAGATACGGACTAGTCGTATAGAGATACGAGCTAGTCGTAGATTAGTCGAACAAGATCACTAACTAGTCGTGAACTGGTCGTAAGGAGTTACGAACTGGTCATGACTAAATATGAACTGGTCGATAGAGATATGAGCTGGTCGTAAGAGATAACGACTTACTCGTAGATCATATTGCATTAAGGGTCGTCCGATCATACTGCTAGGAACCGCTAACAACTCGTGGTTGGAAAAGGTTTTCGAGTCACAACCGACTATGCATGAACCTAACGGGCCGGTCACACACTTAATGGGTTGGAACAAATGTGTTCGGATAAAATATGTCATGGGCTCTATATAAGGAGATGCATGAGGTTGTTGGTAGACACAAGGCATACATGAGTTGCTCCACTGAAACCCTACTCGCCATCTTCTTGAATAACCCTACCATGCGAGTTGGTGCTAGCACACTGGCGTACGGTTTCCATCCCTAGACGTGTGGATACTATAGAGGCGCTGCTACGGTAGCTGTTGCGGTCCAGGACAATACACAACTTCACAAGGAACACGATTGGTTACTGGACTATCGACTACACTAGACGATCAACTACAGTGGACGATCGGCTATGACCACTACATGGACGCGCTCGACATTAGATTAGGCTGCTCCAACTCTTCTTCCGCTGCACTGCGCGTCTAGTGGTAATGATCTGTGATCTATTACTTGCATGGCTTTCTGGTTTATGTGGTAGAATTTTTTGAATTGTCAGCTAGTGTAGCCTACCCGTATCCCTTCAGTGGTATCAGAGCTATCTTGCATAGTTTTTTTATCTAGATTAATCGCATATACTGGATATGTGGCAGTAGTAGATTGGATCTATTACTGGTCGGGTCTGGTAACCTAGATCAGTTCATATGGATGGAACAGTCTAGGCACTGGTCGATGAGATCGATTTTTGGCGATAGTAGATGGGTTTGTGGGAGGTATGAGGTGAAAGTACCAGACGATCTACTTCACTTGTTCACGACCACATTGCATGATACTTCTACTGGTTGGAATTCTGCAATTGGAGTATACCACGATGTGTGGTCGTATGCAAGTAGTGATCAGATTGGTTCGTATGCAAGTGGGACCACCGTGCTAGGTAATCGTACCACGTGTTATAGTTTTTATGTGTTCATGTCATCCAATAGAATTGGATTCTATGCATAACTTATTTTTGTAGGGATTGATGTGAATAGTATGGCCCATTATGTATGTGATGCATGTATGGATTTTACCTGGTTTGTGTGTCATGCTATGTGATAGCCATCGAGCTATATATTATTGTATAATGGTCTATGTGCCGACATGTGATGCTTGATATTATCATATGTAATTCTTTACTATTTGTTAGGAGTAATTGCTTAGTAGATAAATATTGGTGATTTCAAGCACGATGGCTCACAGAACAAGAAGCATGGTAATGGAGATCATCATAACAAGGGCCATACTATATCATAGTTTAATATTATTATCTGTGAATGTTTATTCCTGTTATACTATTGATCATGTTTTATCATTGGATATTTCAACATAGTAGAGTAGTATCCCTAAAAAAAATTAAGTAAATTTGATGTATTTCCAATTACTACGCTTATCACAATTTTGATTGTTAATTGTTAGGTCTACCAAAGTAGGGTGTCATTAACTATCTTAATAAGATGGGGTGGGTGTTGGACACCCACATATATAGTGTTGGTTTAACTTGACAAGGCTATCAAAATAGTTTTGGGTCTTGGGACATAGTGTTGGTTGCTTGGGCATAGAGATGCCACCTAACAAAAAAGAGTCATATGAGATATGATTAGCAATGTGTTGCTTACCTAAATCACTAGGTTTCTAGCGATGATGCTAAAGCTCACTAGGACTTAATGATATTTGGATCTTGAAGCCACTATATGATGTTAGAGGGAAACATGGTTTAGAACATATAGTGGGAGTATCTTTTATTAAAGTGTTTAATAGAAGATCTTACATAAACACAGTGCTGATTTTTTGCATATATTTTTGTTATAGATCATGGCACCTAATACTTCCTCCGCACCAACCGTTAACTTGTGATCTCTTATTGAGAAAGAAAAGTTGAATGGAACAAATTTCATTAACTGATTTCAAAATTTGAGAATTGTTCTCAAACAAGAAAAGAAGGAATATATTCTAGAGGGTCCCTATTCCAAGGAACCAAATGTAGATGCTACTCATGTTGAAAAGAATGTTTATGAGAAGCATTCAATGATGCAATCGATGTGCACTGCCTTATACTTGCCACCATGAACTCTGAGCTTCAGAAGCAATATGAGACCACAAACCTTACAATATGATTGTGGTTCTGAAAGATATGTTTCAAGATCAAGTAAGGGTAGAGAGGTACAATACCACTAAGGCATTGTTTTCTTGTAGGCTGTCAGAAGGCAACCCGGTTAGTCCTCATGTGATCAAAATGATTAGTCACATTGAGAGCTTAGAAAAGCTTAGTTTTCCCCTTAGCTAAGAGTTGTGTACTGATGTGATTCTCCAATCGCTCTCTACAAGCTTTGAGCCAGTCATATTAAATTTTCATATGAATGGTATGGAGAAGTCAATGACCGAGTTGCATGGCATGCTTAAAGGTGTTGAGGAGAGCATCAAAAAAAGTTCTAATCATGTGATGATAGTTCAAAAGACTACTAGCTTCAAGAAGAAGGGTAAGTCTCAGGAAAAGGGAAAAGGCAAAGGAAAGACTCAAGATGAGATCGAGAATCTCAAAGCTAAGGTTAATAAGCTCAAGCTGGGTCCTAGGCCTGACACAAAATGTTACCATTGTCATGAGACTAGGCATTGGAAGAGGAATTATAAGAAGTACTTGGTAGAGATGAAAAAGAACAAAGGAAGTAAGACTTTCAGTTATGGTATAAATGTTATACAAATTAATCTTGCCACTTCTCCTACATGTTCTTGGGTATTTGATACTAGATTGGTTGCTCATATTTGTAATTCGATGCAAGTGTAAAATCCCAACCCAACATGAGCCTAGAATGCTACTAAAGAAACATTAAACAAATCTATACTAGGACAATCTACTAAATTTCGGCAGAACCTCCTGTGTATAGTTAACTATCCAGAGGTTTCCAAAAGGTAAAAAGTATATCACAACTAAATGTTTCAACATCCAATATCATCACTAAGCATTAAAAACATGCTATTCAGCTAGAATATATTCAAAGATAACCAAAGTACGATACTCATCATTATTACAAATAATCTCGATGCATGAGGCCTAACCATGATCATTACTTAAGCAGTTAGCTTAATTATTAATGGACACTCTAAAAAGATTAATCAACTTTTAAAGATGCGTGGTAGTGTATGACTCCAACTCAAGTCTACTCCCTCCCATGCATGTCGTTCTTGCAAAATGTACCTAAAACACAACAAAAGCAAGGGTAAACCCAAAGAATCAGCAAGTACCAATAATAAAACATTAACCTCACAATTACAGCATCAACATTCAATTCCAAAGCTTTACACAAAAACATATCTCATGTTGTATGTATGCAAATGTGCAATGCATCTTTTCTCTTTCACTCTTTTCATATTTTACCGGTAATGCGAGGTGTGCAGCCGTCGCTGCAAACCCATGTCTGTGCTCGCAAGCACAGGGACCAATTGCCCAATACTCCGCATGTAAAGGGGACCTCAAGCCCACACTCCACAAGTGTGGGGACCATAAGCCCATCGTTTTCATGATGGAGACCTCTTTTCAATGCCCACATTCTACGAATGTGGGGACCTCAAGCCCGTCATCTACATGACGGGGACCTCAAATATGCATACCTGGTCACCACGTGACCAAGTCTTATGGATGCTCTCATTGTGCACATGAACAATTACAATTTCGCAATAATCATGAACAACATCAACACCATACGTGAATGACAATCGTTCGTATCAATAAGCATTCACCATCCTTAATCAAACATATCACACTATCAACCAAGCATAGCTAATATGTATCAAAATACTAGCACTCACTGTCAAACATTCATAATTACTCTATCAATCGGAGTACTTGCCTTAACCTCATGAGAACGGAGGATGTGAAGAGGGTGCTGCCTCCGGGACCAATCCCCCACCCTTGGAGAACAAGATGACCAACGCGGAGACCCAGCGAAGCTCCTTCCCTTCCTTCCTCTTTTCCTTCTCCCCTTCCTCTTCCTTTCTTCTTCTTCCTTCCTCTCCTTCCTTTCTCCTCTTGGCATGGCAGCAGGGAAGGGGGTTGCTACAGTACCCGTGTGCTACAATGCGGCGTCGGTACAGTATTTGCTTAGGGTTTGGATACCCCTCTCCTCCACTAATGGCCCAAGGTGCTGTGGGCTTTCAGCCCACAACCCAGGTTCTCTGAAACAAGCGAAAAACCCCCTGAACTTCCAGTTAAAACCATTCTCTAACACAAATTCTCAATTTGATTTATTTAATCCTCTCTCTAACTCGATTGGAGTCTCTAAGGTTATACGGGGTATTACATTCTACCCCCCTTAACAGAATTCGACCCTGAATTCTTTCCATCGCTCTACTCGAAGAACAATCACAGCTAGAATTTACGAACAAAACCACACACCTGCTGTGAACAATTCTGGATATTGCTCGCACATGCGAGACTCTAATTCCCAAGTCGTTTCTCTCTTGGACTTATGGTATCACACCACCTTGACAGATACCAACGTCTTTCATCTCAACACTAGTCTCGACCTTTACAGGTACACTCATCACACAGGATTCAAAGGTAAGGTCTTACTCGTTGGCCAAGAGCCCTACAAAGTCTCAAGATCTGGACCTCTCATGTGCTCTCTCAGCACCGGAATATACAAGACATTGCGTACTCCGCGCAAGTACTCGAGACGTGTAATACTCCAAAAAAAATCGGAAGAGAATAATTAAATCGGGAGAATATTTATTTTAGCAAAGTGATTGAACAGGAGAAAGAGGGGTTTTAATGTAATACTCCAATTTCTGTAAGAAAGCATTCAAAAGAGAAATTAAACATAAAAAGGAGGGTTTCTGCAGTTCTTCGGCAACTTGGGCCTCAGGCCTTGGCCCAGGAGGCCTAGGAGGGGTCGGCCACCAATAAAAGGAAGGGGGAAACCCTAACTTCACTGTAGCTACAGTGCCACCGCCATCACTGTAGCACGGCTACTGTAGCACGCCCTCTCCTCCATGGTGGTGCCCCCTCCATTGGTGTCTCCCTTCCTCGCCGTCGGTGCTCCCTACTGCCGATCAAGTGAAGAAAGGAGAGGAGATCAACTTCGCGGGGAGAGTTCATCATCTTGCTGCGATTCTACAAGGGTAACGTCGCGTGTTCTTCGTTGGTTGATGCGTAGTAGTTGCGGTTGATGTTGTTTGGTAGATTGATTTGCGTCGGTTTAATAGATCGCGTTCTGTCCAGATTATTTTGCGGTCAGTTTCATGTGTTTAGAGGCCGAATTAGGAGTTTTGATCTCCTACAGTTATGTAGGTCTTGTTCTTAGCTTTCAATGGCCGCCAAGAACGCCCAAATCCGATTAACGGTTAGAAAGTTATGAATTGTTTAGTGCCGCTGTCTGGTTAATCTGTCAACATCGTGACAGTATGTAGAAAACTGAGTTAAACTGTTAGTTAAAAACGAAATCAGAGGATCTCAATATAACAAAAAATGTAGGTAATTTCCATACCTTTTCATAGAGATAAAGAACGCAAGATTTGGACTTTCGTAGCAAAAGTTATGGTGGTTTTAGCGTACTGTCCAGAGAACCCGACGTGAATTCTGATGTCTGAAAGATTGATTTACTAGGGGCAGGTAAGGGCAGAATCAGAAGGGCTCCCAAGCTAGGTTTATTTAGATAATTTAATTACCTTTTCAGAAAGTCAAAGAACATCTTATTTGGACGCCTGAGCAGAAAGTTATGTATTTTAGAAGTTGACTGTTCACAGGGTGCGCCAAACCGATCGTTAGAAATTGGAAGTTGGGAAACACTTGGGGGGTTTAGCAAGTTCATTTGTGTTGTTCTTTTGCTCTTGGTTCAGTATGTTGGTCTTAAATTGGGTTATCTTAATATTCAGGTGGGAGCGTGGTCCTGTGGGCAGCACTCTCGTCGCCCACCGCTCGCACGGTTGAGGCAAGTATTCGCTATAATATATGTATGCTTGCATGATGTGATTGTGGTGTATCTTGATCGTATAGCCATGCATGCTGTTTATGAGATGAGTTACGTTTGTCTTGATGACTGCTAGTTATGGTTAAAAGTTCTTCCGCATGTTGTTATTGCTTCCGTGCAATGAGAATATGTTGTATTCCCGCATATGAAAATGTTATCATGGTGCATATGCATGTTGAGAGCATCAGTACCTTGGTCACGTGGTGACCAAGCACATCTGATTGAGATCCCGTCATGTAGATGACGGGCTTGAGGTCCCACATTCGCGGAATGTGGGCTAATGAACAAAGAGGTCCCCATCATTAAGATGATGGGCAAAGGTCCCTATACATGTGGTGTATAGGCTATTGGTCCCTGTGCGGAGGAGCACGTGCAAGGTATACAGCGACGGTTGTATACCCCGCATTACCGGTAAAATGCGAAAAGAGATAAAGTTCAAAGGAGCATTGCATTGGTTGCATATCATGAGTTAAGGGGCTATGTTTAGTGTGATGTTAATTGAGGATCATCGATGCTGTGTTTGTGTTCTTGTTTATGACCTTGTTGATACTTGCTGCGTCTTTAGGCTCACCCTTGCTTTAATGTGTTTTAGGTACCAGAGGCAGGAACGACATGCATGGGAGGGAGTAGATGTTGGATGCACTCACTATATCACACTCTTAAGGCGTTTGCTGCTTAGTCCCAATTTAGAATTAAATAAACTGTTGATTAACACCCATGGATGGTGTGGTTGAATTAACTGTTTAGTTGTAATAATGAGGTTTCTAGCCTTGGTTGGTTCATTTGATAATCATGCATGTTTGGGATAATTTGATTATGAGAATTTTGTTTATGCCATGTGATCGTATTGAACTCTCAGTTTAGCTGATTAAACAAAGGTGACTCTGCCAAAAATTTGCATTTGTGCTAGAATAGTTTAATTCCAGTAGCATTCCAGGCTCTTTGAGAGTTGGGGTGTTACAGTTGGTATCAGAGCGGGCAGTAGGTCCGTGGTAAATAAATTGTTAAATTGACACACTGTGCACAATAAGTTGGGGATGGGTCAAGCATTGCATTTACGTTTCCGTTGTATTGCTTTGATCATTTCTGATGTGAAATGGGTATGAATACTTATGGGTTGCCTTTAAGATTGTTATATTTGATGATAGTAGATGATGAGAGGGTTAGCTTGTGGTTTTAGCCTTGGGCTGCCAGGATTGCACCACCATCTGGGTTTCTTTGGGAAGGCTATTGTCTTCCTTGAGTTGGAATGGTTATTCTTGGTCTGACCCGGTGGATGAATTCTCTTGGGTCAGTGGTTATTTCAGTTGATGAGTGTTCATCGGTTGTTATTGGCTCCTTAAAGCAAACATTTGTTCTCCCGAATGATGAGTTGTTTTGCTATTTTTAAACATAGATGGTCTATAAGATTGATCTTTTACTTGGAACTTTGGTCAATGGAAGCTTTATTTTATTTGTCCTTACAATGTGAGAAAGCTTTGGCCCCCATGCACTCTTTTCGGGATTTGAGTTCGAAGTTGATACTTCTCTTTTATGAGAGGAAGCATCAAAGTTCTTTTGGCTATGTCGTGTCTTGGTTAAGTCGTTGATTGTAATAAAATAAATTGTTAGTGTTGTGGTTGCAATTGGTCCATCTTTGTTTTACAAAACAATTGTTGACTTGCCGAGTGTGAGCTATCTTTGCGACTTGCGAACGTTCTTTTCTTGAGAATCTTACCTTTCCTGTTGATGAAGGTGACCAGTGTCTGCTTTGGTATTTTGGATATGGGAATTATCTTTCACAAAGTTCATTGAATAAAGTTTTGATTCTACTTATTTCTTTTGGAGTAGATGGAGTGTTGAAATTTAGACCCTCTTCATAGAGAAAGAGAATGTCAACTCTCTTTTGCAATGATTTGTTGTGTTAAGTGAGAATTTGTAAGTATGCGAGATAATTGATAGCGGTTGTGATGTCAAGTTGGATTAGTGGCAAGGTGCATGATTAGCCTTAACTAGTGTCTTGGGAAGTGAAATTGATTAAGTTGATGTTGTCCTCTACCGTTCTTGATGAACTGTATATGAGTAGTGACTGCAGTATGTCCACACCTATGTGGAGTCAAAAGACATATTAAGAAGTATGGAACATTGATGAATTAGACCGGCCATTAAAATCGTTTAGGTTGCTAAACTTGTTGGGTTCTTTGGTTCCCATGGATTAAGTTAAATGTGTGGAAAGGGAAACAAGAGAAATGCTAGATTTACATATTCACTAGTATGATTAGTTATTGGAATTGTGTACAACCGGTTGAATGGATTGAATATCGGTGGATCTAGAATTTATGGGAGGAGTTCTATGTAGTTCTTCTATATAGGATGACACGATGAATTGGGTTATAGTGTTGTTGAGACTTTTGATCGATAGAAGATTTCGATTTGTGAAGTTTTAGTGTATTTTTGCCAAATTCAAATATGAGGAGGAACAGTTGAATATATGTTTGTTAATATCCATGTGATTTGGGTTTTAAGACCTTATCCTATTTAAGCTAGCCAAGTGATGTAGTAATAACAGAAAATAACCTTCCTTGTTAAAGGAAGGAGTGAAGTATAAGTAATTGAGATTTAAGTCACGTTTTGCATTTTGCAGTTTATTTGAGTGTGTTTAAACCTTATGCAGTTGGTCCATATGAGTTTATCAATTTCCAAAGGGCATTACCTTCTTCTCATTTGTGGTTTGGTATTCGTTTTCAGTAGGGCTTGAGCCCTCGACTGTTGATTTTCCCTTATGTTTTCCGTGTACTTGGCCTAAGTGACCATTTTTCTTGGTATTGTGTTCACTGCGGGTGGCACATGTTTTCCTAGTGGATGAAAAAAAAATGATTCCTTTCGCTCCTTCTTTTGAGGAAGAATCAACCTATTCGTCTCACCTGAGTCTTTTGAGGTGTTTAATATTTGTTGTTGTGAAACTGTGGGTTGTAAGTTATTCGATGAGCATTGGAGGATGAAATAATTTCGTAATATAGTTCCTTGAGAGAAATTTATCTCAATAGAAGATTGTCTTTGGAGGTTAAACTGATTGCATTGTTACAATTAGTAGAACCTATAGTGATTGTGATCCAAGATCTTTGTTTCACTTCGAGTGGAACATTAGAATTATCGAAAGTATGAAAATCTTGATCAATTCTATAGAGTATCGCAATTTGGTAGTATTGTGAGGCTATGAAAGTTATTCTTGAAGATGTGGTTTAATGAGAGTGGGAATATAAAGTAATCGAATCGTCATGTCAATTAATGGGATAATGGAAAATGTTAAGTTAATGTCAAGAATGATTTGGCTTTAATGAGTAACCTTCTGAGAGTTATAATCTTTGTAAAGGTAAACAGGTCAAGAAAATATTTTCATGATGATGTTAATGAGTGAGTATGTTGGAATTGTGGAATTTTAGGGATTTAATATGAGGATTTCCCTATCTTGTATATGAGAATTTCGTTGCAAGAGTCTTAGCGGTTAAATTTGGGCTTTGCATTATTATGCTAGAACTTTGATCGCCCAATGATAATGTGAAGAAGTAGTATAAGGGTGGATTTCGAATAGTGGAACGATCATTGATAGAAATCTTTTGATGAAATACATGAGACTATGTGAAGTGAATTCTGAGTTGTTGATTCTTAAGGATTGAGGTAACGCGATTACGTGTGAAGATCCATTTTAGGATGCATCAGAAGTTATCTATCAAAGTAATTCTGTCGGAAGAGGAGTTGACTAGAGTATTGTTTCTGTGGGGTTGATAGAGCCTCTCTACAGAGGTGTGGTTGATGTATTTCCGTTTGAGCATAGCGTTAAGAATGCCAAGTTAAGAGAGATGGGTTAGTGTGTTATGCGATGAATCGGGATTCCAAAAAGTTGAGAGAAATTTTATTTCTAAAGGAGAAATTGAGAAAAGATTATTTCCTCGAATACTGAAACGCTCTCTTGATTCTTGTATGAGCTATTAGTTTTTGACGGGTGTCTTTCGCCAATTGGGCTTGACTTTATGTTGGCATGTGTGGTTCTTATCTGTTTAGAAAGAATAAAAGAAATGATGGATTTGGATATTCGAGTGATTTCTCTTTTGGCGAACGTGGTGTTTATTTGCAAATTTTCTAATCTGAAGGTGGAAAGATTTTCGTGATAAATCTTCGATTCTGAATTTGATTTTTTTTTAGTACCGAGTTGGTAACGTTTGGTTGTGATGAGAGTCCTTCATTTTCAGTTGGGCTATATCGGTAAAAGAGTGTGTTTAAAGCGAGTTACATTGTGTGTCCTCGTTAAAGGAGGTGATCTTTGTTTGGGTGAACAAGTCCGATTGAGAGGTGGAACAAGAGTTCGTGCTCTATGCGCATGTTGCGTGGTTTGGTACCACTGGGAGGGTTGCCCCATGGTACATTGGGTTGTTTTCGCTAGTTGGCGTACGCGTGGATCGCCTCGAGTCCGTAATGAGTACATAACATCTTGTCTGCTCGTGTGAGTGAGTACAGGAGATCCGAGTTTGAGGTTTCATTAACGCCGTCGACCACCGAACAATATCTCACCTTCGAGTCTCATCCGATACTTGTCTTCGAGAGGTCGAGAGAGTGTTGAGGTAGACATGGGTATACGTTATGGTGTTTTGGTCACGTCGGTCTGAGCGAGAAGAGACTTGGGAAGTAGTCTCGCATGATCGAGCTTTAACCAAAGTTGTTCACGTCGGGTACATCTTGTTGGTTATTAATTTTCCAGTTGTGGTTGTTGTTGTTTTTCGAGTAGATGACAGGTAGAATTCGGGGTCGAATTCTGTTTAAGGGGGGTAGAATGTAATACTCCAAAAAAAATCGGAAGAGAATAATTAAATCGGAAGAATATTTATTTTAGCAAAGCGATTGAACAGGAGAAAGAAGGGTTTTAATGTAATACTCCGATTTATTCTACGAAAGAAAGCATTCAAAAGAGAAATTAACATAAAAAAGGGGGGTTTCTGCAGTTCTTCGGCAACTTGGGCCTCAGGCCTTGGCCCAGGAGGCCCATGAGGGGTTGGCCACCAATAAAAGGAAGGGGGAAACCCTAACTTCACTGTAGCTACAGTTCCGCCGCCATCACTGTAGCACGGCTACTGTAGCACGCCCTCTCCTCCATGGTGGTGCCCCCTCCATTGGTGCCTCCCTTCCTCGCCGTCGGTGCTCCCTACTGCCGATCAAGTGAAGAAAGGAGAGGAGATCAACATCGCGGGGGAGAGTTCATCATCTTGCTACGATTCTACAAGGGTAACGTCGCGTGTTCTTCGTTGGTTGATGCGTAGTAGTTGCGGTTGATGTTGTTTGGTAGATTGATTTGCGTCGGTTTAATAGATCGCGTTCTGTCCAGATTATTGCGCGGTCAGTTTCATGTGTTTAGAGGCCGAATTAGGAGCTTTGATCTCCTAGAGTTATGTAGGTCTTGTTCTTAGCTTTCAATGGCCTCCAAGAACGCCCAAATCCGATTAACGGTTAGAAAGTTATGAATTGTTTAGTGCCGATGTCTGGTTAATCTGTCAACATCCTGACAGTATGTAGAAAACTGAGTTAAACTGTTAGTTAAAAACGAAATCAGAGGATCTCAATATAACGAAAAATGTAGGTAATTTCCATACCTTTTCATAGAGATAAAGAACGCAAGATTTGGACTTTCGTAGCAAAAGTTATGGTGGTTTTAGCGTACTGTCCAGAGAACCCGACGTGAATTCTGATGTCTGAAAGATTGATTTGCTAGGGGCAGTTAAGGGCAGAATCAGAAGGTCTCCCCAACTAGGTTTATTTAGATAATTTAATTACCTTTTCATAAAGTCCAAGAACATCTTATTTGGACGCTTGAGCAGAAAGTTATGTATTTTAGAAGTTGACTGTTCACAGGGTGCGCCAAACCGATCGTTAGAAATTGGAAGTTGGGAAACACTTGGGGGGTTTAGCAAGTTCATTTGTGTTGTTCTTTTGCTCTTGGTTCAGTATGTTGGTCTTAGATTGGGTTATCTTAATATTCAGGTGGGAGCGTGGTCCCAGGGGCAGCACCCTCGTCGCGTCCACCGTTCTCGCACGGTTGAGGCAAGTATTCGGGCTATAATATATATATGCTTGCATGATGTGATTGTGGTGTATCTTGATCGTATAGCCATGCATGCCTGTTTATGAGATGAGTTACTGTTTATCTTGATGACTGCTAGTTATGGTTAAAAGTTTTTCCGCATGTTGTTATTGGTTCCGTGCCAATGAGAATATGTTGTATTCCTGCATATGAAAATGTTATCATGGTGCATATGCATGTTGAGAGCATACAGGTGCCTTGGTCACGTGGTGACCAAGCACATACTGATTCAGTCCCGTCATGTAGATGACGGGCTTGAGGTCCCCACATTCGCGGAATGTGGGCTAATGAACAAAGAGGTCCCCATCATTAAGATGATGGGCAAAGGTCCCTATACATGTGGTGTATAGGCTATTGGTCCTCGTGCGGAGGGCACGAGCAAGGGTATACAATGACGGTTGTATACCCGCATTACGGTAAAATGCGAAAGAGATAAAGTTCAAAGGAGCATTGCATTGGTTGCATATCATGAGTTAAGTGGCTATGTTTAGTGTGATGTTAATTGAGGATCATCGATGTTGTGTTTGTGTTCTTGTTTATGGCCTTGTTGATACTTGCTGAGTCTTTAGGCTCACCCTTGCTTTAATGTGTTTTAGGTACCGGAGGCAGGAACGACATGCATGGGACGGAGTAGATGTTGGATGCACTCACTATATCACACTCTTAAGGCGTTTGCTGCTTAGGCCCAATTTATAATTATATAAACTGTTGATTAACACCCATGGATGGTGTGGTTGAATTAACTGTTTAGTTGTAATAATGAGGTTGCTAGCCTTGGTTGGTTCATTTGATAATTGTGAGGACCCGGAATATTTAGCTAGTAACACTTAACCTCCAAATGGTTCTGGCATTACTAATTAAACATTCTAAGCCTCGATGGACATATGCTTCCTGCATTGCAGATATGCACATCATCACAAAATTACACATCAATTCCATACACATACATCACTAGGTTTAACAACGACATACATAAAGTAAAGTTATTACAAAAGAGAGAGCCGACCGGCCAAATAGAACAATATACAAGAATGACAGCGGAAGCAAAAGTGCCATAAGATGGCTAGAACAAAAGTCGACCGGTTAGCCATACACCCACAAGGCAACCGACCGGGCCGCTAAGCTAGTCGTCCCGCAGCTACCACAACACACTCACAAAAGTGAGGCCCTCGAGCTCACCTTCTTCCTCTGCAACAAAACAATTAAGCGTAGCAACCGAGTACAAAGATTGTCTTTGTACCCGCAAGACCGACGTGTGGGATAGCGCACCTATTCATAAACTACATGCAAGCTTATTTAGGTGGAGGTTGTATGTCTCATTTGCACAAAGCCAACTTTATTTGCAATAATGTAATACATTTTAAAAGCAAGTTTGCAAATCTGTTTTGTTATCAAAGTAATGTGTAAGTAAAGGTACATACAAGTAACCACCGAAGCGACTATCCCAATAGCCACCACAACATAGCACGAATCCCGATTCGTACCACCCATCAAGTTTTAATTTAAAAGGTTGTAGTCTAACTCTTGAAAGACCTTGCCAAGCGTGTCCATAACCTAGGACGAGGCTATTCGAATAGTTTTAACCTGCAGGGTGTACCAATGTACCCACACTTCGATCGCCTTCAAGCCACAGAGCACACTCACCAAGGTATGCCGCACGGCTAAGTCCTACGAGACATTTCCAATCTTGTGTATTAACTACGAGCCGCTCATATGGATAGAAACCCATATGCTTACATTGCAAGTCGAAAGACAACAAATCCCATCACGGTGAAGTCTTTCGGACACTACAATGCTCCCAACACCATCCCTCCCGCGACTCCTGCGACTGGAGCCAATACACGCCAAAGTACTAAGTCAAGAGAGGTCCCATACCCTCTAATGTGGTTAGCACGCTAAAATGCTTGGTTTAGTGTAACAAGATGTTCGGTCCTTGTTGACTCGGGCACCATTCCAGTCACACCCAAAAATCACACCATCATACCATTGTGCCCAAGTCTAAATCTTTTTGTTTTCAGTTTTAGTTTTCGTAAGTAGACAAGGCACAAGGTGGAAATCATAATCATAATAAGTTTTAAGTGATCAAGGTTATCGACAAGTCGATAACCGCCCATTTCTACCGAAACTAAGCATGGCTAAGCAATTAATTCGCAACTACTAAGTGACAAGAGCCCATCCATGAACTCTAAATCACAGCAAGTAACCTAGGCTCATGGTAGTAGAGAATAATCATTTGCTAAGGAAATGCATCTACTAGGCCAACTATTAACACAAAGTAGCAATGCATACATAGAATTTGTAATCAACATAAATACTTAAAATACTGGGATTAACATGATCAAACTGCTTGCCTTCTTGTCGTTGCTCAAATCATTGTGGAGGGTCGCTCTCGGGTTACCGCAAATGTCGAATCCTGCGAAAAGGCAAAAATAACCAAGAACAACCAATAAGACGAGCCACCCTTAAACAAATGAGCAAGCAAAAATTATCCAAATGCGTCGAAATTTATACATAAGGTAGGATACGAATATACCTAGACATAGAAACTGGAAAACCTAATTTGGATTTGTGGTGCAAAGATATTACCTAAAACCCATTTTCTACCATAAATAGGTACTGTAGCAAAAATATTTTCTAGAGGTTTTCTGACTTGAAAATTTTATGATAGGTTGCTACTGACATTTTAAGGTTAATACAAGTGGTTTCATCTTAATTGGAGTTAGAATGATCTAGTTATGATTTTTCTAGGATGCAAAACTAGCATAATGCACCTTCCAGAATATAAACATGTGCAAAACCTATTTCACATTATAGTATGATAACAGAGGATTTCCTACATCAAATTTCTATTTTTAGGATTTACAGGAATTATGGTGTCTATTACAACATTAAATGAATTTTTAATTGCTACTAATAAGGTTAAATTTATTAACATATTTTTCTCAGTGTGATTTAGGCCTACCACCATTTTTAGATTAAAGTTTAGTTAATACAAATTTATCAAAGTTAAAATCATACAATTAGCGATATACGTAAAAAGATATGCATTTTCCAAGTTTTAATACAATTGAATATATAAAAATAGCGTAAAACAAGCTATAAAAGATTACAATTTTCTACTACAGAAGCATAGCTAAAAGCATTTTTATATTAAACTTTAGTGAATTACAAATTTATTACAGTTGGTTTCATGTAAAAAGGATTTATCTTGAATTAGTTATGAATTTCTAAAGTTTTGATACAATTTTCAGTTGATAAATAAATACTTACAGAAATAAAAACCAACCCAACCGAAAATAAACGACGTGGACGCTTGCGGGCCGTTGATGCAAAATCCAACGAGCCACACGCACGGAGAACAGCGCACGCGCGCGATTCATAACAGGAGCCCACCGTTGGATCAAGATCCAACGGCTCACGAGGAAGGATGCAACCGGACGGTGCGGTTGCCTCGACGATCCACGACCGCAGATCTAAGGATGAACGGCTCCGATCACGCCTCCAGTCGGATGGTCCGATTGCACGCGCGATCAGGGCCGCAGATCAAGTAATGGACGGCCGAGAATGATGAGGGGAACCGGAGGGTCCGAACGCATACAAAATCTAGGACGCAGATCTCCAAATGGACGGTGGTCCAAGATTGAAGTGCATTTAGGAGTGCTGACACGTGGGGCCGCATGTCAGTGACTGAGAGTCACACATGCGAGATTTAACACATGTGCACAGTGCACGCGGACCCACCTGGCAGTGACTTAAGGAGGCTCTTAGGACAGCTAATTAATTACTAATGACCAATGATTAATGATGATTAGCAATCAATGTGTCCTAACGATTTTGAACAGTGGTGATTTAGGAACAGAGGGCCCACACGTCAGTGACCCAAAAAGGTAATTTCGGACACATTTATTGCTAACAATGATTAGCAATAAATAAACCCAAAATCAGCCATAACGACTTCTGGTTTTCTGATTTAGGCTTACGGGCCCACAAGTCAGTGACACATTAGGCCAGATTAAGACACCATTAATACTACTAATGATTGGGTATTAACTGTGTGTTAATCATTTGACGACAACGGGAGCTACGGCCGGCAAAGTCCCGAGTGGCTACCACGGCTTGTCGCCGGCGACTCGGTCATGGCGGCGCCACAAACTAGCAAAATGGACTCGCAATAGCAATGCGAACCTAATGGTGATGACCTCGCCGGCGGTGGAGGTCTGGAACGTCGGCGAGCCGGAAAGCAAAGAAGGAGGCTGACACGGCAAAACACGAAAATAGCAAGATGCTCCGCTGCGGTCCAAGGAAGCGAGTGCCTTGACTTCTAGGGACTATATAGAAGCTACCTTAACCGAGAGGAGCTCCAAAGATGGCCGGGGAAGACTTGAACACGATGAAGTCCACCGGAGCCGAAGAAGATGAAGTGGAAGATGAGGTTCTGAGCAAAATGAGTGGAACCAAATCATTACCACAGCTTCATTATAGCTCAAAGAGGCTCCAAAAGCAAATAATTGCAAAAAGAACCACTTACCGGAGCTGGAGAAGAAAGGGGGTGAAACCAACCGAAAATCTCCAAACTTAAAATTGAGTGATTCCTGTGAATGCAACCCAAAATCAAGTTAGGGGAAATATAAAGGAGGTCGAGGAGTTCAAAAGGGTGCAAGAAAGGTTGAAGATGAACCACTAGACACCAAGGCCGCCATTGGAGCCCTCGGGTCACAATGGTGGATTGAAGGTTCGAGATGGTTTTGAGCTCAAACACAGAGAGTAGCTAGGTGTAGTGCAAAAGAACACCAGGAGGACCTAGAGGGCCAATTTATAGGAAAGGAATTAGGGTTTCGAGTAAGAACCCGAGTCCATGGTGGGCTCGGTTCATGCTACGGTCATGGACCAAGAAACGACGGGAGCAAGTGAGCATGGTGACAATGGAGGAGAAAGCTCGTGCGCATTAAATGCCCCGAGAGAGACGTTGACGAAAGCAAACTTGAGGTGACACATCAAAGCCGCCGCGCTCTCTCTTTTCGCCATTGTCGCCATGCATGCACGAGAAGCCGAGGAGGAAAAAGAAACGTAGCGAAGCGAAAGGACCGTTGGATTGAAAATGGACGGTCACGATTAAACGAGTTCACGGACAATCCGATTGCCTCGGAATGGACGGGCGGTGGATTGAGATCCAACGGTCCTAATTGGTTAATGCAACCGGAGGTCCGAATGCTCACATGAGCGTGGGCGGCGATTGAATCCAACGGCCGAGATTGCACGCGCTTTTAAAACGCGCTCGGTGCAGCTAGGTGGTTCAACCGAGTCAAGTGGCTCGGACTCGAGCCCGACTCGAACCCAATGAATAGTGAGTCGCCTTTAGGTTTTAAATTAAAGCTGGGACTTTTGAGGATTTATTTGGGGTAGCAAAATAACTCCAAAAATTCTGAAATTTTTACAGGAGCTTGCTGACTGGGACATTGACCTTGTGTAAAATTTTCAGAGGTTTTTATGCATTGTATTTTTCTCCAAAATTCTACAAGGTACTGGTTTTAGGTTTGACTGAGGTCAAACAGGTTTGATCGCCTCTAAAATATTCAAACCATTTCTAAAAATTGTGAAATTTTTCAGAGGGGTCACATACCATCCCAAGAACTTAGGAAAAATATTCCCAGGAGATGATCACAACATTTGACAAGAATGTTTTTGAAGGAACAAGATTTGGATCAAGGACTTGTGACTTTGTACTTCCATAACCTTTTGTACAATACTTGTTCAGTACACAAAGGAAATACATGATGTAAGAAAATTTTTTAATTTCTACTCATTTTCTTACATTTGAAATACAAGCCCAAAATTTGGGATGTTACAATAATCATGCATGTTTGAGATAATTTGATTATGAGAATTTTGTTTATGCCATGTGATCGTATTGAACTCTCAGTTTAGCTGATTAAACAAAGGTGACTCTGCCGAAAATTTGTATTTGTGCTAGAATAGTTTAATTCCAGTAGCATTCCAGGCTCTTTGAGAGTTGGGGTGTTACAAGACGGTCCTAACGATGCGCCAATCTACAAATTCCCGTGACTAAGGAATCTATCCAACACACCTTTGGTTAAACTTCCTTTTCGTACTGAAGTACACCGTCTACACAAAACATACAGAACTCTTGTTCCAACTCTCAGTCGATCACTTTACCTATGCAAGCAGCATCCTCTTTACAAGGGGACACACAAAGAACTCGTCTACCAACTCACTTATCCGAAGAACTCAACTGAGAACAAAGGAGTCAAAATGCATCCAACTCAAAGCCATCTTCCCTTAGAAGAGCCCAATTCAAAATCAATGGATTTACCACGAATTTTTTTTCACTTTTCAAATAGACAGTTTAAAAATAAATACCACATAAGCCAAAAGCGAAATCACTTGAAAAACCAGATTATCCATTTCTTTTTTTTAACTGGAAGGAATCACACATACCGACAAGAACCAACTCAATCTGTAATTGACATCTGTCATAACCACATAGTTCAAGTAAGAACTAAGAGAATATCTCACTATCCAAGATCACACCTGTTTCCCACAATCTTTATTTTAATAATTTAACTTTCACTTAAACCATAGGCTCCCAAATCATCGCATAACACATTAACTTATTTCTCTCAAATTGGCAACTTCAAAACTATGTTCTACCGAACACAAAGTCCACACTTATACAGGGAGACTCTTCTAATCCACAATATCACACTCTAGCCAATTTCTCTACCGAATGAATTACTTTGATAAAATAATTCCCAACACCACTCAAAATAGATTTCACCCACCATCACATCCCTCAATCTGCTAAGGGTAAACAATTTGAAATTCACATCACACACTCTCATTTACTACCCCAAAGGATACTATCAATGATCATCCCACTACTCGGAATCCACTCTTATTCTACTACTTTTACACATAATCATTAGCAACCTAGGTTCTAACATAAAAATACAAAGCCCAAATTCAACCTCCAAGACTCCTACAACAAACTTCTCGTATAAAAGATCGAGAAATCCTCAGATTCATTCACTAAAATTCCCACACTCTAAACATATTCAATCATTATCATCTACAAGTAAATATTTTCTCGACCAAATTATCTTTTAGAAGAATTCTATCTTCCCGAAGGTTTATTCACTAGAGCCAGGGTATACCTGCCGACAACTCAACCTTACCTACTATCCAATCAATTGACATTAAGATTAGTTTACTTCGCTAATCCTACTCTCATTAAACTACACCGTCATGGATCACCTACCCAACCTTGCAAAATTACCCAATCGCGATACTCTAACACATTGATCAAGCTTCCAGACTTTCGATAATCCCAACATGGATGAAGGTTCTTGGATTATAATTCGCTATGGGTTCCACTAGTTGTAACATTAATCTATTTTATTTCAATGACAATCATTCCATTTAAATCTCATTCTTTCCAAGAGTTATAGGACAAAACCAAATCACTTTCAACTGATCTTCAAATAGCTTGGCCCCCATAATTCTCACTACAATCATTTACTTGACCACCACCAACCAATCGCCACATTAAACTCGATAAGACCTTACAACCCAAGTCGGTTAATCTTTACTCAATAAGAAAGAGCAAACAAATACAAGTTTTGACACATGATGAAACACTACTCGTCACAGTGAGCACGAGACCATGAGAAATAGTCAAATAGCATTGATCTCGAAAAACAATAGACGAGACCACAATTGAGGGCACATATTCCACAAGAAGGGAATTTCAAACATCAACAAATCACAATAAAATATTGCTTTTGAAACTCAAGAAACACTTAAGCGGCAACGATAGAAAAATTGTAGGTTACAACCCTGAACTCCAACCTAAAATACTTATGGCACACCTTTTTTTTTCTGTAACAGAGAAAACAATTTCCTTTGATTGCATCACCACTTGCCAACCCAAAGAAGAAGTACTTTTAAAACAATTCAAATTAATCACTTAAGAACCCATCAGAACATTCTCACGCATCGCCTTTCTCAACAATTTCAGCTACCACATTAAGCATGAACTATCAAAAGCTCACAAATGCCAAACTCCAAACTTTCCATTTAACCGGAATTACGGGAGGCGGTGAAATTACCTTCTTCCTAAAATAATCATCACCATTTCCACAAGTCACAATTCCTTGCAGATAATCTTACTAACATCAAGAATAATACATTCTTAACATGAATCTTTATCGTCAACTCTTTTAACAAGGACATGCAGCCACAAGTCATCCTCATGAGACACACATTAATAAATCATATTTTTTCAACCCTTTATCGGTTAGCAATGCTCACACTAATTTTGTACACAAATTCCAATCTAGCGGTTATTGTAGACATTTAACGAATTATACAGTCAAAGGAGAATTTATGGTCCTTTCTCTATCTGCATTCCTACTAGCAAATATGAGACCATCAAGCAACCAATTAAAGGCAATTTCCAGATTATTATCCACTAGGACAACAGTCAAATACATCCTTATCTCTCCCTCCTACACCATTAGATTTATCCATTGTGATCAAGTAATCCAACCGGTTTAACAACCTAAACAATTTTAATGATCAACCTTCTCATCAAGGACATACTATTACCCTACCACTCCACTCTCAAGTAAACAAAGATCGCCGACTACATCCCATCAGTTCATCTCTTAGCGATGCTCAACACCATATTTCGATACAATATACTTGCACCTAGCAACTACATATGATCGGTACTTATCCATAAAAGATAACTTCCAAGATGAATATCCACTATGACACTAATCTAACCCCTTCTGGACTTATCCATCCCAAAGGATTTGATTAATCCGTTGAGTCCAGCAAATCCAATCTACCAGAGAAGCTTACCAAATTTATCACCCATAGTGATCAAATCAGTTTCATCAATACTCCACACTTCTTAATAACTCTTTTGACCCCAATTAGGTATGGACATACTCTTTGTCACTACCTATCAAGTAATTACTCTATAACAACATCACAATAATCAACTCTAGTTCCAAAGATATGGGTTAAGACCAATTCATGCACGACGCTGCAGATCCGACTTGATAACTCGAACC
Organism: Ampelocalamus luodianensis; assembly: GCA_036346255.1. Taxonomy (NCBI): domain Eukaryota; kingdom Viridiplantae; phylum Streptophyta; class Magnoliopsida; order Poales; family Poaceae; genus Ampelocalamus; species Ampelocalamus luodianensis. The sequence continues at coordinate 40,232,668 of CM070626.1, forward strand.
TTATCAATGAAGTTCTATGTTTAACACCTCTCACTTAAACATATCAAGACCTCACAAAAGGACTTTAACCCTCTTCGGAAAAAGATGCATTAACTTCAAAACTCGAAATAATCCAAAAGAAATACATAAAGCCAAAGCTTTCACATGATAAAGAACTTGCAACATAAAACTTTCAGTATCCTGAATACCAAGCGAATAAATGAATCAGTATTTTTTCCAATAATAAGGGCAGAACTCCCAAGATACAAATAGAGGCAAGTAAAATCCTAACAAATTTCACCATCCGCATCTATACCCAGAATTGGTCTAAATCAAGCTAAAAAGAGAACAACTTTTCTAAAGGAATTTACCCACAGTACCTGTAGTGATGCTATTCGGGTAATCACTTCGCTAATCTCATACTACAAACGGTGGTATAACCTGGTAAAGCCCGAGGCCACAACCACGACCTCAACCTCTCAACAGCAACTATAGTTGCATAGCTATCATCCCTCATAATAATCATAGAATCATATTATGGGTATATAAGATCATCTCATAACTGGAATCATCGATACAACATAACAGAAGCGTAAATGCAGTGCTTGACCCACCCCATCCTACTGTGCACCAGTGTGTCAGGTTTTAAGTTAATTAACCATTAGCAAATTTTAACAAGCTAAGTTACCTAAGTCGTTAATCTATTCACCACGGACCTACAGCCCGCTCTGATACCAACTGTAACACCCCAGCCCAACATGAGCCTAGAATGCTACTAAAGAAACATTAAACAAATCTATACTAGGACAATCTACTAAATTTCGGCATAACCTCCTGTGTATAGTTAACTATCCGGAGATTCCCAAAAGATACAAAGTATATCATAACTAAATGTTCCAACATCCAATATCATCACTAAGCATTAAAAACATGCTATTCAGCTAGAACATATTCAAAGATAACCAAAGTACAATACTCATTATTTTTACAAATAATCTCGATGCATGAGGCCTAACCATGATCATTACTTAAGCAGTTAGCTTAATTATCAATGGAAACTCTAAAAAGATTAATCAACTTTTAAAGATGTGTGGTAGTGTATGACTCCAACTCAAGTCTACTCCTTCCCATGCATGCTGTTCTTGCAAAAGGTACCTAAAACACAACAAAAGTAAGGGTGAGCCCAAAGACTAAGCAAGTACCAATAATGAAACATTAATCTCACAATTACAGCATCAACATTCAATTCCAAAGTTTTACACGAAAACATATCTCATGTTATATGTATGCAAATGTGCAATGCATCTTTTCTCTTTCACTCTTTTCGCATTTTACCGGTAATGCGAGGTGTGCAGCCGTCGCTGCAAACCCATGCCTATGCTCGCAAGCATAGGGACTAATTGCCCAATACTCTGCAAGTAAAGGGGACCTCAAGCCCACACTCCACAAGTGTGGGGACCATAAGCCCATCGTTTTCATGATGGGGACCTCAAGCCCGTCATCTACATGACGGGGACCTTGAATATGCATACCTGGTCACCACGTGATCAAGTCTTATGTATGCTCTCATTATGCACATGAACAATTACAATTTTTCAATAATCATGAACAATATCAACACCATACATGAATAACAATCATTCGTATCAATAAGCATTCACCATCCTTAATTAAACATATCATACTATCAACCAAGCATAGCTAATATGTATCAAAATACTAGCACTCACTGTCAAACATTCATAATTACTCTATCAATCAGAGTACTTGTCTTAACCGCGTGAGAACGGAGGATGTGAAGAGGGTGCTGCCTCCGGGACCAATCCCCCACCCTTGGAGAACGAGATGACCAACGCGGAGACCCAGCGAAGCTCCTTCCTTTCCTTGCTCTTTTCCTTCTCCCCTTCCTCTTCCTTCCTCTCCTTCCTTTCTCCTCTTGGCATGGCAGCAGGGAAGGGGAATTGCTACAGTACCCGTGTGCTAGAGTGTGGCGGCGCTACAATAACCACAAGCTACAGTACTTGCTTAGGGTTTGGCTGCCCCCCTCCTCTACTAATGGGCCAAGGTCTGTGGGCTTTCAGCCTACAGCCCAGGTTCTCTGAAACAAGCGAAAAACCCCCTGAACTTCCAGTTAAAACCATTCTCTAACACAAATTCTCAATTTGATTTGTTTAATCCTCTCTCTAACTCGATTGGAGTCTCTAAGGTTATACGGGGTATTACAGCAGGAACTGATAAGGAGTAGAAGTTTAGCAAGAGGAGATATTGATCTTCACGTAGACAATAGAGCAAGAGTTGCTGCATTAGGTATTAGCACTTTACCATTAGTTTTACCCTCAAGATTAGTTATGGAATTAAATAATTGCTATTATGTTCTGGCCTTAAGCAGAAATATTATTTATGCTTCATGTTTAGGAGTAGAAGGTTATGAGTTTAGAATAAAGAACAATTGTTATTCAAATTATTTTGAAGATATACTTTATGGTCATGCTCCATTGGTGAATGGATTATATATTTTGAATCTTAAGGATGTGCCTATCTATAACATTAATGCTAAGAGACTTCAATCTAATGATTTGAATCCCATTTTTATTTGGCATTGTCATCTAGGTCATATAAATGAGAAGCGTGTGATAAAACTTCATAAAGAGGGTCTTTTAAACTCATTTGATTTTGAATCATTTGAAACATGTGAATCTTGTTTACTTGGTAAGATGATAAGAGCACCTTTCACGACCAGAGGTGAAAGGGTGAGTGACCTGTTGGCCCTTGTACATACAAGGATGTATGTGGTCCGATGAGTACTCTGACCAGAGGTGGTTTTTTGTATTTCAAAACTTTTACCGATGACTTTAGTAGATATGGATACATCTACTTGATGAGACACAAGCCGAAATCCTTTGAAAAGTTCAAAGAATTTCAGTATGAGTTACAAAATCAACTTGGCAAGATAATTAAATGTCTACGATCTGATCGTGGAGTTGAATATTTGAGCAATAAGTTTGGTGATCATCTAAAGAGATGCGAAATTGTTCCCCAACTAACTCTACCAGGAACACCTCAATCAAACATTGTTAGACATGGTTCGGTCTATGATGAGCCAATCTGATCTTCCATTGTATTCTGGGGATACGCTCTAGAAACAGCAGCTTTCACTTTAAATAGAGTTCCATTAAAAACGGTAGAGAAGACACCATATGAGATATGGATCGGGAAGTATCTTGGATTGTCTTTTCTCAGGATTTAGGTTGTGAGGTATATGTAAAACGTTTGACGTCTGACAAACTCACACCCAAGTCGGATAAGTGCTTCTTTGTGAGGTATCATAAGGAAACTCAAGGATATTTCTTTTATAATTAGGATGATAATAAAGTGTTTGTTGTCTGAAATGGTGTCTTCTTGGAGAAATAGTTTCTTTCCAAAGGAATCAGTGGGAGTAAGGTGCAACTCGAAGAAATTCGAGAAATATCTAAAAATGTTTCAACTCCTATTAAACCTCTATAGGATGAACAAACTATTGAGGAACCCGTAGATAAGGCATCAGCCCCTCGTAGATCTAAAAGGCCACGTCAATTGCCTATAAGGTATGGGGATCACATTTTATTATTGAATAATGATAAGCCTAAGACTTATGAGGAAGCGATAGTGGACCCAGACTCTGGATCATGGCTTGAAGCCATGAGATCCGAGATAAAATCCATGTATGACAATCAAGTTTGGAGCTTGGTTGATGCACCTCATGGTGTTAAAACCATTGAGTGCAAATAGGTTTTTTTTTAAAAGAGAGAGATATGGATGAAAATGTTCATATTCATAAGGCACAACCGGTAGCGAAGGGTTTCAAACAAATTCAATGTGTTGATTATGATGAAACCTTCTCACCTGTCGCTATGCTTAAGTCTATCTGAATCATTCTAGCTATTGCTACATATTTTGATTATGAGATATAGCAAATGGATGCCAAAACAGCTTTTTCTAAATGAAAACCTAAGTAAGGGTGTGTACATGACACAACCTAAGGGTTTTGTCGATCCAAAGGAAGCTAGAAAGGTATAAAAGCTTAAGAAATCCATCTATAGATTAAAGCAAGCATCTTGGAGTTGGGACATTCATTTTGATGAAGTGGTCAAAGGGTTTGACTTCATCAAGAATGAAGAAGAACCTTGTATTTACAAGAAGGTTAGTGGGAGCAAGCTTGTGTTTCTGGTATTGTATGTGGATGACAAACTACTAGTAAAAAATGATATTCCAATGCTTGAATCTGTTAAACTTCATTAAAAAATAGTTTCTCAATAAAAGATTTAAGAGATGCAGCATATGATTTATGTATAAAGATCTATAGAGATAGATCTAAAAGGCTAATTGGATTAAGCCAAGATATGTACATTGACAAAGTGTTTAAGCGGTTCAACTTGTAAGATTCTAAGAAAGGTTTCTTGCCCATGTCACATGGTATTAATCTTAGCAAGAGTCAGTGTCCTTCGACCACTGATGAGCAAGACAAAATGAGTATAATTCCATATGCTTTGGCTATTGGGTCTATTATGTATGATATGCTTTGTACACGACCAGATGTGTCGTATGCTCTAAGTGTTATAAGCAGATATCAATCAGATCTAAGTGAAGGTTACTGGATAACAGTTAAGAATATCCTTAAGTACTTAAGAATGACTAAAGATGCATTCCTTATTTATGGTGGTGAGGAAGAGCTAGTAGTAAATGGTTACACCGATACTAGCTTCCAAACCGACAAGGATGATTTTAGATCGCAGTCTAGGTTTGTGTTTTGTCTTAATGGAGGAGCATTGAGCTGAAAAAGTTTCAAGCAAGGAACAGTTGCTAATTCTACAATAGAGGCTGAGTACATTGTAGCTTCCGAAGTAGCAAAAGAAGCCATATGGATTAGGAAGTTCATTAATAAAATGGGTGTGGTTTCTAGTGCTTCTAGTTCAATAAATCTCTATTGTGATAATATTGGAGCCAATGCACAAGCTAAGGAGCCTAGATAGCATCAAAAGTCTAAACAGATACTACGACGATATCACATTATTCGTGAGATCGTTGAGAGAGGTGATATGAAGATATGCAAAGTGCACACGGATTTGAATATTACTGATCCATTGACAAAGCCTCTCTCGCAACCTAAGCATGAGGTGCACACACGAGCTATGGGTATTCGATACCTGTATGACCGACTCTAGTGCAAGTGGGAGACTGTTGGTGATATGCCCTAGAGGCAATCATAGAGATGATTGTATCATGTCTATGTTTAAGAGTTATTGAATAAATATTATTATGTTCCTTGAATGAATCATCAGTTATAAAGATTAACAAGTATATGACTTATTGGTGAAGCCCTTTAAGTTATATGATGTTGTTCTAAATGTATCCCTAGTCAGATGTCATTGGTCAGAACACTAGTGACTTATCGACCAGTACATGTATTGATTGATGACCATGTTTTACCGGTCATGGATATAGGGATATCGAATCAATAATGTAAACACATGTTAGAAAACATGGTGTTGGATTGATCCACCTTGAGACACTATTGAGATTGTTATGATTTTATATGTCATCAGTTGGTCTTAAGCAATTGTAATGTCCCGTTTGTCCTAGAGTTCTTGCCATATTTCAAAACCAAAAAAAAAAAGGAACCATTCGGTTTATTTGCTTGCCCAAGCTTAACATGGAACTTTGGCAATATTGGAGGTTCAACTTGAACTAACTCAACTTCAACTAAGTTCAGTTGGTTTGTGCTCTCTGTTCGTTAGAGTTATTTGATGTTCTTTGGCCTTTAATTTCCCTTCTTTGTTTGCTTTGTGTGCCCCTTAGCCTAGTTATTTCCTCTTTTGGACCTCCCCTTTAGTCCAAGGTCTCCCCCTCGGTTAGGACCTCTCTTAAGGTTCAGACCTCCTTCCTGTGGTCTAGACCTCCTCTGTGTTATCTCTTTAGTTTAGACCTCCTTTGTGCTGGACCTCTTCTTTGCTAGGACCTCCCCTGGGTTCCGACCTCCCTTTAGGTCGCAACCACCCTTGAGCTATTTGTAATATCCCGAAAGTGAGTTAAGATTTGAATCGAGGAAGAATAATTTTTGTTTCGGGAGAGATTGATGGTTCGGGGAAGAATCAAACGGAACGACGGGAGGGACTAATTGGATTGTTGTCAGTGCTGCAATTTTAGAGGGGGGAAAGAGCAAATGGGCGGCAACTTGGGCCTGGGCCAAGGCCCATCTGGGTGGCCGGCCAAGGGGGCTCCTCCCAAAACCCTAGCCCCTTCCTCCTCCTCTTTCCTCCCACTCCCATTCGGCTGCCACCCCCACCTCCCCACCTCTCCACCTCCCCTCCACCATCTCTTGCGCTCCTTCCCATCCCCACACCCCCCCCATTGTTGCTGGCCAAGGAGGAGAAGGATCTCCTTGCACCGGCCAAGGAAGAAGGAGAAGGAGAAAAGAAGAGAAGAGGGAAGAAGGAGAGGAGAAGAGAAGAGAAGAAGAGGGAGAAGAAGGGATCCGCAGTGGAAGTGTGGAGGTCTTCATCCCCGCTGTGTACTCTCTTCGTTTCGGCAAGGGTAACCCGTGGTTCTTTGCTTTAGGTCATTTTCTAGTTGTCTAATTTTCGGATGTCAGTTCGTCGAATTTCTGCAGCAGTGAAGTTTGTCGGTTTTGATTAGGTTATAGGCAGATTTGGGTCTGGGTGTCTCCTAGAAAGTTGTAGCTATCGTAGTTACCTTTCATTGCCGACAAGAATCAAGTCATTCAGACTTCGGTAGCCAAAGTTATGATTTTATTAGTACTTCTGTGTTTCTGGAGAGAAGCAGATTTGCTAGTGTTAGTTAACCTGATTGAAGTGCATATTTAGAGGGGTTTCCAGAGGGTCTCACCATAACGAAAAATGAGGCTAATCCTCTAAGCTTTCAGGAAAGCTAAAGATCACTGAATTTGGACGATCGTAGAGAAAGTTATGATAGTTTCTTTGTCGCTGTCCAGAAACCCGACGTGAAATGTTTGCTCTGATTAATTAGATTGGTAGGTCTGGTAGATGGCTGAATCAGAGGGTCTCCCCAACTAAGTTTATTTAGAAATTTCAATTACCTTTTCAGATTGTCCAAGATCATCCTATTTGGACTCATGAGAAGAAAGTTATGAATTTTTGAAGTCTGCTGTCCGCAGTGACCGATCGCTAGAAATTAGAAAAGCTAGACGTTACAAGAAGATTAGCGATTTCGATTGTAGTGTGATGTATGATTTTGGTCCAGTATGCTATTCTTAGTTTGGGGTTATCTTCTTGTCCAGGTGGCAGCGAGATCCCAAGGGCAGCACCCACTTCGCGTCCGCTGCTCGCGCGTTGAGGCAAGTATTCGGGTTTATGTGTAGTATTGGTTGCATGTCATGATTGAGTGGTGTTTTGTTCATCATTGCCATGTGAATGTGTTGTGAGATGACTCTAGTTGTGATGATGTTTGCGAGATTATGTTTAAAGCTCCTTCATGATGCTATTGTTTATACCCGACTACATATTGAGTATGATATTGGAAATATGATGTTGTAGTTCTTTGCATGTTGGAGCATTTTGAGACTTGGTCACGTGGTGACCAAGAGTACAATGTTGAGGTCCCCACATATGTAGTGACAGCTTGAGGTCCCCGCATTCATGGAATGTGGGCAATATATACAGAGGTCCCCGTCATTGTGATGACGGCAAAGGTCCCTATACATGTGATGTATAGGCTCTTGGTCCCCGTGCCAAAGGGCACGAGCAAGGGTACTCATCGACGGATGAATACCCGCATTACACGTAAAATGCGTAAAGAGATAAAGAACAAAGAGTGCATAGCATTATCATTAAATTTCTAGTATTTGAAATGCCATGAATGAAGTTGATTAAAGTTGTTTATCTTGTCATGTCTTTATGATTATGTAACCTTGATGATACTTGCTTGAGTCCTATGACTCACCCTTGCTTTGTTTTGATTTAGGTACTTACAGTAAAGACGTCATGCATGGGCGGGAGTAGATGATTGGAAAGCACGCACCACTTCACAAAATTAATGCAATTGTTATTTTAGCATCACATAAGAATAAATAGATCGAGAAATACCCATGGTTATTTTATGATTATGATTGATGAAATAATTTATGGATGTGAGAATGGTGTTATTTGATTACATTCATATGATTATCCCTTATGCATGAGTGAATTGGTTAATGAAATTATCATTAAATATTATGTTTACTCGTTAGAAAATTGTTTTTCATTGATTATACAAGGAGACTCACAAAAATTTGTAAATTCGCCATTGTATTTAGTTTTGGTAGCATTCCGTGCTCGCTCGAGTTGGGGTGTTACGCTTGGTATCGAGCGGGTCAGTGAGGTCCGCGGGCATCGAAAATTAATTTTGACACACTAAGCACGATGAGGTGGGATTGGGTTTTCTTTTGCATTGCACTACGCTATTGTCATTATATGTTTATTCTTGAATGTTTGATACTAGTTATTCTTATGCTTATTGTGGTTAGTTTTATTGTGGTGTTCTTAGATGGCAAGAGGCGAGAGGTCGTGGTCGTGGCGGCAGGTGTCGCGAGGCCGCAATGCCCCGCCGAAGTTCGAATTTATAGTCGTGAAGCAAGTCCCGCGAGATCGAGGAGGAGGTCGCCAGCAGCTCAAGAAAACCAGTGCTCCACCGTGCCGCACCGATTCTCGTCCCATTGGTGGCTCCCGCAGAGTACCGCAACAATTAATATGGGACTTCACGGTGGAACGCCTGCGCCTTGATACTTTTGATGGCTTGGGCACTCCGGTGGATGCGCCAACCGTTCGCCACATGGAGAGACACTTTGGTGCTTTAGGATGACGCCGGAGATGCGGGCTCGGTTGTGGCTTTCGGCAAAGGGCAGCGGATATTTGGTGGGAGGGAGTCTTGACACTAGGATCGCGCTCATGGCCTCATACATGGGAGTTGTTTGTGGAACAGATTTGGGATGAGGTTTTATCCAAGATCGCTTGTGGAGAGGATGGAAGTCTCATCACAGAGCTACAAGCGAGGTAAGATGACGGTGTCGGAATATGAAGCGGGTTTTAACAACTGATCCGCTTTGTACCGCAAAGGCTGAGATGAGGCGAGAAAAGGCTAAGAGGTTTCGCGGGCTCGAGCAGAGTTCCGTCGAGTCTTGGGAGCGCTAGAATTGCGTGACTTTAGCTCTCTGTAGAGCAAGCCAGGCATGGAGCTAGAGATGCGGCTTGGGAGGATCTACTGTGCACAGGAGGTACCATGGTCAGATGGGGCTAGTGGCAGCGAGTAAGAAGAATTTTGGAGGAGGAAGTGGGTCATTTCGGCCGGCCTCAAGAAGTTCAAAGGCCGAAATTCCTTCAAGTCCAGAACCACAAGGCCACGATCATCTTTACTTCAGATCGCAGGTGAGTGGGCCTAGGTTGCGCCAGTTCTGTAAGGGGTATGAAATGTTTCAAGTGTGGCAATGAGCATCGGGCGTCGAGTGTTCTTGGTCGATCTTGTCGCCACCGTGGTCGGGAGGGCCACAAGGCATTGGTCTGTCGGCGGAATCCCGCCAAGATATTAAATGGGAACCGAACCAGCATCGGCACGAACAGCGGCGTCTTCGCGAGGGTCGATTCGGATGTTAGCGACACACCTACTCGGGCCTTGGGGTCACCACTCCTATTTTCAAGATCCCGGAGGGATGCCACCGCCGGTACTTTTGGCCACCGGTTCTGCAGCAGCCGCTTCTAGTTGCAAAGACCTTCAAGACTCCTACGTTGGCGCACCCTTATCGTATCGGAGTTTCTTCCGCCCGCAGCAAGCGCTTCCTATGCCATGTCGACGGCAGAGTCGGCAGGACGTCCTGATGTGGTGGCAGGTACGCTCTTAGTGGATTCAGTGGAGGCTTATGTTCTTTTTGACTCAGAGCTACTTTCTCTTTGTATCGTTAGAGTTTGTTAGCCGGGCCAATTTGAGAGTGCAATCTATAGCTAAGTCAGTTATAGTTAATTCTCTCCGGGGAATTCTTGCTAGTTCCACATCATCCGGTTGTGTGATCTCATTGGATGGGGAAGATTTCATTGCTAATTTAATGGTCCCAAAATGGAGCCATTTGATGTTATTTTGGTATGGATCTGTTACATAGCTATCGAGCGATTATTTCGTGTTTTGGAAGACAAGAACTCGCAAGCACCTTCGGGCTTGAGGTAGTTTTTCAGGTAGTGCCCTCTTATTCTCTCTCGTGTGTTGGCTAGCTTGTATCCTGGTAGCCGAAGTCGTGAAGAGTGGGTTTCTTTTGTCACTAATGGGAAGCCAAGTTCCTCTTTGATCGCAGAATTAGTTCCGGTGGTTCGAGAGTTCTTAGATGTTTTTCAGCAGAGTTGCTGTGATGCCCCTCCTCGTCCCGTGGAGTTTGGATTGATTTGATACCGGTGCTCAACCGTTTTATGACCCTGCATCGCTTGGCACGCCCTTTCCAGGAGGAATTAAAGAAACAGCTTGGATGATCTAAAAGCGAAAGATCTTATTCGACCTAGTGTGTCTCCGTGGGAGCTCCTATTGTTTACCAAGAAGAAGGATGGTAGTTGGCGCATGTGTATTGATTACCGTGTTTTAACCAGCTAACCATCAAGAACAAATATCCTTTGCCTCGCATTGAAGACTTATTTGATCGCTTGAGAGGGCAAAGGTGTTTTCAAAGATAGACCTTCAATGGCTATAACTGATCCCCGTCCGAAAGGAAGATATTGAGAAAACGGCGTTCTCTACAAGGCACGGCACTTTGAATTTAAAGTTATGTCATTTGGACTAACGAATGCCCCCTGCTTTTATGGAGACTATGAACAGGATACCGCATGAGTATCCGGATGAATTTGTTGTAGTTTTTATTGATGATATTTTGATCTATTCTAAGACTAAAGTGGATCATGAGCGCTCATCCGAGGTTGGTGTTGGAGACGCTAAGAGAGAATAGGTTCTATGCCAAGTTTAAGAAATGTGAATTTTGGATGTCCAGTGGGATTCCTTGGGCATATTATAAATGAAAAAGGAATATCACGATCCAGGAAAATCTCCACAGAGTTGAATGGGCAAGACCAACCAATATTAAAGAACCGAGAAGTTTTCGGGTATGGCAAAGCTATTCACGGGTTTTGTGCGTGATTTCTCCATCATTGCAAAGCCGTTGTCCGTGCTCACTCGTAAAGATGTGAAGTTTCGTGGACGATGATTGTGAGCGCAGCTTTCAAACTTTGAAGGAAAGTTGGTGATCGCCCGGTTCTTACTATTCTGAGCCCGAAGCGATTCACGGTGTACTCGATGCATCTCGAGTTGGTTTGGGTTGTGCTCATGCAGACGGAAGGTTCTCGCTTATGCGTCTAGACAACCAAGAAGCATGAGCAATTATCCAACTCATGATTTAGAATTGGTGCAGAATGTTCGCTTTGAAGCTTTGGAGACATTATCTTTATGGAGAATCTTGTGATATCTTTACGATCACAAGAGTCTTAAGTACATTTTACCCGAGGGACTTGAATCTAAGACAATGAAGATGGTTAGAGTCGATAAAAGATTATGATCTCACGATTCAAGATCATCCCGGCAAAGCTAACGTGGTGGTCGATGCTCTTAGTCGCAAGGCGACACCGGCTACTTTGGATTATCTTATTGCGGATTTTGACCGCATGGATATATCGATTGCTATGTAGGACCGCTCATGTCGAGACACAATGATTTTGGGTCACCATTCCACAATGAGTACAAGAAGCGCAAAAAATGACCCATTTTGCAGCAGGGTCGAAGCGCTTGGACCTGGGAAAGGAAGGAATTTCAGTTTGATGGGTGTGGAGCATTGCGATTCAAGGGACGATTATGTGTGCCACGTAGCGGGAGTTAAGGATGACATCTTAAAGGAGGCTCATCGACTCGTGATAATCGCTCATCCGGAGAGACGAAGATGTACCGTGATTTGAAGCACTTCGTGGAAAAGAATGAAAGTGGATATTGCCAATTTTGTAGCTTCTTGTGGTGTTTGTCAACAGTGAAGGAACATAAACGCCTGGGGTTATTGCAGCCTTTGGAAGTACCCCAATGGCCATGGGATGATATTTCTATGGATTTTGTTGTTGCGTTGCCTCGCTCACCGCGAGGCAAGGATGCGCTTTGGGTTATAGTGGATCGATTCAGAAATCGCACATTTTATTCCCATTCGCACGACTAATTCAGCTAGTGATTTGGCTCCTATCTATTTGCGGGAGATTGTGAGATTGCATGGAGTGCCAAAGACCATCATTTCGACAGGATGCCAAGTTCAGATCCAAGTTTTGGGAGAGTTTGCAGAGTTCCTTGGGCACGCAACTCCGCTCGAGTACGCCTTTCCATCCTCGCATGATGGGCGTCAGAGCGCACTATTCAAACCCGGAGGACATGTTGAGGTCATGTGTCCTGTCTTGGAAAGGTAGTTGGGAGGATCAATTGCCATTGGCAGAGTTTGCGTGACAATAACAGCTATCATTCGAGCATAAAGCCGCCCGCTTGAGGTTTTATATGGGCGTAAGTGCAGTCACCTCTTTGCTAGGAAGCCGGGTGAGAAGGCGCTTGGGACCTGATGGGTGCAAAAGACAGATTGAACGAGTGGCCCCGTGAGACAGACTCTTTTAGCACTCAAAGCGCATGAAGAGTTATGCGGATGTGAGGAGAAGAGACTTGGAATTTGAAGTGGAGATCAGTGCTCTCGAGAGTGTCCCCACAAAAGGTGTTGTCGTTCGGTACCAAAGGAAGCTTAGCCCGAGGTACGTTGGGCCATTCACGATCTTGGCTCGGATCGGGAAGTTGGCATACCGCTTAGACCTACCAGAGGCTATGCGAGGAGTGCATAACGTTTTTCATGTGTCGATGTTGAGGAAGTTCCTTCGTGATCCAGAGCATCATGTTTCATTAGAACACCCTAACCATTGACCAGATCCGACATTTGAATCTAAACCGTGCACTCGGAAAGATCGTAAAAGAGTTGAGGAACAAAACTTTGAAGTACGTTAAGGTGCTTTGGTCGCAGCAGACAGAAAGGGAGGCTACTTGGGAACTGGAGTCTCGCATGCGTGAGCTTTATCCGGAGTTGTTCATCTCAGTGCGCACTGTTGCCAAGTTTCCGGCCTCGTTTTATTTCTTGAAGGTTGGAGTTTAGATTCGGTCGAATCACGCTAAGGGGGTAGAATGTAATATCCCAAAGTGAGTTAAGATTTGAATCGAGGAAGAATAATTTTTGTTTCGGAGAGATCGATGGTTCGGGAAGAATCAAACGGAACGACGGGAGGGACTAATTGGATTGTTGTCAGTGCTTCAATTTTAGAGGGGGGAAAGAGCAAATGGGCGGCAACTTGGGCCTGGGACAAGGCCCATCTGGGTGGCCGGCCAAGGGGGCTCTCCCCAAAAACCCTAGCCCCTTCCTCCCCTCCCCTTTCCCCTCCCACTCCCATTCGCCGCCACCCCACCTCCCCACCTCTCCACCTCCCCTCCACCATCTCTTGCGCCCCTTCCCATCCCCACACCCCCCCTATTGTTGCTTGTTCAAGGAGGAGAAGGATCTCCCTTGCAGCCGGCCAAGGAAGAAGGAGAAGGAGAAAAGAAGAGAAGAGGGAAGAAGGAGAGGGAGAAGAGAAGAGAAGAAGAGGGAGAAGAAGGGATCCGCAGCGAAGTGTGGAGGTTTTCATCCCGCTGTGTACTCTCTTTGTTTCGGCAAGGGTAACCCGTGGTTCTTTGCTTTAGGTCATTTTCTAGTTGTCTAATTTTCGGATGTCAGTTCGTCGAATTTCTGCAGCAGTGAAGTTTGTCGGTTTTGATTAGGTTAGAGGCAGATTTGGGTCTGGGTGTCTCCTAGAAAGTTGTAGCTATCGTAGTTACCTTTCATTGCCGACAAGAATCAAGTCATTCGGACTTGGTAGCCAAAGTTATGATTTTATTAGTACTTCTGTGTTTCTGGAGAGAAGCAGATTTGCTAGTGTTAGTTAACCTGATTGAAGTGCATATTTAGAGGGGTTTCCAGAGGGTCTAACCATAACAAAAATGAGGTTAATCCTCTAAGCTTTCAGGAAAGCTAAAGATCACTGAATTTGGACGATCGTAGAGAAAGTTATGATAGTTTCTTTGTCGCTGTCCAGAAACCCGACGTGAAATGTTTGCTCTGATTAATTAGATTGGTAGGTCTGGTAGATGGCCGAATCAGAGGGTCTCCCCAACTAAGTTTATTTAGACATTTCAATTACCTTTTCAGATTGTCCAAGATCATCCTATTTGGACTCATGAGCAGAAAGTTATGAATTTTTGAAGTCTGCTGTCCGCAGTGACCGATCGCTAGAAATTAGAAAAGCTAGACGTTACAAGAAGATTAGCGATTTTGATTGTAGTGTGATGTATGATTTTGGTCCAGTATGCTATTCTTAGTTTGGGGTTATCTTCTTGTCCAGGTGGCAGCGAGATCCCAAGGGCAGCACCCACTTCGCGTCCGCCGTTCTCGCGCGGTTGAGGCAAGTATTCGGGTTTATGTGTAGTATTGGTTGCATGTCATGATTGAGTGGTGTTTTGTTCATCATTGCCATGTGAATGTGTTGTGGAGATGACTCTAGTTGTGATGATGTTTGTGAGATTATGTTTAAAGCTCCTTCATGATGCTATTGTTTATACCCTGACTACATATTGAGTATGATATTGGAAATATGATGTTGTAGTTCTTTGCATGTTGGAGCATTTTGAGACTTGGTCACGTGGTGACCAAGAGTACAATGTTGAGGTCCCCGTCATATGTAGTGACAGCTTGAGGTCCCCGCATTCATGGAATGTGGGCAATATATACTGAGGTCCCGTCATTGTGATGACGGGCAAAGGTCCTATACATGTGATGTATAGGCTCTGGTCCCTGTGCAAAGGGCATAGGCAAGGGTACTCATCGACGGATGAATACCCGCATTCCAGAAAATGCGTAAAGAGATAAAGAACAAAGAGTGCATAGCATTATCATTAAATTTCTAGTATTTGAAATGCCATGAATGAAGTTGATTAAAGTTGTTTATGCTGTCATGTCTTTATGATTATGTAACCTTGATGATACTTGCCGAGTCCTATGACTCACCCTTGCTTTGTTTTGATTTAGGTACTTTTGGTAAAGACGCCATGCATGGGCGGGAGTAGATGATTGAAAGCACGCACCACTTCACAAAATTAATGCAATTGTTATTTTAGCATCACATAATTGAGCTATTCTAAGCTCGGGTTTGTGTTTCAAACCCCTTTGATTCCTGGAATTCGTTGAGTATTTGAGTTTTCCCTTTTGGGACCTCCCTCTCGTTTGACCTCCTCTCCTTCTACTTCTTTCAGGACCTCTCTTTGTTAGATCTTGACTGTTAAAACCTTCCCTTGTTAGATCTTGGCTGTTAGGACCTCCTTGGACCTCTTTTCTTAGATCTCCTTCGTCAGATCTTTCCCCCTTTTTGAATCTTATCCGTTGAAACCCCTCCTTATCTGGACCTCCTTTAAGTCTAGACTCAATGTGCGCCTTCCTCTCTTCGGTGACATTAGATTTTGTTTGGATGGTACGATTGAGAAGAGGCGTTCGCATGGTTTGAACGTACCCTTGCATTGTGGTGCGTCCGATTGAGTTTGGGCGGCCCGATGTAAGTGCGCGTTTGTATACTCCGAACATTCTTTTCCCCTTTGGACCACCCGATCAAGATCGTATGGCCCCGGTTCATTGCACCTTTTCCTTTATCCTTTGGACCTCCTCCCCCTCTTTTGGACCTCCTTGTGATCTTTTTGCAAAGACCACCATCTTTCATCACGACCACCCTATGTGTTCATGACCTCTGGTCTTTTAGCAAAGACCACCCTCTTTTGTCACGACCACCCTATGTGGTCATGATCTCTGGTCTTTTTGTAAAGACCACCCTAGTGGAACAGGACCCCTTTTGCCTTCTGCAGAACCTTCCCAGGACATCCTCCTAGGACCACCCCATAGTTGGACTTTCTCCTGTTTCTTTGACCAATCTCTTTGTTTGAGCCAGCCCTGTCCCCTTTTCTCTTTCTGCATGCTTTGCAGCAAAAAGTTTCTAAACATTTAGTATTGCTACGGCACATTAAATGTGGTCGCATTTGAGGTACTTTGTTTTCTCCTTTTGATGGCATGCCTTGTCTTATCCTTGTCCCATTTTTCACCTACCCTTGACACGTTTGCTCTGAGTCACTCAGAGCTTCTCCACCATCCCTAGCTATTTGTAGCCGAGCATGCCTCCCCTCATCATCTTTTTCCTCATTTCTAACTTGCTTGCTCTTGCCTAGCCCTCCCTGTGCTTGTGCTTGGAGCTTCACCCTCCTTTGGGTTGGACCTCCCCTCTCTCCAGGACCCCTTTGTTTTTCTGGTTTTTGATTGTTTTGCTTAAGTTCCTTTAAGTCTTTTTCGTTCTTTTGCCCGAGCTTGCTTTGTTTGTTTGGTTCTTTGCGAATGTATAGGTCCCAAGTTCGAAGAGGAGTAATTGGATCTAGTAGCCTCTACCGAAGCCTCACCACTTCTCAACGAAGGAAAGTCGCAGGCCTTTGATTATGTTGAACCTAGCATTTCAAAGATATATTGTTTTGCTTTAACATGCATGGCTATCTTTATAAGAAATGGTTTGGGCAGTAGCTATTTCTCCTACTTGACATTATGCCTCCTTGGATGTTTGTACTCGACATGTTGACATGATCCCCTTGAACAACTTAGAATGAGTATTTTAGTTGGTATTATTTTGATATTGCCAACATGGGTTCGTAGTTATGCTTAGCCTTGCTTTAGAACTGCTAGTCTTGAGAAATCTTGTTTTCTTCTTTAATAATAATCTTGACTAATTGAACTATAGAACTATGGTGGGATGCCACTGTTGAGCAACCATGGTGAGATGCCACTGTTGTGTCGATTGTGGTGTGATACCGCTTTTGATAAAACTTGATGTGCCAAGACCAGGGTGGTCTTTTGGCCGGGCTGAACCCAAAACGGTTTTATCACCCGGGGAAGTGATCGTGTAGTAAAGGAGAGGTGCTTTGTGCACTGTGGAATATGGTTGTCTTCCTTGGGTGGCTTAAGGACTTAACTTTGTGTTTCATTGATTCGGGTATCACCATGCAACCACAAGACCATTTTATGGGGGTGGTCTGGGCCAAATAATTAGCAATAAGCTGGCTTGGTTCTGTTGTGGTGGAGTGTACTAATTCGCTAGTGCAAGAGGGGGCACGAATTTGGCAGGTGTGAGGCCCGTTAGAAGCGAAACCTTAGCGGGCAGCTCTGAGTCAGTTCAAAGCTTTATAAAGGCCTTGTCGCGCTCTCTAGACTGCTCATCTTCGAAATGAGCAAGGGTTTGACGGGAACCTGCCCCGCTAGAGAGGTCGTGAATTGTGGGTAAAGTTGTACACCTCTGCAGAGTGAAAAATCTATTCGACTAGCCAAGTCCTTGGTCATGGACATTGCCTGGTAATTTTGCACAAGGGATAGCTTTTCAAAAGAGATCTTGTGAACCCTAGGGTGGTCCAGGATGCTCCCAAGTTGGTGCTAGGGAGGTCCTTGAGCCCTAGGGTTGTCTTTAGGAGCTTTGGAGTTGATGCTCCAGGGTGATCGTGGGGGTGGTCCTGGGTGTGGGTGTGCCCAGACCTCCCACGAGTGGTCTTGGGAGTAAGTTGGTGCTCACGACCTCCTTTGCAAACAAATGTACATATGTATTATTGTTTTTTAACTTGAGCTGTGCAATCTATCTACGTTATTTCCTGTGAAATATTGCTTTCTACAAACTAACCTTACAGCTCTCCGATGTCAAGCCATTGTATGAATAATATTTGCATACTTGTTCCCTGTGATTTGCTGAGTACATTCAACGTACTCATGGCTTAAAGCCCTCTGTTTGAGCAGTGGCCGAAGATGTTCAGGGACAAGGTTGCTCAGACCTCTTCGAGGAGGAGTTCTTTGATGACCCGACCTTTTAGGAGATGTCCTCCACTCGACAGCCTGTGGGCTTGCCGGATGGCTCCAAGCGCTTTTGGTGGTTCCGCTGTGAAGTTCTGTTGTTGGTTTTTTTGTAAGCCCTCGTTGGCAACCTTTGTAAACAACCTTGGCCATAAGGCCCTTGTTTAATATAGTTTTCTTTATTCGCTATTCCTGTTGTTGTACTTTGTGGTTGTGATTTCCCCTATGTAGTTCATGCGAGCTAGCTATATGGATCCTCGGGACTAGCTCAGTGCGCAGAGGCTGAGACCTCTGGGAGGTCTTTGAGATCTCTTGGGTGGTCCTGAAGGACCTCCCCAGGTAGTACTTGCGGGACGTCCCAGACCTCCGGTGGTCCTGTCGGACCTCCCTAAGAGGTCCTGGAAGGCTTTTCCCTGTGCTCCTCGGGGTGGTCACGACAGCAATGATGATGTATAATCCTTAGACCTCATATCGGTATAGTTTCCTACATGTGTAGTAGTACACTTTGAGGTTGCCAAACGCTACCCCGTAACTAGGTAGTTATAAAGGTAGCTTTTAGGAATGCTATGAAACATACGGAGTGATGTGACTGATCGGATATAGGATTTGCCCCTCCTAACATAACATGAGAGGTGTCTCTAGGCCCCTCGATGTGGTCGGATAAAGAAAGTGCATAGCCATACCACTAGTGGTTGAAGAGTCGACCACATGAAGTTATCTGACACTTGATCGATAAAGTATTGAATAGTCCATGGATGACATATTATCTCACCTAGAGTTCAACTAGATATCGTGAGGCAAAGGGAGAATACACGAGCAGGTCATTCAGTTCGATTAGATACGGACTAGTCATATGGAGATACGAGCTGGTCGTAGACTGGTCGAGCATGATCACTAACTGGTCGTAAGGAGTTATGAACTGTTCATGACTAAATATGAACTGGTCGTATAGAGATATCAGCTGATCGTAAGTGATAAGGACTTACTCGTAGATCATATTGCATTAAGGTTTGTCCGATATTATTTGTGTATATTCGGGAATCGTTATATCCTGTTAGGAACCGCTAACGACTCGTGGTCGAAAAAGGTTTCTGAGTCATGAACCTAACGGGTCACACACTTAACGAGTTGGAACAAACATGTACGGATAAGATCTGTCATGGGCTCTATATGAGGAGATGAATGAGGCTATTGGTAGAAATGAGGCATGCGTGGGTTGCTCCACTAAAACCCTAGCCACCATCTTCTCGGAAAGCGCTACCGTGCGAGTTGGTGCTAGCATATCGGCGTACGGTTTCCATCCCTGGACGTGTGGATAACGTAGAGGCATTGCTGCGATAGCTGTTGCACTCGAGGATGATCCACGACATCACAAGGAAGGAACGCGATTGGTTACTGGACGATCGACTACACTGGATGATCGACTTTGGTGGATTATCGACTACGACCACTACATCGACGCACTCGACGTTGGATCAGGCTGCTCTAACTCTTTTTTCACTGCACTGTGTGTAGTGGTAACGATCTGTGATCTATTACTTGCATGACTTCCTAGTTTACGTGGTAGAATTTTTTGAATTGTCAACTAGTGTAGCCTACCCGTATCCCTTCAATTATTCATGTTTGAACTGGGAGTGTCACTTCGAGTTCGATGTTGCCCTTGCATCATCCCAACTTGCGTGGCAGAAAGGCAAGTGCATGGTAGAGCGATAGACACCGGTTTGGTTGCCGTTGTATTTAGTATTTCATTATCACATTATTTATTTATGCCTTTGGTTAAGTTTATCTACATACCATGAGAATGATTGTGGTAATGATGATATGACATGATGATGACATGACCATGGGGATGACATGGTTAGGATAATGGATAAAATTGATGATTAATAAACATTGTTGCACCATTTACTTGCATAAGACCCAGAGCGGTGATTACTGCCATGTATATGGCTAGTACGGTGTGCTCCATAATAAAATCCTACATAAGTAGAGACCCCATCCTAACGAAGATGTAGAAAGAGTGTGTCATCGATGGACGAACACTCCATTATACCGGTATTAGCTGTTGAGTTGCATCATTTGCATTGCATACATGAGAAGTTAATGATGATAATTGAGTATAAGAGATATGCGAAAGAATGTTGGACATGTTTATAATATTGTTATTGTTTCAATTGAAAGATGAATCATTTGTTTATTGTTCTATTATGTACTTGCTGAGTCGTGGACTCACCCTTGCTTTGTTACTGATTTTGAGGTGACCGTTGAAGGCGATATGCATGGGATGGAGTAGCACACTGGCATCGCATGCATTGATCACACAAACATTATCTACTTAGAGTGCCTTCATTTAAATCTAGTGATATTGATTATTCTCCCTTACTTTTATTCATGGACTTGGTTATTGATTAGTTTATATGCATGAGACTTGAATGGTTTTGGTATTAATTAGTTGATTTATCATGTTTTATTTGATTCACTTGTGACCTGTGGGCGGGTTTTGTTCCATGCATGTGTGCTGGAATTATTAAGGTTTAAATTGGTAGCTAGAGTAGTTATATGACATTCTGGGCTCAATGTTAGGCCAAGGTGTTACACCAATTCAACCTCACAACACAACTTGCTTATAGTCATGTTGTAACTGTTATGAGTAGTACACAACATGTCTTAAACATCTAAAATTAGTCTCTAGAGAATCAAAAGTGTCTTGAATAACGTCTCTACAAGACAAGGTCGATTTAAGAAGTGTCTCAAAAAATATCTCTGCGTGATATTTGTTTTGGCAATTTATAAAATGCCTCAAAAAAGGCCTCTATAGTCCACATCCCGCATTCTTTATCCTAAATGTCTCAAATAATGTCTCTACATGATTTTTGTTTTCTCAATTTATAAAATGCCTCAAAAACATCTCTACAGTTCACATCCACGTTCTTTATGCAAAATGTCTCAAATAATGTCTCTACATCTAAGGAACATTTTAAAACGCTGCAGAGAGTGCCTTTACAATATGATATGGCAATATGTAGAGACAAATAAAAAAAAATTCTATAGCAAAGTGTCTCTGCGTGAGGTTTTTTTTTGTAGTGAATGGTGTAGAATAGACACGCAAAATCTCAAGTAAATCAAACACACGAGCACCGCAAGATCGTGGATTTTGTGTTTCATCGATTTCTTTCTTGTTCTGAAGGAAAGTTGGGAAGCCTTGAATTACTCGTCTTCTTGATCTTGTTCCTTGCCAAGGAAGTGTAACTGATGGGATATACATGAAGTGATCAGTTTCCATCCATCTAGGCACATTTTGGATTCTTAAAGTTGCCCGGTTTTGGTTTGGAAAAGATGAATCTCAGGTTTCTTGGTTCTTGAGGTTTGGGAAATGAACTTTATGTGATTTAGAGTGCTATGATGTGTAGGAAATCATCCTTAGTCATGTTGACATGAATCCTCTGACAAGATCCTCCAAATCTCAGTTTTTAGTTTTGATCCAGTTTTGGTGTAACTTGGCTTTCAAAGCAAAAAGGTCTCAACTTCGAAAATATCTTTCTTGATCCTTGTGTTTTATATTTCTTATGTTTTGATCTTGCTTTGGTTCAAATTTCAAGTTATTTTGAGCCACGGTTTGAAAGTTATGTTAGTTTTGATCTCGGGCAGTGCTGCTGTTTTTTTTTCGCTCTGATGACCCAGATCATCTGACCCCACTCGTATAATATGCCTCGCGCCCTCACCCGGATTTACCCAAATCAACCCGGATCATCCGACCCTGTTGAGTCTGTGCGAGTTTACATGGTGTTTCTGCTATGTATATCTTGATCTGACCTTTGTAGCTTCCCATAACTATTACAGGGAAAATCCTTGGAGTTCTTTCGAGCGAAAGTTTCACGAGGTCGTTTGATTGTGTGGCCCAAACTTGACTCTGTTCATTGTTCTTCATCCATGGGACTTGCAAACACAAATATTCTGCCTAAAAAAATTAAAAGTAATAAACGGTCATTTTATTACGAATTAGGCAATGGTTATGAGCAAACAATTGATATGGAGTTTTCGGCAAAAAAAAAATAAAATAGCACGCAAAGCATATAATGGAGAGGGTTATAAGTCATTTTCCCTTGAAAACATGCTAGGGACTGGATGAATAATGATACATTCTAGGGTTGGATCAATGCGTTAATTGCCTAATTGGATAAGAGATCAAATAAAATTATATACTATTGGCCAAATTAGTTGACTAGTTAAGTTCCAAAAATCCCCTCAAGAAAATAGTAAGACTAATTAGATGGTGGTGCACCTGTCACTTAAACTAAAAAAAGAATTACATTTAGTTTGATGGTACTAATTATAGTGAACTAGTGAAGTGACAC
Organism: Ampelocalamus luodianensis; assembly: GCA_036346255.1. Lineage (NCBI taxonomy): Eukaryota > Viridiplantae > Streptophyta > Magnoliopsida > Poales > Poaceae > Ampelocalamus > Ampelocalamus luodianensis. Next base: position 40,254,973 of record CM070626.1, read on the forward strand.
GAGAAGCAAGCTTGTCGTAGCTAGGGAAGCCGAGATGAATGTTATGACCTAAGGCAGTGCTGAGCTCATCCAATATTTGCCTAGAGCAATTAATATGAGTTTCCTATAATTAGTTAAATCTTCAGAAGCAAAAAAGATGTGGGATCGATTATGTGTGAAGCACCAACTTTTTTTTAAGCTTGAACCCCGGATATAAGGGGAACTTTTTATTTCAACTGTCCGATGAGTTAATTAGACCCAGAATACAAGGATATAGGTGGAAAAAATTATTCCATCTTTGCTGCACTAACTCCAACTGATCACTAGGCCAACAAGGACCCTTTGCGTACTAGTTGCGCTATCATTTGGTTCGTAGTGTTGATGACCAAATCTCTCTAAACCAATGATCCAAGCTACCCACTCTATCATTCCAAAGTATTAGACAAACTAACAGATAAGTCAGTCACGATTCCTAGCACACACCTTTGCTTAAATGAAGAGAAAGTTTACATTACATATGATAGTATAAATCAAATCTGCCCATTGATTTGTGAGACTATCATGGACTTTTCCAACTAGTGTTAAAACTATAACTCTTGTGTCATGCGATCCCCACATGATCAATTACAATTATATCCTCTTATGATCTATTACCCGTACTGTCAGGTGTAGTATAACTAAATCCTAACTAATATGAATCATTCGATCAAAAAGAATAGATGGTCCGTATTAAATTGAGTATACCGTAAAAGACCTCTAAATAAATTACCACTACTTTCGCTCGCTTCATTAACAAATCACGTGGCAACCTCTTTGTTTACATACAACTTAATAGACACTTCAGTTTCCAGTTTGGATCTATCTCGTAATAAAATTATAAGGTCACATGACTCTATGTATCTAGCTGTGACGTTAAGACAAACTGTACTATGACAATGTCCTTTGTCACATCTTCCACTCTCTACTGTCCCTGTTGCACTAGCATTTCTTGATGCAGTCAGACCAAAAAATATATAATGCATGACACGCACACACATACATCTTTCTTTTAATTAAGCCGGGAAAGTTGAATAGATGGTAGACAAAAGCTCAGAATGTAGGTTGCAAAGAGATTATATATGCAATTAATTAAATCTCATCAGCAGTAAGCTTACTTAAGTAACATTTGTACCTTCTGTAAGATGAAAAGCTGTCATTCATTATTTATACAATCACAAGTTGTTCATACAACTGAAGTATACTACTTAAGTCCATACTCTGTAAATATAGTGAAACCGTTACCTTGCCAGTTAAGCTAAAGCTAGTTAACCCGACGCGAACTTCCCGTGTACGATAGGAACATTAGTTAAACAAACCAAGGATATGAGAAAGACATCATCAATAAAAAAAAAGGAGTAGGACGGCAATTGAGTAAGCAGACAACTGGTCGTCAAGTTGGTCCAACACGGCTCATAGTCTATTTACAGAATTGTGTCCTTCAAACTAAAAAAATTGATCTTAAAACAAGAAGAAGTACTAGCCACTGCAAAGCAACATCTTGTTCTTTGCTTGTGTACATATGTAGCAGATTCGTCAAATATCGTCTACATGCTTATTTTAGTGGTTTCTGGATTGTTGGCTATAGGGAGTAGTTGGGAGAGTTATGGACAGTTGGACCTACACTAGACTACACCTTATCACAAGAATGAGAGTTAGAAGCACAAATAGCTCGGATTTGTGTTAGGCACTTAGGCTCGTGACTTGTATGTGGACCAGCTTGGACTTGACGGAATAACGCCCAAAAGAAGGCAACAATCTAATAGAAATACACCTTTTGCTTTCTAATCAGACCATGAGCTAGCTAGCCGCTTCCATGTGTGGATGAATGAACAGTGCCCCCTAATCGATGACATGAAATACCCTATATATAGTTTGTGGTAATATGGACAATTATTTTGCATGATTAATTGGAGTGAACTTACTTGTGTGATCATGTGAAATTATGTGAGTGCCAGGTTAAATGAACATACTGTACCTGTTTGATACCACTAGAGATTCTCAGTTGGACCCCATTTGGCAGCTATTTGCTGTTTGTTGCCTCAGTCTTTGTTAGCTCAGGACATATGATAAATCCATGTAACTAAAAGTGCATTCTTAATTAGTTGCAAAATTTGCAAATAAAACCTATAAGTCAGTCGGAGTTTTATTTACCCCCTACCCCAAGTACATTTGTGGCACATGCCCCAATAAGTGCATAGTTGTTTGGAATACCCCGGCACCCCCCTTCCTGCCGACTCGGATGGTTTTTTCTATTGATGTGGACTCCATGGTATTAGTTTGAGGCATTCCAGCTGGCCTGTGGAAGTTAAGTTGCATGAGCTCGGATCGGGATGGGTGGGCCGAAAAGTGTTCATGTCCGTTTCCCTCCTTGAGGTGAGTCAAATCGAGATGAGGAAAGGTGGCAGACAAGAACCGAACCGGTTGGAGTGATATGGTGTGGATCCAATTGACCACACTGCACCTAGTCCATACCCTGGGTGGCATGCCATGGAGTCCACATCAAAAAAAAAAACAATCGAGTTGACGTAAGGGGGGGGTGCTGGAGGGGCATGTCAGACAACATGCACTTGTGGGGGGCATATGCCATGAAAGTACATGTAGTGGGAAAACCAAACTCCGACTAACTTCCGGGAGTGTATATGTGATTTTTCCTTCTTGGTTGGAATATTAATGAATCATCACTAACCCCACGTTAATAATCAATCCCTTAATTGAATTTATTCTTATAGTGTGTCCTATGACTATATATGAATCTTGTCATATTGGAGAATGATACGCACCAGCCCGTTAAAGATAATGCGCCATCTATGCCCAATCTTCACGACATAGGATCTGAACGGTAACTTGGGAAATTGCAACCCAACGTTGAGGAAACCAACCATAGCCTGCTATCCGAGACAATCGTTAGTCCACAACTCTGAAATTTGCTAACTCACACACTACACACGATGGTTTAGAGGCACAAGTTAGGTGCAATTAACGGGAAACCACAAGAACAAGGGTAGTAAGAACACTCTCATGGTGTCTATTGGAACCATCTGAAATAATGTACCTGCCAAAAAAAATCCCTCCACGCAGACCACATATACAATGAATATATAGCACTAGGACTAAAGATGCTTGAAATGCCATCCACGGCAGAAACTTTCTCCTATTCTCCTAGAAAAACAAACAGGGGTGCATGCAAATCCTGATTTTGTGGGCATGCCAAAAGAGCAGTAGGGGCCTTCCTACTTTATCTCCTAGCCTTCTCTCTTTTGGTTTTTGAAAAGAAACACACGCACAATAGAATGATGCTCTGCATGCATGCATGGCCCTCCTTAATTCCCTTCATTTATTTTGCATGCATGCATGGTTTCCAAAAGTGTCTTTGTGAGGACCCCGATTTATTTGGCTTGTGATGCTTTACCAACCACCTGGTCCTAGCATCACAAATCAAATAAATTGATCCTCGAGATATGTATACTTCCTGAGCAAGATACACACCTGTTACAAAATTAGACATCAACTCCATTCCAAACATAGAGTCCAAACACCACACTACCAAACGGAAGATAAACAAATAGTAGAGTTATTACAGACAAAGGCCGACAGGCCAAGATACACAAATAAACAAGACGGACAGCGGAAGCAAAAGTGCCATAAGATGGCTATAAAGAAATCCAATCAGCGTGCCTTCAACCCACAAGGCATCTGACCGGACCGCCAAGTCTAGTCGTCCACGAAACGGCAACACAGCTCACAGAAGTGAGACCCTTGGGGCTCACCTTCTTCCTCTGCAACAAAAACATTAAGCAAAGCACCTGAGTACAAAGATTGTCTTTGTACCCGCAAGACTGACGTGTGAATTAGCAGACCTGTTCGTATGCTACATGCAGGCTTATTTGGTGGAGGCCATATGTTTCATTTGCATAAAGCCAATTTTCATTTGCAATAAGGTAATACAGTTTAAAGGCAAGTTTGCAATTCATTTTTAAGATTGAAATAACAGAAAGGATAATAATTATAAAAGAGTAAAGGTAAACAACCTAGAAGTGACTATCCCAATAGTCACCACAACAATAGCACGAATCCCAGATTCGTACCACCCATCAAGTTTTAATTTAAATGTTGTAGTCTAACTCTTGATAAGCTTACCCAAGCGTGTCCATCACCTAGGACGAGGCTATTCGAATAGTTTTTAACCCTGCAGGGGTGTACCACTGTACCCACACTTCAGACCGCCTTTAAGCCAAAGCACACTTCCGAAGGTATGCCGGCACAGCTAAGTCCTACGAGACTTTTTCCAATATTGTGTATTAACTACGAGCCGCTCGTATGGATAGAAATCCATACGCTTACATGGTAAAGCCGAAAAGACAACTACCCACTCGTGATAAAGCTTTTGGACAACTACCATGCTCCCACCTCCATCCTCCCGCGACCTCCTGCGACCCTGAGCCAATACACGCCAAAGTACTAGGTCAAGAGAGGTCCCATACCCTCTAGTGTGGTTAGCACGCCGAAATGCCCGGATAATGAAACTCACAAGATGTTCGGTCCTTAATTGACCCGGGCACCTTTCCAATCACACCCAACAGATCACACCAATCTTACCACAGTGCGCGTCTAAATCATTTTTTTTTTGTTTTTGTTTTCGGTTTTTGTTTTGCAATTAACATAGCACGAGCTGGAATATAAGAACAGTAATAATTTTATGTGATCAAGATCATCGACTAAGTCGATGATCGCCCAGAACTACCGATAGCTAAGCATGGCTCAAAGAATCAACTCGTAATCTACTAAGTGACGAGAGTTCATCCAAATAACTCTAATCACAAAGAAATAACCTAGGCTCGGTAGTAGAGGACAAATATTTACCTACAGATTATGCATCTAAAGGTTTAACTAACCAATTTAACACAAAATAAGCGATGCATACATAAAGTTGAAACAAAATATTAGACTTTAAAATACTGGGATAAAAATGATCAAACTCGCTTGTTCGGCCGCTGTTGCTCAATTTGTTATGGAGGGTCGTTCTCGTGGTTACCGCAAATATCGAAGCCTAACGATTGAACAAAACAGCGAATAACAACGAATAACACCACCAAACTCAAACATATAACAACATCAAAACATACCAAAAATTTACACAGAGCCTAAGCATGATATAACAAAATTTTAGAAACAAAGAACAATTCATTTTAAGTTATTAAGAATTTTCCATGAATTTTCTAAGCTAAAAACACATCAAAACACTAGTTAATTACTTAACAAATTTTTATGAACAGAAATTATCTAAAACCTATCCGATAGTTAGTATACTAAAAATGAAATTTTACAGAATTGGTTTCACGGGATTTGGACAATTATAGAAAGAGATATACATTTTCTAATTTAGAAGATACATAAAACATCCTTTAATTAATTAACAGATTTTTACTACAGATACAAGGTTGAAACTAATTTTAGTAAATACTACATTTAAAATGAAAATTAACAGCACTAGTTTCATGTGATTTGAATAAAGATTGAATTAGTTAAGCATTTTCTAAGTTTAAATGAATTAACAGTGCACAGAAAACACATTTCTGAAATCCATAAAGCATTAAAACCTTTTTACACTCACAGCCAACTAGCCCTAGCCATCGACAAAGGGACCAATGAGAGTCTTGACCAGACATGATCGTCACGAAGGTGACGTCGAAGGCGTATTCTAAGAATACGTCTTCGGCTTAGTAAAATGTAATCCTAACACACACTCACAGAGAAATACGCTTCTCAGCCGAGAAAACGTAGTATCAAAGCTACACAACCCTAACTGACAGCACGGACCCACATGGCAGCGACTCAGAGAACAAATAACGGGCTCGATTAAAGATTCTCTAAACGTGATTAGCCAATAGGGCCCACAAGTCAGAGACTCAAACTAGACATGATTAGAGTTAAACTAATCATCACCGGCGGCTCACCGGCGCGCACGGGGACGGCGGCGCGGCCGCGCAGGTGATCTAGCTAACCAGTGGGTTTCTGGGCGAGAGAGTGGTACCTTCGGGTTCACCGCGTCCTTGCGAACTTGATGACGGTGACCCGGGACCTTGAGGATGCCGGCGGCGAGCTGGCGGCGAACGGAGGCGGAGAAGAAGGTGCGGCCTCCGCGGAGAAGACGGTACGAGCTTCGAGAAGCTACGGGAAGGTGCGCACCAGCTTCGCCTTGATCCTAGGAGTAATAAGCCCACGATAATGTCGAAGAAGAAGGTCCGAGACGGCCAGAATTTCCACGGCGGCGGAAAACCAAGCTCGGAGAAGAAGGGGTTGCACAGCCTCAACGATGCATCAAAGATGAAAATGAAGCCATCATTAGATTCAGTGCATCAGTGCGATCCAAAGGGACCAAGTGACGAGGCTAGAGACTCACCGGAACGCAATTGAGCTTGCGGAGCCGAGAGCGCCGGAGTCGAAGACGACGAAGTCGCTCCAGGCAATTCACTGGACGACAAGGATCCAGAATGGGCAAAATGGAGGCGGCGATGAACAAGGACCACGATGGCGCGGTCGCGGAATCAAGGGCGGCACTAACACGGTGATGCTGCCATTGGCTTCAACTCCGGCCGAGACAAAGAAACGGGCGGAGAAATCACGAGGAAGCAAGCGAGAAAAAGTGGGTGAGCTCAAAGGCTTTATGAAGTCGCGGCGATGCCTCCCAGCCGGACACGATGGCAAAAAGGTGGCAGCGACGAGGTACGTGGCACCCATGCGCGAACGGCCGCGAGCTCCGGTGAGGTGCGGAGAAGACGAGGGCGATACTGACAGGTGGGGTCCACATGTCAGCGACTGTGACAAGGCGGTGCGAGACGGGGTCTGATGCGGCGCGATGAGCTGGTTTAACTCGATCAAGATTGTGCTGACCGCTAGATCTGAGATGGACGGCTGAGATTGGTGTATGCATTCGGACAGGTCGACGAGACACGCAATATGGACCGTGCGATCTTCATCGGACGGCTGACAGCCATCGGGCTCGCACGGTGCAACTAGGTGGTGCGACCGAGTCAAGTGGTGCGGGTCGGACTCGAGCCTGAGTTGGGTTCGGGCCCGAGGAACAGTGTTTTCAGAATTCGATTTAAAAGACAAAGAAGGTTTGGGAAATTTTTAGAGATAGCTCCAGGGCTCCAAAATTTCCGAAATTTTTATGGTAGCTACAAGGGACATAGAACAACATTGCATAAATTTTCCAGAACTTTTTATGCACTGCATTGTTCTACAGAAAATTCACAAGCTGCTGACCTAGGGTTTGACCAGAAATTCAAACTAGTTTGACTTGGCCATTTGAAATAGCAAATAAAATCTAAAAATTGTGAAATAATTCAGGGAGGTAGATAGGATAGTCAAGATGACAGGAAAAATAGTTTCAGAGGATGATCACAAGTTTGAAAGCTAAAATTTGCTGACAACAATTTCCAATCACAACAATTACATTCTAAAAATTGGAAATTGCTAGGGAAAATTGTAGAAACTCTCAAATGATTTCATGAGGCACCAAAAGTTTTTATTTCTCCTCATAATTTACATTTAAAATACAAACCCTAAGTTAGGGCTGTTACAAATCTCCCCTTACAGGAATCTCGCCCCGAGATTCTGATCACTAGGAGAAGAAGGACGGGTAATCTGCTCGGAGACGATCTTCCCGCTCCCAAGTGGCTTCATCCTCGGAGTGGTTCGACCACTGAACTTTAAGGAACTTGATCACACGGTTCCTTGTTCTGCGTTCAGCTTCTTCGAGGATACGAATGGGGCGCTCACGATAAGATAGATCTTCATGCACATCGATATTTTCCAATGGTGTTTCCTCAACTGGAACACGGAGGCACTTCTTCAATTGTGACACATGGAAAACATCATGCACCCCCTCAAGTGTAGCTGGCAACTCTAACTTGTATGCAACAGCTCCCACTTTCTTGATGATGCGATACGACCCGACATATCGAGGAGCCAGTTTGCCCTTGACATCAAACGACGATGTCCTTCGGGTGAGACTTTGAGATACACAAAGTCATTGGGTGAAACTCACTCACGACGACGACGATCCGCATAGCTCTTCCGCTCGATCGAGCTACGCGCAATTGCTCACGAATCAATCGCACTTGACTTTCCGCCTCATTGATCGAATCCGCCAAAGAACCGCTCTTTCCCGCCGACCAGTTCAATGGGGTTCTGCATCGCCTCCCATACAAAGCCTCAAACGGTGCCATACCGAGACTAGCCTAGAAGCTGTTGTTGTAGGAGAACTCGGCAAGTGGTAGGCACTTCTCCCAATTCTTCCCATAGGAAAGAACACAAGCACGGAGCATATCTTCAAGCACTGATTGACGCGCTCCGTCGACCATCACTCGAGGATGATAGGTCGAAATGAACGAAAGACGGTCCCCATGGCTTCCTCGTAGATCAAGCAAAGTCGGAAGTGAAAAGAGAACCACGATCGACACCATCGTTCGTGGCACACCATGCAAACTCACAATGCGGGATATGTAGAGGTCGCTAATTTCTCGACGCCGAGGCGGTACACACCGCGTAAAATGTGCTACTTTTGTCAATCGGTCAATAACCACCCAGATAGCATCCTTCCCCGAAGAAGTGCGGGGCAAACCAGATGTGAAGTCCATACCAACGAATCCCACTTCCACTCGTATAGGCAAGGGTCGAGGAGACTCGGCGACGCCGATGCTCGGCCTTCACGCGACAACATACGTCGCATCCGCAACGAACCCGCAATCTCGCGCTTCATGCGAGTCCACCGTAATCTCGACGCAGATCTTGGTACATTTTAGTGGCACCGGATGGATGGACAAAGGCGAATCATGGGCCTCTGAAGAATCAAATCCGTAATTCGGAACCTTTGGAACCACGAGGCGCTGCCCAAACCACACAACACCATGCTCATCTTCCGAGAAACACCGCTATCCCATCCTTGATATTCGCTGATCCGTTCACACCGCCATCCGATCGCAGGCTACCTTGACTTGATCCACCAAGGTTGGTTGCACAACCAAGGCGAGAAGGGAACCATGCTCAACCAAACCCAAGTTGAGACGCTGAAATTCGCAAGAAGTGCAGGTTCTTTGCTCTTGGATCATCATAGTATTGCAATACACCTTTTGGCTAAGTGCATCAAGAACTACATTGGCCTTGCCAGATGATACTCGAATACCCATGTCATAATCTTTGATCAATTCCAACCATCTCCTCTGCCTGAGGTTCAGATCTGGCTGGGTGAACAAGTATTTCAAGCTCTTGTGGTCGGAATACACCTCACAGCGGTTACCGATCAAATAATACCGCCAAATCTTGAGTGCATGAACCACAGCAGCAAGCTCTAGATCATGGGTGGGATAGTTGAGCTCATGAGGTCTCAACTGCCTGGATACATAGGCAACTGTCTTGCCTTCCTGCATAAGAACACATCCAAGTCCCTGACGAGAGGCATCGCAATAAATATCGAAGCTCTTGTGGATATCAGGAAGGGTAAGGACTGGGGCTGAAGTCAATCGCTGTTTGAGCTCCCGAAAGCTCTCATCACAAGCGAGAGGACCACACAAACTTCTTGTCCTTCTTGAGCAATTCACCATCGGCTGCGATCTTGGAGAAGTTCTCGATAAAGCGGCGGTAGTAGCCCGCTAAACCAAGAAAACTCCGCACATCAGTGACTGACTTGGGCTGGCCCCAAGATAGAACGTCGCCGACCTTGCCGGGATCCACAGCTATGCCTCCAGCTGAAAGAACATGGCCCAAGAATGCCACTTCCTTCAACCAGAACTCACATTTGCTGAATTTTGCATATAGCTGATGCTCCCGCAATTTGCCCAAAACAATCTTCAGATGCTCAGCATGCTCTGCTTCAGTCTTGGAATAGATAAGAATATCATCAATAAAGACCACCACAAATTTATCCAAAAACTCCATGAATACTGAATTCATTAAGTTCATGAACAAAGCTGGAGCATTGGTTAAACCGAAAGACATGACGGTGTACTCGCATGACCCATAACGAGTAGTGAAAGCCGCTTTGAATATCCTCGATCGATCGACTGATGATACCCCATTCTCAAATCAATCTTTGAGAACACTGGCTCCAATCAACCGATCAAACAGATCATCAATGCGGGCAAAGGATATTTGTTCTTCACCGTCACCTCATTGAGAGGACGGTAATCAACACACATGCGCAAAGTCTTGTCCTTCTTCTTCACAAAAATCACCGACAACCCCAAGGAGATGAACTGGACGGATGAAACCCTTTGCTTGAAGCTCACCTAATTGCTTCTTCAATTCCTCCAATTCATTGGGAGGCATCCGATCGGCGCCTTCGAGATAGGGCGAGACGGCAGCAACTCGATGACAAACTCCGATCTCGAACCGGAGGCATCCTAGGTAAATCTTCAGGAAAGACATCCACAAAGTCGATACTATAGGTACATCCTGAATTTGCAAGGTCGCTTCGCCTCTAATGCACATAGATGTGGCCCCGGCCGCGGCGAAAATCCGACCGCTACTTTGAAGGGTCAGTGAGATAGACAATCTTCCCGCACAATCGATTTGCCCCAAGTGTTGGGACAACCAATCCATGCCAAGAATCACATCCGGACTCATTGAATCGAGCGAATAAGGTCCGCCAAAACCCCACTCCTTTGACTATGATAGGAACATCCCGACATCAGAGATCGCCTCTCATTTCCGACCCGGAGCGGATGAGCAAAGGAACTCCCAAAGGAACACAAAGAAGACCACTAGCAGCAGCAAATGATCTTGAAATAAAAGAATGCGATGCTCCGTAATCAAATAATCTGCAGCAGACGAATTAACAAGAAGTGTACCCATCACGACATCCGCGCCTCCGAGCCTCCTCACCAAAGGTGGTTGACTCGACCGCGCCGCACTCGGGCTTCGGATAATCTTCTCGTCCGTGGTGACCACTCCCCCCGCGTCCTCCATTAGGACGAGGGGCCGCAACACTCGAGGCGAGCATTCGCATAATGGCCCTTGTTGTGGCAATAAAACAAGTAACCTCGGCGCCGGATTGCGGAGGCCGCTCTGTCTTGGATCGCAGCGCACGTGGTCGAAACACGCCTGCGGTGGGCGAGGAGCTGGTGCGAGATGGCCTCGCGCCGGTGGAGCAAAAGAACGGGCCATCGTGCCGCCCACCCGAGGACGAGTGAGGCTAGTGTGAGTAGACTGATGCGCCTCCCATTTGCGCTTGCGGGACTCGCCCAGCGCCTTTGCCTTATGTTCAGCAACAATGGCCTTATCGACCAAGGCCTGAAAGTCAGAGAAGTCCACAATAGATAGCTTGTCCTGCAGCTCCTCAGACAAGCCATCCATAAACTTCTCCTGCTTAGCCTCATCTGAGGCCACCTCCCCTGGAGCATAACGAGCCAAATGATTGAACTCGTGCAGTACTCTGTCACGCACTTGCGCCTTGCTTGAGCGCGAGGAACTCCTTCTTCTTGACTTCATCGTGCCATTAGGGATGTGGGCCCGACGAAAGTCGATCGAACTCCTCCCACGCGACCACATGGCCCGCGGGCCGCATGGCGAGATAGTTCTCCCACCATGAGTGCCGCGCCCTCAGCCGGTGGGACGCGAAGAGTGCCTTATCCGTGCTCGGCATCGAGCTATGTTGAGCTTTCGCCAACCATGCGCAGCCAATCATCCGCATCGAGAGGGTCCTCGAGCGGAGAAAGTCGGCGGCTGCGTGCGGAGGAACTCGCAAGTCCCCGCGAGTCCGGTGGCCGCCACCACCGGCAGGAGTGGAGGTATTCCTAGCAATAACCTCCAAGATGCGCGTCGTCCATGCGGTTTCGCTCGATCGGCGAGAACCTCACCATGGTCGGAGGAGGGGAAGCTCCTCATCATGACCACTGCTGATCGCCACAGCGTTCTCCGCCATCCTGTTTCACTAAGACAAGTTAACAATAGCCGAACACAAAGTCGACAACCCACCGCAAATAACTTACTAACAACACAAAACAAACACAAGACTTTTAAGCTACAAAACCAATCGACAAAAATCAGACACTTAGCAAACTCATACATATCTTACCCTTATACCCCCACAACTTTTAATTAGACTAATTCTCTATGGTTCTCCCAAAGACTGATTCTACCGGTAGTAACTATCTTTTGAAAGGAAAGAGAGAAACCAAGTTTTAAACTCAAATTAGAGTAAGATTAGAGTAGAAGGCTAAGATAGGTAAGGAGTAAAATCTGAGAATCGCCTAGGTTTTCATAAACCCTTTTATACTTTGAAATTAAGCTTTTTCAAAATATCCTAAGGACGACTATGCTTGGGTTACTACGGTCAGAATGGCTCTGATACCAACTTTGTGAGGACCCCGATTTATTTGGCTTGTGATGCTTTACCAACCACCTGGTCCTAGCATCACAAATCAAATAAATTGATCCTCGAGATATGTATACTTCCTGAAAGCAAGATACACACCCGTTACAAAATTAGACATCAACTCCATTCCAAACATAGAGTACAAACACCACACTACCAAACGGAAGATAAACAAATAGTAGAGTTATTACGGACAAAGGTGATGTGCCAAGATACACAAATAAACAAGACGGACAATGAAGCAAAGTGCCATAAGATGGCTATAAAGAAATCCAATCGTGCCTTCAACCCACAAGGCATCCGACCGACCGCCAAGTCTAGTCGTCCACGAAACGGCAACACACTCACGTAAGTGAGACCCTTGGGCTCACCTTCTTCCTCTGCAACAAAACATTAAGCAAAGTACCGAGTACAAAGATTGTCTTTGTACCCGCAAGATCGACGTGTGAATTAGCAGACCTGTTCGTATGCTACATGCAGGCTTATTTGGTGGAGGCCATATGTTTCATTTGCATAAAGCCAATTTTCATTTGCAATAAGGTAATACGGTTTAAAGGCAAGTTTGCAATTCATTTTAAGATTGAAATAATGAAAGGATAATAATTATAAAAGAGTAAAGGTAAACAACCTAGAAGTGACTATCCCAATAGTCACCACAACAATAGCACGAATCCCAGATTCGTACCACCCATCAAGTTTTAATTTAAATGTTGTAGTCTAATTTAGAACGAGGCTATTCGAATAGTTTTTAACCCTGCAGGGGTGTACCACTGTACCCACACTTCAGACCGCCTTTAAGCCAAAGCACACTTCCGAAGGTATGCCGGCACAGCTAAGTCCTACGAGACTTTTTCCAATATTGTGTATTAACTACGAGCCGCTCGTATGGATAGAAATCCATACGCTTACATGGTAAAGCCGAAAAGACAACTACCCACTCAGGATAAAGCTTTTCGGACAACTACCATGCTCCCACCTCCATCCCTCCTGCGACCTCCTGCGACCCGGAGCCAATACACGCCAAAGTAATAGGTCAAGAGAGGTCCCATACCCTCTAGTGTGGTTAGCACGAAATGCTGGATAATGTAAACTCACAAGATGTTCGGTACTTAATTGACCCGGGCACCTTTCCAGTCACACCCAACAGATCACACCAATCTTACCGTTGTGCCCGCGTCTAAATCATTTTTTTTTTTTGTTTTCGATTTTTGTTTTGCAATTAACATAGCACGAGCTGGAATATAAGAACAGTAATAATTTTATGTGATCAAGATCATCGACTAAGTCGATGATCGCCCAGAACTACCGATAGCTAAGCATGGCTCAAAGAATCGAACTCAGTAATCTACTAAGTGACGAGTTCATCCAATAACTCTAATCACAGCAAATAACCTAGGCTCAGGTAGTAGAGGACAAATATTTACCTACAGATTATGCATCTAAAGGTTTAACTAACCAATTTAACACAAAATAAGCGATGCATACATACAGTTGAAACAAAATATTAGACTTTAAAATACTGGGATAAAATGATCAAATCGCTTGCTCGGTCATTGTTGCTCAATTTGTTATGAGGGTCGTTCTCGTGGTTACCGCAAATATCGAAGCCTAACGATTGAACAAAACAGCGAATAAGAACGAATAACACCGACGAAACTCAAACATATAACAACATCAAAACATACCAAAAATTTACACAGCAGCCTAAGCATGATATAACAAAATTTTAGAAACAAAGAACAATTCATTTTAAGTTATTAAGAATTTTCCATGAATTTTCTAAGCTAAAAACACATCAAAACACTAGTTAATTACTTAACAAATTTTTATGAACATAAACAGTATCTAAAACCTATCCTGATAGTTAGTATACTAAAAATGAAATTTTACAGAATTGGTTTCACGGGATTTGGACAATTATAGAAAGAGATATACATTTTCTAATTTAGAAGATACATAAAACATCCTTTAATTAATTAACAGATTTTTACTACAGATACAAGGTTGAAACTAATTTTAGTAAATACTACATTTAAAATGAAAATTAACAGCACTGGTTTCATGTGATATGAATAAAGATTGAATTAGTTAAGCATTTTCTAAGTTTAAATGAATTAACAGTGCACAGAAAACACATTTCTGAAATCCATAAAGCATTAAAACCTTTTTACACTCACAGCCAACTAGCCCTAGCCATTGACAGGCGGGACCAGCGAGAGTGCTGACCAGGACAGACTGCCCGCCGAAGGTGACGTCGAAGGCGTATTCTAAGAATACGTCTTCGGCTTAGTAAAATGTAATCCTAACACACACTCACAGAGAAATACGCTTCTCAGCCGAGAAAACGTAGTATCAAAGCTACACAACCCTAACTGACAGCACGGACCCACATGGCAGCGACTCAGAGAACAAATAACGGGCTCGATTAAAGATTCTCTAAACGTGATTAGCCAATAGGGCCCACAAGTCAGAGACTCAAACTAGACATGATTAGAGTTAAACTAATCATCACCGGCACTCACCGCGCCAAGACGGGACGGCGCGCGCGCAGCAGTGATCTAGCTAACCGATGGTTTACGGCGAGAGTGGTACCTTCGGGTTCACCGCGTCCTTGCGAACTTGATGACGGTGACCCGGGACCTTGAGGATGCCGGCGGCGAGCTGGCGGCGAACGATGGCGGAGAAGAAGGTGCGGCCTCCGCGGAGAAGATGCTACGAGCTTCGAGAAGCTACGGGAAGGTGCGCACCAGCTTCGCCTTGATCCTAGGAGCAATAAGCCCACGATAATGTCGAAGAAGAAGGTTCGAGACGGCCGAATTTCACGGCGGCGAAAACCGAGCTCGAGAAGAAGGGTTGCACAGCCTCAACGATGCATCAAAGATGAAAATGAAGCCATCATTAGATTCAGTGCATCAGTGCGATCCAAAGGGACCAAGTGACGAGGCTAGAGACTCACCGGAACGCAATTGAGCTTGCGGAGCCGAGAGCGCCGGAGTCGAAGACGACGGTCGCTCCAGGCAATTCACTGGACGACAAGGATCCAGAATGGGCAAAATGGAGGCGGCGATGAACAAGGACCACGATGGCGCGGTCGCGGAATCAAGGGCGGCACTAACACGGTGATGCTTCCATTGGCTTCAACTCCGGCCGAGACAAAGAAACGGGCGGAGAAATCACGAGGAAGCAAGCGAGAAAAAGTGGGTGAGCTCAAAGGCTTTATGAAGTCGCGGCGATGCCTCCCAGCCGGACACGATGGCAAAAAGGTGGCAGCGACGAGGTACGTGGCACCCATGCGCGACGGCCGCGAGCTCCGGTGAGGTGCGAGAAGACGAGGCGACATCGACAGTGGGGTCCACATGTCAGCGACTGTGACAAGGCGGTGCGAGACGGGGTCTGATGCGGCGCGATGAGCTGGTTTAACTCGATCAAGATTGTGCTGACCGCTAGATTTGAGATGGACGGCTGAGATTGGTGTATGCATTCGGACAGGTCGACGAGACACGCAATATGGACCGTGCGATCTTCATCGGACGGCTGACAGCCATCGGGCTCGCACGGTGCAACTAGGTGGTGCGACCGAGTCAAGTGGTGCGGGTCGGACTCGAGCCTGAGTTGGGTTCGGGCCCGAGGAACAGTGTTTTCAGAATTCGATTTAAAAGACAGAGAAGGTTTGGGAAATTTTTAGAGATAGCTCCAGGGCTCCAAAATTTCCAAAATTTTTATGGTAGCTACAAGGGACATAGAAAAACATTGCATACATTTTCCAGAACTTTTTATGCACTGCATTGTTCTACAGAAAATTCACAAGCTGCTGACCTAGGGTTTGACCAGAAATTCAAACTAGTTTGACTTGGCCATTTGAAATAGCAAATAAAATCTAAAAATTGTGAAATAATTCAGGGAGGTAGATAGGATAGTCAAGATGACAGGAAAAATAGTTTCAGAGGATGATCACAAGTTTGAAAGCTAAAATTTGCTGACAACAATTTCCAATCACAAGAATTACATTCTAAAAATTGGAAATTGCTAGGGAAAATTGTAGAAACTCTCAAATGATTTCATGAGGCACCAAAAGTTTTTATTTCTCCTCATAATTTACATTTGAAATACAAACCCTAAGTTAGGGCTGTTACAGTCTTGACTCTCCATTTATTCTGCATACATGTATGGTTTCTGAAATTGCCTTCCCCAAACACCATGCACATGCAGACAAGTGAATAGCTCCTCCTCTCCATCATCAGCAGCTCCTCTCCGATGCACCTGGCATTGGATTTGTTTAGTGCGGCTGTGAGTAATTGACCGTCGTATACTTTCTCCTTCGATTCAGTCGAACTAGAATCATCATGTGTATGCATAGGTGTATATATGCATGGGATGTCCTCACCAAAAACCTCTCTCAGACCCCAAATTTGTAATTTGGAATCTTCTGTGTTCACAGCACCAGTCCGTGAATCAGTAGCTAGTGTCCACAGCTACATCATTAGATATCAAACACATATCACAAAAATGTAAAACGATTGCACAATAATAAACAAAGCGTAAATATACCTTACGGCTTTTGACTATCAAAATAATCGGATAGGCCAAATACATTCAAAGAATCAGCAGCAGAAGCAGAATTTAAAATACCACACGTGGAATCCTCACGATATACCTATAGGCAATCGACTGGGGCCCACGACCTAGTCCTTACCCTTCTTGTCTTCCAATGTTCACAAATGCGCATAAGTGTCCATATAGCCTTCTTCTTTTGTACTTACTAAATAATAATATTGAGCAAGTATGAGTACACAACCGTACTCGTGAGCCAACACATAGAATGCAGTTATATAATATGAAAGGCTGGTCAAAGGAATGACTTGTGATTCTTTTCTTTGCATAAAGCTACTTATGGAAATAGATTATGTAGTAGCAAATCCTGAGACCTAGCATTTTTAACTGACATAGGTTTTAACAAAATTGAGTTTTGTCGTAAAATACTAGTAGAGGCTCCAACCTCCTATATCACTAAGTGGCTCTATCCACCCAATGCTCATGTTCTTTCTTGGGTAACATCATGTACTTCTCACTGGTTCTCATCTAGGCTATCTCAAATCTCTAGACTCCAACCCGTCTCAAAACTCTAGGCTCCAACCCATCTTTTCATTCCCTCCCACAAATTGTTTTATAAAAATAAAAGCTAATTCAGGTAAGTTCTCGGCACCACCCACGACCATGGACACGACTATCTAGACAATTGTCTCACTCTGCAAAGTTCGCACACTTTACCCATAAGAGATAATCGTCTTATACAGTCAACACGCAACCATAGACGTGAGACTAAGATAATCATCACAAGGCCTTTACAATACCCTACCCAACGCAACCCCATTCACTTGGTTTCACTACCGAAGGTGGTTTCCTAATGCAATACAGCCACACCACCCTTTTGACTCCATCCTCCAGGTGGTTGTCAACTAAAATCATAGTGCATACCAACCTCCATAGCCCCCTTTTTGCACCGTAGTGGTTTCGTAATGCATTATAGCCGCGCCACCCTAGAGTGGTTGTCAACTAAGACTATGATGAATGCTACATGAGCGGCATGATGAAGCAACGCTAAGGCGAATAAATTAGTCAGGCAGATCTTACCCATTATAGACTTATGGTTGCACTGTTTTTACACGAGAGGTCGTACAAGAACTCGTTCCTTTATTGATTCGGGCGGTACTTCTCCATACCCACCCTATTTTACCCTTCCCAGCACCCATCACACTTTCTAGCCACCCGAGTCGAAATTTGCTTTTGATTTTCTTCTGTTTTGAAGTACTTTTCTAAGCAACATGCTAGCTAGGCTCTAACCTCGACTGCCCAAATTCAGTTTCAAGTTTTAATGATGTTGGAGCAAATCATTGCCCGCATACTAATGTACCTAAGTAAGACTAAGCATGACGCTTAGGAATGTACTTAATAGCTAGTATGTATACCATTAGTCTTGGGTGACAAAGGAAGTGTCCAAGTTCAAGGATTGGGAGTTTATATGCAATTATCATTAAGGTAGTAGCTATGAGATAAATCAACATATTTTTATAAATCATAGCAATGCAATTCCATAATTTAAATCAAATATAACTTGCATTTGAAAGTAGATGCAAAATGATCAAAGTGTTGACTAGCCTTGCTCAATATTTCGATAATCGCCTTGCTCAATGTTCTAATAATAAAATCTTGTTCTTGTTCTTTCTTGGACTGCTGCTTCGTCCTGGCTTCCCAAGAATGTCTGAAAGCAAACAAACAAAATCCAATTAATCCAAACGCAAGGAAACACTTCAACTAAAAGTTAATAAAATCAAGAGTGTTTGAAGCAGGATATGCTTCAAACGAAACTAACCATATCAAATGGAATCTTGAGAGAAGAGAGTACTCCATATGAAACAAAACATACTCATCCGGAGTTGATGAAGGAAATACTTCAGACAAGTACCTTCAGGGGAAGATGATGAAGGAAATACTTTAGACGAAGTATATCCAAAGGAAGTTGATGAAGAAAATACTTCAGACGAAGTATATCGAAAGGAAGTTGATGAAGAAAATACTTCAAACGGAATGAAGTACCTCCATGGATATTTGGAATGTGGGCGAATACCTCATGAGGCAGGATTCGTCGATACATATTTGGGTTACGAATTGTACTTCAACAAGAAGCGTGTAGTGGTGGGTGACAAATAGATCCTACATGATGTTGATTGATGGTTGAACTACTATCATCCACTTGGGGACATATCATTGCTACTTACATGTGGCACTTAATTGATTTAATGATTTCTTTTGTTATTACTTCCTATTTATCAAGGAATTTCTATGATGGTTGGATGAGACCTATGCATATATATTCAGGGGTTTGCATAGGGTAGACATAAATGTCACCGACACATGGGGTATAGTTTACTGAATGATTTCTTTTATTATTTTATATTTACCAAGGAATTTTCATGAGCCTTAGCTACAATTTCCAAGCATTGACTAGACATTAGTTTGACGTCTTTAGTGGTGTCTATGGGTTTGGGTTTATCCTTGAGGTGATCTTTAGTTAGCTATCTACTAATGGCTATTTTTAGCTACGTAGATAACTACTACACAAGGCCTACGTGCTTTTGTCTTATTGATTCTTGTTTAGTGACCAACCCTATTATCCTGATTACTATTACTAGCATGCAGCTAGGTCGTAGCTACCGCTAACCTTCACGACTCACTAATAGCACTATTATTACTCATTACTGTATAGGTCCTAGTGTATAGATCTATGTGTCGGTGAGATGGCACAATCCTAGTTAGATGTCAAATATAGTGATCACTTTACCCATTCCATAGTTTGGTTAGAGCCTACTTGTAAGTGTGTGTTGTTATGATGTATTACTTTATTACTACCTTACTAGTGGGTGTACATGCCATTGACGTCATGTCATTTTTACCATTTACCATTGTATGATCATGGCCTAGGGCCCTCATGTCAGTTAAGGTAACTATATTTTAATAGGGTTCCTTATTAAGCTTGCTCTTTGAACTTAGTTTCCATTGACATGACAAAACTCACTGACCATTTCTAGTAATCATCCAATCACCTAAGCTAACTACTATTTAACTTATTGCAATCTCTAGTTAAAGATGTACCCTACTGCTATCAAAGTTTTAAATATAACTTATACTGTAACAAAGTATTTAACTAAGCTAGTTGTTCAATTAAATTCTAACTAATCTTAATTAGACCCTATCAGCACAATTGCGTCTTGCTAACTAAACATCTAGCAACTAACAACCTTATCAACTTCTAATGGATACTAGTTAAAATCATCCTTTATATGTAGGCCCAGTTGTCATAGACAGTAGGAAGGGGTCACACAGAGAAGGGGGAGAGAGCAGCACAGAGTGCCCCCTTTGTTTTGAACTGGAGCAGGGAAGGGTGAGAGCATGCCCCCCCCCAGCGACGAGGGGCCTAGGGGAGGAGTCGGTGACCCCAAAAATGGGTTGCCGAGGAGGTGGCCTAGTGGGCGGTGGCAGTGCAGCCCAGGCGGTGCTCGAGAGAGCTAGCAATAGCGCCTGCCGGCCCGACGTGGGGAAGAAGGATGAGCAATAGAGCTGGAAGGGGAGATGGGGGAGAAGGAGGGGCGCACGGGCATTTATAGGGTGAGTGGAACTCACCCAAGTGGTCGGTGAAGGCCGAGGGCATTCTTTGGAATATATGAGAGAGAATATGCACGAGGGGTGTTTAAGTCACGGGGAAAATAGAGGAGCAGGGAGAGAGCTTGGTTTCCTAGGTAGATTGCTAACTTCAAAGGGCATGCTTCTCAGCGTCGTTGTTTGTAAAATGTCCTAGGTGGAGGGGTCATATGATCTACTTGCCTTATGGCAGCCATAAATTTTGTGTTTGTGGATTGACAGTAATTGTCCATATCCACAGGAATAGCTAGCTTTGGTGATGTCGATATAATACTATATTTCGATCATCGTGTCCTATTTTCCTTACTTTAATCCGATCTTAACCCTTAGCCTACCAATTACCATAATTTTTAAAATCTAGGCATCGTGTGCAATCGATGTTACCACCAAATCCTTAGCTCGCGATCTACCTATGTTGGCCTGATCATTTCCACTACAAGTTGTTACACTACTAAACAATAATAGTATATTATAGTAGTAATTCGACACTTTCGTATCCTAGCTAGCCCCCTTAAAAATATCCATTGATATTTGTTGTTTTCTTCAATCGCCAACTATCCATCAAGAGTAAATTGGTACCATATAACTATGATTTGCCATTATCTACCCTTTCATCATAATATCTAAGTAAATCCAAACATAGATCCCACCTGAGTCCTAATGGTCCTATTAAAAATGAGTCCAATCCTTCTAACTAACCATATCCCTTCAATTGACCCTAATTGTACACATTTGTATTTAACTCCACCAATTTATCATATAATTCCTTACCATCTATTCTAATGATGCTAAATCAATAATTTCTAGTGCAAATCCAATTTTCCTTTGGTACCACATTGATTGCGTTAATTTTCTAATATCCAAATTTTTTTAAATTGCCAACACTCCATTTATTGATCAAATTTCGTTTATAAATTCCATTATTCCTATTAATCCAATCCAGATGATTTTTCCCTGGTCCTGCGGTGATATCTTCCAAGAACTTATCCTTATGATTTCTATTACTCCACCAATATGCCATACATTTTATTCATTCTTAAAAATCTAAGATATCCTTGATATATTTTTATTAACTACTTATCGTGCAAGTGTCCTATGGATTCATGTATACCTAAGGATGTAGTAGGTATCAATCTATTGTCCAAGCTGCTTTACGTGACTTCCATCACAAGGGTTCATTTTCCCTGGTCAGAGACTACTTCCATATTGGCTTTGGTGGTTGAGATGCTTATAGCTATGCAGAGAATCTATTGATGTAGTTCAATCGACTTGGTGAGCAACCATTTTAGATGGCACTCTTTGGGGCACTGACTGTGTCTGATGCAAAGGAAACAGACTACCTTGTTCATCGGGCACTCTTTGCGTTAGTGATCTTCATCGTCGTTGGGACAGTTGGTGATGCATTGGTTGATGTAGTGTCCTTCCTTACCACAGCATGGACATGCCTCTACTTTCATGATTGCCTTGTTTGACTCCCTTAGACCGCAATTCCTAGCGAAGTGCCCCACTTCACCCCATTCAAAGTATACGCCTAGATTTGGTTACCTCTCGAGATAGCGGGACACAAAGTGGTCCACCTTACAGCACCCGAAACATGCATTAAGTCGATGAGCCCCAAGGGGCGGTGGTGTTAGTCCGGTTATGGGGGGTTGGTCCTCCTTTGGACAAGAGTTAATGGGCGGCTCTATCTTGATGTACCCAAACTCAACCTCGACGAAGTAATTCTTTAGCTTGCCCCTTTGGGGTTCTGCTAGGTTGGTTGTTGGCATACCATGGGAAGTATGGTGACGCCTTCAGGTCTTGTCTTGACGGTTTGGGTCAGGGTCAGTAGCTTCGGATGGGGCTTCGTCCAATCCTTGCATGTTTGTCGTGTTGGTCTTGATGTCTGGTGGTGCTTTCATCATAGAGTTAAAGGGAGTAGCATATGATAGGGAGAAGATCACGAGGATATGGTCACTAACCCATTTTTCTCTTAAAATTATAAATTTTATCACACAAAAAACCAAAGGCTCAAAAAATCGTAGAAATCATTTTTTAAAACAAGCTTTTCCCATGACTACAAAATGCGATGCCCGTGGGCAAACAGGCAATGCACAGGATCCAATTGAAACCTCACAATAGTACAATCGTATACTTGTGGGAACACACATGAGAATGCATAGTTTTGCGCACAAGGGTTACTTAAAATAAGATTGCCCTATCCTAACAAGCCATCACATTCCTGAACTTAAACTTTTTGAAGTAGGGTAAGGAAAGAGGAAATCAACAGCCTTTCAAAATCAAAAGAAAGAACGAGAGTATTCAGAAGTGATTAGATCGACATCAATGCTCATATCACTATTTTAGGTAGTATATTTTTTTTAGAAAATGGATTTCCAAATAGGGGTTTTGGGATTTTGAATTTGAGATCTTAATTTTTAAGAAGAAATTTTCATAGTCGGATTGTGAAGGCTGTGGGCCTAAAAAATGGTTTTCAAAACGTGTTTTTCTAAAAGAAATTTTGAAACTTGGTTTTAAGGACACTAATTTTAACAACATAGTATTTTAAAAACAAAACCCAAAGGTGAACTTCTTAAAGAAGCTCTTGGAGGGAAAACTTTTGAAAATAAGTTTTGCCTTTGAACTATTTGGATCACGAGAGAAGGTTTTTGAAATAAACTCGTAAGGGTTATTTTGCAAACTAGCCTAGTGTGTTTGTCCAAAAAATAGAATTTCAAGATACCTTCTGAAATATGTTTTGGAAATATAGAGTTTTTGGAAACGAGATAAGTAGTGATAAAAATGAAGCTGTCGAGATCCCATATAGGTAAGAGAGAGACATCTTTAGGAGGGATGAGAATGAGCAATAGTACTTATATTTTTCACAAAGCTTTTGTAGGTGCAAATTGATTTTGAAAATTTTCACTAACGAAACTATCGGTCATGCTAACTAAGGTCATAAGCTACAGTCGATATGGCTTTAATACCAAGTTTATCAGACTCCAAATTTGTAATTTGGAATTTTCTGTGTTCAAAGTACTAGTCCGTGGATCAGTAGGTAGTGCCCACAGTTACATCATTAGTTATCAAACACATATCACGAAAATGTAAAACTATTGCATAATAATAAACAAAGCATAAATATACCTTAGGGCTTTTGACTATCAAAATGGCCGGCCAGGCTAAATACATTCGAAGAATCAACAGTGGAAGCGAAATTTAAAATACCACACGTGGAACCCTCATGATATACCCACAGGCAATCGACTAGAGCCCGCGACCTAGTCCTTGGCCTTCTTGTCGTCTAGTCTTCACGAATGCGCATAAATGTCCATATAACCTTCTTCTTTTATACTTACTGAATAATAATATTGAGCGAGCATGAGTACACAACCATACTCGTGAGCCAACACATATAATGCAGTTATATAATATGAAAGGCTGATCAAAGTAATGGTCTATGGTTCTTTTGTTTGCATAAAGCCACTTATAGAAATAGATTATGTAGAAGCAAATCCTGGTACCTAGTATTTTTAACTAACACAGATTTTAACAAAATTGAGTTTTGTTGTAAAATGCTAGTGGAGGCTCTAACCTCCTATATCACTTAGTGGATCCATCCACCCAATGCTCATGTTCTTCCTCGAGTCACATCCTGTACTTCTCACTGGTTCTTAACTAGGCCATCTTAAATCTATAGGCTCCAACACATCTCAGAACTCTGGGCTCCAACCCAACTTTTCATTTCCTACACAAATTATTTTATAAAAATGAAAGCTAATTCAAGTAAGTTCTCGACACCACCCATGACCGTGGGCACGACTATCTAGATAGTTTTCTCACTCTGCAACGTTCACACACTTTACCCACAAGAGACTATCGTCTTATACTATCAACACGCAACCGTAGGCATGAGACTAAGATAATCATCACAAGGCCTTTACAATCCCTACCCAATGCAACTCCATCTACTAAGTTTCGCTACCAAAGGTGGTTTCCTAATGCAATACAGTTGCGCCACCCTTTAATTGGACCCCATCCCCTGGGTGGTTGTCAAATAAGACCATAGTGCATGTCACCCTTTGTAGGCCCCTTTTGTGTCGTAGTGGTTTCCTAATGCATTATAGCCGCATCACCCTGGAGTGGTTGTCAACTAAGACTATAATTCATGCCACGTGAGCCGGATGGTGAAGCAACGCTGATGCGAACAAATTAGTCAGCTAGGTCGTACCCATTATAGACTTGTGGTTGCACTATTTTTACACGAGAGGTCATACAAGAACCCGGTCCTTTATTGACTCAAAAGATACTTCTCCATACCTACTCTGTCGCGATCTTCCCAGTACCCACAACGCTTTCCAGCTACCTGAGTCGAAATCTGTTTTTGGTTTTTTTTTATTTTGAAATACTTTTCTAGCCAACATAGCAACCAGGCTCCGTCCTCAACTACCCAATCCAGTTTCAAGTTTTAAATGATGTCGGGGCAAATCATTGCCCGCATACTAATGTACCTAAGCAAGACTAAGCATGACACTTAGGTATGAACTTAGTAGCTAGTACGTATAGCATTAGTCTAGGGTGATAAAGAATAGTGTCCAACTTCAAGGATTGGAAGTTTATACGCAATTATCATTAAGGTAGTAGCTAGGAGCTAAATCAACATATTTGTATAAATCATAGCAATACAATTTCATAATTTAAATCAAATATAACTTGCGTTTGAATGTAGATGCAAAATAATCAAAGTGTTGACTCGCCTTGCTCAATATTCTGATAATCGCCTTGCTCAATGTTCTGATAATCTTGTCTTGTCTTTGTTCTGTCTTGGACTGCTGCTTCATCATGGCTTTAGATTATAGTTATGCGGGATACGATCGAACCCAAGAACGTCTGAAAGCAACCAGATAAAATCCATTAAATCCGAAAGCAAGGAAACAAAAGAAAACACTTCAAATGAAATTCAATAAAACCAAGAGTGTTTGAAGATAAAATCCAATAAATCCGAAGGCAAGGAAACAAAAGAAAACACTTCAAATGAAAGTCAATAAAACCAAGAGTGTTTGAAGTAGGATATGCTTCAAACGAAACTAAACATATCTAATGGGGTCTTGAGAGAAGAGAGTACTCCAGATGAAACCGAACATACTCATCTGAAGTTGATGAAGGAAATACTTTAGATGAAGTACATTCAGATGAAGTTGATGAAGAAAATACTTTAGCCAAAGTATATCCAAAGGAAGCTGATGAAGGAAATACTTCGATCAGAACGAAGTATCTCCATGGATATTTGGAATGTGGGCGATTATCTCATGAGGCGGGATTCACCCATACATATTTGGGCTACGAATTTTACTTTGACTAGAAGCAGGTAGTGGTGCATGACAGATAGATCCTACGTGATGTTGATTCATGGTTGAACTACCATCATCCATTTAGGGACATATCGTTGCTACTTACACGCGGCGCTTAACTGATCTAATGATTTCTTTTGTTATTACTTCTTATTTATCGAGGAAGTTCGATGATAGTTGGGTGAGACCTATGCATATGTTCAGGGGTTTGCATAGGGTAGACATAAGTCTCAATGACGCATGGGGTATTATTTTATTATTTTAGCTGGAACTTCTAAGCATTGGCTAGACATTAGTTTTATGTCTTTAGTAGTGTCTACAGGTTTGGGTTTATCCTTGAGGTGATCTTTAGTTAGTTGTCTGCTAATGGCTATTTTTAGCTACATAGATAACTACTACATAAGGCCTACGTGCTTTTGTCTTAATGATTCTAGTTTAGTGATCACTATTACTAGCATCCAGCTAGGCCATAGCTACCACTAACCTTCATGTCTAACTAATAGCACTATTATTACTCATCAATGTATTGGTCTAGGTGTATAGATCTATGTGTCAATGACATGACACAATCCTAGTTAGATGTCAAATAAAGTGATGACTTTACCTATTAAAAAAATTGTTAGAGCCTACTTGTAAATGTATGTTGTGATGATGTATTACTTTATTACTACTCTACTAGTGGGTGTATGTGCCATTGACGTCTTGTCGTTATTACCATTTACCATTGTATGATGATGGCCTAGGGCCTTCATGTCAGTTAAGGTAACTATATTTTAATAGGGTTCCTTATTAAGCTTGCTCTTTGAACTTAGTTGCCATTGACATGACAAAACTCACTGGCCATTTCTAGTAATCATCCGATCACCTAAGCTAACCACTATTAAACTGATTGCAATCTCTAGTTAAACATGTACCCAACTGCTATTGAAGATTTAAATATAAGTTATACTGTAACGAAGTATTTAACTGAGCTAGTTGTTCAATTAAACTCTAACTATTCTTAATTAGCCCCTAGTTAGCACAATTGCATCTTGCTAACTGAACATCTAGCAACTAACCACCTAATCGAATGCTAGTGGATACTAGTTAATATCATCCTTTATAAGTGAGCCCAGTTGTCGTAGACAGTGAGAGGGGGGCTCACACAGAGAAGTGAGAGAGAGAAGCACAGAGTGCCTCCTCTGTTTTGAACCGGAGCAGGGAAGGGTGAGAGCTTGCTTCGCCGGCAATGAGGGGCCTGGGGAGGAGTCAGTGACCCAAAAACTGGGTTGCCGACGAGGAGGCGGCCTTGTGGGCGGTGGCGGTGCTAGGGAGAGCTAGTGGTGGCACCTAGCGACCGAGCGGAGGGAAGAAGGAGGGGCGAAGACACTTGAAGGGGAGAGGGAGAAAAGGTGGGGCGCACTGGCATCTATGGGGTGAGTGGTACTCACCCAAGCGGTCGGTGAAGACCGAGGGGACAGGAGGCGGGCTACCGACGGGAGCCCATGGCAGTGCGGCTAGTGCATCGTGGCGGCGGAACTGTGGAGAGGGGGAACTCGAGTGTGCTGCGAGAAAGGACTTTGGAGGGTGCTTGTGTGCTCCATTGAGCTCCTGTGATGGAACGATGCAATTGATTGAGGGGAACGCATCCTCCAGGGCTAGAACGCATCGTGATATAGTTAGCTTAGGGAGGGACTTACCGTGTCGGCCAGAACGGCAAGACCAAGGAGGCAGCATTGCGCGACATGGAGGTCAGGACCGGGAGCGGCAACGGCGTTGCCAGCGCTCAGTTTGCTGAGAGAGAAAGAGGAGGTGTGCACAGGAAAGAGGGGCCAAGACGGTGTTGGAGAGCGCGATGGTGGTGGCCGGAGTTCACCGGGGTAGCGGCGTGGCTCGATAAGGTGTGGCGGCCGAGCGGGGGGTTGTGTGACGACATGGCTTGAGGCAAGCTCGGGCGAAAGAAAGAAGAAGGGGAGGGAGGCTTTGGCGTGGCTTAAGTAGGGAAGGCGGGCGCGCGGCTGTGAACTCAAGCGTCGTGCGATGCGACGGGAGTAGGTGGTGCCGTGGTGGCATGGCTCCAGCGTCGGCTACGGGATGGGAGCAGGTGAGGGGCGTTGTGGTGACAGCATGGCGAGGCAACGATAGTGGGTAGGCGCGCGGCAGGAGCCGATGGCTGGTGTTGCACCAGTAGTGCGGTTGGGCGATGAGGTGCGGGCCATAGTCAGGAGAAGGAGCAGAGGAAGGAGAAAGAAGGAGGGAGGAAGAAAGGGCGCTGGCGGGTGGGCCAGTGAAGAAAAAGGAGGAAAGAAAAGAAAAAGGAAAAGAAAGAGAAAAGAATAAGTGAAAAGGGAAAGAAAGAAAAAGAAAAGGGAGAAGTTGGGCTGGGCCGGGTGGTTTCGGTCCAGGCCGCACTTTTGAGATTTTAATTTATTTTCTTTTTCTTTCCTTTTTAAACTCGGTTTGAATTCAATTTATTTATTTTGGGGTTGAGGTTTCAATTAACAACTCAAAATTTGAACATCGACGAGGCGTAACCAATTTTTTTAAAAATCTCACATTTTTAAACACTTTCAAATGCTCTGAATTTTTGGGATGTTACAACCTCGATCTCCCTTTCTCCAAGGAAACTGAAAATTTAAGTGCGTAAGTGGTAAAAGATTACTGATTACTTCAAATAATGGGGCACTGAGTTCTTAGTTACTCAGACATTTCACTATCCATTCATCTCATTTTTGTCCAACGTTATTGAACGTTTTATTACAATTTCCTACTGAAATGTGGGAAACGAGGCCTGCTGGGGCTCATCTTACTTGTAAAGTAAATGATGATGGCGACTAAAACCAAACAAACTTAATATAAACAAACAGGCTAACTTGTTGAGAGGATCTTCCTTATTTTATTTTTATGATATCAATGATAATATAGTGTAACTAATTTTGGTTAATGTTGTTTGAGCTAATATATTTTGATGAGCACTATAATATTAGGCCACTATGTTTCAAATAACACGCAGAATTATCCTAAGTGTCAGAACAAACCGTCACGGCCGACGATTTTTAGTATTATGTGGAGATTCCATTGAGAGGGCAATAACAAAGTCTTTGTTTTCCTTTCATCTATATATATTGATAAGAAATCAGATTGTACACATGATGTCAACATATGCATCAATATTATTGTTCTTAATATATTACCCCTGCAAAAAGGACAGTGACAATGTTTATGCATTCCACTGTCACGAGAGAGAGAGAGAGAGAGGCCTTGGACCGGATAGCTTATTGTGAGAAACTCATCAAAACATCACTACTGTTTCCCAGCCACTTACTTGTTTGCTAACTCGGTCACGAACGCGGTAAAAGGTTGGTATGTTGGTTGATCCAATTCTCTGCGTCGACCCGATGTTGCTTGCTTGACGCAACGTCTCAGACATGCACCTGCGGGCGCTTCTGTGCAGATTTGATGAATCTACCTTTCCACTGCAGAGGTTTCCATTGCCCATGCCTTCAAGTCCTATGGCATTTCTCTAGATAAGTGTCGCACCTCATATTGACTAGCTTGGGAATAAGCACGTACGTTTCAACGACCAGCTTGTAACATCACAACAGAAGGTGTCCTTGTCACATGTGGACCGTGTGCGTTACGTGGAGACGATCAGAAGAAACCAAATTATGCACAGTGTTAGACTTAAAGAAATCTATCGCTGCGACCCTCATTAGGCCCTTCAGTCAAGTATTATCGTGGAGTCTGCACTAATAAATCTATCTTCCAGGCCCCATGACAGATGTGTCATTCAAGTGGATATAAAGTTATTCCATCTAAAGATGATTTGTTTATTTCTAGTTGAATCCGTGCGGATAGAAAAATGTAGTGGTCATTTCACACCATCATATATAACAGAAGAGATTTATTTGCGTTATTCCTCTTCGTGTTTTGACACACACAAGCTACAGCGGATACTGTTCGTTCTATGAGCAACGCATGACACATCTCACAGACTCACACCACGCATACTACACCACTACAGCTAGCCAAAACCCTTGTGCATGCCCCAAGCACACACGCAAGAAAATCGAAGGAGACGGCAATTCAACTCACGGGCTCCCTTCGTGTGAGTAATTGTCTAGTATACATGTGAGTGCATTTCTAACTTTTATTAAATAAACATCTATAAAAAAAATAAAAAGTTAACCTATTGCAAGCCCCCTACCAAAAAAACATCCTATATGCCACTGAGTATGTGTGAAACCCCTCACTGTGAGCCTAACAAAATTGGTTCAAACCACAATGTTAGTGAAACACTCAGTGACATATAAATGACATGAAGTACGTTTACTAGCGTAAAAGAATTTGCCTTAATATATGACGATTCTACCTCGGTTTTAGATATATGCAATATACATGCATGTTGTTTCCATGGTGAGATAATTCGAGAACTAAGTGGGATGGATGGCACATACATGCATAGGGCAGATATGCTAGTCGGAGCTGAACCAAAACAAACGTATACATCAAATCCTTCTTTTCCAATGGGAAAACAATCTCGCTGGACACATATTCAGTGGCACACGCAAATATTTCGGAAAAGATGCCGATAAGATATGGCCAACGGTACATACACTCACCGTACATGTGTTAACTTAATTGCTTATGTCGGTAGTACGATACGAAATATTTCGGAAATTGCTTGTGTGCATATGTTGGTAGTCCGAAATTGCTTGTTAATTGTTAAGCCTATGACTTAATTGCCAGTCAAATAACTTGGTAGTTCGAAATCGCTTGTTAATTGTTTTCTTAGCCATTTCATTGACCGCCTACTAGGCATTTCGTGGAGTTTCTTCTAGGATTCTCTATCGAGCAGCTCCTAGGCCATGACGAACCTTGCCATCCGCCATGCTGCGCAGCTGCCTGTCGTCATCAAAATCTCGTGCGCACTCCCAAACGACCATGCGCAGTGCAACAAGCTCTTCATGCGCAATGCAACAAGCTCTATCTATCAGACGAAATTAGCAGCCTTGCATCCATTTATCAGCACCTCTTGCATGGTCATCTCCATTAGCAAGCAGTTCCACTTTTTCGGTATAAACCAATTAATATTAGCGGCTCGAAAGCTGCCCAAAATGTTAACTCGAAATTTGAATTTGAAAGCCAGTCGAAATTTTAATTTAAATTCGAGCAATGCGTAAAATCTTAGAGGTAGCGAGTTGAGATTTTTGAAAACTAATGGTTTACCACCGTGGAGTTCCAAGGGAATCTGCGTAAAAAATCTTTGTCTATGGTGGCCCTGTGTACCGTGGTGTACGTCCTACTACCACTAGATACCAACATGTTCTCCCTATGAGTATCTATAAATTCTGTGTGGTTTATCGGTAACTTGGAGCCAGCCTACGGTTTCTGTGTGAAAAATAATGGTTTACCACCGTGGAGTTCCAAGTGGTTTTTTACTTGGCATTTTCTTAGAAACACAACACACACTCTCTCGATCGATCGAGGTAGAACACTTTTTTTTTAATACTCGACGTCTATTTATATTAAACAAGTAATCCCAACTAACTATAATTAATACTATTTCTCTCTTCTCTCGTGCAGCCAAATCATCCCTACTGTTCACAACTTTTGGATTAAAATTTAGTGAATTTGCATTGTCTTTTGATTCGTTCAGACTCTACCATGTTCATCTTAAATTGTTCAAACATTACAACCAACAAATTGACTTATAGATTCCGTTGTAACGCGCTGGCATCCTTCTATTTTATTTAGCTATTGAAAACATATATACCAGACATCAAAATGAACAATTGTTGTCGTAGACAACAAGATTATGCAACCATTAGTTTACACAAACACGTGAATGGAAGAATTGAGAGCTCGTCATCATTAGCCGATGGTGGCAATTGCTTCCTCCTCTTCGTTCTGGAAATGATGGTATTTGCTTCTGTGCACGGATGATGGTATTTCCTTTTTTTCAGCCATCTTCACGCATGGGCCACAGCTAACAGGCCTAAAGCTCGGCCACGCTTACGCCGCAGACTCCAACGAGCCCAATTTCCTTCCGTGCCGGCCTGATATTCGCCGTGCCCTCGCACTGTTTCCCGATTTCGACTGCACCGCGGGCCGTTTGGTCTGCGTGCCGGAGAGCATCGCCTCTGTTGGCCCGGTCCGCACGCGCCTCGGTCTCCACCAAGCAGCTCTGCAACTGCAACTCGGCCGCAACCCGCAAGTCCAGAAACTCCGCCACGCTGCACGGTTGCACCTCTTATTTGCTAGATGCACATGGCCAAGGATACAAGACAAGCTTAGTGGCTTAGTAGTTAATAGCAGAGGGATTTTAAAACCGAAAACTCGGCATCTCGAATGCTGCATACTAGAGATTTTTTATTTTTAAAAATAATCTCTTTCTAACTCTGTTTTCAATTTTGACCCCTTTTACCACATCATGACCCGTGACACGATCAAACTGTGCTGCCACGTCTCCGATCGCGGCTTGGTTAAATCTGCCACCATAGCCCTCCAAGCCAACATGCGTCTGTTTTGGGCTAAATCCTGTCATACTAAGAGGAGTAGCGTGACAGCACTCGTTTGCCATACCGAAGTCCGTAGCATGACAACGTGTTTTTACGACGTCACGCGTTGTGGCGTGGCCAAACATGTCATAATTGAAAATAAAGTTAAGAAAAAATTATCTTTAAAATATTTTTAAAAATAGATTAATAAAAAAAATATTCCAGACTAGACTGTTGCTTGGCTATCCAACGTAAGCCAAAGTGACACGGAGGAGAGAGAGGGAAAAGAAAGAGATGCCTGTAAGAGGAACGACCTCAGTGCCAGGCACAAGAGGCAGACTAATAGCCAAATGCAGGGGTGAGTTTATAATCTATACTATTAATACGAGCACCATTCTAATGGTCGAGATGTTTTCTTTTATCTGATTAATATTCGGATTTCTAGCTTTTTTTCCCCTTTTCTTTGATTATTATTGTAATTTCTAACCTTTTTTTCCTCCTAGAAACTTGAGGGTTTCAAAAGAAGCTCCAACTAGTAAAGATAAATATATGTTAATAATAATTCATTTGTACTAAAAATAATATTTCTTTATTTACAATTGCATACCTATAGAATTGCAAAAACACATGAAAACATTGGAAAGGTGTCTGTGAGTTAAGAAAATCCTAAACTCAAAAAATGAATGTGTGATTGTATGAGTACACTTTAAGAGAACTCATTACCACATATCTTTTGCTTGCTTGCTTCAGAAATTAAATCTTCTCTATCTTGCACTGTGGTTGTGCTACGTTTGCTTGACCTCCTACGTCTTGGAGTCTTCTCAATTTCGTTGCTTCTACTCTACTACTTGAGCTGTTAAGCATATCGAGTTTTTGTTTAACACTGACATGAACTCCTCAACATCAGCTCCTACTACGAGTGTCGTTGTCACCGACTCAACAAAAGATGCCACCGGCGTAGCCTTCCTATCTTGTTTCTCACTCTACTCTTCGTGGATGTGATCCTGATATGCCACCTCATCCCTTCGAATTTCAGTTGTCAGCTGCGATCTTAATGCCGTCTCTCCACCAGCCGTTTCAACCTCTCACGTTGACTTTGTGTAATACCTCGATTTACTCGTAGTGTGGTCTATGTAGTCTATATGAAGTTGGGTGGTCGGATTAGCTAACATTGTTTATCTAAAGTGAGTTATAGTAGTATATAATACATGTTATGTTCAAATGTAGCACCTTCGGATTAACTCTTTTATATGAAACGACAACGAAAGTGTAAGTGAATGCTATGTGTGAGCAGATCCGCCCCACGGTGGGTTAGATATTGAGCGGATTTTAGGTCAGATTGTTATGGATGGTATCGGAACATCAACCTTTGTTGCACAGGCGAGTGCAGGACAGGGGCGTGTGCATATGGTGCATGACGCGTGTGGATCCTAAGTGGACACATGGCATGGCATGTATACATGCACTAAACACACATACATGTACCGATTGGTGGTTATAGGCATTTGCTGCGTATGTAAAATTCTATGTGTGAAATTAATAAAAATAGAATTAATTAATATGTGCTCGTTGGGCATTTTGGGCCAAGAGTGGATATAATTAAATAAATCCTAATCGAAGCATAATCCAACTTAAAAGTCGGAATTATAGTGTGTTTTTAGTCTAAACCCTAACCCAACTAAAACGTACCGTATTTATATTTACGGATTTGCTAATTTTTAGTTGCCTGAAATTTTCTTATCCATCAGTCACCTACAGTTGCACAGTACTAAGCCTAAAATTATAGTACTAAGTGATGTACAATTTTAGCACAACTCTACTATAACTTTTAGTTCTATTTGTTTTTGTATTATTATTTTTTGTATTTGTAGGGTTCATCTAGATTTATTTTTGTCTAGTTTAGAATTTTTTTTGTATTTTTCTTGTAATATTTTTTTCGTGCCGATAGATGAAAATCTGAAGATAAAAACAAGTGACTAAATAATAACAAATTTTCAGATAACTTATGCGTAGACAGTTGGTCCCCCACAAATATCCTCCCATGTAACCCATGCAGCCGCCGCCCTCTGGTTTTCCTCTGTCATAGCATGTTTGCATCATGGCATGTGTCATTGTTGTACTGCACCTCGTTATTGCACCCAGCCGTGTGCTCGTCATGCTGCTGCACGTTCTGTCCGAGCAGTTGTGCTTGCCTGCTGAGAACCAAGCCTTGCTTGGGTGGCTAATGGAGGTGGTTGTACCCCCAGCCTACCAGGGTTCAAACCCTAGGTTTGGCTTTGTGTGTCTCATTAAGGAGGATTTTATTTCAGTGGGAGGCGACGTACCCGTCGCAAGCGAGGCGCCGGTGGTGACTTCGTCATTTCTTCGTCAAGCTTCACTCGTCCGTTCTTCAGTAGGCGTCGTGTGTGTGAGTGCGTGCATGTGGTGGTGTGCATATGTGTGGGCGTCTATGTGTTGTACTGGGTGATTCGCAAAAAAAAAAAGAAAAAGTTGTGCTTGCCTACCGTTAGCCTTAAGAACTCAGTTCAAACTCTGGCCATAAACAAGCAGAGCCAAATTGGTGTTTCTACTTGTTATCTTAACGAACCAAGTTCGGGTTAGCTCGTGAGCAACTCGTTAAGCTTATTAATTAGCTCGTTTATATTAGAACTCAACCCAGCAATCTTAGTAGCCCAACTAGAACAGGCTCAACCTAAGCCTACCAACTCAGCCCAGCAAGCCACAACCCTATCTTATCCACATAGCATTGGCCTCCGCTCGACGCCCTCTTCTTCTGCATTCGGCCCAGTGCTCTCCGGTGGTCCCCAAACAAACGAGCCAACTCATGAGCTTATAACGAGTCGAGCCAAGCAGACATTTTTGCTCGTTTGCTTAACGAGCCGAGCCTCATTATCCACCCCTACCTGTCGTGCGGTGTCCGCTAACGGCAAGGAAAAAGAAACCGTGGTTCGTAGGAGAAAACAAGGACAAAAGAAGAAGAAAGAAGGAAGAGGAGAAGATGTTGACCAAGAACACGTGTTGTGTTTTCTTGCTGCATCAGATCAGAAAAGAAGAGAGTGACTAGAAAGATAGAAAGAAAGATAATAGTAAGAAGAGGGAAGAATTTAGGTTTTCGTGATCCAATCCCTTTCATCATCTGACTTCAATGGGTAACGATATGTAAATCATTGCTAAGTTATTATATTGTTGTTTAATCAAAGATTAGGGTAGATCGATTGTGGGAATTGGTAATCTGGTGATGCCATGTTTTGGTTAATTGTGTTGCTAAGTATTGCGAAGGAGTTTTGGGTATCTACGTCATGTTGCATAGCTTTTCCATGTTAGAAAAGTTGTAGTTGATTGTCTTAGCTTTCTATAGAGTGCAAGATCACTGGATTTGGTTAAACAGTGTAACAGTTATGGCTTCTAGAGCGCTATTGTCCACAATTTCATTGTCGTTAATAGCAGTCGTGTAGATTGTTTTATTTCGTATAGTAGATGATCGAATTAAACTATGATCATAATTAGAATTAGTTACATAATTTTGCATAGTTTCTAGAAGTGGTGGGGTTTGCTATTTGTCGTGTGGTAATGTTCCAAATTGACCTTTGAGATTAAAAACAAGGGATTTAGGTGACTTAATCAGAGAATTCGCATAACTAGGAAAGTGTATAGAATCTTGTGTAGATTCCAAAAAACCATAGATTTTGCTATGTTTCGATTCCAGTAGTAAACGTTATGGTTGTTTGATCACTGGGACAGTGGGTGGGTTGTCCGGTGAAAAGGGGTTAATTGTGTTGGGTTTACACGTAGTTACGATGTTGAGTTGTTTTATGTTTCATGTACTATTGTTGCATGTTTTTAGATGGGTTATTGGCTTTGTCCAGGGAGTGTTACTTCAAGTTTGGTGCCACCTTTGCATCGTTCCCGTTTCCATTGCTAAAAGGCAAATGCATGGTAGAGCGGTAAACATCGGTTTGTTTGTCGCTTGTCTTTACAATTAAATTGCCATGACATTTATTTATGCTTTATTTTTACCTATTTAAATGCCATGGTAACGATGATGACATGATAGTTAAGGGATGAATAGCATAAGATGACTCAAGATAGCAATTAAGGAAGTACTTACATATAGTACAACATTTTTAAAAATACTTTTTCATAGTTTTTCAAATAAGCTTTCAAATCTTTTCTAACCAACTTAAGTCTCAATCTACGATCAAGCTCAGCTCTGATACCAACTCTGTAGGGAGTCCCCAGATTAATCAGGAATCCTGTAATCTCACAACTGTCCAAGATTCAGTTGTGCACATAATCATATAAAAACATGAACTTCAATTAAATAGTAGACTTATTACATATGTTCAAAATGTGTTATACAAACTAGGTCCTACTTAACGAGCTAATAGGCCAAATATTATACAACCAAAAGATCCAGCGAAAGAATTTCACAGGCATAGCCTGAGCATGATTGAGATGTAGAACTCATAATCATCAACTCCTTCCAAAGAATTGTAGTAATCATCTTCATAATATTCACCTTCTTCGGACTCCACATAGTCCGAAGTTGACGCAAGCAAGAGTGAGTACTTTTGGTACTCAGCAAGCCATGTGAGAAATGAAGTATAGATGTGTTAGGACCCATGCAAATCTGGATCCTATGTGTATACTGCACTAGTTCAAGATCACGCTAATACACACAGTGGCAACATCGATGAAATACCATTTCATATACAAAGATAACTAATAAATAGACAATTAACAAAAATTATCAGAGTAACGACCTTAAGGTCAAAGCTTACAATTAATGCCTCAAAAGGCGCGTTACTCAAATAAGAAGCAGCAGAAGGAAACAGAATAACTTCAGTGAAGCCCATATATATGCCCAAAAGCAATCGACTAGGGTAGCGCAACCTAGTTCTCCACAATCCTTGAAGTAGACCTTATTAACCAACGATGAATCGATGCAGCATTCTTTAACTGAACAACATTGTTTATAGAAAGAATGAGTACATAGAGTACTCAGCAAGTCACACCACAGAATGCAATTATATATGATGGCTTATTCCAAAGGATATCGCATCTATGATTCTTTTGTATAAAAGCAACAGTTCCAGTTAAATATGAATAATAGATTGAAAACATAATTTAAAAGAATAACAATAATAATTTTAACAAGTATTTTCACAAAGCCTAATCAGTTTCTTTCACACATCCGTATGAGTTAAATCACACTGTTGTTCATTCCCAAGTGTTTTTATGAAAATCTACCCCTCGTGTGAAATCCTTGAGCATGTCCATGACCGTGGATGCGGCTATTTGAATAGATTGTTAACACTCTGTAGAAGTTGTACACTTTACCCACAAGATGCAATCAACTTGATCGGAGCTAATCACAACAAAACCTTTCTAAAACTTCATCCCGACAATTAACACTCCCGATGTGCATACCGTCGGTACCAATCCTTACACAGTGCTTTGGGCTGACGCACACCTTTGGAGCTGGAAGTGGCGAACCGTCCATAAATGTGACCTACCGAGTAATCCACACCTCTACCCATCACTGAGCACCTAACCTACTACCTGAGTAGTCAATATCGAGACTCCGTAACTTACTAAGTTAGTTTTGTCACATACCAGGCATGTTGTTGTAAAGATGTGGCTCAGTTCAATGACGCATAAAGTTAAGTCCTTAATTAACCAAGACGAGATTGCCCAATTCTAACTAAGTAACCACTTTTCAATTTCCCAATCACCGAGCTCCACCATATCACAAATCCTTTCCACTCACCTTAGTCCAAATCTTTTCCCACCCTATTGGTTAAGTACGTTACATGCCATCAACGAGTAACAACATACAGCACACAATTTTTACACAAAATTCCATAATCACTTAGTCAAGTTTAGATTTGTAACTCAAAATGATATCAATAACTCGTTGCATAACTAAGCAGTCTATTAATGTCTAATCAACCCATGTTAGTGCTATGATACTATCAACTAATAATTAACCAAGGGTGATAAAGGATCAAGGTAATACAATGAGCAAAGTGGATATAATCAAATGGGTGAATAGCTAATCCCAAAACATTTAAAGAAATAAATACTTGAAGTGAAATACAATAATTTGAATCAAAGTAATTTTGGAAACACTGGTTTCAACATGGCCAAAGGTACAACTTGCCTTGCTATAGCAATGATGTTCTTATTTTATCTTCAATCTTCTACTTTCTTGACCTTTAACTCCTTTGAACAATTCCTGAACGTCAACATCTAACGAGAGAGAAAACGTAAAAACAAAACAAAATTCAAAAAGACAAATCAAATAAATACCAAATTAAAATTGAATTGTACTAGAAGGTAGGGTTTGATTTTATATGAATTTAGAAACTTGAATGGGTTCAATCGAAGTTTGTATGAGGAAGAACGAGCTCTCAGAAATTTAAGCGGGAAGGAAAATGTTGAAAAGAAAAGGGAGAGAGAAACTGACATGTGGGGTCCATAGAATATTCCCGAGATTCTTTATTTTCGAAAATTCAGAAAGTAGCCGAGTGTATGACATGTGGGAACCACTGATATTTATGGATTTTCAAGAATTAAAATAATTCCAGAAAAGAGAGAGTGATTGACAAGTGGGCCATTAATCCACATACCAGGTCCACGACAAGGCAAAGGTTCACCATGAACCGTGTTCATGCGGCTAGGGTTGACCAAGTTTTACTAACATGCTAGGGCCGCATGTAAGTGATTGGCTCACGTGTATTTGGTTTACAGAAGTTTATGTTTAGGGTTTGGGTTAGGTGGTTAACACATAGGCAATGACGAGGCTAATGTGAGGACCCGGATCATTTAGCCTGTAATGCTGAACCATCCACTTGGTCCTAGCATTACAAACCAAATAATCCGAACCTCAAGATACATGTACTCCCTAGAATTGCAGTACACGCACCCCCTTACAAAATTGTGCATCAATTCCATACAAGACACAGAACTGAAACAAGAGCTTTACAAAACAAGGGCATACAGTATAGCCATTACAAAAGGGACCAACCGGCAACCAACAAGCTAAAGAGTTAAACAAACAGCGGAAGCAAAAGCCATAAGACGGCGATAAATAAAATCCAACTGGTTTGCCATTACCCACAAGGCAACCAACCGGGCCACCAAGCTAGTCGTCCAAAGTGAAGTCCGTCTCACCAAAGTCGATCCCTTGGGGATCAACCTCCTCTGTAACAATTAAGCAATGGAAATGAATACAAAAACGTACTCGCAAGACTTACGAGTAACAAAGCCTAGATATAATTACATGCAAGCTTAATCAAAGGAGAAGGCTAAAGGCTCATTTTCAGCACAAAGCAGTTTTTATTTGCAATAAGATAATAGATTGAAGGTAGTTTTAACAATCTGTTTTTCATTTGAATAAATAACAACTAGACAATAATATAATCATAAGAACAGAGTAGAGGTGACTAACCCAATAGCCACCACAATATAGCACGAATTACACATTCGTACCACTCAAGTCAAGTTTTAGTGAAAATGTTATAGTCTAACTCCTGCAAAACCTAACCAAGCATGTCTGTAACCTTCGGCGAAAGCGGCTAGGGCACTGGATGTGTCGGGTCGAGGCGGAGCTGAAGGGATATAGGTAGGCTACACTAGCTACCAATTCAAAAATTCTACAACATAAACCAGAACATCATGCAAGTAAGAGATCATAGATCGTTACCACTGGACACGCAGTGCAGCGGAAGAAGAGTTGGAGTAGCTTGATCCAACATAGAGTACATCGATATAGTGGTTGTAGTTGATCATCCACCGTAGTCGATCGTCCAACGTAGTCGATCTTTCAGTTTAGTCGATTGTCACCTCTAGCAACCAATTGCGTTCCTAGTGAAGTCGTGGATCATCCTTGAGGGCAGCAGCAACCGCAGCGTTGCTTCTATGGTATCCACATGTCCAGGGATGGAACACCGCATGCCGGTGTGCTAGCTCCAACTCGCATGGTAGGGATCTCTCGAGAAGATGGCGGCTAAGGTTTCGGTGGTGCAACTCACGTGGTCTGTCACCCCTGTACAGCAACCTCATGCATCTCCTTATATAGAGCCCATGACGGATCCTATCTGAATAGTTTGTTCTAACCCGTTAAGTGTGTGACCTGGTAGGTTCATGTGTAATCGGTTGTGACTCGAAAACCCTTTCTAACCACGAGTTGTTAGCGGTTCCTAGCAGAACATAACGATTCTCGAATACACATAAATTATATCAGACGAACCTTAATGCAATATGATCTACAACCAGGTCCTTATCACTAACGACCAGCTTGTATCTCTATACGACCAGTTTATATTTGGTCTCGACCAGTTCGTAACTTATTACTAGGTTACGACCACTTAGCGATTACGTTGGACCAGTCTACGACTAGGTCGTATCTCTATACGACTAGTCCGTATCTGATCGAACTGAACGACCTTCTTGTGTATTCTCCCTTTACCTCACGATATCTGGTTGAAATCCAGGTAAGATATTATGTCATCCATGGTTGTTCAATACTTTCTCGATCAAGTGACGGATAACTTCACGTGGTCGACTCTTCGTCTACTAGTGGTATGGCCGTGCACTTTCTTCATCCGATCACATCGAGGGGCCTAGAGATATCTCTCCTATTATGTTAGGAGGGGCGAATCCCATATCTGACCAGTCATATTCCTCCACATGTTTCATAGCATACCCGAAAGCTACCTTTATAACTACCCAGTTACGGAGTAGCGTTTGGCAACCCCTAAGTCACATGTAGGAAACCATACTGATCTCATGTCTAAGGATTATACATCATCATTACTAGAGACCAACTGATGACACATAAAATTATAACAATCTCAATAGTGTCTCAAGGTGAGTCAATCCAATACCATGTTCTCTAACATGTGTTCATATTATTGATTCGATATCCCTATATCCATAGTTCTGACCAGTGCCATCTGACTAGGGATACATTTAGAATGACATCATATAAGTTGAAGAGCTTCACCAACAAGTCACTTACTTGTTAATCTTTACAACTGCTAATTCATTCAATGAACATAATAACATTTCTTCAATAACTCATAAACATATACGTGATACAATCTTCTCTATTATTGCCTCTAGAGTATATCACCAACAGTCTCCCACATGCACTGGAGTCAATCATACAGGTATCTAATACTCATAGCTCTTGTGTGCACCTCATACTTAGGCTGCGGGAGAGGCTTTGTCAACGAATCAGCAATATTCAAATCTGTGTGCATTTTGCATATCTTCATATCACCTCTTTCAATGATCTCACGAATAATGTGAGATTGTCAAAGTATGTGTTTGGACTTTTGATACGATTTCGGCTCCTTAGCTTGTGCAATGGCTTCACTATTATCACAATAGAGATTCATTGGACTGGAAGCACTAGAAACCACACCCAGTTCATTAATGAACTTCTTAATCCACACGGCTTCTTTTGCAGCTTCGAAAGCCGCAATGTACTCAGCTTTTGTTGTAGAATCAGCAACCATTTCTTGTTTGGAACTTTTCCAGCTCACTACTCCTCCATTAAGACAAAACACAAACCCAAACTGTGATCTGAAATCATCCTTGTCGGTTTGGAAGCTAGCGTCGGTATAACCATTTACAACCAGCTCTTCCTCACCACCATAAACAAGGAATGCATCCTTAGTTCTTCTCAAGTACTTAAGGATATTCTTGACTGCTATCTAGTGACCTTCACCTAGATCTGATTGATATATGCTCGTAACACTTAGAGTATACGATACATCTGATCATGTACAAAGCATGGCATATATGATAGATCCAATAATCCAAGCATATAAAATTCTACTCATTTTGTCTAACTCATCAGTGGTCGAAGGATACTAGCTCTTGCTAAGATTAATACCATGTTACATGGATAAGAAACTTTTCTTGGAACCTTGCAGTTGAACCGTTTCAACACTTTGTTAATGTACATATCTTGGCTTAATCCAATTAGCCTTTTAGATCTATCCCTATAAATCCTTATGCCTAAAATATGTGCTGCATCTCCTAAATCTTTCATCGAGAAACTATTTCTTAATGAAGTTTTAATAGATTCAAGCATAGGAATATCATTTTCGACCAGTAATATGTCATCCACATATAAGATCAGAAAAACAGGTTTGCTCCCACTAACCTTCTTGTAAACACAAGGTTCTTCTTAATTCTTGATGAAGTCAAACCCTTTGATAACTTCATCAAAACGAATGTTTCAACTCCGAGATGCTTGCTTTAATCCATAGATGGATTTTTTAAACTTGCATACCTTTCTAGCTTACCGTGGATCAATAAAACCCGTAGGCTGTGTCATGTACACATCCTCACTTAGGTTTTCATTTAGAAAATCTGTTTTGACATCTATTTGCCATATCTCAT
Organism: Ampelocalamus luodianensis; assembly: GCA_036346255.1. Classification (NCBI taxonomy): domain Eukaryota; kingdom Viridiplantae; phylum Streptophyta; class Magnoliopsida; order Poales; family Poaceae; genus Ampelocalamus; species Ampelocalamus luodianensis. Next base: position 40,297,791 of record CM070626.1, read on the forward strand.
AATTGAAATATGCAGCAATAGCTAGAATGATCTGGATAGACTTAAGCATAGCGACAGGCAAGAAGGTTTTATTACAATCAACACCTTAAATTTGTTTGAAACCATTTGCAACCAGTCGTGCCTTATAAATGTGAATATTTTCATCCATATCTATCTTTTCCTTAAAAATCCATTTGCACTCAATGGTTTTGACACCATCAGGTGCATCAACCAAGTTTCAAACTTGATTGTCATACATAGATTTTATCTCAGTTCTCATAGCTTTCAGCCATAACTCAGAGTCTAGGTCCACCATCGCTTCCTCATAAGTCTTAGACTCATCATTATTCAATAATAAAATGTTATACCCATACCTTATAGGCAATTGATGTGGCATTTTAGATCTAAATGGGGCTGATGCCTCATTTACAGGTTTTACAACAGTTTGTTCATCCTGAAAGGTTTAGTAGGAGTTGACATTTTGAGATGTTTTTTGAATATCTTTGAGTTGCACCCTGCTCCCACTGGCTCCTTTGGAAAGAAACTCTTACTCTAAGAAGACACTATTTCGGGCAACAAACACTTTGTTATCATCCCGATTATAAAAGTAATATCCTTTAGTTTCCTTAGAATACCCCACAGAGAAGCACTTATCCGACTTGGGTGTGAGTTTGTTAGACATCAAATGTTTTACATATATCTCACAACCCCATATCTTGAGAAAAGATAATCCTATACACTTTCTGGTCCATATCTCATATAGTGTCTTCTCTACCTTTTTGATGGAACCCTATTTGAAGTGAAAGCCGCTGTTTCTATAGCATATCCCTAGAAATACAATGGAAGATCAGATTAGCTCATCATTGATCGAACCATGTCTAACAATGTTCGATTCCATCGTTCAAACACCCTATTCCATTGAGGCGTTCCCGGTGGAGTAAGTTGTGGGACAATTCCACATTGCTTTAGATGATCACCAAACTCATTTCTCAAATATTCACCTCCATGATCAAATCATAGACATTTAATTGTCTTGCTAAGTTGATTATGTACCTTATGATGAAATTCCTTGAACTTTTCGAATGATTCAGACTTACACCTCATTAATTAGATGTATCCATATCTACTAAAGTTATCAGTAAAAGTTATGAAGTACTAAAAACCACATCTGGCCATAGTGCTCATTGGTCCACATACATCCGTATGTACAAGGGCTAACAAGTCACTTGCCCTCTCACCTCAGGTTGTGAGAGGTGCTCTTGTCATCTTACCAAGTAAATAAGATTCACATGTTTCAAATGATTCAAAATCAAATGAGTTTAGAAGACCATCTTTGTGGAGCTTCATCATGCGCTTCTTATTTATATGACCTAGACGACAATGCCAAATAAAAGTGAGATTCAAATCATTAGATCGAAATCTCTTAGCATTAATGTTATAGATAGGCATATCCTAAAGATTCAAAACATATAATCTATTCAACAATGGAGCATGGCTATAAAGCATATCTTCAAAATAAATTAAACAACAATTGTTCTTTATTCTGAACTCATAACCTTCTGCTACTAAACATGAAGCAAAAATAATATTTTTGCTTAAGGCTGGAACATAATAATAATTATTTAATTCCATAACTAATCCTAAGGGTAAAGCTAATGGTAAAGTGCCAATAGCTAATGCAGCAACTCTTGCTCCGTTGCCCATGCGAAGATCAACCTCGCCTCTTGGCAAATTTCTACTCCTTACCAGTCCCTGCATCGAATTGCAAATATGAGCAACCGATTCGATATCAAATATCCAAGAATATGTAGGAGAAGTGGCAAGATTAATTTCTATAACATTTATAACTGAACTGGAAGTTTACTTCCTTTGTTCTTTTTCATTTCTACCAATGTTAGACCCGGGAATTAACACTCCCAAATCCTCTGTGCATTTCTGAACTAGTCCCATGATCAGTAGCAAGTTCACACAGTAAACAAATATGGTAACAAAATCATATCACAACTTTATTAATAAATACCAACAGAGTTGATTACAAAGGAGGCTTACAGGCCAATAATAAAATAAACACAGCGGGAGACGAAGAAGTAGTAGGGTCCAGTTAATCTACCACAGGCAATCGACTGGGGAAGCAGCCTAGTCGTCGAGGTCCACAATGGTAGCAAAGTTCTTCTCCTCTGAAATTTTTTTGCATGAAGCAAGGATGAGCACAACTTCCGTGCTCGCAAGTTACACCTGTCAAATAACAGAATGACATGCATATATGGATGGAACAAAGGATGGCTTATTGCTTGATTTGCATAAAGCAGCATTTTCTTTAAATACTTGTACTAAGTTCCAAAGCAGTTATTCTATAACTAAATTTCATTTTATAAATTCTTAATTTTATAGTCAAATAATATTCACACATAAATGGTGAAGGATACCCTCCTATCACAAGGCTACCTGCCCAAATCTCCCGATTGGATAGAAATCCAAAATCATTTTATAAAATTATTTGAAAACAAAACCAAAGATCTAACTTGGAGTGGTTCAACCAGCATATCTATAACCGTGGACATGGCTATTCGAATAGTTTTACACTCTGCAGAGGTTGTACAACTTTACCCAAAAGAGATAATCCACTTGTACTGTCCGCTCACACACTTCCGTAGGTGTACGACTAAGTGATTATCATGAGGCCTTTACAATGCTCTGTCTTAGTGTATTTATGCCCGCTAAGGTTTCACTGTCATTGGACTGACCGTCCTCCGGGAGCCCCCTTGTAATACCTCGTTTTCATTTAGGAAGTTTTCGGTTCGAAATCGAGTTTAAAATTCACAATTTCGACGTTTCGTCGATTCTTCTGGTTTTTGGCCTGGGCCTTTGGCCAACAAGCCCAAAAGGAGGCCTTGTGGGCCAAGGGGGGCTGACTTGGAGCCCAAGGGGGGGCAGCCGTGGGGCCCAAGCCCACCAAGGGGCGCCATAGGGGCCTTTAGGGGCGGTGAAAACCCTAGCTCCCACCCCTTCCACCTCTCCCCTTGTGCAGCCGCCACTTTCACCTTCCTCCTTCTTGTGCGCCACCTCCAGCAGGGTGCCGCCTTCCTCCTCCCCATTGGTGCTGCCCCAAGGTCCCGGTCGCGCCCCTTCTCCCGGAGTTTTCCTCGGTGTAGAGCCCTCGTTGCCGGCCTCCCACGCTGCGTTTGGTGGTGTTTCGCAGGGTTCAGATCAAGGAGGCCGGGATCTTCACCACGGTTCGATCGTCGTGCTCCTGGGCGCTCCAAGGGTAATGTATCTCGGTTGGGGTTGGTGGTTTGGTCGTAGGAGAGGAAACGAATAGAATTGCTTGGATCAATGTCGGTCTGCTGTAGATAGCAATCTGTCCAGTATGTTGCGTGGACTGTTTCGTGACTTTAGAGGCCGAATCAGGAGTTTGGGTCTCCTGGAGAGTTGTAGGTCTTGTTCTTAGCTTTCGGTGGCCGCCAAGATCACCTCATTCCGACTTTCGAGTCAAAAGTTATGATAGATTTATTATCTGCTGTCCAGAATCCTGACGAGAAATAGCAGTCTCTGTATAGGTTGATTTATGGCCTAGTTAGAGGGTGATTCAGAGGTCTTGCCCATAACAAATTTTGAAGGTGATATCACTAGCTTTCAGGATTGATAAAGAACACCTCATTTGGATTTATAGATCAAAAGTTATGCACTTTTCTTTGTGACTGTCCAGATTGTATGTCAGTCTGTCCAGTTTGTATGTCAGTTTCTATCTTTAATTTTGACCCGTGTGCCACTTTTTGTTAAAGACAATATATGAATGTCGTGCCAACTAGGTTATTGTAGATAATTTCATAACCTTTTCAGATTGTTAAAGAACGTCCAATTTGGAGTTGTACAACAAAAGTTATGGATATTTTAATTTAGCCGATATTTCTGTCTATTAATTCAGTCAACAGATTTGAGCCGTGGGCCAAATTTTATTAGAGGCAAAATCTGAACTTTTGCCCAACCAGAGTATTGTAGATATGTCAGTTAAGAATCCATGGAAATTGGTCTCACCTCATTCCGAGTTCCAGACCAATAGATATGTCAATTACCGTGCTGCTGTCCAGAATTAAGTTATGTCAGAAATTGTTGATTTCATTTTAAGTTTTGTATTAATGACTAGAGTCATCGGAAGCAGTGTTTAGCATCGATTAGTAGTGTTGGGTATATTATGTCCTTATTGAAATTATTTTACTTGTTTAGGAGGTGAAGCCTCGGGTTTAGGAGTATCACCTTTGCCGACTAACGCGTCGCATCGTGGAAGGCAAGTACATTGCCACCCTTAATGATTGTGATTGATGAATGTTTATATGGTCATGCTGTGATTTGGTATGATACGAGAGAAGATGGATTGTCTATGTTCTTTCATATGTGTTGAATCCATGTTTTGTTATCATGTCTTTCAATATTCGTATTTCATTCTATGCATTCATTATGCATGTTTCATCCACGAAAGTGGATTGCAAGTCCCACCATTCCAATGTGGCGTGTTGGACATTGTCATGTCCCGTCCACGGAGTGGATTTGAAAGACCCATTAATTCCGAATGGGCATGTAAGACCCATTAACTCCAAGATGGGCAATGTTGGACACCCGTATGAAACGTTCTTCATACGGAAGTGGATCCCGCATTTTTGTTAAGATGCGGGCTTGAGTGAACACCGACGGGTGTTTCATCGATATACCGGTATATGCATGTGTGCAGTCCATTCCTTTGATTTTGAGCATTCATATCATGTTTTCATTTGTAATCGCCAGTGATGTGATCGAACGATGATGAGTTTGTCTTATTCATATTGAATGATTATCTTATTGATAATCGTATTTGCTGAGTCATGGACTCACTCTTGCGTTGTTTGTTTATTTTAGGTAACCCCTGATGTTGGCTCTTGGGAGGGAGTAGACACGCACTACTTGTTCACAACATCAAATTCATGTTCAAGTCTAAATTTTAGTTCCATATTTCATTCGTTAACGATGAACTGTAATAATTAAATTATAATTGGAGAAGGAAGGATACCTTCTCCACCTGGATGTTGATTTATTACTGCGTGTGAACCTTCTTTATTGATGTTCAAGATTAAATAACTTAGAAGGTGAAGGAAGGATACCTTCACCATGTCCTGTTTATCTTAATGTCTGTCTTTAGTTGATATACTTGTTTCAAGTTCTTCCGCATTATGGATGTATGTTAGATGTTTTAGGTGACATCTTGGCTTCCGGATAGCCAGGGTGTTACAGTTGGTATCAGAGCGGGCTTTAGGTCCGTGGTTAATAGACGAACATTAAAATGACACACTGTGCACAGTAGGTGGGGTTGGAAAATTACATTGCTTCCGCAATATCTGTTATTATGTTTCATTTTGTTGAGCAATTGTTGAATTGCTTCTGTACTATCATCCTTGTTGGTAATATATGATCTGCTATGATATTCAATATCTATGAACTAATAATATGATTGTCATGAGATGATCCTATATATTCATAGTTGAGTATTTCGGTGAGGCGTGATGTTATCAAATGATAAGAAGTGGAGGTCGTGGTTGTTACTCTGGGATTCACTAGGTTACACCACTGTTCGCAGAACGTGGTTAGAGGAGTAGTTACCCCGAGTACCATAGTTTCAGGTGTTAAGCGTGAGTTGCTTTAGAAAGTTGTTCTCTTTCTTGATTTCGGAATTTGGCAATTCTTGTCCTGTGGTGGTTGATGAACTTCTCCGGATTTGTGGTCCATGATAGTTATGGTTTTCCATAGATCCTCTTGGTTCTCTCAAACAAATATTGCCTTTCAACCGTTGAGTTGTTTCTACTACTTGTGATCGTTGTCAATTGGCAAGATTGATGTTTTCTTGGTTGCTCCTTCTTTCTCATTGAAAAAGAATGACTCATTTACTCATTTGATAACTTGATTAGTGAAGAGTTTTCAGCTAAGCTTCGGTTGCTTGGGAAAGCTTTGGCTTTATGTGTTTCTTTGGATTACTTGAGTGTTGAGGTTTGAAGTCTCTCTTTTCTTTGTAGTAAGGTGTTAGAATCCTTTTGTGATGTCTTGCCATGCTTAAATTGAGAATTTATGATTAAGCTTAATAAATTGTTATGATATGAGTTACCAAGTTGGGTTATTAGCATAGTGCAAATCAATTACTCTTAACTACCATCCATGGAAGTGAAACTGATTAATTTGATATGTCCTTGTATTTGATTCATGGTGTATGTTAAATAAAGACTCAAATATCTATTCGTAACCTATAGATCTTACATAAGAGCTAGATTTATCTATTTCCTAGTATGCTAAAATTGTTGAAACTTGTATAAAGTACCGGATGGGTGCTGTGTATCGACTCATGAAACCTTGTTTATAGGAAATTATGTTAGTGAATCTTTAATCATGTTTTGAAATGATTTACGAACAAAGGTGAAATGTGAATCTATGTTTATAAATGGTTATGTGATTGCAAATAGAATTAGTACCGTATGTATACGCGTGGTTAGTACAATCATCATTTGTTAATGAGTATTGAAGAAAGTGTTGAGCAACACCAACAATTGAGTAGATGAATTTCGTAAGTAGTCTTTGTTAGCGTGCCTTGTGATATTGTTATTGCTTAGCATAAACTTGTTATGATAAATTTGTTTCAACCTTGTGGTTTGTGTTCCCTTTGGGAAGTTTTAGGATGGAGTAATAAAGTTTGATGATTCTTGGTACTATGTATGTTGTCGATGTTATTAAATAGTCAAAAATGTGATAATGAGGTTAATTCTCGTAATAATTTGATCACCCATGGTGATATTTCCTAAATGATCAAATTTCGAATTTGTATTCATGATCTTTTGGGGTTCAGCTTTATGTGGTAAATGAAGTTTATCGAGTAACGATATGTTACAATGTTGCAATGGTTCTTGATGATGCAAGTGTTTGATTTTGAATACTTATTTGTTCTTATCTCATTAAGGTTCGATATTCTCTTCTTGTGAGGCTTATGCTTCAACTGTGGACTCCACTTATGTTCTGTGAGTTCATTGCTTAATTGGTTTCTTCTCTTGGTCCCATGTTCAAGTAGTGGTGGATGAGTTTTCTAGTTGGTGAAAATCGTTTTCATTTGTCTCTTCTTTCGAGAAAGAATCAACTCATTCTTTTCACGTGGGTCTTTTGAAGTGTTTTCTAATTGTTGTTGTGAAATTGATGTTAATACCCATAGTAATTTGATCGCCTTGGTGATATCGTTCGATGTGAATATTTCAAGTTTAGCTTTCGTGATATTTTCTTTGAGCTCTTAAATCATCCGTAATCTGAAATTATTTTAAATAAATTAAGGTATTGGATTGTCCTGTTGCTTCTTAAGAGATTTGTGTGGTTTAACTCTAGAGGCTCTTTGGTTTGAGTTTGCAACGCGAGGTTGCAACCAAAGAAGTTATGTTGGTTCCTTTAAGAGGAGAATAATCTACTTGCTTTTCGAAATCAGAATTGGAAATGTTTGAGTTTGGTGGTGAGATTATTTGGATCTCATGTTTCTTGTGTAGTTGAACTGCTTACAATAAATATAACGTATGGAAGAATTTTTATTGGTTCTTAATTAGTCCTTGTGGTTTGGACTAAAGACCTTATGTTGTTCTTTGTGGCAAAGTGATGTTAGTCAAAGAATTAATTACAGTGTTAAAGGAGAGAGTGCATTATGAATATTTGAGAATTGAGTCAAGTTTTGTAACTTGTGGTTATTTGAATTGTTCATAAACTTTTGCTCTTTTCACTCAAGAGTTGTCGAGTTTCAATCGCAATGTCATTCTTCTTGTTGGTGGTTATTTGCTATTCCCTTTTCGAGGATGCGTGCACTCCACGGTGAACTCAATTTCGTTTTCCCGGATCTTCGTTACAGATTATTTCTTTTGGTCTCGTGCTCACCGTGAACAGTAACATTTTCTGTGTTGTGAAATTTGTTCTTGTTCGCCTCTTTCTTTGAGAAAGGATCAACCGTTTTGTCAGAAAGTTTTACAACTCGTATGTTGTTGTTTGTTTGGTGGTGGTTAATTGATTGTAGGGGTGAGATTTTGCTACCCGACTATTGGAGGAGTAATAGAAGATGAGTTGGTTTTGACCGAATCTCTTGGAGGAAGTTGATTCGGATGGAATGTTTGGTTTCGAGATAAAATCGTATATTGTCCGACTAAGTAGGACCTATGGTATAGTGTAGTTCCAGAACCTTGGTTCATGTTGAAATGTTGGGGATTATCAAATGTATGGAAAACGTAATCAATTTTATACAGTAACACTATTGAAAGTATCGCGATGTGGTATGAGTGATTCCTGATGATGTCAATGAGTGAGTATGTCGGAATTGTGGGGATCATAGAGATTTAATCCGATGATTTCACTATTTGTTATAAGAGGAATTCGTTGTAGAGGTCTCGGAGGTTAAATTTGGGCTTTCTGTTTTCATGCTAAACTTTTGGTCACCCAAAGATTTGTGTGTAGAGGAGATAGAAAACTGGAGTATTATGAGTAGTGGAATGATTGTCGATAGAACCCTTTTGTTGTAGTTCATGAGCGGGTGTACTGAAAATTTTGATGTGATATTCTTGAAAGTTGGAGGTGATGAGATTGCATGGGTTTTTGAGGGCTATGGTGCCTTCTATCAAATTAATGTCATCAATTGAAGGAGTGGTCCAGTGTGTTGATGGAATCAATAGAGTCTCTCCACAAAGGTGTGGATGATGTATTTCGGTTTAAGCCTAATTTGAGGATGTTAAATTAAGAGGTTTGAGCCCTGTGGTATGCGATGAATTCGAATTCCAATGTCTGAGAGAAATTTTATTCCTAAAAGAGGAATTGAGAAAAAGGATGTTTCCTTGGGTATTGAAGCGTTTTCTTGTTACTCATTTGAGCTTTATGTTGTTGACTAGTGTCTTCGCATTGTGAGTTGGTGTTGTGTTGGCATGTTTGCTTCTTTCCAATTCGCAAAACAAAAGAAGTATTTGGTTTGAGCATTCAAGTGATCTCCTTTGGCTTTCGTGGCGTTTTTAAAATTGCCACTTGGAAAGTGGAAAGGTTTTCTTGATGAAACTCTGATTTCTGGATTTTACTCTTCAGTACCCAGTTGGTAACGTATAGTTGTGACGTGAATCTTTCTTATTCAGATATGTTTTGCCGGTAAAAGAGTTTCGATAGTGTGTTTCTGGTTAAAGGAGGTGATCCTTGCTTTAGTGAAAAGTTCGATTGAAAGGTGGAACACGAGTTTCGTGTTCTTCGTGCTTGTCGTGTGGTTCGGTTTCAATGGGAAGGTTAACCCAAGGTACATTGGGTTGTTTTCGCTAGTTGGCGTATCGCCAGGACTGTCTCGGGTCCATGCGTGGAGTACGTAACGTCTTGTATGTTATCGTGTTGGGTGAGTACCTGGGAGATCCAGAGTTTGAGTTTTCGTTTGCGCCGTTGACCATCGAGTGAGATCTTACCTTCGAGTTTTCTCCGATGAGTGTACCTAGAAGTACCGGGTTGAGTGTTAGTTCGGGCGTCGCGTTACGTCGTTGTGTTGTGGTATTTTCATCGAGGAGATGCTACTTGGGAAGTTGGAGTTTCGTGTGCGTGAGTTTTAACGGTGTTGTTCACAACAGTGCGTGGTTACCGTTGTTTGTTCTCGATCGTGGTTGTTCTTTCTCTAAAGTGTGTTTAGATTCGGGTCGAATCATTAAGGGGAGAATGTAATACCTCGTTTTCATTTAGGAAGTTTTCGTTCAAATCGAGTTTAAAATTCACAATTTCGACGTTTAGTCGATTCTTCCAGTTTTTGGCCCGGCCTTTGGCCAACAAGCCCAAAAGGAGGCCTTGTGGGCCAAGGGGCTGACTTGGAGCCCAAGGGGCAGCCGTGGGGCCCAAGCCCACCAAGGGGCCGCCATAGGGGCCTTTAGGGGCGGTGAAAACCCTAGCTCCCACCCCTTCCACCTCTCCCCTTGTGCAGCCGCCACTTTCACCTTCCTCCTTCTTGTGCGCCACCTCCAGCAGGGTGCCGCCTTCCTCCTCCCCATTGGTGCTGCCCCAAGGTCCCGAGTCGCGCCCCTTCTCCCGGAGTTTTCCTCGGTGTAGAGCCCTCGTTGCCGGCCTCCCGCGTCGCTTTGGTGGTGTTTCGCAGGGTTCAGATCAAGGAGGCCGGGATCTTCACCACGGTTCGATCGTCGTGCTCTGGGCGCCCAAGGGTAATGTATCTCGGTTGGGGTTGGTGGTTTGGTCGTAGGAGAGGAAGCGAATAGAATTGCTTGGATCAATGTCGGTCTGCTGTAGATAGCAATCTGTCCAGTATGTTGCGTGGACTGTTTCGTGACTTTAGAGGCCGAATAAGGAGTTTGGGTCTCCTGGAGAGTTGTAGGTCTTGTTCTTAGCTTTCGGTGGCCCAAGATCACCTCATTCCGACTTTCGAGTCAAAAGTTATGATAGATTTATTATCTGCTGTCCAGAATCCTGACGAGAAATAGCAGTCTCTGTATAGGTTGATTTATGGCCTAGTTAGAGGGTGATTCAGAGGTCTTGCCCATAACAAATTTTGAAGGTGATATCACTAGCTTTCAGGATTGATAAAGAACACCTCATTTGGATTTATAGATCAAAAGTTATGCACTTTTCTTTGTGACTGTCCAGATTGTATGTCAGTCTGTCCAGTTTGTATGTCAGTTTCTATCTTTAATTTTGACCCGTGTGCCACTTTTTGTTAAAGACAATATATGAATGTCGTGCCAACTAGGTTATTGTAGATAATTTCATAACCTTTTCAGATTGTTAAAGAACGTCCAATTTGGAGTTGTACAACAAAAGTTATGGATATTTTAATTTAGCCGATATTTCTGTCTATTAATTCAGTCAACAGATTTGAGCCGTGGGCCAAATTTTATTAGAGGCAAAATCTGAACTTTTGCCCAACCAGAGTATTGTAGATATGTCAGTTAAGAATCCATGGAAATTGGTCTCACCTCATTCCGAGTTCCAGACCAATAGATATGTCAATTACCGTGCTGCTATCCAGAATTAAGTTATGTCAGAAATTGTTGATTTCATTTTAAGTTTTGTATTAATGACTAGAGTCATCGTGAAGCGATGTTTAGCATCGATTAGTAGTGTTGGGTATATTATGTCCTTATTGAAATTATTTTACTTGTTTAGGAGGTGAAGCCTCGGGTTTAGGAGTATCACCTTTGCCGACTAACGCGTCGCATCGTGGAAGGCAAGTACATTGCCACCCTTAATGATTGTGATTGATGAATGTTTATATGGTCATGCTTGTGATTTGGTATGATACGAGAGAAGATGGATTGTCTATGTTCTTTCATATGTGTTGAATCCATGTTTTGTTATCATGTCTTTCAATATTCGTATTTCATTCTATGCATTCATTATGCATGTTTCATCCACGAAAGTGGATTGCAAGTCCCACCATTCCAATGTGGGCGGTGTTGACATTGTCATGTCCGCCCACGGAGTGGATTTGAAAGACCCATTAATTCCGAATGGGCATGTAAGACCCATTAACTCCAAGATGGGCAATGTTGGACACCGTATGAAACGTTCTTCATACGGGAAGTGGATCCCCGCATTTTTGTTAAGATGCGGGCTTGAGTGAACACCGACGGGTGTTTCACGCTATACTGATATATGCATGTGTGCAGTCCATTCCTTTGATTTTGAGCATTCATATCATGTTTTCATTTGTAATCGGTTGTGATGTGATCGAACTCGATGATGAGTTTGTCTTATTCATATTGAATGATTATCTTATTGATAATCGTACTTGCTGAGTCATGGACTCACTCTTGCGTTGTTTGTTTATTTTAGGTAACCCCGATGTTGGCTCTTGGGAGGAGTAGACACGCACTACTTGTTCACAACATCAAATTCATGTTCAAGTCTAAATTTTAGTTCCATATTTCATTCGTTAACGATGAACTGTAATAATTAAATTATAATTGGAGAAGGAAGGATACCTTCTCCACCTGGATGTTGATTTATTACTGCGTGTGAACCTTCTTTATTGATGTTCAGTATTAAATAACTTAGAAGGTGAAGGAAGGATACCTTCACCATGTCCTGTTTATCTTAATGCTGTCTTTAGTTGATATACTTGTTTCAAGTTCTTCCGCATTATGGATGTATGTTAGATGTTTTAGGTGACATCTTGGCTTCCGGATAGCCAGGGTGTTACACCCCTCTTGCGCCAGATGGGAATACTGTCTGACCGACACCCATACAAACAACATAGCACAAATGACACTAAGACATCACAAATTATTTAGCCAAATCTGTCCCATTCCAGACTTGTGGTAGTACGGTAAGGCGTAGCATCATACACTCGAACACCGGTCCTTAACTGACTTGGGAGTCTTCCAAATAAAACCCAGGGCCTTAACCTTAACCAGATTAAGCCCGTGCATAAACCTGCACCCACCAATCATCCATTTCGCCCAAGTCCAAACCCATTTTCATTTTATTTTCCAAGTAAAGGCATTTTATAAACCTTCTATGGTAAAATAATACTATAGATCCAATTTAAATCAAATTTGGAAGATTTGGCTAAAACTTCCCAAATACAAGATTTGATCTAAGCATTGGCTAAGCATATGATTAATTTTAGTATCATTTTGCCTAATGGTGACAAGGTATTCACGTTCAACATTCAAATTTGCTATACAAGGAAGATTGGAATAACTAAGCAATTAAAACAGGAATTAAAATAATTGTATAAACATATGCATGCAGTAATAATTTAAAACAGAATATAAATGATTTGAAATAATGGGATCAATATGATCAAGGGTATAACTTGCCTTGCTTGATTAGGTGATATTGTTTTCCTTAACAGATCACCCAATACTGAGGTGATGTTGTTTTCCTTAACAGGTCACCTAGTACTCACAAGTACTTTCTCCAAGTATTCCAAGTGTACAATCACAATGATCATACAGTCAAAATCAATCCTCTTTTGTGCTCTTCAAATGGCATCGAAATCTGACTCTCCGAAGTCGTCGAAATCTATACACGAAATAAGAAAAATTCAAATAAAATTCAAATAACAACTCAAATGAACTCCAAATTAAATAATTTTGGTTTGGTTAGCTAGATCTTGAATTTAGACAAATTTAGAAATTTGAATGGGCTCAATCGGAGTTCGGATGCAAAAGATATGGGCTTTGGAAGATTGCAATGACATGAAATGATAGAATTAGGGTTTTTCAGAATTATTGGAATTATTTTTCTAAAGGAAAATCCGGTTTATTGTGCAACATGATGTCAGCGCCCGAGATTTTTATTTTCCAGCCGATTTAATTTCCTAAAGGAAATCTTCACGGTCTATGACAGGTGGGCCCGTGGTCAATGGACCACGCCCACGACCAGTCAACGGTCCATGATGGACGCAGTGTATGCTACAGTGGAGACTGCCACGCGTGTGTCCACGCGGGCATGACGAGGCCAACACGTGGTGCCCACTAGGGCAAAATGGGTGAGGTGGTGTGCGGTGGCAGTGACGTGGCGCCCACGTGGTGGTGCCAAGTTGGCACAGGCCGGCGGCGCTCTCGGCGACGAGCTTGCCGGCGGAGGGCGACACGGAAGCAGCCGGCAAGGGCATCAATAGGTAGAGGAGGCCACGGGGAACCTGATGCTTACCTCGGCGGTGGCGGAACGGGCAAGGATGGCCGATGACGAAGGGTTAGGCGACGGTGAAGTTTGGGCTCACGACGGCGGCGAGTTCTGGCGGCCTTGTGCTCGTGTGAGTGTGAGCACCGGGTGGGCAAGGACGTGACGATGCTGAATCCAGGGTCATTGTAGCCGATGAGCCTTCGCCGTCGCCGGGATCGAAGAAAATTTGTGCCTCAGTTGCGCGAGGGAAAACTCAAATTCTGGCCGCTTGGGAAGGGGAGGGGATGGAAGACTTGGGGGCTTGGGATGAGATGGAGGAAGCGGCCCTGGTTCTCTCTTTATAAGGGCCGGGGAAGGGGCGGAGTGGCTTGTGGCGCACGAAGCTCCGCACGGTGTCTTCGGCGGACATCAAGAAATTAGAGCGAGAAAGGAAAGGGGAGAGGCGGAATCGGACACGATTTTCAATCCCAATTCGATTGCGCGTGAAATCGCGGTGATTCCGGGTGATTTGCGCCGGATTTGGAAGCTCCCGAAGGCGTATCCATGGCGGCGGCGCTGTGTGGCTGTGTCCATGCGTGGAAGAAAGGGGGTGGGAGGGAGAAGACAGTGTGCGGAGCCGTCAGATCTTGATCTGGTGGCCGGGACAGGCCGTGTGACGTGGGAACGTGCTGGCCATCGGATTTCCATCTGATGGTGGCGATCGCGTGCACGGGAAAAGGAAAGCGGCCGGTGCGGAGCAGGCCAAGGTGGGCCTAGCGCGAGGAAAGGTAGGTTGGGCCGGGAAGTTTCTGTTGGAGATATGCCCTAGAGGCAATCATATTGATGATGATATTTCGTTGTATCCATGATTTAATAAATGTTCCTTGAATATTGCCTTTGTGTTGATTAACAAGTATGTGACTTGTTTGTGAAACTCTTTACTTGTATGGTTATTCTAAAGTTGTCCCTAGTCGGAGTTCATGTGAGGACACACGTGAATGATGGATTAGCACATGTATCGGTTGATGACCATGTTTCACAGGTCATAGACATGGAGATGTCAAACCAATAATGTGGACACATGTTTAGAACATGGGGTTGGACCGACCCAACATGAGACATAGCAATTATACTTATGGTTCTCTCTACATAATGTGTACGCCTTGTCCTTAGACCTGAGATTGTCGCATGTACTTGAGATGTGAATCGACCTACTTAGGGGCTATCAAACGCTGCTCCGTAACTGGGTAGTTATAAAGGTAGCTTTCGGGTTTGCCATAAAGCATGCTGCGTGGCATGGTCAGTCGAGATGGGATTTGCCCCTCTCTACCTGAGAGAGATATCTCTGGGCCCCTCGAGTGATCGGATCCAGAAATACATGGTCATGCTACTTAAGGTTAAGAGTTAACCTAGTAAGAGATTCCGGATCACAGGATCGAGAAAGAGTGGTCAGCTTGGAGCTCGACCGAATATCGTGAGGCAAAGGGATTGGCATGTACATAACGTTGTGATGGTTCGTCCGATATGATCTTTACGTGCGTTTAGGAGTTAGCACGTATTGCTAGAGGCCGCTACCAACTATTGACCAAGTATGTGTACTCGCGTCATGTCTAAACATACGTGAACCTATAGGGTCACACACTTAAGGGGCTGAAGCCTAATTCGGATTGGATCCGAATTAGACTGGGCATTGAGTCCTAATGGGCCTCTATTCGTAGAAGCCCATTGTAAGGACGTCTATAAAAGGAGGGCAGGGGCGCACAGGATTAAGGGATGAGTTTTTCGTGACATCCTCAAACCCTAGCCGCCACCCCTCCCACGCCCTGGTCGCTCGCGCGAATCTAGTAGTCCGGCGTGCGTCGCTTCCTCCCGTACGTGTGGATACCTTTGAAGACGCTGCATCTGTAGCGTTGGGACGAACCGCAAGAGAGGAGATGTACGAACCTCGACCCCCTTATCCGGTAGATTGCGATTCTATGCATAACTTGTTTTTGCAGGATGTTTGTGACCAGTATGGCCTAATGTGTATGTGATGCATGTTTGTAATATTTTCATGACCTGCGAGTCATGGGTTTGGCAACACGGCTGGAGCCATTGTGTTGTCAAAGTATTGTATTAACGGCCTGTGTGCCGACTTGTGATGATTCCTAGTATCCATGTATTTTATTACTAGCTGTTTTAAGTAATAGCTTATAGTAGTACTCGGAGGACACATCACTTGGAGGCATGGCACACATGAACCATGGAGATGGAGATCATCATGGTGGACAGATTCTATGGCGATGGAGATCACCATGAGAAAATGGGCCATACTGAGTCACAACTGTGTAAATGCTATTCCTGTTGGTTTACTCTGATACATGTTTGAATGGTAGAAGTATAGCGATCCCTCACAAAATGTTAAGTTAAACATATGCCCTCCCAATTAAACTTTGCACCATCCCATGTCTTGTAAATTGATGGTAGGTCTATAAAATTAGGGCACCATCAACTTTCCTTGACTAGATGGGTTTTGTATCGGATACTTACATGCATAAGGATTGGTGAACTTAACAAGGTTATCATAAAGGTTATGGGCCTTGGGGCATAAAGGTTGGGCGCCGGGGCATAGAGATGTCACCCAACAACAAGAGTCATATAGAGATATGATTAGTAAGGTGTTGCTTACCGAATTACCTTGTCTCCTAGCGGTGATGCAAAAGCTCACTAGTAGACTCGTTAATTGCGGATCTTGAATCGCTAAGAATCAATAGAGGATGTTGATTTTAGTGGGAGTACATTCTATTAAATTTGTTTAATACAGTTTACTCTATTATGGTTTTATTTGTCTTAGTATTTTGCATTTCCTATTGTAGATCAATGGCATCTAGCAACCACGCACACCCTTTTGCTTTGCGATCGATTCTTGAGAAAGAAAAATTAAATGGAACAAACTATTCGGATGGTCCGTAACTCGAGAATTGTTCTCGTAAGCGGATAAAAAGGAAAACGTTCGACACCACAATCCCGTAAGAACTCGCTAACAATGCGCTCACTTCATAAAAATGCCTACAAAAAGCATGTGATGACTCTCTTGAGATTAGTGTCTTATGCTTGCATGCATGGAACGACCTTCAAAAGCGGTTTGAGGATCGGAAGCGTATTGATGAGGACATCCTAACTTGGATACAACCGCGTCTACACACACACAAACTGATCCACAACAAATGTTACAAGGACCAATTACTCGAGCTCGTGCTCCAACTTAATCACCGGTGAATTCGTTCATAGGTTTATATATTACTGAGAATAGATCGCTACCTAATGCAAGTGATTTAATTGTGCTTAGGAATATGGGAAAGGACCAAGGAGAGGTATGTGGAGTCATGGACAAGCATAGGAGGCATAATGGAGGTCATCACGTCACTTTGGGTCCGAGCCAAGCAAGAATTCGAGTTGGGCTCGTTCTGGATTCGAGTTCGGACTACTGCAACAACACTAAGTTCCAACGGACGTAACTTCTTCATACGGACTCCGTTTGGGACGTTCTTGGACTTCATTGAAAGCTTATCAAGTCTACTTTTTAATGGATCCAGCCTCAGCTTCAAATTCCAATCTAGCTGGCCACAATAAACAAAACAATTCACGTCTATTTTTTTGTCCGAGCCAAAAAGGGTGCTGCGCCACCTCCTCTTGGGCCCATGGGCCTTGTAACCCTAGGGGCGTGTGTCCACTTCCCTGGCCGCCACCCCTGGTCATATTCCCATGTAGGAGCCGCCGTTCCTTTGGCCAGAACTCAGATTTTGTTGAGTTTAGGTTTAGCCATTGTGCAAACTTCTGTTCTTCAGTTGTGTCGGACGACCACCTGTCAAGACAGCCTTCAGGATCCCACCTTTGATTTTCAATACCATCTACGCTACATTCTTATTCGCAATATCAGATTGCCTATATTTTATTCTTGCTAGTTCTTCGATTGCTCGCAGGAATCGAACCTCGTGTTCAGGTTGATTGCGCTTCTAGCACGGTCAATAACATCTCGGAGTTGGTTCAACGATTGCTAAGGCGCAAGCGTCGTCGTACGGTTGTAGTCGGATCGCGAGAGTCACCTCCACCAAAATCGATAGTTATCAATCTCATCGAAAGATCGGGTACCCGCCTCCATCAAGTGGTATCAGAGCTCAAGGTTGCTTGGTGAGAATTTACTGTTTTTCGTAGTTAGGTTGCTTAATTCCGAAAGTCCAGAAAAAGCCAAAATTTTTTTATAGGATTAGATCATCTATCTGTCCAAGACCAATTGTGCCATTGCATCTTTCTTTTCAGTGCATTGCATTGTTGAACTTTCGAGTGCATCGTCGTGTCTTTTGCTGGTCTTAGTGTCTAGTTCCTTTAGAGTTTCGAGTTCTGCTCACGTTTGGTCGCACCGTTGCGCTTGGGTTCAATCTGCCGCTTACCTCCATCGTTGCGGTCCTTGCCGCGCGGCAGAGCAGCCGCTTGTTTTGCCTTCACGCCGCCACGACCACGAGCCGTTGCGCGACCACCGGGCCACGCCACCAACCCTTGTCGCGTCCTACCGTAGCCACCATCCTCCTGCCGCGGCAAGCCACCATCCTCCTGCCACCGCCACACCAAGGGAAACCCTAACCAAGAACAAAAGTTCGTTTCGGTTTGTGACAGAGAAAAAAAAAGAGAAAAAAAAAAAAAAAAAAAGAAAAGAAAAGAAAAAAAAAGAGAGGTTGTTTTCGTGCTGCCAAAAGTAAACATAAGTTTCATTTGACTTCGGCAACGCGATAAAAAAATCTGACTTTTAATTACCTTTGTACCCCTACTTTTTAGAAAAAAGTTTGTGACCCATATACCTCCCTAGGCCTGGAAGAGGACTTTGAAGAGTTTTGAGTGAGGTGCACATTTGCAAAAAAAAAAGGAGCAAAAAAAAAACAAAAGAAAAAGTTCCTCAAAATTTGCTCAAAATTGACAGAGCCCTTTTGTAAGTGATTCTAAGGTTCCCCGTGAAGACGGCATCCTTTTTCGAGCTTCTGCCGCATCATGCTTTCGTTTTTGTTCTAGGCCCGCGTCTCTAGTACGGTCTAGTCTAGGACCAGCACTAACCGGCGTTGAACGATTTTTCAGCTTGCTTTCTCTGATTTGATAGTTGCTAATCCATTGCTACCATACTTGAGCCTTCCCAGCTACACCTTTTCTACAACCGTACATGCTGAACTTCACCTGGCAATCGCTCCATCCAATCTTCGGAGATACATTGACACCGCTGGTTGCCGATAACCCCTGTTTGCTTGGTAAGAATTGGTAAGAATTCGATAGAAGGCTTGAGTGTGAGCGACTTTTGAACCACCATATCCTAGTAGTTGTTAGGGACATATACTTGTGATTTGCTAACAATGGCAGGTTCTGCAGAGCATTCAGATGAGGATACATCTCATACTCCTCGTACGAAGGGAATTGTACAACATTTTCGGTGCCTCATGAACCTTCGTACGGAGGGTCTTGAGGAAGATGTCAGGATCACAAATGAGCGACTTGCTCAACTTAAGGGTGCCCAAATTGAGACAAACGCCACGCTCGCCGCGATGGAGAGAGCGCAAGGCGTCACTAACACTTCTTTGGCAGGTATTATGGCGCGTCTTGACGAGATGGCCCATGCATCCACTGCTGTTCCCCCTGCTGCCCCGGTGGTAGAGGGACAAGATGAATTCGACTATGTGACTGATACCGAGGCCAATGAGATGGGTAATAATAACAACGATCGAGCTCATCGACAGTTGCGTTTTAACCGACAAGGTATGCGACGAGATGCCCCACGACGTGAGGTACGTGACCACGATGATTCTTTTGCTAAGGTTAAATTCACTATTCCCTCTTTTAATGGTAAATATGATCCTGATGGTTATCTTAATTGGGAACTAGCTGTTGATCAAAAATTTGCTTGCCATGAAGTTCCTGAGATTAGACGAGTTAGGGCTGCTACTAGTGAATTTACTGATTTTGCTTCTATTTGGTGGAAAGAACATTGCCGTCAACATCCCAATAACATACCTAACACTTCGGAGGCTTTAAAATTGCTTATGCGGCATCGATTTGTTCCCTCATATTATGCTCATGATTTGTTAAATAAATTACAACGCTTAAGACAAGGTACAAAGTCTGTGGAAGACTACTATCAAGAATTACAAATTGGTATGTTGCGTTGTGGTTTAGATGAGAATGAGGAGGCATCAATGGCTAGGTTTTTGGGAGGGTTGAATCGAGAAATTCAAGACATCCTTGATTATAAAGAATACAACTCCATTACTAGATTGTTTCATCTTGCTTGCAAAGTGAACGTGAAGTGCGGGGCGCCGACGAGAACACGATCTAACTCTTCCGCAGTCGCACAAACTCATGGACACCACGCACCTCATCGCCCCGCCATCGCTGCACCCCACCGCCACCCTTCAACAAGCCGCTCGCTACTTCAAATCCAAAGACCACGAGTTTACGAAGCAACCAAATCAGCACCACAAGCGTCTGCAAAAACCTCCTCTTCAGTTGCTTCGACAGGACGAACTAAGGATATTCAATGCCATCGGTGCAAAGGCTATGGACACATGATGCAGGATTGTCCAAACAAGTGCGTACTGATCATACGCGATGATGGCGGGTATTCCTCTGCTAGTGATTTTGATGATGAAACATATGCTATGCTTGTAACTGACCCTACAGGACTTGATGAAGAATCTGATCATGAGGAGGAACATGTTAGCGCCGAAAATGCCGACAAGTATTTAAGCATTATAGTGCAACGCGCACTAAGTGCACAAGTTTCGTCGTCTTTAGAGCAAAATCAGCGCCATAATTTGTTTCAAATCAAGGGCGTTGTCAAGAACGCCAATTCGCATAATTATTGATGGTGGGAGTTGCAACAATTTGGCAGTATGGATATGGTGGAGAAGCTTGCTTTGCCGACCAACCTCATCCACACCCATACCATATTCAATGGTTCAACAACGATGGTAAGTTGAAGGTAACACGAATGGTGAGAGTAAACTTTTCTATGGGTTCATACCATGATTATGTTGATTGTGATGTTGTTCCTATGCGAGCTTGTTCATTGTTATTAGGACGACCTTGGCAATACGATACTGATTGTGTGCATCATGGCAGGAATAATCAATACTCTCTCATGTTCAAGGGAAAGAAAATTGTGATGCATCCTATGACTCCTGAACAAATTGTTAAGGATGAACTTGCTAGAGCTAGTAGAGAGAAGAATCAGAAGAATGCTAGGAGCAAAAATCAGATTGTAGCAAAAGAACTTGAGCAACATAAAAAGAAAGAACCTAAATATACTCATGTGAAGAATAAAGAAATTAAATTGAAAGGTGCTAGTTTTCTTGCTACCAAATCGATATGACTGAATTGGATGCTAGTAATTCTTTTGCTATGCATTAGTTTGCAAAGAAGCTTTGTTTTCGTTTGAGGATACATCTTCTTCTTTGCCTCCTGCTATCGATAACATTTTGCAGAGTACAATGATGTCTTTCCGAAGGACATACATGGGGTTGCCACCGCTTCGAGGGATTGAGCATCAAATTGATTTAATTCCCGGTGCATCACTGCCCAACCGCGCACCATATAGGACCAATCCAGAAGAAACTAAAGAAATTCAGCGCCAAGTTTAAGGGTATGTACGTGAATCTCTTAGTCCTTGTGCTGTTCCGGTCATTTTAGTGCCTAAGAAAGATGGATCATGGCGCATGTGTGTAGATTGTAGAGCAATTAATAATATCACCATTAGGTATCGTCATCCTATTCCTAGGTTAGATGATATGCTTGATGAATTGAGTAGCTCTATTGTTTTCTCTAAGGTTGATTTGCGTAGTGGATATCACCAAATTCGCATGAAATTAGGCGATGAATGGAAAACAGCATTTAAAACTAAGTTCGGGTTATATGAGTGGTTAGTAATGCCTTTTGGATTAACTAATGCACCTAGCACCTTCATGAGACTAATGAACGAGGTTTTGCGTGCTTTCATTGGTAGATTTGTGGTGGTTTATTTTGATGACATATTGATATACAGCAAATCCTTAGAGGAACATCTTGACCATTTACGTGTTGTTTTTAATGCCTTACGTGATGCACGTTTATTTGGTAACCTTGAGAAGTGCATCTTTTACACCGATCGAGTCGCGTTTCTTGGCTATGTTGTTACTCCACAGGGAATTGAAGTTGATCAAGCCAAGATTGAAGCAATAAAGAGTAGGCCGACTCCTAACACGATCACACAGGTACGAAGCTTTTTAGGACTTGCTGGATTCTACCGCCGCTTCGTGAAGGATTTTAGCACCATCGCTGCACCATTGAATGAGCTCACCAAGAAGGGCGTGCTATTTGTTTGGAGCGCCGCAGAGAACGCCACCACATTGAAAGATAAGTTAACACATGCACCACTACTCCAACTCCACGACTTTAATAAGACTTTTGAACTAGAATGTGATGCGAGTGGAATTGGTTTAGGTGGTGTATTGCTACAAGAAGGTAAACCTATAGCATACTTCAGTGAGAAATTGAGTGGGCCTAGTTTGAACTATTCTACTTATGATAAGGAATTATATGCACTATTTCGAACTTTGGAAACTTGGCAACATTATTTATGGCCCAAAGAATTTGTTATACATTCTGATCATGAATCTTTAAAGCATATTCGAAGTCAAAGTAAATTGAACCGTAGACATGCAAAGTGGGTTGAATTTATTGAGTCTTTTCCTTATGTCATAAAACACAAGAAGGGAAAGGAGAACATTATAGCTGATATACCATGCTTTCACAACTTGACTTCAAAATTTTTGGATTGGAGACTATTAAAGAGCAATATGTGCATGATGCTGATTTTACAGATGTATTGTTGAATTGTAAAGAAGGGAAAACGTGGAACAAATTTGTTATTAATGATGGGTTTGTGTTTAGAGCTAACAAGCTATGCATTCCAGCTAGCTCCGTTCGTTTGTTGTTGTTACAGGAAGCGCATGGAGGCGGGCTGATGGGATACTTTGGCGTGAAGAAAACGGAGGATATATGTAACATCCCAATTTTCAGAGTTTTAAAAAAATCTTTTAATAGTTAGTAGGGAGAAAATTCACCATTTGGATTTATTTGAATTTAAATTCAAAAGCTTAATATTGTACTTTACATCAAAAACATTTAATGTGAATAATCCCAACATGAACATTAGCCAAAACTATTTTATTTGGGTTCTATGTGCTCAGATGTATTTTCTAGATTTTTCTAGAATTTTTCTGAGTTCATTTGCTATTTTCTATTGCTTATTTGAATTTCTGGTAGTTTCTAAATTAGAAAACGTATTTAAAATCTCAGAGTTTGGTTTGGGCCGAATTCCTTTCCCTCGGCCCACTCCTGTTCCTTCCCAGCCCATCTCCGCGCGAGGCACAGCTCCCGCGCCGCGCCGCTCGCACTTGCTAACGTGTGGGCCCCACACGTCAGGTCTTCGCCCCCGCGCCCGGCTTCGTCCTCACGCACGGCCGCGCCCGCCCGCCATGTTTCCAAGCTCAAGCCCGTACGACAACGCATCCTTTCCAACTGAACCCCTTCTAGAAAACGCGTGGAATCTTATCCCTAACCCCCCCGCATCTTCTCGGATCAAAATCAAACACCGGATTCGTTTCTATCTCCGTTTCTCTCTCGTGCTCATTTCGGACTCTTTTAGGGTTTCTACCGCCGCACGCCTCCCTAGCCTCCCGGCCCCTATAAAAGGCACCCCTGGGACCGTTTTGACGTCCGCATCAGAACCCCCAACCTTTTTTGCCGCTTAAAGCCCTAGCGCCGCCACAACTTGAGCTTTAGGGTTTTGTCGCCGCCGGTGTTCTTCTTCGAATTGCGCCGCCACCGGTGACACCCTGCCCTCATGGAGTGCACCGCCGTCGTCGCCGTCATCTCAGCTACCTCCTAGAGTCTTCGCCGCCGCCCCGACACCGCCGGAGCCCACGTCCGACAAGAACCGAAGCACTCCGCCGCCTAAACCTCGTCGTCGGCTGTCACTGACGTCTCCGACCACCCGTGAGTGCACCCACAGCAGCCGCCGCTGACGTGTCGCGCTGTGATTGGTCCAGCTCAGGCCCACATGGCAGTCCACGGTCTCCGAAACCCGAGGCTCGGTAGACCTAGTCTACCGTGAGCCGTGTCTCTGGCGTGTGGGTCCCACATGTCAGAATGTTTTATGATTTTCTTTTAAATTCCGAATTTTCTTCGCTGGCATCAGTGTTGCGCAATAATCCGATTTTTCTTTAGAGAAATAATTCAGAAATTCCAGAAAATCCAAATTAGGGTTTCTTTTAGATTTCCAAACTTCCAAAGCTCATAACTTTTGCATCTTAACTCCGATTGAGCCCATTCAAATTTCTAAATTTGTCTAAATTCAAGCTCTATTTATCTGAGATTTTTATTTAATTTTTGGAGTTTTTTTTGCCTCTGTTATTTATTTGTTTTGTTTGTTTGTGTCTCGTTTATGAGTAGACGTCGATCGTCGGGAATTTTGTGGAAGAAGGAGCACCCCAAGATCAAGACCAGTACATAGACCTTTTCCAAGGCAAGTCATACCTTTGATCATCTTGAACCCAGTTTTCAAATTACTTTGTGTTAAATTATTGCATTCTACTTTAATTATTTATTTAAATGCTTTGGACATAGTTATTATCCAAATTGTTATCATACCTTGGCCTTGTATGTCATAATTCCTTGTCACCCTAGATTGGTTATTAGTTGGTAATATTATAGCACCAACGTGGGTTGGTTAGATGCGAGTACAATTGCTTAGCCATGCTACGAGTCTCACATCTCATGTAAGTTGCAAATATTAATTATGACTAAGTGACTATGGAACTTTGTGTAAAACTGTGTTGTTACTTCGTGATGGCATGTGTTGCACTAAACCAACTGGGTGGTAAAGGATTTAGACTGAGGCAAGTGGTGGAAGCTGTGTGATATGGTGGACTTTGTGATGGGAATGATAATCTTTGTGACTTAGTTAGAACATGGAAGTCTTGCCTTGGTCAATTAAGGACTTAACTTTGTGCGCCATTGAATTGAGCCTTACTGTACGACCACATGCCTGGTATGGGACGGGCCTAACTTAGTAAGTTATGGATTCTCGGCATTGATGTTCAGGTGGATAGGTTAGGCTGTGTGACAGGGTGGAGGTGTGACTACTTGGTGGTTGCATCGCGGGACGATTCGTCTTCCCTGTCCAGCGGTGTGTGTTATACCAATTCTATGTGAGCTGGTATAGCGGTTTGTAAGCACACTGGGAATGTCAATGTTTGAGATGAAGTTTCCGAACTGTTTTGTTACAATTGGTGCTTGCTACACTAGTTGTATCTTGTGGGTAAAGTGTACAACCTCTGCAGAGTGTTAAAACAATCTATTCGAATAGCCGCGTCCGCAGTCATGGACATGCTCGGGATTTCACACGAGGGGTAGTTTTCATAAAATGTTTGGGATGGGAGCTGTGTGACCTCAATCATATGGCTATGTGAAATAAACTGTTTAGCTGTGTGTCTTTGTGGAAATAAATGTTAAATTATTATTGTCTATTTGTTTTGAATTATGCTTTCAATCTTTTATTCGTATTCAATTGCAAATGTTGCCTTTATGCAAAAGAACCACAGAAGTCTTTTCTTTGGAATAAGCCTGCATCTATACATTGCATTCTGTGGTATGATTTGCCAAGCGGTTGTGTACTCACGCTTGTTGTAAAACTTGCGCCCAAACCTCTGTAAGAGGAGGAGTCTACGCCGCTTTGAGGAGGAGTTCGCCAAGGCCGATCGCTCGTTAAGGTCCGGATCCCAATCGGTTGCTGTGGTGAATTGGTGGGATCTACGCTGGAGTTACTTCTGTTCCGCTTCATTCTTTGTTTTATTCTTTGTTAGCCCTGCGTGGCTTAATAAGTGTAAACTCGACCATAAGGTCAAAACCCTTATTTGTTATTAAAACTAATCGTTTACTTTATTTATCGCTTGTGTGGATCGATATTTACCTATGTTAACCCTGTGTGCACTAGCGTGATCCTGGACTAGTGCAGTACACACAGAGGTTCCGTAATCGTATGCGGGTCCCGACAGAGGTGGTATCGAGCCATCCGATATGAGGTCTTGACCTTAGTTAGATTGACCGTCTTTAGAGTGTCCAAACTATTTTCTAAAGGAAAAATTAACTTGCAAGGTTAATTGATTGCTTAACTCTTCTCATATCTCTCTCGCCTCAACTATTCCTATAACCCTTTCTCTCCTCGCTGTTTTAAAGTTGCTCTTACCCTGTTCGTTTGTCTTGACAGATGCCTCGTCTTCAGAGCTATGGTGAGCGCACTGGAGGGTACGCTGCCGAGCTTTGGAAGTTGCTCCAGGTTCTTGGAAGATTTGATCATCCGCTGTACGTCGGCAACAACTGGACGGTGAATGGACAAAACCGTGGAATGATTTGTCGCCTGACGATCTACGCCAAGAGGAACGACAAGGCAAGCCAACCTTCGCACGTCTCGGTGAGGAAGATCACTTGGCTGGAGGGTATCCAGGAGTCGTCGCGCTTGGCCATGCTGCGTATCTGCAACATCTACGCACGGAGCTTCGTGCACCGCCTTCGTTACCACCCTGCAGCGCAGCCGTGGACTTGCCAGCACGCTACCCGTCCACAGAAGGAGAGAGCAACGCTACAGTCGTGCACCTCGCACAGTTTGTGGCCGCCCAGGAGGAAGCCTTGGAGAGAACCATCACGGAGTTGGATCATGTCTATGAAGCCTTGCAGAGAGCTGAAGAGAAGGTCGCCACTCTGCAAGAGATCCTCTACGACCAAGTTCCTGAAGAAGAGGAAGACCCCGAGGAGGACTCTGAAGAAGATCCAGCGGAAGGCCCAGTTGAGCCCGAAGAAGATGTACAGCCAGAGGAGCCAGCGGAGCTAGTTGCACCGGGAACGCCTGTTCCTGTTGCACCAGTTCTAGGGCATCAGGATCAGTTTACCAAGATGCCGGCTCACTTCCGAGTCTACAGCCGTCAGGAGCGTCGCCACGGTTGTGGAGGCTTTCTCGAGTAGTTGTTTCAGTTTTTCAGGCTTAGCCAGTTTCAGTTTAGTGAGTCGCCCTTTAGGCGGTAGTTTTGTGTGCTTAGGTCGTTGTTTCTTTTTGTGTGCGAGTATGAGCTGCAAAGGCCCTTAGGCATTTGTTGCAGCCATGCTAAGACCCTAAGTAATAAAGGTATTTCATTTGAGTTTCTTGAGCTGTGCTTTGTTGGGTTTAATCTGCCCCCTACTTAGTTCTCAACTTATCTTGTGCTTGCTACCTTATCTAACCCATGGAGCTTCGCCAGATGGTTCAAACTCGTCAGACTGCTGCTAGTGGTTCCGGCACCCCAGCACCGAGAAGCAGTGAGCAACCAGCCGCAGGAGCAGTTCCGCCACAAGCACCTCCAAATGACTTGCAAAATTTTGGAGCTTTCATGGCGATCTGATCGGTGATGAATACCATGATGACTCAGATGCAAGCTATGAACAACCAGGCCAACAACAACAACAACAATCAACAGTATGGAGCCCCAGCTGCTCATGGTCACCATGGACCCTCCAAACTGGTAGAATTTATGAGGACTCGTCCACCAACATTTTCCGGACACGTCTCTCCAGTGGAAGCAGATGATTGGCTCAGAGTTATCGAAAGGAAGCTGCTAATCACCCAGTGCAGCGATCGTGAAAAGGTTCTGAATGCCACTCACCAGATGGAAGGCACCGGTGCTGAATGGTGGGAGAACTTCTGTGCCGCGCATGAGACGCCACAGGATATCACCTGGGAGGAATTTTCTGTAGCTTTTCGCCAGTATCATGTACCAGAAGGCATTATCGATCTGAAGAAGGATGAGTTCCGCGCTCTCAAGCAAGGAGCTATGTGTAATACCCCAAAAGTATTTGAAAGGATTATCGAGAGAGAATTAAGTTATTTAAAGAGAAGGACTATTTAGAAATCGAATTGAGGGAAGGATCAAATAGAAAATAGTTATTTAAGCAGTTAAAGAGGGGGATTACAGCGAAATTTGGACAACCTGGGCCGAGGCCTCAGGCCCATTGGTATTTGGCCCAAAGGTGGGAGGTGGTGACCGGCCATAAGGGGGGAAATTAGCCATAGTGGCCCATGAGAAAATCAACCACCAACAAAAGGAGGAGGGGAAACCCTAGGTTTGCTACAGTAATTTTGTGCTACAGTACCACCGCCGTCACTATAGCACGGTACTGTAGCAATCCCTCTCCTCCATGGTGGTGCCCCTCTCCTTCGATGCCTCTTCATTGTGGTGGCCGGCCAAGAAAAAAAAGAAGAAGGAAGAAGGGAGAAGGGAAGAGGAGAGGAAAGGGTGAAGGTTCGTGGGCGGCATCCTGGTCATCGACGTTCGTCAAGGGTAACCCCGGATTCCCCCGAGTAGATGCATCTTTTGATTGTTGTAGCAATGTCGGTATTTCTGTCTCCTCAGGATAGATCGCATTAGACAGACGTTTTGATATAGTTAAGTACGGATTCAGTCTTGGGCTTCTCCTAGAGAGTTGTAGAGGACGTCAATAGCTTTCGATGAAGTGCTAGATCATATTATTTGGACCTCTGTAGCAAAAGTTATGAATTTATTAGTGCGACTATCCTGCGAATCAGTCAGTGTTTTGACAGGATTTAGTAATCTGACTTGTGCGATAAGTTAAATGGGGAATTAGAGGATCTCAGTATAACGAAAGTTGTATATAATTGTCGTAGCTTTCAGGGAAGCACAAGAACGTGAAATTTGGACAAACGAGCTGAAAGTTATGATCAATTTAGTGTACTGTCCAGAGAACCTGACGTGAAAACGATGTTCTGTTATTTCGCATGTTAGGGGTAGTAGATGGCCGAAACAGGAAGGCTCACCAACTAGGTTTAGTTGGAGAATTTGATAACCTTTCAATGAAGTCCAA
Source organism: Ampelocalamus luodianensis (assembly GCA_036346255.1). NCBI lineage: Eukaryota > Viridiplantae > Streptophyta > Magnoliopsida > Poales > Poaceae > Ampelocalamus > Ampelocalamus luodianensis. The sequence goes on from CM070626.1 coordinate 40,326,342, forward strand.
TAACACCTAATTTGGATCCCTTTACGAAAAGATATGAATTTTAGAACATGACTGTCCACAGAGGGGACAAAGCGACATCTAGAAATTGGGGCTGGGTTCGCGTTAAAGGAACTTTTGTGAGTCCGTGTTTACTTTTATGGTTTGAGTGGTCCTCTATTGCTGTCTTAGCATTTCTTAATTGAATTTTTAGGTGGGGGACTTGTTCCGGAGGCGGCACCCTCTTCGCGTCCTTCGTTCCCGCACGGTTGAGGCAAGTGCATCGTTTGATCCTTGTTTGTGATTGCTTGGACATGAATGCGGGTTTGATGCTTGTTAATGTCGTATGGCTGTTGATAAGTGTGCATAATCAGAGTGGTGAATGTTCAAAGTATGGATATGCTTTATTCATGAATGTTGTTATTGCCTTTATTCATGAATGTTGTTATCGCCTTAATTCATGAATGTCGTTATTGCCTTTATTCATGAATGTTGTTACCGCCATTGGTGCTTTGTAATACCCCGAAAGTGAGTTAAGTTTTGAATCGAGGAAGATTAAATTTTGGTTTCGGGAGAGATCGATTATTCGGGGAAGGATCAAACAGAACGCCGGGAGGGACTTTTTGGTTGAGAGTCGATGCTGCAGTTTTAGAGGAGTAAATCGCATTTCGCGGCAACTTGGGCTGGGCCAAGGCCCATTTGGGTGGCCGCCAGGGGCTCCTCCCACCAACCCTAGCCGAATTCCCCCCCCTTCTCCCCACCCCTTTCGCCGCCACTCCCACCTCCCACCTCCCACCTCTCCACCTCCCCTCCACCCTCTCTTGCGCCCCTCCCCATCCCCACATCACCCCCATTGTTGCTGGCCAAGGAGGAGAAGGTTCCCCCTTGCAGCCGGCCAAGAAAGAAGGGAAAGGAGAAAAGAAGAGAAGGGGGAAGAAGGAGAGGAAGAAGAGAAGAGAAGAAGAGGGAGGAGAAGGGATCCGCAGCGGAATTGTGGAGATCTTCATCCCCGCTGTGCGCTCTCCTCGTTTCGGCAAGGGTAACCCGTGGTTCGTCGCTTTAGGTCAATTTCTAGTTGTCTTATTTTCGGATGTCAGTTCGTCGGTATTCTGCAGCAGCGAAGTTTGTCGGTTTTGTCTGGGTTAGAAGCAGATTTGGGTCTGGGAATCTCCTAGAAAGTTGTGGGTATCGTAGTTATCTTTCATTGCCGACAAGAATCAGGTCATTCGGACTTCGGTAGCCAAAGTTATGATTTTTTTAGTGCTACGATGTTTCTGTGGGTATCAGTTTTGACAGTGTCGGTTTAACCTGATTTAAACTTGCTGTTAGAGGAGTTTCCAGAGGGTCTCACCATAACGAAAAATGAAGCTAATTCTCTTAGCTTTCAGGAAAACTAAAGATCACTGAATTTGGATGAACGTAGAGAAAGTTATGCTATTTTCTTTATTTCTGTCCAGAAACTTAATGCTGTTGAGCTGCTCTGACTAAAGGGATTGGTAGGGGTAGAAGATGGCCGAATCAGAGGGTCACCCCAACTAGGTTTATTTAGGCAACTTAATTATCTTTTAAGAAAGTCCAAGATCATCCTATTTGAACTCCTGAGAAGAAAGTTATAAATTTTTGAAGTCTGCTGTCCGCAGTGACCGATCACTAGAAATTAGAAAAAAAGCTAGACGTGATAAGAAGTTAGCGATTTCGATTGTAATGAAATGTATGATTTTGGGTCCAGTATGCTGGTCTTAGTTTGGGGTTATTTTCTTGTCCAGTGGCAGCGAGATCCCAAAGGCAGCACCCACTTCACGTCCGCCGTTCTCGCGCGGTTGAGGCAAGTATTCGGGTTTATGTGTAGAATTGGTTGCATGTCTTAATTGAATGGTGTGTTGTTCATCATTGCCATGTGATTGTGTTGTGGAGATGATTCTAGTTGTGTTGATGTTTGCAAGTTCTACCGAGGTTCCTTCATGATACTATTGTTTACATACTCGATACATATTGATTTATGTTATTGAAAGTATGATGTGGTAGTACTTATGCATGTTTGAGCATATTGAGACTTGGTCACGTGGTGATCAAGAGTATATTGTTGAGGTCCCTGTCATGTAATGACAGTTGAGGTCCCCACATTCATGGAATGTGGGCAATGGATACTGAGGTCCCCGTCATTGTGATGACGGCAAAGGTCCCTATACATGTGATGTATAGGCTCTTGGTCCCTGTGCCAAAGGGCACGAGCAAGGGTACTCATCGACGGATGAATACCCGTATTACGGTAAAATGCGTAAAGAGATAAAGAACAAAGAGTGCATAGCATTATCATTAAATTTCTAATATTTGAAATGCCATGAATGAAGTTGATTAAAGTTGTTTATGCTGTCATGTCTTTATGATTATGCAACCTTGTTGATACTTGTTTGAGTCGTTTGGCTCACCCTTGCTTTGTCTTGTTATAGGTACATCGAGCAAGAACGTCATGCATGGGAGGAGTAGACTTTGGAAAGCACGCACTACCTCACACTATTTATGCAATTGCTAATTAGCGTCACTTAAGAATAAATAACTGTGTGGTGACTATATATGGATGTTTTTGATGTTGATGGTTGGATTACTCTTGGTTATGTGACTGATGTTAATTGTTTACAATCGTATGGTTATCTTATTTGCATGAAAGATTTGGATTATAGAATTGATAATAAATGCCATGGTTATCTATTGTTACCGCGATTTTGTTGTTATTACAAAGGAAGCTCTGTCGAAAATTTATAGATTGTTCTAGTTAGTGTAAGTCTTGTAGCATTCTAGGCTCATGCGGAGCTGGGGTGTTACATGCTTGATGTTGAAAAGAGATGGTGCATATGCATTTTTATATCATGTTGAGGCCTGGTTTTGTGATGACCAAGCATGCACATCTTTGAGGTCCCCGTCATGAATGTGACGGGCTTGGGATCCCCACACTCGTTGAGTGTGGGCATGAGGTCCCCAATACTTGCGGAGTATTGGGCAATTGGTCCCTGTGCGTGCGCGCACAGGCATGGGTATGCGGCGACGGTTGCATACTTTGCATTACCGGTGTAATGCACAAAGAAAGTTAAAGAGAAAGGAACCCTGAGCATTGCATTTGCATGTGAGTTGTGTTATTGTTGATCTCCTATATATGGATGTTGATGTTCGATTGAATTATGCGTCTTTTATTTATGTACTTGCTTTGTCATGGACTCACTCTTGCTTTCTTGTTATTTTTAGGTACCCGATCAAGCGCAGATGCATGAGAGGGAGTAGCGTTATGCTTTGCACGCATTAATCGTCATGAACCTAAATTCTCGGATCAAGCCTTATTAAATAAGCTACTGATCAAAGATTTGACTTGTTTATGTTACCGTATCGGATTATTTGTAATAATGAAGAGTAGTCTAGTTGGAAGTTTGAGGATTTGTTCAGTCGATTAGTAAGATCTTGAGTATTTATAGTTGATCTTGAATATTGCAAGATTTCGTTATAACTCCTTTTAATCTGTTGAAACCCATGTGATGTAGAAATACAAAGGAAACTCATTAAATTTAGTAAATTATCTTAGTTTAGTTTTGTGTAAGGATACTGTAGTAGCATTCTTGGCTTTTGTGGAGCTGGGGTGTTACACTATGTCAGTGTCTGACTACCTCAACAAGTTTTCTCAACTAGCTCGCTATGCAGCGGAAGATGTAGCCACGGACAAGGCTCGCCAGAGTCGCTTTTGAAGGACTAAACACCGGATCGCAAGTCGACCGATCGCCATACTTTCCCTGATTTCCAGGAGTTGGTCAACAAAGCCTTTGTTCTAGAGGACAAACGCAAGGAGCTGGAAGATAACCGCAAACGCTGGATGGCTCAACAAGGAAATCAGCAATCACAGCAGAGGGCAAGGACAGTGCCAGCACAGTTCAACAGGTTTCCACCCTGGACTTCGTCGAGCACTGCACCAACTTCAAGCACCGTCCACCGCTCGAACTTCCGTAACCCTGCACCCGTCAACCCCAATCCAGGAAGCAACCAGCAGAACACACCAAAGGTCTGTTACGCCTGTCGTCAGCCAGGACATTTTGCCAACCAGTGTCCGCAAAGGGGAACAATCACTCCAGTACGCTTCAACCTTGGAGCTACTCCATCCAAGACGCCAGCACCAGGCATCAACCAAGGAGCTTCACAAGTTTCCGGTCAAGCCGGAGGAGCACCACAGTCCGTGATCAGAGGCCGTGTCAACCACGTCACTCTGGAAGGAGCCCAGGAATCACCGGACGTCGTACTGGGTAAGTTTCTGGTTAACTCAGTACCTGCATCAGTTTTGTTTGATTCTGGAGCTTCGCATTCATTTGTTTCTGGAATGTTTGCAACCAAGAATAATTTGGAAGTTATGCAACTTAAGCATACTCTGTTAGTCCAGTCGCCTGGAGCAGAGCTAAGTACTAGAGTGGGATGTTTAGGAGCTAAGTTACTCATAGCTGGAGTTGAGTTTCTAGCCAACCTAATTGTCCTAGATACCCAAACCCTAGATGTCATTCTTGGCATGGATTGGTTATCCAAGCACAAAGCCGTGCTAGATTGTGGTCGAAGAGCCGTAACAGTCGAGGATGCCAAAGGAAACAAGGTAGAGTTTCTAGCTACCTCAGTTCGTGATGGACATTTGCTAGTAAACAGTTTGGAGACCCTTTCCTTGGAAGAAGTACCAGTGGTCAGTGAATATCCAGATGTGTTTCCGAAAGATTTACCAGGGATGCCACCGGATCGTGACATCGAGTTTGTTATCGACCTAGTGCCAGGGACATCACCAATTTCAAAGAGACCTTATCGGATGCCAGCCGATGAATTGGTAGAGATGAAGAAGCAGATAGAGGAACTTCTTGAGAAAGGTTTCGTGAGACCTAGTTCGTCGCCATGGGGAGCGCCAGTGTTGTTTGTCAAGAAGAAAGATGGAAGTATGAGGATGTGCATCGATTTCCGTTCACACAACGAAGTTACCATCAAGAACAAGTACCCATTACCCCGGATAGATGATCTGTTTGATCAGATGAAAGGAGCTGGAGTGTTCTCGAAGATCGACCTGCGATCAGGTTACCACCAGCTGAAGATTTGTCCTAAGGATATACCGAAGACCGCGTTCTCAACACGGTATGGACATTATGAGTTCTTAGTCATGTCTTTCGGTCTGACTAATGCCCCTGCAGACTTCATGAACATGATGAATAAAGTATTCATGGAATATTTGGACAAATTCGTAGTTGTGTTCATTGATGATATTCTAGTGTACTCCAAGTCGGAGGAAGAACACGCCGAACACTTAAGAATAATCTTGGAAAAGCTCAGAGAGCATCGGTTGTATGCCAAGTTCAGTAAGTGTGATTTTTGGAAGAAGGAAGTGGATTTCCTTGGTCATGTGATGACAAATAGAGGAGTAGCGATTGACCGGTAAAGTTAAAGCAGTGTTACATTGGGAGCAGCCCAAGACCATGACTCAGATTCGCAGTTTCTTGGGAATGGCAGGTTATTACCTCCGTTTCATCGAAGGATTCTCATCGATTGCTAAGCCTCTTACGCAATTGTTGAAGAAGGAGAGAAAGTTCACTTGGACCCCAGCCTGTGAAGAGAGTTTTCAAGAATTGAAGAAGCGCTTGACTTCAGCCCCAGTGCTGATTTTGCCAGATATTCGCAAGGATTTCGATATCTATTGTGATGCTTCGCGCCAAGGATTAGGATGCGTCTTGATGCAAGAAGGAAGAGCTGTCGCTTATGCGTCAAGGCAGTTGAGACCTCACGAGGAGAATTACCCTACTCATGATCTGGAATTAGCTGCCGTAGTGCATACTTTAAAGATTTGGCGTCACTACCTTATCGGTAATCGCTGTGAAGTCTACACAGATCATAAGAGTCTGAAGTACATCTTTACCCAGTCAGATTTGAACATGAGACAGAGAAGATGGTTAGAATTGATCAAGGATTATAATCTTGGGATCCACTACCATCCCGGAAAAGCCAACGTAGTTGCAGATGCTCTAAGTCGTAAGAGTTACTGCAATGTTTTGGAAGTAAAGGAAAGTTGCCCAGAACTTTATGAAGAATTTCAGAAGCTGAAGCTGGAAGTTGTGTCCGAAGGAATTGTAGCCAATTTGGAGGTACAGTCTACCCTGGAGAAGCAGATTCATGAAGCACAACCAAAGGATCACGTGTTGTCAGAAATCAAGATCAAAATGGCAGAAGGGAAATTCAAAGATTTCACCAAGGATGGTCAAGACATACTCGATTAATGGTCGATTCGTGTACCGGATATCGATGGTCTAAGACGATTAATCTTAAAGGAGGCCCATGACTCAAAGTATTCGATTCACCCCGAAGTACCAAGATGTACCAGATGTTAAGACTAAATTTTGGTGGCCAAATTTGAAGCGAAGTCGCAGAGTTCGTTGCCTTGTGCGACATCCGTCGAAGGTAAAGGCGAACACCGAGAGACTAGCGAGTTTCTTTGCAACCACCAAGATTCCAGAATGGAAGTGGGAAGAGATCGGAATGGATTTCATCACCGGTTTACCCAAGACTCAATCGGGTTACGATTCGATCTGGGTAATAGTTGATCGTTTGACCAAGGTCGCCCATTTCCTGCCAGTCAAAACGACGTACTCAGGAGATCGCCTTGCGGAGTTGTACATGGCAAGAATTGTCAGTTTGCACGGTGTGCCCAAGAAGATAGTATCAGATCGGGGATCTCAGTTCACCTCTTGTTTTTGGCAAAGTTTGCATGAAGCATTGGGCACCCATCTGAATTTCAGTACCGCATATCACCCGCAGACAGATGGATAGACTGAAAGAGTTAATCAGATATTGGAGGATATGCTGAGAGCTTGTGCTCTAGGTAATGCTACCCGATGGGATAAAAGTTTGTCATATGCAAAATTTTAAATGCGACAACGATTACCAAGCGATCCGCAAATGTCACCATTTGAAGCTTTGTATGGCCGTGCTGCCAACCCGTTGAATTGGTCGAAAGCAATTGAACGATTAGTTTTCGGTCCAGACATCATTCAAGAAGCAGAAGAGCAAGTGGCCATGATAAGAGAAAGATCAAGATAGCTCGATCCGTGCGTAAGAGCTATGCGATAATCGTCGTCGTGATCTCGCTTTTGAACCCGAGGATTTCGTCTATCTTGAGTTACCCGCCGAGAGGTGTCAAAAGGTTTCATGCCAAAGGAAGCTTGCCCTAGGTATGTTGGTCCGTTCAAGATTCAGAACGCCGTGGAGAAGTTGCTTATCGCTTGGAGCTACCGCGATGCGTTAGCGAGTGCATGATGTCTTCCATGTCTCGCAATTGAAGAAGTGTCTTCGTGTGCCAGAAGAGCAAGCCCCGTTGGAATCAATTGAGTTGAAAGAGGATCTTACCTACAAAGAGCAGCCAGTCAAGATCTTGGATGTCGCAGAGCGCCTCACCCGAAGCAAGACTGTTCGTTTTTGCAAGGTTCAGTGGAGCAACCACTCAGAAGGAGAAGCAACGTGGGAACGTGAAGAAGAGCTGCAAGCCGAGTTTCCTAGCATTTTCTCTAGCTAGCCTAAATCTCGGGGTCGAGATTCCTTTAAGGGGGGAGGTTTGTAACATCCCAATTTTCAGAGTTTTTTAAAAAAATCTTTTAATAGTTAGTAGGGAGAAAATTCACCATTAGGATTTATTTGAATTTAAATTCAAAAGCTTAATATTAGACTTTACATCAAAAACATTTAATGTGAATAATCCCAACATGAACATTAGCCAAAACTATTTTATTTGGGTTCTATGTGCTCAGATATATTTTCTAGATTTTTCTAGAATTTTTCTGAGTTCATTTGGTATTTTCTATTGCTTATTTGAATTTCTGGTAGTTTCTAAATTAGAAAACCTATTTAAAATCTCAGAGTTTGGTTTGGGCCGAATTCCTTTCCCTCGGCCCACTCCTGTTCCTTCCAAGCCCGTCTCACGAGGCCCGACTCCGCGCCAAGGCGCACTCGCTACCGACGTGTGGGCCCCACACGCCGGTCTTCGCCCCGCGCTGCCGTCCTCACGCCGCGCGCGCCGCCCGCCATGTTTCCAAGCTCAAGCCCGTATGACAACACATCCTTTCCAACTCAACCCCTTCTAGAAAACGCGTGGAATCTTATCCCTAACCCCCCCGCATCTTCTCGGATCAAAATCAAACACCGGATTCGTTTTTATCTCCGTTTCTCTCTCGTGCTCGTTTCGGACTCTTTTAGGGTTTCCGCCGCCGCACGCCTCCCAAGCCTCCCGGCCCCTATAAAAGGCACCCCCGGGACCGCTTTGACGTCCGCATCAGAACCCCCAACCTTTTTCGCCGATTAAAGCCCTAGCGCCGCCACAACTTGAGCTATAGGGTTTTGTCACCGCCGGTGTTCTTCTTCGAATTGCGCCGCCACCGGTGACACCCTGCCCTCGTGGAGTGCACCGCCGTCGTTGCCATCACCTCAGCTACCTCCTGGAGTCTTCGCCGCCGCCCCGACCCCGCCGGAGCCCACGTCCGACAACAACCGAAGCACTCCGCCGCCTAAACCTCACCGCCGGCTGTCACTAACGTCTCCGACCACCCGTGAGTGCACCCACATGTGCGCATAACCGGGCTACGCCCCAACCACTCACCTCTGGCGAGCGCGCCGTTCGCCGTTGTCGGGCGGTCCAGAGCACCGCCAGTCCCCGACCAGCCACGTGGCTCGCCACCTCAGCGGCCGCGCCTGCGTGTCGTCCCACGTAGCACCGTGTCGCCAGCCGTCGTCACCACGCGTACGCCCGAAGTCGACACGGATCGCGACCACCGCCGACGTGTCGCGCCGTGATTGGTCCACTCGAGCCCACGTGGCGATCCATGGTCTCGAAACAGAGGCTCGGTGACCTAGTCACCGTGAGCCGTGTCTCTGGCGTGTGGGTCCCACATGTCAGAATGTTTTCTGATTTTCTTTTAATTCCGAATTTTCTTCGCTGACGTCAGTGTTGCGCAATAATCCGATTTTTCTTTAGAGAAATAATTTGGAAATTCCAGAAAATCCAAATTAGGGTTTCTTTTAGATTTCCAAACTTCCAAAGCTCATAACTTTTGCATCCTAACTCCGATTGAGCCCATTCAAATTTCTAAATTTGTCTAAATTCAAGCTCTATTTATCTGATATTTTTATTTAATTTTTGGAGTTTGTTTTGCCTCTGTTATTTATTTGTTTTATTTGTTTGTGTCTCGTTTGCGAGTAGACGTCGATTCGTCGGGGAATTTTGTGGAAGAAGGAGCACCCCAAGATCAAGACCAGTACATAGACCTTTTCCAAGGCAAATCATACCTTTGATCATCTTGAACCCAGTTTTCAAATTACTTTGTGTTAAATTATTGCATTCTACTTTAATTATTTATTTAAATGCTTTGGGCATAGTTATTATCCAAATTGTTATCACACCTTGGCCTTGTATGTCATAATTCCTTGTCACCCTAGATTGGTTATTAGTTGGTAATATTATAGCACCAACGTGGGTTGGTTAGATGCGAGTACAATTGCTTAGCCATGCTACGAGTCTCACATCTCATGTAAGTTGCAAATATTAATTATGACTAAGTGACTATGGAACTTTGTGTAAAACTGTGTTGTTACTTCGTGATGGCATGTGTTGCACTAAACCAACTGGGTGGTAAAGGATTTAGACCGAGGCAAGTGGTGGAAGTCGTGTGATATGGTGGACTTTGTGATGGGAATGATAATCTTTGTGACTTAGTTAGAACATGGAAGTCTTGCCTTGGTCAATTAAGGACTTAACTTTGTGCGCCATTGAACCGAGCCTTCATCAGACGACCACATGCCCGGTATGGGACGGGCCTAACTTAGTAAGTTATGGATTCTCGGCATTGATGTTCGTGTGGATAGGTTAGGTCGTGTGACAGGTGGAGGTGTGACTACTTGGTGGTTGCATCGCGGGGATTCGCCTTCCCCGTCCAACGGTGTGTGTTATACCAATTCTATGTGGTGGTATAGCGGTTTGTAAGCACACCGGGAATGTCAATGTTTGATATGAAGTTTCGAACTGTTTTGTTACGATTGGTGCTTGCTACACTAGTTGTATCTTGTGGGTAAAGTGTACAACCTCTGCAGAGTGTTAAAACAATCTATTCGAATAGCGCGTCATGATCATGGACATGCTCGGGGATTTCACACGAGGGGTAGTTTTCATAAAATGTTTGGGACGGGAGCTGTGTGACCTCAATCATATGGCTATGTAATATAAACTGTTTAACTGTGTGTCTTTGTGGAAATAAATGTTAAATTATTATTGTCTATTTGTTTTGAATTATGCTTTCAATCTATTATTCGTATTCAATTGCAAATGTTGCCTTTATGCAAAAGAACCACAGAAGTCTTTTCTTTGGAATAAGCCTGCATCTATACATTGCATTCTGTGGTATGATTTGCGAGTACGGTTGTGTACTCACGCTTGTTGTAAAACTTGCGCCCAAACCTACAGAAGAGGAGGAGTCTACGCCTACTTTCGAGGAGGAGTTCGCTGAAGGCTGATCGTTCGTTAAGGTGTGGATCCCAGTCGGTTGCCTGTGGTGAATTGGTGGGATCTACGCTGGAGTTACTTCCGTTCCGCTGCTGTTTTATTCTTTGTTAGCCCTGCGTGGCTTAATAAGTGTAAACTCGACCATAAGGTCAAAACCCTTATTTGTTATTCAAACTAATCGTTTACTTTATTTATCGCTTGTGTGGATCGATATTTACCTATGTTAACCCTGTGTGCACTAGCGTGATCCTGGACTAGTGCAGTACACACAGAGGGTTCCAGAATCGTAATTCTGGGTCCCGACAATATACTTGCTGATCATTTCTTTTGGCCAAAGATGAGACGGGACGTCGAGCGCTACGTTGCTCGCTGCACTACATGTCAAAGAGCTAAGTCACGACTTAATCCTCATGGTTTATACATGCCTCTACCAGTTCCCAGTGTTCCGTGGGAAGATATTTCGATGGATTTTGTTTTAGGATTGCCTAGAACAAAGAAGGGGAGCGATAGTATATTCGTGGTTGTTGATAGATTTTCTAAGATGGCTCACTTTATACCATGTCATAAGAGCAATGATGCTGCCAATATTGCTGATTTATTTTTTTCGTGAAGTTGTTCGATTGCATGGTGTGCCTAATATTATAGTTTCAGATCGTGATGCTAAATTCCTTAGCCATTTTTGGAGAACTTTATGGGCTAAATTGGGGACTAAGTCGCTATTTTCTACTACTTGTCATCCCCAAACCGATGGACAAACTGAAGTTGTGAATAGAACTTTATCTACAATGCTTAGGGTTGTGTTAAAAAGAATTTAAAAATGTGGGAAGAATGCTTGCCTCATATTGAGTTTGCTTATAATCGTTCATTGCATTCTACTACAAAGATGTGCCCTTTGAAGTTGTTTATGGTTTTGTTCCTCGTGCTCCTATTGATTTAATGCCTATTCCATCTTCGATAAATTGAACTTTGATGCTAAACAACGTGCTAAATTGATTTTAAAATGCATGAGACAACTAAGGAAAATATAGAGCGCATGAATGCTAAATATAAACTTCTTTGGTAGCCGGGGAGAAAACATTTAACTTTTGAACAAGGGGATCTTGTTTGGTTGCACTTGAGAAAAGATAGGTTCCCTGAATTGAGAAAGTCAAAATTGTTGCCTCGAGCTGATGGTCCTTTTAAAGTGTAGAAAAGGTTAATGATAATGCATACAAACTTGACCTGCCTGTAGATTTTGGGGTTAGTTCCACATTTAACATTGCAGATTTGAAGCCATACTTGGGAGCAGAGGATGAGCTTGAGTCGAGGACGACTCAAATGCAAGAAGAGGAGGATGATGAGGACATCCCTAACTTGGATACAACCGCATCTACACACACAGCTGATCCACAACAAATGTTACAAGGACCAATTACTCGAGCTCATGCTCGCCAACTTAATCACTAGGTGAATTCGTTCATAGGTTTATATATTACTGAGAATAGATCGCTACCTAATGCAAGTGATTTAATTGTGCTTAGGAATATGGGAAAGGACCAAGGAGAGGTATGTGGAGTCATGGACAAGCATAGGAGGCATAATGGAGGTCATCACGTCACTTTGGGTTCGAGCCAAGCAAGAATTCGAGTTGGGCTCGCTCGGATTCGAGTTCGGATCGCCGCAATAAAGACTAAGTTCAAACGGACGTAACTTCATCATACGGACTCCGTTTGGGACGTTCTTGGACTTCATTGAAAGTTATCAAGTCTACTTTTTAATGGATCCAACCTCAGCTTCAAATTCCAATCTAGCCGGCCACAATAAACAAAACAATTCACGTCTATTTTTTGTCCGAGCCAAAAAGGCGCGTGCCACCTCCTCTTGGGCCCATGGGCCTTGTAACCCTAGGGGCGTGCGTCCACTTCCCTAGCCGCCACCCCTGGTCGTATTCCCATATAGGAGCTGCCGTTCCCTTGGCCAGAACTCAGATTTCGTTGAGTTTAGGTTTAGCCATTGTGCAAACTTCTGTTCTTCAGTTGTGTCGGACGACCACCTGTCAAGACAGCCTTTGGGATCCCACCTTTGATTTTCAGTACCATCTACGCTACATTCTTATTCGCAATATCAGATTGCCTATATTTTATTCTTGCTAGTTCTTCGCTTGCTCGCAGGAATCGAACCTCGTGTTCAGGTTGATCGCGCTTCTAGCACGGTCAATAACATCTCGGAGTTGGTTCAACGATTGCTAAGGCGCAAGCGTCGTCGTACGGTTGTAGTCGGATCGTGAGAGTCACCTCCACCAAAATCGATAGTTATCAATCTCATCGAACGATCGGGTACCCCGCCTCCATCACGTATGATATGATCATAGCGCTTAAGGACATGTTCCAGACACAGGCCAGGACTGAACGGTTCAATGTCTCTAAGGCTTTTCTAGAATGCAAGTTAACAAAAGGTGCACCCGTAGGCCCCCATGTGATCAAAATGGTTGGTTACAGTTAGACTTTGGATAAACTTGGTTTTCCAATTGGCCAAGAGTTGGCAACTGATTTCATTTTAGCGTCTCTTCCACCTAGCTATGGACATTTCATTTCGAACTACCATATGCATGGGGCGGATAAGGGCCTTAATGAGCTTTGTGGGATGCTCAAAACAAAGCAGAGAGTGACATTAAGAAGTGTGCGGGGCCTAGCCATGTGATGGTGTGCGAGAACAAGCCTAGCTTCAAGAAAAAGGGTAAGAAGCCATGGCCAAAGAATAAGGGCAAGGTTAAAGATATGATCTCGAAGCCAACGCCTAAGCCTAATGCTGGACCTAGAGCTGAGACAGTATGCTTCTATTGTAAAGAAACTGGCCACTGGAAGAGAAACTGCAAGAAGTACATAGATTCCGATGAATGCAAGAAGAAGGCTGGAAGTAAGACTTCCACCCATGGTACACTTGTCATAAATGTTTTAGACATTTTTCTCGCTGATTCTCCTATTAACTGTAATACCCCAAATCTAGTTTTGGTGAGAATAATTAAAAGAGGGAAAATGACCAATTAGAAAATACAATTAGCAGCAGTTTGAGGGGGGTTTTCTGTAAAGGTTGGACAACCTGGGCCAAGGCTTCAAGCCCACTTGAATTCAGCCCATTGGTGGGGTGGTGGCCGCCATATGGGGGCAAACCCTAGGCGCTCCACCCCTCCCCTTGGCCGCCACTTCCCCCTTCTCCCCTCTTGCGCCGCCCCTCCTCCTCCCCTCTCCCTTGCGCAGCCTCTCCTCCCCTCTTCCTGGGTTGAGCCAGCTCCCCGGCAGCTCCTCCTGCGATCTTCAAGGGTAACAAAGAGGTTTCTTCGCTGTTCTTTTGGTTTTAGATGCGTTTACGGTTTCATTTAGCAGATCGTTTAATTTTGCTGCTAGACTGCTTTTCTGCCCAGTTTAGTGCGCGGCAATTTTCGCATCCTTAGAAGCATAATTTGGGAATCTCGTCTGCTAGAGAAGTGTGGATATTGTTCTTAGCTTTCAGCGGCTGCTAAGAACACTGGATTCCGACATTTGACTTAAAAGTTATGTTATTTTTAGTGTTTACTGTCCAGAATCCTGACGAGAATCTGCAGTCATCTTGTTTAATAAATAAGAAATTGTTAAGTGCCGAATTAGAACTTGGGATCTCCTAGAGAGTTGTAGGTTATCTCGTTACCTTTCATTTCCGACAAGAATCACATCATTTGGACCTTTGTAGCAAAAGTTATGATTTTTCTTAGGGAGTCTGTGCTGTGGAATGGTGGTTGGTCTGACAGGTTTTAGTTTTTCGACTTAAGCGTGTATTTAGAGGAAAAATCAGAGGGGCTCACCATAATTAAAAATGTAGATAATCCTTCCAGATTTCAGGAAAACTAAAGATCATGAAATTCGGACGAACGTAGAGAAAGTTATGATAATTTCATCGTTGCTGTCCAGAGACCCGACGCGAGAATTGATACTCTGTTGTTTGGTTTGGTAGGACTAGTAAAGTACCGAATCAGAGAACCTCACCAACTAGGTTTAGAAGGGGAATTCAATAACCTTTTCATATTGTCCAAGATCAATCCATTTGGATTTCTGTACATTTAGTTATGATTTTTCGAAGGGGGCTGTTCTCTGGAAAAGAAAACTGACAGCTAGCAATAAGAGTTGGGGATCACGTTTAGTGGACGATGTGCTCATTTTGTGTTTATGGTTTTGTTATTAGACTTATATGGTAGCCTTAGCATGTCTCAATTGTATGTCCAGGTGTGGGTTTGGCTCCGGGAGCAGTACCTTATCCTCGACATCCACCTTCGCACGGTTGAGGCAAGTGCATTGTTTGTTAAATGGGTGTGATTGATTAGCTATGTCTGTGTGCTTTTTGATATAAGGTTGCATAGCAAGATGGTTTACTTGATGATTATTTAAGTATGGTGATTGCTCAAATTATGCTTATGCTTTACTGTGGTACAATGTTGTTGTCTTTTGATAAGATTGATGATGAATAAGAGATGAGCATATGCATATTGAGAACATGTTGTGGCTTGGTCACGCGGTGACCAAGCATGTTTCTTGAGATTCCGTCATGAATGTGACGGGCCGAGATCCTCACTCGTGGAGTGTGGGCTTGAGGTCCCCTTACTTGCGAGTAACGGCAATTGGTCCTGTGCGTGCGCGCCACGAGCATGGGTATGCGGCGATGGTTGCATACTCTGACACGTGTAATGCACACAGAAAGTTGAAGATAAAGGATCCTTGAGCATTGCATTTGCATATGAGATGTGCTATTGTTGATCTCCTTTACGTGGATGCTGATGTTATGGTTTCTTTATGTACTTGCTGAGTCTATGGACTCACTCTTGCTTTTATTGTTGTTTTAGGTACCCGAGCCAAGAACGACAAGCATGGGGGAAGTAGGCTGCTAGTCACACACATGCCACACGAACTAAATAAAGATGAATGATCTTCAGAACGTGATTGATTTTAGTAAATGCAAAGATTATTATGTTTTGTCTCATGCAATGGAATAAATGTAATAATGATGAGTAGTGTAACTTCATATCTCTCTAGTTATGTTAAATACTTAGCATGTCTTTGATTATCTTTTGATGTCTTTGGATGAAAGTTTTAGTTAATATTTGATTAATCTGTGTGTTGGAACCTTCGTGTAATTAACTTTACAATGGAGGTTCTGCCAAAATTTATTAAGATTGTCCAGTTAGTAGCATTCTGGGTCCCTTCTGGACTGAGGTGTTACATTAACTCTTGGGTATTTGATACCGGATCAGTTGCTCACATTTGCAACTCGATGCAGGGGCTAATAAGAAGTAGAGGAGTCGCAAGAGGTGAAGTTGATTTTCACGTCGGAAATAAAGCAAGGGTTGCTGCGTTGACCGTCGGCACCATGCAACTTCAGCTTCCTTCAAGATTTATTATGGAATTGAATAATTGTTATTATGTTCCTAGTATGAGTCGAAACATTTTATCCCCTCATGTTTGATGAGAGATGGTTATTCATTTGCAAGTAAAGACAATGGTTGTTTGATCTCTAAAATGGAATGTTTATGGCTTTTGCGCCATTGTGAATGGGTTATTTATTTTAAATCTTGATGATGCGTCTATCTTTAACATAAATGCTAAAAGACTTGACCTAATGATTTGAATACCACCTATGTTGGGCATTGTCGTTTGGGTCACATAAGTGAAAAGCGCATGAAGAAGCTCCATGTCGATGGTCTTCTAACTTCGTTTGATTTTGAATCATACGAGACATGTGAAGCTTGTTTGCTTGGTAAGATGACCAAATCACCTTTCAAAGGTTCTTTTGAGAGGCGTCGGACTTGTTGGAAATCATACATACGATGTATGTGGACCAATGAGCACGATCGCTAGAGGTGGATTTCATTACTTCATAACTTTCATCGATGATTTTAGTAGATATGGCTATGTCTACTTAATGAAGCATAAGTCTGAAACTTTTGAAAAGTTCAAAGAGTTCCAGAATGAAGTTGAAAATCAACGTGCCAAGAAAATTAAGGCTCTGCGATCTGATCGTGGTGGCGAGTATTTGAGTCATGAATTTAGCAATCATCTGAAGAGTTGCGGAATTGTTCCACAGCTAACACCGCCCGGAACACCTCAAAGAAACAGGGTATCCGAGCGGCATAATCGGACCTTGTTGGACATGGTTCGATCGATGATGAGCTAGTCAGATTTACCATTATCCTTTTGGGGTTACGCTCTAGAAACGGCAGCTTTCACACTTAATAGGGTACTGTCTAAATCCGTAGTTAAGACACCATATGAGATATGGACTGGGAAGAGTCACAGTTTGTCTTTTCTAAAGATTTGGGGATGTGAGGCGTTTGTCAAGCGACTACAGTCGGACAAGCTCACACCCAAGTCGGATAAATGCATTTTCGTGGGATATCCGAAGGAAACCTTTGGATATTACTTCTACAACCGACTAGAGGGCAAAATGTTTGTCGCTCGAAGTGGTGTTTTCCAAGAGAAAGAGTTTCTCAACAGGGAGACAAGTGGAAGAACGGTGCAGCTTGAAGAGGTTCAAGATAAACCAATCGGAGAAGACTCGACGAATGATGCCCATGTGGCAGAACAAGTTGAGGAACCCATGGCAAAGGAAGCACCACCACCACGAAGGTCGGAAAGGCTCTGCAATGTGCGAGATATGTTATTGTTAGACAATGATGAGCCTACGACCTATGCGGAAGCAATGATGGACCCAGACTCTGAGAAATGGCATAGTACCATGAGATCCGAGAAAGCATCCATGGGAGACAATCAAGTTTGGAATTTGGTTGACCCGCCTGATGGTGTTAAAACCATAGAGTGCAAATGGATCTATAAAAGGAAGATTGATATGGATGGAAATGTTCATATCCATAAAGCTCGACTTGTCGCAAAAGGTTTTCGGCAAGTTCAAGGAGTTGACTACGATGAGACGTTCTCGCCTGTAGCGATGCTTAAATCAATACAGATCATTCTAGCTATTGCTGCATATTTCGACTATGAGATATGGCAAATGGATGTCAAAACGGCTATCCTTAATGGAAATTTAACCGAGGACATGTATATGATACAGCCCGAGGGTTTTGTCGATCCAAACAATGTTAGAAAAGTATGCAAACTTCAAAAATCCATTTATGGATTGAAGCAAGCATCTCGGAGTTGGAACATTCGTTTTGATGAAGTGGTCAAAGGGTTTGACTTCATCAAAAACGAAGAAGAATCTTGTGTTTACAAGAAGACAAGTGGGAGCTCACTCGTATTTCTAATCTTATATGTAGATGACATATTACGATTGGAAATGATATTCCTATGCTCGAGTCCGTTAAGACCTCACCAAAAATAGTTTCTCAATGAAGGACTTAGGGAAGCGGCATATATTTTGGGTATTAAGATCTATAGAGATAGATCAAAAAGGCTAATAGGATTAAGCCAGAGTACTTACATTGACAAAGTGTTGAAACGGTTCAACATGGAGGAGGCAAAGAAAGGGTTCTTGCCCATGTCTCATGGCATAAATCTTGGCAAGACTCAGTGTCCTTCGACAACTGATGAGCGAGATCGCATGAGTAAGATTACATATGCTTCGGCCATTGGATCTATCATGTATGCTATGATGTGCACTCGCCCAGATGTTTCCTATGCTCTAAGTGTTACGAGCAGATACTGGTGATCGGTGAGAGTCATCGGGCAAAGATTAAAAACATCCTCAAGTATTTGAGAAGAACTAAGGATGTGTTCCTAGTCTACGGAGGTGAGGAAGAGCTCGTTGTAAATGGTTACACCGATGCAAGCTTCCAAACCGACAAAGATGATTACAAATCGCAATCGGGTTTTGTGTTCCTTTTGAGCGGTGGTGCGGTAAGTTGGAAGAGTTCCAAGCGGGAGATCGTTGTCGACTCTACAACGGAGGCCGAGTACATTGCGGCTTCGAGCGGCAAAGGAAGGTGTTTGGATAAGGAAGTTCATAATCGAACTAGGTGTGGTTCCTAGTGCGTGCGATCCTCTGGATCTTTCTTGTGATAACAAGGGGCCATTGCGCAAGCCAAGGAGCCGAGGAATCACCAAAAGAACAAACACATATGCGGCGGTTTCATCTCATTCGAGAGATCCTTAATCGAGAGATTTAAAGATATGCAAAATACACACGGATTTGAATATTTCAGATCCTTTGACGAAGCCTCTCCACACCCTAAGCATGAGGCGCACACAAGAGCTATGGGTATTAGATATCTTCTAGATTGACTCTAGTGCAAGTGGGAGACTGTTGGAGATATGCCTAGAGGCAATCATATTGATGATGATATTTCATTGTATCCATGATTTAATAAATGTTCCTTGAATATTGCCTTTGTGTTGATTAACAAGTATGTGACTTGTTTGTGAAACTCTTTACTTGTATGGTTATTCTAAAGTTGTCCCTAGTCGGAGTTCATGTGAGGACACACGTGAATGATGGATTAGCACATGTATCGGTTGATGACCATGTTTCACAGTGTCATAGACATGGAGATGTTAAACCAATAATGTGGACACATGTTTAGAACATGGGGTTGGACCGACCCAACATGAGACATAGTAATTATTCTTATGGTTCTCTCTACACAATGTATACGCCTTGTCCTTAGACACGAGATTGTCGCATGTACTTGAGATGTGAATCGACCTACTTAGGGGCTATCAAACGCTACTCCGTGAATCGGGTAGTTATAAAGGTAGCTTTCGGGTTTGTCACGAAGCATGCTGCGAGGCATGGTCAGTCGAGATGGGATTTGCCCCTCTCTACCTGAGAGAGATATCTCTGGGCCCCTCGAGTGATCGGATCCAGAAATGCATGGCCATGCTACTTAAGGTTAAGAGTTAACCTAGTAAGGGATTCCGGATCACAGGATCGAGAAAGAGTGGTCAGCTTGGAGCTCGACCGAATATCGTGAGGCAAAGGGATTGGCATGTACATAACATTGTGATGGTTCGTCCGATATCGGGAAGTGGAGTTTGTTATTGAACTAGTTCCTGGAACTGCTCCTATATCTAGGAGTCCTTATCGAATGCTTGTCAACGAGTTGGTTGAATTGAAGAAGCAACTCGGAGAATTGCTTGACAAAGGATTTATTCGACCGAGCTCTTCACCTTGGGGATGCCCGGCAATCTTTGTCAAGAAGAAAGACAACACTTTGCGGATGTGTGTGGACTACCGTCCGTTAAATGAGGTCACTATCAAGAACAAGTATCCTTTACCTCGAATTGATGATCTTTTTGATCAGTTGGTTGGTGCCCGAGTCTTTTCAAAGATTGATTTGCGATCGGGCTATCATCAAATCAAGGTTAGAGCTGAGGACATTCCCAAAACAGCTTTCTCTACTCGTTACGGTTTGTACGAGTATACTGTCATGTCTTTTGGTCTGACCAATGCGTCAGCCTATTTTATGAACCTTATGAATTCGATGTTCATGGATTTCTTGGATAAGTTCGTTGTCGTGTTCATTGACGACATCCTTATTTATTCCAAGTCTGATAAGGACCATGAACAACATTTGCGACTTGTGCTAGAAACACTTCGTCGGCATCGACTGTATGCTAAGTTTAACAAGTGTGCTTTCTGGCTCAGAGAAGTTGCATTTCTGGGACATGTGTTATCTGAAGGAGGTATCGCCGTCGATCCAAGCAAGGTACAAGATGTACTAAATTGGAAACCTCCCAAGAGTGTCCCTGAGATCCGAAGTTTTCTTGGACTTGCGGGTTATTACCGTAGGTTCATTGAAAATTTCTCCAAAATTGCTAGACCTCTAACTCAGCTTTTGCAGAAAGAGAAGAAATTTGAATGGTCAGCTAAATGTGAAGAGAGTTTTCGGCTTTTGAGAACTCTCTTGACTAAAGCTCCCGTTCTTACTCTTCCGGATATTCATAAGAGCTTCGACATTTATTGCGATGCATCTCGCCATGGACTTGGTTGTGTGCTTATGCAAGAAGGCCGAGTTGTGGCATATGCATCCCGGCAGTTGCTTGCCCTCATGAAGTTAATTATCCTACTCATGATTTGGAATTGGCTGCCGTGGTCCATGCATTGAAGATTTGGCGACATTACCTTCTTGGTAATCGTTGTGAGATCTATACTGATCATAAAAGCCTAAAGTACATATTCACTCAATCTGATTTGAATATGAGACAAAGAAGATGGCTTGAACTGATCAAGGACTACGACATGGGTATTCATTATCATCCTGGTAAAGCCAATGTTGTGGCAGACGCTTTAAGCAGAAAGTCACAATGCAACTGCACATTTTCTCTACCTGTGGCCAAGGACTTGTGTGCTGATTTTCAGCGCCTAAGTCTTGACTTGGTGGAAGAAGGTTTTCTTGCTGCATTACAAGTAGAGCCGACATTAGAATCTCAGATTCTTGAGGCCCAGAAAAGAGATGCCGAGGTAGATGAAATCAAGGAAAATCTGAAGGCAGGCAAAGCCAACGAATTTTCTGAAGATGATCGCGGTACGATTTGGTATCACAATCGTTTGGTGGTACCTGCTGATCCTCATCTAAGAAGTCTAATTCTTAGAGAGGCTCATAATTCCAAATTTTCTTTGCATCCTGGAAGTACCAAGATGTATCAGGATTTAAAGAAAACATTTTGGTGGAGCCAAATGAAGAGGCAAATTGCTCAGTATGTTGCTGAATGTGATATTTGCCAAAGGGTTAAAGCTGAACATATGAAGCCAGCTGGTACCCTTCAGCCTTTGCCTATTCCACAGTGGAAGTGAGAAGAGATCGGTATGGATTTTGTTACTGGTCTTCCCAAAACTTCCAATGGGTCCGATGCCATTTGGGTAATCATCGACCGTTTGACAAAGGTGGCTCATTTTATTCCGGTCAAAACCATCTTCAGTGGCAAGCAACTAGCAGAGCTTTATATTGCTAGAATTGTTTGTCTTCGTGGTGTTCCCAAGGTCATTGTCTCTGACCGTGGCCCTCAGTTCACTTCCCACTTTTGGAATTGCCTTCATCAGGCTATGGGGACTGAACTCTCTTTCAGTACTGCTTATCACCCTCAAACTAGTGGTCAAACTGAGAGAGTGAACCAAGTAATGGAAGATCTTCTTCGAGCCTATGTGCTATCTTATAGCAAGGATTGGGAGAAATCTTTGCCATATGTGGAATTTTCCTACAATAATAGCTACCAGGCAAGTATTCAAATGTCACCTTTTGAAGCCTTGTATGGGAGAGCTTGTAGGACCCCATTGAATTGGTCCGAGTCTGGTGAAAGATCATTCTATGGTCCAGACTTGGTAAAAGAAGCTGAAGAGCAAGTTCGACTGATTCGAGATTGTTTGAGGACTGCACAGTCTCGTCAGAAGAGCTATGCTGATCATCGTCGTCGTGAATTAAGCTTTGAGGTAGATGACCATGTCTATCTTAAAATGTCACCCATGAAGGGTACTCATCGTTTTCAGGTAAAAGGAAAGCTAGCACCTCGTTATATCGGACCCTTCCGAATCATTGCAAAGCGAGGAGTCAGAGCTTATCAATTGGAACTACAGAATCTCTCTCGATGCATGATACTTTTCATGTATCTCAATTGAAGAAATGCCTTCGTGTTCCTATTGAGGCAACTGCTTATGAACATCTTGATCTCCAACCTGACCTTTCCTATCAAGAACAACCAGTACGTATCCTCGACACAATGGAACGCAGGACAAGAAATTGTGCTGTCAAGTTCTTGAAAATTCAGTGGGCTAATCATTCCGAGGATGAAGCCACTTGGGAGCGCGAAGATCTAATGCAGATTGAGCACCCCCATCTTTTTGTTGTTTAGAACTTTCCTCTGAATCAAGAAAGGAAAGTTTAAACGAAGCAATGTAAACAAAGATGTAATAATAACACTATGTTGTTATGTAAAGTTCTTCTTTGTTATCTTTGAAGGAAATCAAGACAACAGCTGTTGAATTTCCTTATAAATCATTTCAATTTCACTTCTTTCTAATCTCTAACTTGTTCCAAATCTCGGGGACGAGATTTTCTTAAGGGGGGTAGGTTTGTAACAGCCCCAATTCTATAAACAGTAATAAAATACTTTATGAACAGTAATGAGGTGTTGTTCATAGCATTACTGTTCATTTCTACAATTTGGGCAGTATGTTACAGATTAAAACCCTTCCTTTTAGCCAAAAATCCAAAAGAACCATTTAAAGTCTTAAAGGAATACAAGATAAAACTTGTATTGTGACTGGGAAGTATTTTTACTAAAGTCTAGATAAATTATCTTGGCTGAAAATATTTCTGTTGCATTTTTAGAAATTATATTGACTTAAAGAAAAATAATTGTCTTTAAATGAATATTTTCGGGCTAAAATAAATATTTATGTATTTTACAAAGTGATATTGTGATTTTAAAATTTATCTGGGAAATATATCATCCCAGTATCCTCTAGCAAAAATTTCATGATTTTACAAATTTATTTGCTATTTTTAAAAGCCCAGTCAAACCTTAAATCCTTTAAATAAGGTTTGGTCAACTAATCTGGTCTGGACTTAAGACCTAGTACTGTAGCGACTCGATCCCATGCGGTTGGGTCCAACCCAGTGCAACCGGTCCGGCTCTGTCACGTTCGGGCGCGAGTCCAATCTCCTCGCGCATTGTGAGTCGTTGATTTTCAATCGAACGGGTGAGGCTATGACGCTACGCGAGCTGTCCACGTGTGCGCCTTAATCTCCGCCGTTGGATCTTGATCTAACGATCGGCGTTGGTGTATGAAATCGGACAACTCCGGAGCCCTTTTCCATCTCCACCGTTCATTTCCAATCCAACAGCGCCTCCCTTTTCGTTTTAAACTTAAAGGCGCGCTTTTATTAAGGCCGACCGATTCAAATCCTACGGCTTTCCTTTTTACCGCGTGTTATTAAGGCCTGCGCTCCTCTGGGCCGTTAGATCTTCATTGTGTGGTCCAGAGCGGTGTATGCATTCGGACGACTTCGGATCCCTTCACGATCTCCGCCGCCCATTCTTGATCTAACCGCGTCGCTCGTTTTCATTTGAAATCAAAGGCGCGCTTTTATCTGGGCCTTTGGATTTAAATCCCACGGCGCTCCTTTTTGACCGCGGGCCTTTAAAGCCCAAATTCGGTGGACCGTTGGATTTTAATCGTGGGGTCTAGATTTGTGTATGCAATCGGACCATCCGGTTCCTTTTCCCATCTTGACCGTAGAAATCTAATCTAACGGTGCCGCGTTATCTCATCTAATTGAGTGACGTGTATTCCTTTATTTGACCGTTGGATTCCAATCCAACGTCCAGATTTGAAAGTAGACCCCGCATTTCTTTTGGTCTCCGTTTTAATCTCGATCGACCGATTGAGATCGCACGGTCCATATTAAAATATACCGATTAAAACCTTTTAACGTCTCTATTTATCACAGCCGCCCATTTCTAATCGGACGGCTGATCTTCTTTTGAGCTTTTGAAGACGCGCGCGGGTGAGGATGACAAAGGGACCCACATGTCATATTTTGCCTCCCTTCTTCCTTATCTCTGCACACACCATTTACGACAATGAGAGGAGAGGATTATCCAAAGATTATGCCACAAATTTTTGGATATCTAGCTAAGTAGACACCTCATCAACTCTAGACATTTCCATCTTGCCCTGTAGCTCAGCATCCATATATAAACCCTAGCTTTTTGCTGTTACCATTGTTGACCACTGAAGCTCATCATTTTCCTTGCTGTCCAGTGGAGTTCTTGCTCCTGTCCCTTTTGCTTGTCCATTCTACACCCTGGCTCCACCTTGCAATAAAGATTTGATATCTTTTGTAGGTTAAACCAGAGTTTATTTCTCTGTTGATCAACATCGAGTTTTCATAAACTTTGGTGCCTTTCTTATACTGGTAAGCTAAAACCCTAGTTTTTGACATTTGGGGCATCTTAAGGACTTTAGGAGATCATATGAATCATTCTTTTAAATATCAGTACCTTCAACTTGCTTCAAACTGAAAAGTTGTTATTATAACTTTTCGATCTTTCATATCTTTTTCAAGATCTATGGTTTCTCCTGTCAACTTATCATCTTATTTAGGTTTCAACCGAACCCTAGTAGCATGATAAGTGATTCTTTTAATCATTGTCATCATCTATTTAGTTTGTTGGCAGAGATCTGTCTCTGTTCTCTCTTGTCGGCTCAACCGATAAAAATGGGTTTCTTTTTAATTAATGTAATCTAATCGATTAGGGTTAGAATAGGGTTAGCTTGTGATATTAATTACCTTAATAGATCAGGATAAGCTTCATTTTTGAACCTTTGCTTAATCTATCTTCCTTTTCCAAAAATCTGCTATTTGTCCTGTTTTCGGTTCTTTTCAAAATATGAAAACTGAAACTTTGAACTAAGCCTTAGTTTCTGCCATTTGAAAACAGTAGGTTATAATATGGGTTATTCTCACTATTATGGGTAGTTATGGCTTAAGCATATTGTCAATCATGCATTTCCAGATTGATCATGCATATTTCTTCCATTTTATACTTACTGTCGACTTTGGCATTTATTGGATTTTATTGCTTCTTATAGAATCTGGTTCATCTGAAGTTTTTGAATCTGTCTCTGAACAACCTGAACCTGCAACAGAAGTGTATTACTATCAAGGCAAGCATCCTCTTTGCACCATATTGATCCCAAGTTTTATACAATAGATTTTCTAAATCCAGTGATATCTGTGCATGCTATTTTTCTGAAAATACCAAAATGGACTGTATTAGTTAGTTATGACCTGAGTGACATTGTGGATTACCTTAATTATAATCATACACTTAACCTTAGCTCAGTACTGTATATTATAACATATATTTTCAGATTTGGCTTAGACATGCAGTCTAGAGACTGTAGAGTTTGACAAGCATATCTTGTCAAACATGGGAAATCACAAATGAACTTCTGTTATTTTGAACTCTTGTCCAGTTTACTTATTTCAGAAATGAGTTTTATATTTAACTTGATCTGGACAAGAGGAAGCTAGTGATGGTGCTTTTGTGCACGAGATTGGGAATTGTGGTGGACTTGTCCAGGTTAATTAAGGACCGAACTCTGACTATTCAATTCAAGTCCCCCACATACTTCCACATGCAGTGTATGGGCGCTGTTTGGTTAAGTAAAATGTTAAGACTATTGGGTTGGAAACAGGAAAGTAAGAATATGTGTATTGACCTTGTATGGCATAGATGCTTTGGTCTTATGATCGCGTTGCATGCCATGTGAGCTTGTATGTCGATGATCGGATGTTCTTAGAAGGGTGAGGGCGTATATGTGCTCCGTAGCATATACGTACCATAATGGTGCCGATTGCATCCTAATATGGGTAGTGAGCCCAGTTCGCATTTAATTGTTTGGATCGGCATTACTGACGCAACATGTGTGCCCCGGTTAAGCAGATGCTATCAGTCGTTGTTTAAGCGAGATCAGTTCACACATGGGGGTCCAACTCAATAGTATTAGCTTGTTGAAAAATACCAAATCTTAGTTTCCCCGGTCGGCATACCAAAGGAAGTATGTCATCATTCGGAGGCATCCAAAGGCAACGGGCTAGCTAAGTCATGTGGGTAAAGATGTACACCCCTGCAGGGTATAAACTGTTCGAATAGCCGTGTCCACGGTCATGGACGATAACTTGAGTTGATGTCACCTGTATAGAAATTTTGATTTACAAAACTGGTTTCGGTTTTTGGCTTTGCATGAGGGATTCATGCACTGTACTGTTTACATTTAATATCTTTACTTACTGTTCTGGTCCAATTTTGATTTATTCAATTGCTTTATCAAAATTTATCATTTGTAGGTTAAGATGTATCGCTTTGTGCAAATCTGAACCTTTATACCTTCCTGTTGTGACCTTATGCATATAAAAATTCTATTCCTTTGATTAGGTTCTATTACACACTTTATCTTATTAGTTTGTGTAAGACTTGCTGAGTACCTTCCGTACTCAAGGTGCTATCACCTATTGTTGCAGGTGAGGACGGTTTTCTTTATGAAGTACCCGTTAGCGCCGATCAGGGTGACGCTAACGAGTAAAGCTACTTCTTTCCTCCACGCAATTGCCTGCGGGTGGATGAGGCCATTGGTGGATCTTAATATTTTGTTTTTTTGCTTCCGCTGTTAGTTTTTTGAAGTGACCAAGTCACTTAATACTTGTAGTACTAAACCGAATGGTGTAAACTTATGTTTAATTATGTAAATGAATGACTTGTATGTGTATGATGCAATGTTGTTGAAGGATATATATGCAATGGTCGTTGATCCTGGGAACCATTGCGAGATATATATATCCGGGGACCCTGTTTATTGGAATTGTCACTTGTTAAATCTATATCTTTAGCATGATCTTTAATAAAGGGACAGTACTGTTCTTTCATTAATAATTGTGCTACAGTATGAATTTAATTAAGTACATTTCCAATAACCCGGGGCGCCCACATTATGCTTGCATGCATGGAACCTGACCTTCAAAAGCAGTTTGAGGATCAGGAAGCGTATGATATGATCATAGCGCTTAAGGACATGTTCGATACGTGCGGGACCGAACGGTTCAATGTCTCTAAGGCTTTTCGGAATGCAAGTTAATGTAAGGTGCACCGTAGGCCCACATGTGATCAAAATGGTTGGTTACAGTCAGACTTTGGATAAACTTGGTTTTCCAATTGGCCAAGAGTTGGCAACTGATTTCATTTTAGCGTCTCTTCCACCTAGCTATGGACATTTCATTTTGAACTACCATATGCATGGGGCGGATAAGGGCCTTAATGAGCTTTGTGGGATGCTCAAAACAGCAGAGAGTGACATTAAGAAGTGTGCAGGGCCTAGCCATGTGATAGCTGTGCAGAACAAGTCTAGCTTCAAGAAAAAGGGTAAGAAGCCATGGCCAAAGAATAAGAGCAAGGTTAAAGATATGATGTCGAAGCCAACGCCTAAGCCTAATGCTGGACCTGGAGCTGAGACAGTATGCTTCTATTGTAAAGAAACTGGCCACTGGAAGAGAAACTTCAAGAAGTACATGGATTCCGATGAATGCAAGAAGAAGGCTGGAAGTAAGACTTCCACCCATGGTACACTTGTCAAAAATGTTTTAGACATTTTTCTCGCTGATTCTCCTATTAACTCTTGGGTATTTGATACCGGATCAGTTGCTCACATTTGCAACTCGATGCAGGGGCTAATAAGAAGTAGAGGAGTCGCAAGAGGTGAAGTTGATTTTCGCGTCGGAAATAAAGCAAGGGTTGCTGCGTTGACCGTCGGCACCATGCAACTTCAGCTTCCTTCAAGATTTATTATGGAATTGAATAATTGTTATTATGTTCCTAGTATGAGTCGAAACATTTTATCCCCCTCATGTTTGATGAGAGATGGTTATTCATTTGCAAGTAAAGACAATGGTTGTTTGATCTCTAAAAATGGAATGTTTATGGCTTTTGCGCCCATTGTGAATGGGTTATTTATTTTAAATCTTGATGATGCGCATATCTTTAACATAAATGCTAAAAGACTTCGACCTAATGATTTGAATCCCACCTATGTTTGGCATTGTCGTTTGGGTCACATAAGTGAAAAGCGCATGAAGAAGCTCCATGTCGATGGTCTTCTAACCGTTTGATTTTGAATCATACGAGACATGTGAAGCTTGTTTGCTTGGTAAGATGACCAAATCACCTTTCAAAGGTTCTTTTGAGAGGGCGTCAGACTTGTTGGAAATCATACATACTGATGTATGTGGACCAATGAGCACGACTACTAGAGGTGGATTTCATTACTTCATAACTTTCACTGATGATTTTAGTAGATATGGTTATGTCTACTTAATGAAGCATAAGTCCAAACTTTTGAAAAGTTCAAAGAGTTCCGAATGAAGTTGAAAATCAACGTGCCAAGAAAATTAAGGCTCGCGATCCGATCGTGGTGGCGAGTATTTGAGTCATGAATTTAGTAATCATCGAAGAGTTGCGGAATTGTTCCACACTAACACCGCCGGAACGCCTCGGAGAAACAGGTATCCGAGCGGCGTGTCGGACCTTGTTGGACATGGTTCGATCGATGATAAGCGATCAGTTTACCATTATCCTTTGAGGTTACGCTCTAGAAACGACAGCTTTCACACTTAATAGGTACCGTCTAAATCCGTAGTTAAGACACCATATGAGATATGGACCGAAGAGTCACGCTTTGTCTTTTCTAATGATTTGGGGATGTGAGGCGTTTGTCAGCGACTCTGATCGGACAAGCTCACACCCAAGTCGGATAAATGCATTTTAGTGGATATCCAAGGAAACCTTTGATATTACTTCTACAACCGACTAGAGGGCAAAGTGTTTGTCGCTTGAAGTGGTGTTTTCCTAGAGAAAGAGTTTCTCAACAGGGAGACAAGTGGAAGAACGGTGCAGCTTGAAGAGGTTCAAGATAAACCAATCGGGGAAGACTCGACGAATGATGCCCATGTGGCAGAACAAGTTGAGGAACCCATGGCAAAGGAAGCACCACAACCACGAAGGTCGGAAAGGCTCCGCAATGTGCGAGATATGTTATTGTTAGACAATGATGAGCCTACGACCTATGCGGAAGCAATGATGGACCCAGACTCTGAGAAATGGCATAGTACCATGAGATCCGAGATAGCATCCATGGGAGACAATCAAGTTTGGAATTTGGTTCACCCGCCTGATGGTGTTAAAACCATAGAGTGCAAATGGATCTATAAAAGGAAGATTGATATGGATAGAAATGTTCATATCCATAAAGCTCGACTTGTCGCAAAAGGTTTTGTCAGACCCGGGTATTAATACACCCAGATCCTCTGTGCATTTCTGGACTAGTCCCATGATCAGTAGCTAGTCCACACAGTAAACAAAATGATAACAAATTCATATCACAACTTTATTAATAAATACAACCGAGTTGATTACAAAGGAGGCTTACAGGCCCACAATAAAATAAACACAGCGGAAGACGAAGATGTAGTAGGGTCCAGTTAATCTGCCACAGGCAATCGACTGGGGAAGCGGCCTAGTCGTCGAGGTCCACATCGGTAGCAAAGTCCTTCTCCTCTGAAATTTGTTTGCATAAGCAAGAATGAGCACAACTTCCGTGCTCGCAAGTTACACCCGTCAAGTAACAGAATGACATGCATATGGATGTAACAAAGGATGGCTTATAAGGTTATTTGCATAAAGCAGCATTTTATTTAAATACTTGTACTAGGTTCCAAAGCAGTTATTAAGTAACTAAAATTTATAAATTCTCAATTTTATAGTCGGATAACATTCACACATGAATGGTGAAGGATACCCTCCTATCACATGGCTTCCTGCCCAATTCCCATCTGGATAAACCAGTTTTGAAGAAGTTTCTTTTCAAACAAAACCAAAGTCTAAATTTGAGTAGTTCTGCTAGCATGTCCATAACCGTGGACACGGCTATTCGAATAGTTTTACACTCTGCAGAGGTTGTACAGCTTTACCCACATGACAAGACTTCTCTAGTTTGTCCGGCATATATCTATGCCACCGCTCACTACCTTTGGTAAGCGGTCTAGAGCACGTGTCGAGGCCTTTACAATGTTCTGTCTTAATGTATTTATGCCCGCTAAGGTTTCGCTGCCATTGGACTGGCCATCCTCCGGAAGCCCCTCTTGCGCGGATGGGTCTCTTCGTCGACCAACACCCATACCAACAACATAGCACACACGACACTAAGACGTCATAAATTATTTAGCCAAGTCCCGCCACACGGGACATGTGGTGGTACTGATTAGCGTAGCATCATGCGCTCGAAGACCGGTCCTTAATCGACTTGGCGACTTTCCATAAAACCCCGGGCCTTAACCCCGACTCAGATTAAGCCTGCATAAACTCGCACCCACCACCATCCATTTCACCCAAGTCCAAACCCATTTTTATTTTATTTTCCAAGTCATTTGTAAAACTCCCGTGACACACCAATGCCAAGGGTACAATTTAAACAATAATTGATTGTTGGCTGAAATTCCCCAAATCAGACAAGTTTAGTCTATAAGCATGGCTAAGCAATACGTTTAAATGATCCTAGTTCATACTATCGTATCAACTAGGTTTTATCTATGGTGACAATATGTTTGCTTCAATTATCAAAGTTGGCCATACAAAGGATTTTAGGCATAACTATACATTTAAAACAGGAATTTAAGATACTGATATAAATAAGCATACAGTAATAATTTAAAACAGAATATAAATAATTTAAAATAATAGGATCGATATGATCAAGGGTATAACTTGCCTCGCTTGATGAGGTAATGCAGATCACCTGATATTGAGGTGATGTTGTTTTCCTCAACAGGTCACCTAGTACTCACAAGTACTATCTTCAGGTAGTCCAAGTGTACGATCACGATGATCATACAGTCAAAATCAATCCTCTTATGTTGCTCTTGATCGTAAAAATCGATTCTCGAAGTCGTTGATGATCACACACCAAAATCAATCTTCTTATATTGCTCTTCAATTGGTGTCAAATCTGATTCTCCGAAGTCGTCGAACTCTAATCGTGCAAATACAACAAATTCAACTTAAATTCAAATAAATTCAAAAGGACAGATCAAATTAACTCCAAATAGAAATATTTTACTTTAGTTAGCTAGATAATAATTTTATATGAATTTACAAACTTGAATGGACTAAAACGGAGTTCGGGAGCAAAAGATACGAATTTTAGAAGATTGAAATTACATGAAATGATAAATTAGGGTTTAAAAGAATTATGGGTCAAATGAACCCAAAATCAAATGATTTTGGTTTAGATGGCTAGATCTTGTTTTTATAGGAATATAGAAATCTGAATGGACGAAATCGGAGTTCGTATGAGGGAGAACGAACCCCGGGAAGTTCTAAATCTAAATAAAACCTAATTTTCAGATTTTATTGAATTTCTTGAATTACTTTTCTAAAAGAAATTCTAATTATTGCGCAAGCATGACGTCAGCGAGTGATTTTCATAATTTTAAAGAATTAAAAGAAATTCTGACATGTGGGACCCACATGTCGGTCTCACGGCTCACATGGACTGAGTCCACTGTGGTTGGGGAATGGGATTGGGGCGGATGTGGCAGGCGTATGCACATGTGGCGCCACGGGGATGCCGCATAAGCGTTAGTGCGACGTGGCTCCGAGGTGGAGGCGAGGTGGCGATCCGCGGTCGACCACGAGGCGTATAGGTCGGCGGCTCGATTCGCGAGCTCGCCGGCGATAGATGTCTCGGCGAGGAATGGATGGCACCAAACGAGAGAGTGGAGTGTGGGGTCACGATGCTCACCGGTTGCGAATGAATGCGCGCGGAGGATTACCGGCGACGAGGTTAAGCGGCGGCGCGATGCGGCTTTCGGCGGCGATGGTGTTCGGGTGGTTCTCCGACGATGCCAAGGTGCGCACGGGGTAGCAGGCGTCGCGGCGTTGTCGAAGAGGGGATCGAGGTGGCCGGAGCGGACTTGACGACGCCGGAGAAGACAATGGACCATGCTTCGGGGCTCGCCGGAAAACATCAAATTCACGGCGATTGAGGGGAAGAGAGGTCTCTGGGTTTGGGGCGCTGGGATGGGCGAGAAGGAGCAGAGCTCGGGCGCTACTTATATGGGTCGGAGGGAAGCCGGAAGGTGGAGACCGTGTGCGGGGAAGGTGGCGGCGGCGTTTAGTGCTCACGGGCGAAACCGAAGCAAAGAAAGGAGATCATGGGCGGAGTGGAGGCGGTGTTGAGTGGCGGTTTGAATGCGCACGATGGCGAGGGAAGTGGGGGAAGAGAAACGGGCGCTACGGAGCTCCCGCGCGGCGATAATGGTGGCGGTTCGGAGTCTTCGCGCGAGGAAGAAGGGAGGTGGGGAGAAGACGAAGCGAGGGTCGTGGGATCTTGATCTGATTGTGCAACGGAAGAGGGTGACGTGGAGCGGTGAGGGCCGTGCGATGGAGATCGAGCGGTGAGGGAGAGAGAGAAGAGAGAGGGAGGCGTGGAACGATGGATAGTCGTCCGATTTGAATCGGACGGTGGGAGGGAGATAGGAGAGAGAGAGAGCGGCGGAACGGGCCGTCTGAGTGGCTGCAGGCCGGGGAGAATGGGCTGGACCGGTTGGTTTCGGCCCAAAAGAAATTTTGGAATTTTAAATGGATTTCTTAATTGATTTATTTCCAGAAATTCGAAAGGACTTTAGAATTTAGCAAAATACATCCAAAAATTCTAGAAAAATTCACAGAAATTCCTAGAGTTATTTTGGACTTAAATAAAATAGTTCCAACTTAAAGTTGGCTATAGTTTTAGCAAATAAATTGTTTTGGCTTTAAAATACTTAGGAAAAAACTTTTTAAAAACTCAGAAAATTCTAGAAATTAAGTAAATTTTTATTTTTAAATTCAAATCCAATAAAACTTCAATAACTTCAATTAAATTTTAAAATTTGACTTTCAAAATTTCAAAGATTCAAATAAGGCAATCAAACTCTGGCAAATTCTCAGAAAAACCAGTAAAATAATAATTTTATTTATTTTTATTTTGGTAACATAACTTTGGGATGTTACAAACTACCCCCCTTAAAAGGAATCTCGTCCCCGAGATTCGGAGTGGCTAGAAAGAAAACTGGGATACAAGGTTCTCAACTGGATTTGTTGTCGGCTGAATCCTACTCATCATCTGACAGAATTGTGACATTGTACGGATACCCTTGTCCAGAATTTTGCGGCTTCTTGTTTGCTTAAATGATTTCCCTTTGGAGCTTCGGAGTTGCGACTTGTTGTTTCTTTGGACAGTTGTGGGCATAATGTCCTTTCTCTTGGCAGTGAAAACAAGTGATATTTGCAATAGAAAGAAACTTCTTCTGAGATTGCCCTTGAGCAGATAACTTGGAGGTGCTAGGGCTAGCTTGATGGTTCACTGCTTCATCTTGGGGTATTGGTAAGCCCAAACGTCTGTACTCTTGTACTTGTGACATAATTCTCGCGTTGGTTTTTCTTCCTGCTGCCGGTGTTATTGTTGCGATCAGAACGGCTTCTGGAATGCTGTCAGGGGTGAGTGCTAAGCGTCCTTTTGGGCATTGATTGGCATAATGTCCCATATCCTGACAAGCAAAGCATTGTATTCCTGCCTTTGATGTCTTATTCTGCTGAAATTGGCCATCCTTGATGTTGCGGAACGTCTGCATCGGTGGATGTGGTGCCGATCCTGGAGTCTTGAATACGGTCGTCGTTGGTGCTTGGTTGGGTTGGGGTTGAATCATACAAGCCTTGGGGTTTCTTGCATCATGTTGTTCTTGATCCACCATCTTCCTCTTGGAACACTTGGTGCAATCACGTTGTTCTTGTGTTGTAGTGGCTGAGGAGACATTATTGTTTCTCATTTGTTGCATCAACTGTTGCATTAATTGAGTCTGGGTGATGAAAAACTGGTTCATATTCCGAAGGGTTTCTGCTATCAGTTGTGGGTTGCCTACAGCAGGGATATCTTTGCTGGTGTTACTATCATCTTCCGAACGACGGTTGTTCTTCATCTGCCGGTTACATCAAAGATTTAGGAAAGGAGAACAAAGGATAGGGAAGAGACAAATATGAGGAACTAAGGGAATAGAGCGAAACAAAACTCCCAAACGAAAGAACCAACTGAAAAAGCTTTCAAAGAAACTTAGCACGACGTTCTATCGATCTAGGCTTTTTAATTGGTGAAGCGACTCCATGCACAGAATGAGTCTTGGCAAATTTATGCTATATGGCTGGGCTAACATCGCGATCTTCGGTTTACGGTCTTCGATGACGATGTTTCCTTGACAACTTCATGTCTTGTGATCTTGAACATAATGGTTAAGAACGTGTTGACCATCTATAGAGATTTTCAAGGAAAAGATGATCCATTTAACTTATAAAATGGTGAAGATAGAATTGGGTAAGGAAGAATTGCTATGAAGAAGCTATAGATAGATGACCAAGATGAGGAGAGAATAGTTTATTTTTCTTATTATATAAAATAAGTTTTGAAGTATTCTACTAACGGTCATTCTAACTAGGTCACGACCTACAGTCGATATGGCTCTGATACCAATTTGTCAGACCCGGGTATTAATACACCCAGATCCTCTGTGCATTTCTGGACTAGTCCCATGATCAGTAGCTAGTCCACACAGTAAACAAAATGATAACAAATTCATATCACAACTTTATTAATAAATACAACAGAGTTGATTACAAAGGAGGCTTACAGGCCCACAATAAAATAAACACAGCGGAAGACGAAGATGTAGTAGGGTCCAGTTAATCTGCCACAGGCAATCGACTGGGGAAGCGGCCTAGTCGTCGAGGTCCACATCGGTAGCAAAGTCCTTCTCCTCTGAAATTTGTTTGCATAAGCAAGAATGAGCACAACTTCCGTGCTCGCAAGTTACACCCGTCAAGTAACAGAATGACATGCATATGGATGTAACAAAGGATGGCTTATAAGGTTATTTGCATAAAGCAGCATTTTATTTAAATACTTGTACTAGGTTCCAAAGCAGTTATTAAGTAACTAAAATTTATAAATTCTCAATTTTATAGTCGGATAACATTCACACATGAATGGTGAAGGATACCCTCCTATCACATGGCTTCCTGCCCAATTCCCATCTAGATAAACCAGTTTTGAAGAAGTTTCTTTTCAAACAAAACCAAAGTCTAACTTTGAGTAGTTCTGCTAGCATGTCCATAACCGTGGACACGGCTATTCGAATAGTTTTACACTCTGCAAAGGTTGTACAACTTTACCCACATGACAAGACTTCTCTAGTTTGTCCGGCATATATCTATGCCACCGCTCACTACCTTTGGTAAGCGGTCTAGAGCACGTGTCGAGGCCTTTACAATGTTCTGTCTTAATGTATTTATGCCCGCTAAGGTTTATTGCCATTGGGTGGCCATCCTCCTAAGCCCTCTTGCGCGGATGGGTCTCATTGTCGACCAACACCCATACCAACAACATAGCACAAACGACACTAAGACGTCATAAATTATTTAGCCAAGTCCCGCCCATACGGGACATGTGGTGGTACGGTTAGGCGTAGCATCATGCGCTCGAAGACCGGTCCTTAACTGACTTGGGCGACTTTCCATAAAAACCCCTGGGCCTTAACCCTGACCAGATTAAGCCCGTGCATAAACCTGCACCCACCAGTCATCCATTTCACCCAAGTCCAAACCCATTTTTATTTTATTTTCCAAGTCATTTGTAAAACTCCCGTGACACACCAATGCCAAGGGTACAATTTAAACAATAATTGATTGTTGGCTGAAATTCCCCAAATCAGACAAGTTTGGTCTATAAGCATGGCTAAGCAATACGTTTAAATGATCCTAGTTCATACTATCGTATCAACTAGGTTTTATCTATGGTGACAATATATTTGCTTCAATTATCAAAGTTGGCCATACAAAGGATTTTAGGCATAACTATACATTTAAAACAGAATTTAAGATCTCGATATAAATAAGCATGCGATAATAATTTAAAATGTAATATAAATAATTTAAAATAATAGGATCGATATGATCAAGGGTATAACTTGCCTCGCTTGATGAGGTAATGCGATCACCCGATATTGAGGTGATGTTGTTTTCCTCAACAGTCACCTAGTACTCACAAGTACTATCTTGAGTAGTCCAAGTGTACGATCACGATGATCATACACCAAAATCAATCCTCTTATGTTGCTCTTGATCGTCAAAAATCTGATTCTCGAAGTCGTTGATGATCACACACCAAAATCAATCTTCTTATATTGCTCTTCAATTGGTGTCGAAATCTGATTCTCCGAAGTCGTCGAACTCTAATCGTGCAAATACAACAAATTCAACTCAAATTCAAATAAATTCAAAAGGACAGATCAAATTAACTCCAAATAGAAATATTTTACTTTAGTTAGCTAGATAATAATTTTATATGAAGTTACAAACTTGAATGGACTAAAACGGAGTTCGGGAGCAAAAGATATGAATTTTAGAAGATTGAAATTACATGAAATGATAAATTAGGGTTTAAAATAATTATGGGTCAAATGAACCCAAAATCAAATGATTTTGGTTTAGATGGCTAGATCTTGTTTTTATAGGAATATAGAAATTTGAATGGACGAAATCGGAGTTCGTATGAGGGAGAACGAACCCCGGGAAGTTCTAAATCTAAATAAAACCTAATTTTCAGATTTTATTGAATTTCTTGAATTACTTTTCTAAAAGAAATTCTAATTATTGCGCAAGCATGACATCAGCGAGTGATTTTCATAATTTTAAAGAATTAAAAGAAATTCTGACATGTGGGACCCACATGTCGGTCTCACGGCTCACATGGACTGAGTCCACTATGGTTGGGGAATGGGATTGGGGCGGATGTGGCAGGCGTATGCACATGTGGCGCCACGGGGATGTCGCGTAAGCGTTAGCGCCGACGTGGCTCCGAGGTGGAGGCGAGGTGGCAGTCACGTGGCTGACCACGGAGGCAGAAGGCCGGCGGCGGCTCGGTTGCGAGCTCGCCGGCGATAGATGGCTCCGGCGAGGGGAATGGATGGCACCAAACGAGATAGTGGAGTGTGGGGGTCACGATGCTCACCGGGGTTGCACGAATGCGTGGTGGAGGATTACCGGCGACGAGGTTAAGCGGCGGCGCGATGCGGCTTTCGGCGGCGATGGTGTTCGGGTGGTTCTCCGACGATGCCAAGGTGCGCACGGGGTAGCAGGCGTCGCGGCGATGTCGAAGAGGGGATCGAGGTGGCCGGAGCGGACTTGACAACGCCGGAGAAGACAATGGACCAAGCTTCGAGGCTCGCCGGAAAACATCAAATTCACAGCGATTGAAGGGAAGAGAGGTCTCTGGGTTTGGGGCGCTGGGATGGGCAAGAAGGAGCGGAGCTCGGGCGCTACTTATAGGGGTCGGAGGGAAGCCGGAAGGTGGAGACCGTGTGCGGGGAAGGTGGCGGCGGCGTTTAGTGCTCACGGGCGAAACCGAAGCGAAGAAAGGAGATCATGGGCGGAGTGGAGGCGGTGTTGAGTGGCGGTTTGAATGCGCACGATGGCGAGGGAAGTGGGGAAGAGAAACGGGCGCTACGGAGCTCCCGCGCGGCGATAATGGTGGCGGTTCGGAGTCTTCGCGCGAGGAAGAAGGGAGGTGGGGAGAAGACGAAGCGAGGGTCGTGGGATCTTGATCCGAGGGTGCAACGGAAGAGGGTGACGTGGAGCGGTGAGGGCCGTGCGATGGAGATCGAGCGGTGAGGGAGAGAGAGAAGAGAGAGGGAGGCGTGGGACGATGGATAGCCGTCCGATTTGAATCGGGCGGTGGGAGGCAGATAGGAGAGAGAGAGCGGCGGAACGGGCCGTCTGAGTGGGCTGCAGGCCGGGGAGAATGGGCTGGACCGGTGGGTTTCGGCCCAAAAGAAATTTTGGAATTTTAAATGGATTTCTTAATTGATTTATTTCCAGAAATTCGAAAGGACTTTAGAATTTAGCAAAATACATCCAAAAATTCTAGAAAAATTCACAGAAATTCCTAGAGTTATTTTGGACTTAAATAAAATAGTTCCAACTTAAAGTTGGCTATAGTTTTAGCAAATAAATAGTTTTGGCTTTAAAATACTTAGGAAAAAGCTTTTTAAAAACTCAGAAAATTCTAGAAATTAAGTAAATTTTTATTTTTAAATTCAAATCCAATAAAACTTCAATAACTTCAATTAAATTTTAAAATTTGACTTTCAAAATTTCAAAGATTCAAATATGGCAATCAAACTCTAGCAAATTCTCAGAAAAACAAGTAAAATAATAATTTTATTTATTTTTATTTTGGTAACATAACTTTGGGATGTTACAGGTTTTCAGCAAGTTCAAGGAGTTGACTACGATGAGACTTTCTCGCCTGTAGCGATGCTTAAATCAATACGGATCATTCTATCTATTGCTGCATATTTCGACTATGAGATATGGCAGATGGATGTCAAAACAGCTTTCCTTAATGGAAATTTAACCGAGGACGTGTATATGATACAAAGACGAGGGTTTTGTCGATCCAAACAATGCTAGAAAAGTATGCAAACTTCAAAAATCCATTTATGGATTGAAGCAAGCATCTCGAGTTGGAACATTCATTTTGATGAAGTGGTCAAAGGGTTTGACTTCATCAAAACGAAGAAGAATCTTGTGTTTACAAGAAGACAAGTGGGAGCTCACTCGTATTTCTAATCTTATATGTAGATGACATATTACCGATTGGAAATGATATTCCTATGCTCGAGTCCGTTAAGACCTCACCAAAAATAGTTTCTCAATGAAGGACTTAGGGAAGCGGCATATATTTTGGGTATTAAGATCTATAGAGATAGATCAAAAGGCTAATAGGATTAAGCCGAGTACTTACATTGACAAAATGTTGAAACGGATCAACATGGAGGAGGCAAAGAAAGGGTTCTTGCCCATGTCTCATGGCATAAATCTTGGCATGACTCAGTGTCCTTCGACAACTGATGAGCGAGATCGCATGAGTAAGATTCCATATGCTTCGGCCATTGGATCTATCATGTATGCTATGATATGTACTCGCCAGATGTTTCCTATGCTCTAAGTGTTACGAGCAGATACCAGTGATCCAGTGAGAGTCATCGACAGTGTTAAAAACATCCTCAAGTATTTGAGAAGAACTAAGGATGTGTTCCTAGTCTGCGGAGGTGAGGAAGAGCTCGTTGTAAATGGTTACACCGATGCAAGCTTCCAAACCGACAAAGATGATTACAAATCACAATCGGGTTTTGTGTTTCTTTTGAACGGTGGTGCGGTAAGTTGGAAGAGTTCCAAGCAGGAGACTGTTGCTGACTCTACAACGGAGGCCGAGTACATTGCGGCTTCTGAAGCAGCAAAGGAAGGTGTTTGGATAAGGAAGTTCATAACTGAACTAGGTGTGGTTCCTAGTGCGTGCAGTCCTCTGGATCTTTACTGTGATAATAGTGGGGCCATTGCGCAAGCCAAGGAGCCGAGGAATCACCAAAAGAACAAACACATACTGCGGCGGTTTCATCTCATTCGAGATATCCTTAATCGAGGAGATTTAAAGATATGCAAAATACACACGGATTTGAATATTTCAGATCCTTTGACGAAGCCTCTCCCACAGCCTAAGCATGAGGCGCACACAAGAGCTATGGGTATTAGATATCTTCTAGATTGACTCTAGTGCAAGTGGGAGACTGTTGGAGATATGCCTTAGAGACAATCATATTGATGATGATATTTCGTTGTATCCATGATTTAATAAATGTTCCTTGAATATTGCCTTTGTGTTGATTAACAAGTATGTGACTTGTTTGTGAAACTCTTTACTTGTATGGTTATTCTAAAGTTGTCCCTAGTTGGAGTTCATGTGAGGACACACGTGAATGATGGATTAGCACATGTATCGGTTGATGACCATGTTTCACAGGTCATAGACATGGAGATGTCAAACCAATAATGTGGACACATGTTTAGAACATGGGGTTGGACCGACCCAACATGAGACATAGCAATTATACTTATGGTTCTCTCTACACAATGTGTACGCCTTGTCCTTAGACACGAGATTGTCGCATGTACTTGAGATGTGAATCGACCTACTTAGGGGCTATCAAACGCTGCTCGTGAATCGGGTAGTTATAAAGGTAGATTTCGGGTTTGTCATGAAGCATCTCATGAGGCATGGTCGACGAGATGGGATTTGCCTCTCTACGAGAGAGATATCTCAGGCCATAACTTTTGCATACTGAGTCCGATTGGGGTGTTCTTGGACTTGTTTGAAAGCTTATTCCAAGGCCCACACAATGGTTTTGGCCCCACTTGAGAATACTTACTGTCGCGCCGCTATGGCCAAAACAATGTGACGGACTTAAGTTAGGTTTTCCTTTTTGTGTGTTTTAGGTCTTAGCCGAATTAGAGTTTGATTCGGCATGTGTGGCCGCCCTAGGCCGTGCGTGAGTCGTGGAGGCGCCTTAAATACCCTTGCCCTCCCTTGTATCCATTAGACCGGTTTATTCATAAGATTGAAACATAGCTATTGCTTGTTCTTTCGACCCCGAGTTCATGCGAGGACTTTGAGAGAGGACTAGGCGATCCAATTGTTCGCTCGCAATTCAAGGTCAAGCCGCTGCTCCATTGGGAATCGGGGACTTGGCGTTAAATCGCTCGTGGTCTCGCGACGAACAACTACCCGGTGTGTTGTGGGCGATTCAAGAGTTGAGGGTTCGTGCATTGGCGCGGTGTTCACTAGCGACATCGTCTACTTCGCATCAACTATCCACGGTTTCTCACCGAGAAGATCGGGCCTCCCGTATCATGTGGTATCGGATCCTAGGTTTACTCGATGAGAACTTCTTTACCCGTAGTTAGATTCGTTTTCTTTCCTATCGCATAATAAACCAAAAATTGCGCACCAAAACCGTAGTTTAATCTGTTATTTCTTGTGCATTTAGTTAAGTTTTCATCCATTAGAGTTTTGTTTTAGTGCTGATCCTTGTGTTTCCATTGCGTAGCTTAATCTTTATCAAAAAAATTGCTGATTGAACTCCTCAATTAGCACCCAAAACCATCATCCGATCTGTCTGCGCATTGCCTTGCCAAAGATAATCCGAGATGGTGTTGTTTCCTTATCCGAACTCCTTGGTGGGACTAGAGTCCTAATCAACCTCTAGCTCAAACACAATCCGAGTCCAATTGCTCCATCTTGAGTTTCGCCACTACATCATAGCCACGAACCACATTTGGTGTCCTTTATATCCTTTCATCTTGAGACAAGCTATTGATATTGCACCTAGGGCTGCTCATTCAAGTTGATTACACGTTGTCGTTTTGTGAGGGTTGCGCAGCCCACGGGAGCAAAGCAGAGGAAAAGAAGGAAAAGGCACCGCATATAGAAAGAGCCGCAGATAAAAAAAACGCTAACTTTTGCATACGACCTCCGATTGGAGCGTTTCTTGATCCGTTGGAAA
Source organism: Ampelocalamus luodianensis (assembly GCA_036346255.1). NCBI lineage: Eukaryota > Viridiplantae > Streptophyta > Magnoliopsida > Poales > Poaceae > Ampelocalamus > Ampelocalamus luodianensis. The sequence goes on from CM070626.1 coordinate 40,367,849, forward strand.
GGAAACGGGAAAATAGAGCAAAAAAACGGGGGTTTTACATCCGCGTAAGCCACCAGGCACACGTGTGCGGAAAACTTTGACCCCAAAAAAGGTCGTTTAGGGCCTCAAACGGGCCCGCAAACCGAGAAAATTCCAGCTCGATTTCGCTCAAAATTGACAGAGCCCTCTGCAGTGATTCTAAGGTACCCCGTGACGACGACATCCCTTTTCTAGTTGATCCGCGCATACTTTTAGCTACTACAGTACCGGGTCATCTTTTTAGCTTGTGTTTTTCAATTTTGATTGAGCAATCTTGTGCCCTAGTATATTCCTTTGCAATTCGCTAGCGTCTATCCCCGTACTTGGTGCAAAACGAGCTGGTTTCATCTCTTTTTCTACTCGCTAGCTCAGTCCTTTGTTTGCATTAAGTCTCATTTATCTTTGCGTGTGCGTTCATACACTTCGCTTAAACTTGTTGGATCAGCACATAGGCAAAATACTCTAGCTTGGATCATTACTTAGCTTTACAATACCTTGAATATCAGATTGCATAGGATATACACATACCCGTCCAAGCTCCATCTACACCCCGTTTGTGTACTCCCTTGCTCTTGGTTACGCTCCTACATTACGGGTTAAGGTCGTTTCTTTCACTGGCGCCGCTTTGCCGTCCTTGATTCACTTTGGAACGGTAAGCTTGTCTTGTTTCGGGATGGTGAGTTGCGAGCATAGTAGCGAGAGCTTTTGTTTTACTAACCCAGATATAACCTCGTTTCTTGTTTGTGAGTTGTTGCTATGTCGTCACGAGGAGGATCCACCTAATCCGGGGCGCCGGTTACATGGACAGAGTACACTCGGTTGCGCGAGATGCTACAAAAACAACTTCAAGATGGTGACAATGGCGTGCGCGATGAACTCGGGAAGTTCGGATCGGTCAACACCCTCGAGGAGGAGGTCACACAATTGCGTCGCCATCAACAATAACTTCCGAGCTACGCGCCATGTTCGCTCAACACAATCCACGTGGGGTGCGCAAGCCGATGACACGAGTGTGCACGCCCTCGGCCGTTTTGCACAATGAGACCGAGGATGAGCGTGCTATTCGTGTGGATGAGGAGCGACGACGGCGGCGGACGCGCCGCATGGCGGTGCCGCCAAGCGTCGGGATGGCAGCGCGGCACGCCTCGAGCTCATGGGCGTGGCGAGGCAACGGCGGCGGTGGGCGCACCGCGTGGTGTCCACGGAGGAGGTGTGCATCGTGCACCTCGTAGCATGGCCGATGAGGCCGAGCAATGGGATGACGATTTCCACATTTACTACGATGACCGACAGCGCCACCATCGCAACAACGTGCAGCGTCGACACGACGACGCCGACGATTTTGTCGCTAAGCCCAAATTTACTCTTCCTATATTTTCGTGTGTACGGATGTGGAGCAATACCTCACTTGGGAGTGAAGGTGGATAAGTTGTTTGAATGAACAACTATTCCAATGAGAAGAAGTCGTTGCTTGCTTCCAATGGCTTGGATGATTATGCTACACATTGGTGGGAGCGATTCATTCGTAGCGCATGGAGCGCCATGAGTTGCCGATTATCACCGAAGCGGATGAAGCGACATTTGCGGGCACGCTTTGTACCTCGCCACTACAAGCGCTCACTATTTGAGAAGTTGATGAGTGCGACAAGGTATGAGGTCAATTGATGAATATCATAAGGAGATGGAAACTATCATGATACATGCGGATGTCCGCGAGAATGAAGAATGCACCATGACGAGATTTCTAGTGGCATGAATCATGCCGCAGCGCATTGTCAATCACCATCCCTATAATGATATGATTGAGTTGTTTGCACCAAGCACGCGGGCCGGCGACAAGTGATTGAAGATGCGGTTGTTGCCTGCTCACGCCCTTCATCACCCAGACAGCCATATAACAACAGCCACCAAACAAGAGCACTCGGCGGAAGCAATTCGGCAATGCGCAGATTCCGCAAGTAAGAAGTCGAGAGTACACCAAGACGGTGCGTCGACTGCGGCGCCGCGCTAGTGCGACCTCGTCTATGGGGTCAACAGGGCGTTCACGTGACATCATTTGCCACAAGTGCAAGGGTGTTGGCCATTTTCAGAGGGACTACCCAAATGTCAGAACTATGCTTATCACCGAGGATGGCGGTTATGTTTCAGCTAGTGATGACGAGTCGCCTCATGCGCAACCAGTCTTGCACACTGATGACATAGAACAATGTGAGTGCGATCCTGAGTTTCCTAACACTGAGCAGTATTCCATTGTTTGCACACCCAAGGTGCTTAGTGTGATGCCATCGCCGTCACTCGAACAAAGGTGCAATTTGTTTCAGACTTGGGCGAAGCTTGATAAGGGTAAGGTCTGCAAAGTGATCATTGATGGCAGAAGTTGTCACAATTTGGCTAGCAAGGATATGTGTCATAAGTTGGGTTTGAAGTACTTGCCGCATCCACATCCTTATCATGTGCAATGGTTGAGCAACAAAGAGGAAGTGAAGGTGAACTATATGGTGCGAGTGACGTTTTCTATTGGGAAGTACACCGACACTGTGGACTGCGATGTTGTGCCTATGACGGTGTGTCACTTGCTCTTGGGACGGCCATGGCAATATGATCGTTCTACTGTTCATGATGGGCGTACAAATCGCTACACATTTCGATGGAATAATATGGATATCATCTTGAAGCCCCTTACACCGCAATGCATTGTGAATTCTTCAATGCGAAAAATTGAGATGCACGTTGAGACCGCCAAAGAGCGAGAGAAGAATTTAGTGATGTTAGCCACCAAATCGAAATGAGAGAATTCAGCAAAGATCCCAATTTGGTGCACTTTGTACTATTGTACAAAGACGCCTTGCTTTCGACTAACGACTTGTCTTCTCTTCCTAGTGGTGTTGCTTGTGTTTTGCGGGACTTCACGACGTCTTTCCAAACGAGGTACCACCGGGCTACCACCAATTCGTGGGATAGAACATAAGATCGACTTGATTCCGGGAGCGTCGCTGCGAACCGACCACCGTGCGCGCACCAATCCCGAGAAACAAAGAAATTCAGAAACAAGTACAAGAGCTTCTCTCAAAGGGTATGTACGTGAAAGCTTAAGCCCTTGTCTGTTCTGTTATTTTAGTTCCTAAGAAAGATGGTTCATGGCGTATGTGCGTAGATTGTCGAGCGATTAATAATATCACAATTCGATATCGTCATCCTATACCTCGCTTAGATGATATGCTAGACGAATTGAGTGGTGCTGTTATTTTTCTAAGATAGATTTGCGCATGGTTACCATCAAATTAGGATGCATGAAGGGATGAGTGGAAAACAGCATTTAAAACAAATTTTGGGTTGTATGAGTGGTTAGTCATGCCTTTTGGTTTAACTAATGCACCTAGTACATTCATGCGCTTAATGAATCATGTTTTAAGGCATTTGATTGGTAAATTTGTGGTTGTGTACTTTGATGATATTCGATTTCTGATGATGTGAATCGAACACATAGACCATCTTAGACAAGTTCTACAAGTTTTGCGTGAGGCTAGGTTATTCGGTAACTTAGAGAAGTGTACCTTTGCAAAGATCGTGTCATCTTTTTGGGCTATGTTGTTTATGCACAGGAGTTGAAGTAGATGAGTCTAAAATTGAAGCGATTAAAATTGGCCAACTCCGTGAATGTAAGTCGATTAGGAGCTTTCATGGTCTCACTGGTTTTTATCGGCGCTTTGTGAAGGATTTTAGCACCATAGCTGCCCCTTTGAATGAACTTACTAAAAGGGTGTTGAATTTGTGTGGGGTAGCGCAAGACAATGCTTTTGCTGAACTTAAGAAACGCTTGATCAAGCACCATTGCTTGTTTTACCCGATTTCACTAAAATTTTGAAATTGAGTGTGATGCTAGTGGATTGGGTATTGGCGGTGTTTTAATGCAAGAGGGTAGACCGGTAGCTTATTTTAGTGAGAAACGAATGGTGCTCAATTGAATTATCCGGTCTATGACAAAGAGCTTTATGCTTTAGTGCGTGCGTTAGAAACTTGGCAACACTATTTATGGTCTAAAGAGTTTATTATTCATTCGATCATGAGGCATTAAAGTATTTAAAGGGCCAAGCAAACTGAACCGTAGACATGCCAAATGGGTCGAATTCATTGAGTCGTTTCCTTACATTGTAAAATATAAGAAGGAAAGGAAAATGTGGTAGCCGATGCTCTCTAGGAAAAGTGTGCTTTTAACTCAATTAGGAGTGCAAGTTCTGGTTTAGAGAGTTTGCGTGATTTATATGCTCATGACCATGATTTTTCCGTTCCTTATGCACATTGCAAAGAGGAAAAGGTGGGATAAATTTCACCTCCATGATGGGTTTTGTTTCGCACTAACAAATTATGCGTTCCAGGACTCCTCCGTGCGTTTGCTATTCTGCAGGAATCACATGCGGTGGGTTGATGGGACATTTTGGACGTGAGAAGACGTTATCTATGCCGAGCGATCACTTTTATTGGCCTAAGATGAGGCGAGATGTAGAGAGGTATGTGCAACGATGCATTACTTGCCACAAAGCGAAATCAAAATTGAATCCACACGGTTTGTATACCCCTCTACCTGCTCCCAATGCACCATGGGAGGATATTAGTATGGATTTTGTTTTAGGATTACCTAGAACTAAGAGGGGTGATTCTGCTTTTGTCGTTGTGGATCGTTTTTCAAAGATGGCACACTTTATTCCGTGCCACAAGAGCGACGATGCGCGCGCATATTGCTAACTTGTTTTTCGGGAGATCGTGAGGCTACATGGCGTGCCACGCACTATTGTGTCAGATCGTGACGTGAAGTTCATGAGCTACTTTTGGAAGACACTTTGGGGTAAACTGGGGACGAAGTTGTTATTCAGCACGACTTGTCATCCCCAAACTGATGGTCAAACGGAGGTGGTGAACCGCACACTTTCGATGCTACTTCGGACCATGATCAAGAAGAATCTGCGCGAGTGGGAGGATTGTTTGCCGCACGTGGAATTCGCTTATAATCGGGCCGTGCACTCCACTACGCAGTTGTGTCCTTTTGAGGTGGTGTATGGTTTCAAACCCTTTACGCCGCTTGATTTGCTGCCACTTCCAAGTCAACACTGTGTTCATATGGAGGCATCCAAGCGAGCTGAGTATGTGAAGAAATTGCATCTCAAAACAAAAGAGGAGATAGAGCGCAAGGTCAAGTCCTATGCTGAGAAGGCGAATAAGAAACGGAAGAAGATGATTTTTCAACCAGGTGATTTGGTTTGGGTGCACTACCGCAGGATCGTTTTCGAACGCCGCAAGTCTAAATTGCTGCCACGGGTGATGGACCTTTCAAGGTGCTTGCGAAGATCAACGACAATGCCTACAAGATAGAGCTTTCGGCGATGACTATGGCGTGAGCTCTACTTTCAATGTCGCGATTTATCACCTTTCTTTGGTGGTGATGATCCAACGTCGAGGACGACGCCTTTTCAAGAGGGGAGGATGATGAGGGCATCCTAACACTTATACATCTTTCCCTATTGGTGGTCATACACATGCGAGGTGGGCGCCATCACGTGACGCTACAAATAATTCAAGTGCGAAGTGCATATTGGTCCACCGACGAGCAAGAGCTAAACTTCTAAATCAACATGTGCTTTTGTTTCTTAACGAATCTTCTATTGTCATTGATGAGAATTGGGTATTACCTCATGCAAATGTTTTGTGCATTCTCGTGTTTGAACATTGTGAAGCCTTTGGAACCAAGAGGAGGCCGGAGTCAAAGCAATGGAGGAGAAGCTCACGTGGGTCAACCAAGGAGAAAAGCCCAAGAATTCAAGCCCAATTCGGATCTTCCACAAGTGCAACCGAAATTCATCTCGGAATCAACTCGAAATTCAATTCGGATTCGGTTCGGGACAGCCCAACAGGGCTGTAATAAAAGGCCATAACTTTTGCATACGAGTCCGATTGGGGTGTTCTTGGACTTGTTTGAAAGCTTATTCCAAGGCCCGCACAATGGTTTTGGCCCCAGCTTCGAATACTTACGGTCGCGCGCTATGGCGAAACAATGTGACGGACTTAAGTTAGGTTTTCCTTTTTGTGTGTTTTAGGTCTTAGCCGAGTTAGAGTTTGATTCGGCATGTGTGGCGGCCCTAGGCGTGCGTGACTCGTGGAGGAGCCTTAAATACCCTTGCCCCTCCCTTGTATCCATTAGACCAGTTTATTCATAAGATTGAAACATAGCTATTGCTTGTTCTTTCGACCCCAGAGTTCATGCGAGGACTTTGAGAGAGGACTAGGCGATCCAATTGTTCATTCTGGAATTCAAGGTCAAGCAGTCGTTCCATTGGGAATCGGGGACTTGGCATTCGTCGTTCGTGGTCTCGCGACGAACAACTACCCGGTGTGTTGTGGGCGTATTCCGAAGAGTTGAGGGTTCGTGCATTGGCGCGGGTGTTCAGCTAGCGACATCGTCTACTTCGCATCAACTATCCACGATTTCTCACTGAGAAGATCGGGCCTCCCCCGTATCACGTGCGTTTAGGAGTTGGCACGTCTTGCTAGAGGCCTCTACCAACTATTGACCAAGTATGTGTACTTGCGTCATGTCTAAGCATACGTGAACCTATAGGGTCACACACTTAAGGGGCTGAAGCCTAATTCGGATTGGATCCGAATTAGACTGGGTATTGAGTCCTAATGGGCCTCTATTCGTAGAAGCCCATTATAAGGACGTCTATAAAAGGAGAGCGGGCGCACCGTTGAGGATGAGTTTCTCGTGACATCCTCAAACCACGGCGCCACCCTCCCACGCCCTAGTCGCTCGCGCGATCTAGTAGTCCGCGTGCGTCGCTTCCTTCCGTACGTGTGGATACCTTTGAAGGCGCTGCATCTGTAGCGTTGGGACGAACCGCAAGAGAGGAGCTGTACGTGGGACGCCACGACGAGGACGAGGAAGTAGTACGACTACTCTGCCCCAACGTGTTGCATCAACTTCCGCACCTGCGCGTCTAGTGGTAAGACCGTGATCTATAACTGCAGTGATCTTGGTTTACGGGTAGAATTTTTTAATTTGCGCTAGTGTAGCCTACCCGTTTCCCTTAAGTGGTATCAGAGCGGTTCTTTGTCATGTTATAGGTTCGGTGATTTGCATATGGCGATATGTAATCGGTATGATCGATGTGATCGATTGTATAGTTACGGTAATGGATTGATCCGGTTTCGTGATCATCTTTGCTAAGGTCGTGAAACAACATACCCCTACCGGTCGGATTCGCCATCGGGGTAGACAGTGACACGTAAAATCGGTTGCGGAATGCGAAGACCAATATGATTGGTCGAATCGGAACCTAGATTAATAATCGATGTACCGCGATCGTGCGATCGGGCTCCATGAGCCGAGAGTTGTCTTGGTTCTCAAACCACGACATGTTGCACGCGAAGATCAATACAAATTGGTCGAGAGAGGAAGTAGTACGACTACTCTGCCCCGAGGTGCTGTATCAATTTAGTACGACTACTCTGCCCCGACGTGCTGCATCAACTTCCGCACCTGCGCGTCTAGTGGTAAGACCGTGATCTATAACTGCAGTGATCTTGGTTTACGGGTAGAATTTTTTAATTTGCGCTAGTGTAGCCTAGCCGTTTCCCTTCAGTTTCGGCCCAAAGCCAATTTAGGGATTTAATTGGTTTTCTAATTTCAGAAAAGGAGTTAACTCAAAATAGCTTCTAGAAAATAGTAATTTAAATCCAAAATTGTGAGAATATTCATAAAAATTCTCTTATTTATTTTGGACTTAATAAAATTATTTCCAACTTAAAGTTGGCTATTAATTTTGCAAAATAAATTATTTTGGCTTTAAAATATTTAGGAAAAAGCTTTTAAAATCTCAGAAAATTCTAGAAATTAATTAATTTTTTTAATTTTTCAGCTTAAACTTAAATAAAACTTTAATAAATTTTACTCTTGACTTTTAAAACTTCAGAAATTCAAATAAAGCAATCAAACTCTTTAAAAGTTTAGAAAATCCAATAAAACAATAACTTTGGGATGCTACAACCAAGTACTTCTTGCAATTTCTCTTCCAATGCCTATTCTCATGACAATGGTAACATTCTATGTCAGGCTTAGGACCTAGCTTGAGCTTCTTAAGCTTAGCCTTGAGACTCTCGATCTTATCTTGAGTCTTTTGTTTGCCCTTTCCCTTTTCCGACTTACCCTTCTTCTTGAAGTTAGTAGTCTTTTGAACCATCATTACATGATTAGAACTTTTCTTGATACTCTCCTTAGCACCTTTGAGCATGCCATGCAACTCGGTCATTGACTTCTCCATGCCATTCATATAAAATTCAATATGACAAGCTTAAAACTCGCAAGGAGCGATTGGAGAATCACATCAGTAGCCAACTCTTGGCTAAGGGGAAAACCAAGATTTTACTCTTCTCTAATGTAGAAACTCTTGCTCCATTGTCCACATGAAGATCAACATCTCCTCTTACCAAACTTCTACTCCTTATCAGTCCCTGCATCAAATTGCAAATATGAGTAACAGATCAGATATAAAATACCCAAGAACATGTAGGAGAAGTGGCAAGATTAATTTCTATAATATTTATACCTGAACTGGAAGTCTTACTTCCTTTGTTCTTTTTCATCTCTGTCAAGTACTTCTTATAATTTCCCTTCCAATGCACAGTCTCATGATAATAGTAACATTCTGTGTCAGGTTTAGGACACAACTTGAGCTTCTTAAGCTAAGCCTTGACATTTTCGATCTCATCTTGAGTCTTTTCTTTGCCTTTTCCCTTCGCCGACTTACCCTTCTTTTTTAAGCTAGTAGTCTTTTCACTACAACAAAAACATACGTATAGCAACGTAAATCTAGCAACGAAAAGCATAAGCGTTGCCCAGGAAAAATCTGCACACATTTAACCTTCTTATCCTGATTTGCTCCCAATCCCCCCGTCTCATTCCTTCCTCTTCCTCTAAATTAGATCCCCTTTGCCAAACCGCCGCACACGCTGGCCACGCCAAACCGCCGCCCCTCCCATCGCCGTTCGCCTCCACACACGCCCCTCGCCCACCGCCGCCCTCCCCTCCCCTCCCTAACCTTCCTTCTACTACGCTCCCCAGGCGAAATCCTATACAAGCCCGCGCGCCCTCGAGATCGTGCCGCCTCGCGTCTTGCTGTCGCCTCGCGTCGCCAAGCACCATCCGGATTCCGCCGCGTGTGCGTAGCTACCTGCGTCGACAGCGCCTTTAGGCCTCGGCGCCTCGCATGCGCCGGCGCCAGATTCCGCGCCTCGGTGCGGTGAGTGCCCTCCGGCTCCGCCGGCGTCGCCCTTTGGATTCGTGCCTTCTCATCTGCGCGCGCCGCCATCCGGCCGGCCGTGACGGCTTCATAACCGCCGCTTCTTTGCGCCACATGCATCAATTTTTTTGTGGATTAAGCTTGTGGCATAAAGTTTCAATTTGCGGTTTAGTTTTTCGATCTACAGATTGTTCATGTATCTTCATATGCATCTTAAGTTAATCTTAGTTATGAGTTAGTATGGTTAATTCTGGCTGTTTCTGGCATAATCAAGATATGGTTTAAGCTTTAGCATCCTTAGATTGTTCATCATCTTGAATTCTTGCTAGTTCTCGGATGAATATTGTCATTTGTGATCTTGTCAGAAATCGGTGATATCTTTTTTAAGTTCGATATTGAACGAGGATTAATGTTATCGATATGCGGGCGGCGCTGCTGTGCTGCGCGTACTACTGCGGCGGCGGCCCGTACTAACCATGTTGTTCTCAAACTCAAGAAAGTAAATTAACATCTAACAACGGAGTTGGATGGCATCGTTGTGCTGCTGCTGCTGCTGAGGTATGTATAAGCCCCAAATTCCAGGTTAATCATATGTGTAAACTGATAGTTCTATTCAAACAAAGTTGCTCCTTTACTCATCTCCTTTGTACGCTCCTTTAATAGCCTCTTTTGTAGTTCTGTATTAATAATTTTCTATGCATTTCCCTTTTCATCAATTTATTCTAGGTTCTGGTTTTTTTTTTATTCAAACAGAGAGAGATGTTGCGGCAGGTGGCATTGTCATTATGTGATTGTCCAAAGGATGAGGTGGCTCTTATCTCTTTTATAATGATAGTCATTTATCGTGGCTTTATCACACAAATTTGGTGTGTTTTAATATATACTAGATTCATGTTTAGTTTCATATGCTGTTATTATCAGCTCAAGTTTAGCTTTTGGTTTCAACAAATACAAATTTCCCAAATTTTAGTTTACTGTTGTTCATCACAATGTTTTACATGAAATTACAAAATTGGTTGGATCAGTGTGCGAGATGAGTTGTGCAACAAAACATGCCACCGTTGCTATCCTCTTTGTAGGGACTTTCGTCTGTGAGTGCCATGTTATGCTTTTGTTGAGGTAACTTGTTTCAATATGATTGGGTTCTTTAAATTTGTCTGTCCTCTTTATTGATTACTACTAGATTGGTGCGAGGTTACCAACAAGTAATCTAACCTCTTGATGTGAATGGAGAATTTGATGCTTTTATCAGTCTTGATTTATTCTTTGAGTTTAGTGTAGAATGTAGGTTATCCTAATCATTAATATTTGTTACCCCGCCATGTAGTTTGAAGATCCCGTCATCTTTGAAGATGCAATTCATGGACGGGATGGCTACAACTTTGATGGGAACCGGTGAGGGTAGGTGCGATGCGGTTTTGTAGTTAACACTTTTGAGTTCACATGTCGATGCTCACTATACTGCAGTGGAACTCGCACATGGCGGGAGAGGTCACTCTTCTTCCGTTTTCTAACAGACTATGGTGGTGGAGGGCGCCGTGGTGGTGTATCTAAGCATTGAGTATCGTGGTATGGCATAAAATTAAAAATTGAAATCGATTCTTGAATGCTCTACTCTCTTTAATAAACTGAAATCGTTTGTGCACCTTTTACGATTCGATTCTTGGACTACCTTCTTACGCATCATGGCAAGATCTAAAGGTCCGCAGAAGAGCATATATTTCACTTTTACGCTTTCTTATGTCTTGTTACGATTTCCCTTTTCTCTATGAAGTCGTAACTCTATGAATGATGTATCGTGACCCTATGCGAAAGGCCGGTGATGTTTGTTACTCAAGTGTATCGTGAGGCGGTGGTGAGTTGTTTGGGTCCTGTGCGATTCTTTGCTTTACTTTTTCCATTGTATTCACGAGCTCATCGAAGTTTCCTATGGGTTATGTGAACAATTTACAAATTAGTGGCCAACATAATTAGATAAATCACATGTTGTTAATGCCTTGCTAAATCAATCGATTTTTAATAGCAAGATGAAATCTTGTTTCATATCACATTGCAGATCTTAAAATGATATTCATGTCATGTTTGATCCTCTAGCATGTGAGGCTCATGGTGTGCACTGTATGCCTTGTTTATATTCCAGCAAGTATATTAAGAATCTTAATGCACGAGAAGATTGATCATTAAGTCATTTTCCTTGTGATACCTATTGCAGTAGTACTTGGCTATTCTTTCAACTGGACACCATTATTTTCATCAATTTGGTTAAACGAGGACATTGTTGTCTGTAACAATGTTTCTTTTTTCTGAAGTCATGTATGCTATATTGCTGCTACCTATTGTTGACCTACATCATTGTTTCCTACACATACCATAGGAATTGCAAACTATACAAATTATAGCATGTAAAATCTTATGTCTTCTCTTTATTTCTTAGCACATAGGAATAGTAGCACAAACTACAGAAGGATATCTGTAATGCTTTCTGTGATGCAAAATTTATCTATTTTTATGTCACTAGCTTTCTTACAAATCCCATGAGCTTGTATTGCATTTACTTGATTTGTTTTAGGCTTAAAAGGCATCTTCCTATAAGCTTGCTATTAATGATTGAGAATTGTTGCTCCATGTATGTACTTGCCAATTGTTTGGAAGAGTTGGAATGTTACATTTTACTTTAATAATGCACTAAAAAAATTTATTTCTCTTTTCAGATTGAGAAGATATGTTGATGGTTTGGGCTGTTCGGCGGACTTGTGTGTAGAATAGAGAATGCTGAGGAATGAAGAATTTTTTTATAGAACCACGGGGGCATAGAGAACAAAGACTTTCTACTAAAAGTATAGACATGTACTTACATTTATGTTTTAGAGCGTATTATGTTATTAGATCATGATGGTACCAACTGTGCATGCCTTGAGTTTAGACTTGTGAAGCTAGTTAGAAATTCTTTGTAATGAAACAATTTTTTGTTGATGTCAATGGAAAAATTGTGTTGTACACTTTGATATGTGTGTTTTGTTTGACCCGTGGGCCCTAATTGATAAGTCGACATGAAAAGGACACCTTTTGCAATGGTTAGATGCGTTGTAAATAATCCTGAAAACGATTTGCTAATATCCAATGCCAACGTATATATATATATATATATAAAAGCTGTAAGGTTGCAACACATATTTTGATATAGTGGCAATATATATATATATATATATATATATATATATATATATATATATATATATATATTGCCACTATATCAAAATATCTGTTGCAACCTTACAGCGCTTTTTATATGTTACCAACGCTTGTCTATGTGTTGTCATAGACCTTCGCAACGGCCCCAATGGCAATGCATACTAAATGCGTTAGTATAAACTCTAACAACATTTATTTAGACTTCTACCAACGCATATATGCGTTGCTAAAGGGGTGTTCATGTTGTAGTGTTTGAACCATCATCACATGATTAAAACTTTTCTTGATGCTGTCCTCAGCACCTTTAAGTATGTCATGCAACTCGGTTATTGACTTCTCCATGCTATTCATATGAAAATTCAATATGACGGGCTCAAAGCTCGCAGGGAGTGATTGGAGAATCACATCAATAGCCAACTCTTGGCTAAGGGGAAAACCCATTTTTTCTATGCTCTCAATGTGACCAATCATTTTGATCACATAAGGATTGACCGGATTACCTTCTGACAGCCTACAACAAAATAATGCCTTAGAGGTATTGTACCTCTATGTCCTTGCTTGATTCTGAAACATACCTTTCAGACCTACAATCATATTGTAAGCATTTGTGGTCTTATATTGCTTCTAAAGTTCAGAGTTCATGGTGACAAGAATAAGACAATGTAATTGACTGTGTCATTACAATGCTTCTCATAAGCATTCTTTTAAGCATGAGTAGCATCAGCCTTCGGTTCCTCGGGATAGGGACCCTCTAGAACATATTCCTTCTTTTCTTGTTTGAGAACAATTATCATATTATGAAACTAGTCAATAAAATTTGTTCTATTCAACTTTTCTTTCTCAAGAATAGATCGTAAGTTAAAGATAGTTGTGGAGGAAGTGTTAGGTGCCATGATCTACAACAGAAAAATATGCAAAAATTCAACACTATGTTTATGTAAGATCTTCTATTAAACACTTTAATAAAATATACTCCCATTGTATATTCTAAACCATATTTTTCCTCTAACATCATATAGTGAGTTCAAGATCCATATATCATTAAGTCCTAGTGAACTTTGGCATCACTGCTAGAAACTTAATGATTTAGGTAAGCTACCCTTTGCAAATCATATCTCATATGACTATTGTCTTTTGGGTGGCATTTCTATGCCCTAGCGACCTACGCTATGTCCCAAGGCCCAAAATTGTTTTGATAGCCTCGTCAAGTTAAACCAATACTATGCATGTGGGTGTCTGACACCCACCCTATCTTATTAAGATAGTTAATGGCACCTTACTTTGGTAGAATTGCCAATGAACGATCAAATCGTGATAGGCGCAGCAATTGGAAAGGCATCAAATTTACTTCATTTTTCTTGAGTGATACTACTCTATCATGTTAAAACATCTAATGATAAAACATGATCAAAAGCATAACAGGAATAGAATAAATATTCACAAATAATCATATTAAACTATAAAATAGTATGACCCTTATCATGACGATCTCTATCACCATGCTTCTTGTCCTCTGGGCCATCATGCTTGAAATTACTACATTCATCTACTAAGCAACTACTCCTAAAAGCTAGTAATGAATTACATATGATAATATCAAGCATCACAAGTCGACACGCAGACCGTTATACAATAATATGTAAGCTCGATAGCTATCACACAACATGACACGCAGGCCATGTGAAATCCATACATGCATCACATACACAATGGGCCATACTATTCACATCAATCCCTGCAAAAACAAGTTATACATATAATACAATTCTATCACGTGACATGAATACATAATACTATATAACGCGGTACGATTACCTAGCACGATGGTCCCGCTATTCACGTAATCTTATTCACATAATCGAGCCTCAGAAATCATCGGATTAATCATATTAACCCTATTTCGAACCAATCTGATCACTGACTTGATACGACCACGCACTGTGCAATACTCCGATAGAGGAATTCCGACCGGTAATAGTATTATCCAATGTGGTCATGAACAAGCACAGTAAACCATCTGGTGCCTCCTGTAAACCCATCTACTATCGTCCAAAACTGATCGATCTTATCGACCAGTGCCTAGATTGTTTCATCCACATGAACCGATCTAGCTTATCAGACCTGACCAGTAATAGATCCAATCTACTACTACTATATATCAAGTATATGCGACCGATCTAGATTAAAAACTACGCAAGATGGCTCTGATACCCCTAAAAGGATACGGGTAGGCTATACTAACTGGCAATTCAAAAATTCTACAATGTAAACTAGGATGACATGCAAACAAGAGATCGTAGATCATTACCACCGAGGGCAGTGCAGCAGAAGAAGAGTTGGAGTGCCTGACTGTAAAATCCCTAATTTGCAGAGTTTCTGAAAATTTTCAATTTTTTTTAAAATAACCATTTGGTTCAATTTAGTTGCAAAAGTTTAACTTGAAATTTAGAAATAAAAAATCATTTAATTTGAATTAAGCAAACTTCGATTAAATTAAAAAAGTTGGTGTATTTGAGTTTTTTGTATTTTATTTGGATTTTATGTCTTTTCTTGCTTTTTCTGGATTTTAGAAATGGTTTATCCTTTTGTCCGAAATTAAAAACTATTTTATTTTCAAAAATAAAAGCTAAAATATAGTTGAAAGTATTTTTATTAAGTTCTAAATAATCCTATAAATTTTTGTGCATTTTTCTAGAATTTTTAGACTTTAGTAGCTATTTTCTAAAAACCTTTTTAATTTTCTAGCATTTTTTAATCGGAAATGCATTTTAAATCCCCTTAATCTCTTTGAGCCGAATCCCTCCCTCGGCCCACCTTTTTGTCGCCTGCGCAGCCCAGTCTGCAACCCACTCCCTCGCGCCTACGCCTCCCTCACTTGCGAGACGTCCGATCAAATTTGAACGGCCGGATCTAGTTGTAACGCTCGGACATCCGAAAGTTCCAATCGTTGTGGACTGTTCGATCGAGATTGCACAGCCCTGATCACATTATTCCCTTTGGTGGTCCGAACGTCTCTTTCGTTTTGAGCCGTTCGATCAAATCCAACGACCCAGCCTCCAAGCCTCTCCCGTGCACTCCTCCTCTCAGCCTCACTGACAAGTGGGACCCACCTGTCAGTCCCTTCTTCTCCCCCTTGTCTTCTTCCTCACGCGACCATGCATGTGTGTGCGGTTCGTGTTTTGTGCTAGCCGCACCTGCTCCCGTCGCCTCAGTGTCCTTCCCATCCTACGCCACGTCACCTCCCGCCTCCGCCGCGCCTGCTGTGCCACCACTCCCCATCCCTTCGCCTCTTTTTCCCATGCCGCTCCAGTACTCGCCGCTGCGAAAACTGCTGCACTCGTCCTCCTCGTGCGTGCCTCCCTGAGCCTATAAGGCGGGCACCAGGAGCCTCGCCTCCTCTTCTCTCTTTTCCCTCTTCTCCCTCGCTCTCTATCGCTCTCCTCCGGCTGCAATTGAAGCTTCTCGTCGCCGGCCACCGAAGGACACCGTCGCCATTTGCGCCGCCCCCAAGGCTCCTTCGCCCCCTCCGACCCCACCTCCGGCATAGGAGGTGTAGATTCCGGCGTTTCAGAAGATTTATCGGACCGACGACCGAAGCACCTCAACTCTTCAATAAAGGCAAGTCATAGAACTTTGATCATATTGAACCTATTTTACAGAAGTATATTTTTTGATATAAACATGCATGGCTAGTTGTATAAAAATGGTTTTGAGAATAGTTAATTACCTAATTGCCATTAGGTCTCCTTGATAAATTTAAATGACAAGTATCCTTGAATGACATAAATCTGTAGACAGCATAGGATGGGTTTTTTTTTATTTGGACTTTGATAAACTACCAACATGGGTATCGTATTATGCTATAGTGGTACATTGGGATTCATGATCACATACCTAAAGAATGATTGAATATGACTTAATGAATTATGGAATTGTGGTGCAGTCACAGCTATTAAATTTTGTTGTGCCATGGCAAGGGTTTGCCATTTTGGCCGGGTTGAACCAAAAATGATTTCATACTTGGGCAAGTGATCGTGTAGTAAAGGAGATGATTTTGTGACATGGTTGCCTCACCCGAGTAGTCAATAAGGACTTAACTTTGTACGCCATTGATCTGGGCCATACCGTGCAACCACAAGTCTATTTATGTGGGTAGACCTAGCCAACTAATTAGCAATGTTTTGATTTGGTTCTGTTAAGAGTTGATAAGCGGCGCAAGAGGGGCCCCAGAATGGCAAAACCTTAACAGACAGAACCAAGTCAAAAAAGAGCTTTGTAAAAGCCTTGTGATAATCACTTAGTCGCACACCTCGGAAGTGTGTTAAACAGACGGTATAAGTTGATTATCTCTTGTGGGTCAAGCTGTACAATCTCTACAAAGTGTAAAACTATTCGAATAGCCGTGTCCCCGGTTACGGACAATGCCTGGTGATTTCACACGAGGGGTAGATTTCATGAAAAATGATGGGAATGATGGTTTGGATGGAATGGTTGGGAAGATCACTTATTGTTTTCAAAGAAACTTGTTTACTTATGTATTAATCTTTTAAATTGTGCTTTTACAATCTACTTACCGTATTTACTATCAATACTGCTTTCTGCAAAATGGTCATAAAGCTATCCTTATCAAGCTTTGCATGAATAATAATTGCATACATTTCCCTACGGCTTGTTGAGTACATTCAAAGTACTCACGACTTTATGCCCTCTGATTGATCAGTCACTGAAGAAGACCTAGGAAGCTCGGAGTTCTATGAAGAGGAGTACTTCGAGAATTATGCAAACTAGGTCACGTCCTCCACTCGATTGCCTGTGGGCATGTCGACTGGCCTCCGCGAGATATTTTGGGATCCGCTGCAAGTTATCTTTTTTGTTAAGCTCTGCGTGGTAACTCTATAAGACTTGACCATAAGGTCCTTTTGCTACTAAGTAATATTAATTTGTCTGCTTCATCGTTATTTTGTTGTATGGTTATGATTACATCTATATTGTACTGTGCGAGCTAGCTACTGATATGGGACTAGTTCAGAATGCACAGAGGGTCCTAGGGTTGCATATCCGGGGTCCTGACACTAATCGAACATAGAGCTCGTCGATGTAGTGGTCGTAGTCGATCGCCCACTGTAATCGATCGTCCAGCGCAGTCGATCGTTCAGTGTAATCGATCGTGTCCTCCAGCAACAGCAACCAATCGTGTTCCTAGTGAAGTTGTGGATCGTCCTAGAGTACAATAGCAACCATAGCAGCGCTTCTACACTATCCACAAGTCCAAGGATGGAACACCACACTCTGGTGTGCTAACAACAACTCGCACCGTAGAGCTCTCTCGAGAAGATGGCGGCTAGGGATTCGGTGGTGCAACTCACGTGGTCTGTCACCCCTCTACGGTAGCCTCATTCATCTCCTTATATAGAGCCCATGACGGATCCTATCCGAATACGTTTGTTCCAACCCATTAAGTGTGTGACCCGTTAGGTTCATGCGTAATCAGTTGTAACTCGGAAACCCTTTCTGACCACGAGTCATTAGCGGTTCCTAGTAGGACATAACGATTTCCGAATACAAATAAATTATATCGGATGAACATTAATGCAATATGATCTACAACTAGATCCTTATTACTAACGACCAGCTCATATTTGGTCTCGACCAGTTCGTAACTCTTTACGACCAGGTTTTGACCACTTAGCGATTATATTCGACCAGTCTATAGTCCGCTCGTATCTCCAAACGACTAGTCTGAATCTGATCGAACTGAACGACCTTCTCGTGTATTCTCCCTTTGCATCATGATATCTAGTTGAACTCTAGGTGAGATGTTAGGTCATCCATGGACCATTCAATACTTTCTCGATCAAGTGACGCATAACTTCATATGGTCGACTCTTTGATCACTATTGGTATGGCCCTGCACTTTCTTTATTCGACCACATCGAGGGGCCTAGAGATATCTCCTATTATGTTAGGAGGGGCAAATCCCATATCCAACCAGTCACATTCTCCGCATATTTCTAGTATACCCGAAAGCTACCTTTATAACTACCTTTATGGAGTAGCGTTTGGCTACCCCTAAGTGTACTATTACACATGTAGAAAACCATACCGATCTCAGGTCTAAGGATTATACATCATCATTGCTTGAGACCAACTGATGACACATAAAATCATAACAATGTCAATAGTGTCTCAAAGTGGGTCAATCCAACACCATGTTCTCTAACATGTGTTCACATTATTGATTCGATATCCCTATATCCATGACTGGTGAAACATGATCATTAATCAATACATTTACTGGTCGATAAGTTACTAGCTAGTGTTCTGGCCAGTGACATCTGACCAGGGATACATTTAGAATGACATCATATAAGTTGAAGAGCTTCAACAACAAGTCACATACTCGTTAATCTTTACGACTGATAATTCATCCAATGAATATAATAACATTTATTCAATAACTCATAAACATAGATGTGATACAATCATCTCTATAATTGCCACTAGAGCATATCACCAACAGGAGCAAGGGCGCACGGGGCAGAGCAATTCAACCCCAGAAGATTTCCTGAATTAAGAATTGATTTAAGAATTTAGGTAATATGCTTAAATTCAAAAGAGGTCAAGTAAATAGCAAATAAATTCGTAAAAATCCAGAAAAATTCCTTGGAACATAAGAAACCCAAATAACACTATTTTTCATTCCATGGATATTTACAATAGTTAAATTAAATAGTTTTAATTTCAAAAATTTCTATTTAAGCTTTATTAATTCAAGAAAAATTAGTGAAATTTTTCAGGAACATAAACTACTCAAAAGTTTTTTGTAATCCCAAATTTTGGGACGTTACAAGATTCAGGGAAATACAACATGAGTTTGGTTTATGGTTACCTCATTCTTAACAGTAGTTGTTAAACAGATATCCCATAATAATTTGTGAAATGAGCATTTCAAGAGTTGATATAATTTGGCAGGAACGAATCTAGCCAGTATGCTCAATAACAGTAATCCAGAGCCTACTTATGCCAACATACTGGATTCACCCATAGACAGAGCTTCATTTATCAGAAACATGGTGTATCGAATACTTTACGACTCTACAACATATCTGCCCAGCTTTACCCGCATCATACCCACAACTTGGCTAAGTTGGGATAACAAGACGCAATACTACTCTGAACTTATATTCCTCCAGCCTGGTAAGTTAAAGGTTATATCGCTAGCCGGCCCAGCGTAGCACTCGAGCAGGTTTCATTCGTCTATCTCAATAGCCACCTACTATTGTGAGAATCAGATGGGTGATATTAGAACGGGCCATCCGCTTCCAACAGTCTGGAGTGCAGGTCACTTATAGGTTGATGCACTAGAAAAGCATGATGTTACGGTCTAAGCCTGCAGAAGTTCAATCCACTATAGCAGCATACAGCCAGGTCTGATAAATCGATCGTGCGGTTGAGCGTTAACTAGATCACTTACATGGCACAAGGGGGCTTCATCCTTATAAGCTTCAGATGAGGGGCATAGCCACCTTATCAACAACAAAACATTTAACCGTAGCATGAATCATTGCTATTTGATGATCTGCCGTATTTAATAACCAGGTGAGTGTGTGCACAGTGTTATAACCTATCTAGTGTTTTGTGTATACTATACCTCCTATCCTAGGTCTATCAAGGGTTTAACAGGGTATCATCAATGTCAAGGCAGGCTTAAGCATCATTAACTAACAGGGCATAACTAATGATTCGTGTCATTGCAAAATACTTTACCGGAAGTAAATCATGCATTCTTATTAACTAGAAAATACTACTCTATTAGGATCAATGTGACCAAGGACATGGCTTACGTTCCGGCTCGTCGTAACACCGTCCTTCTTCGATTAGTTTCCCTGTCCTCCTGCTCCGGCTTCGACGACTCCTCCTGCTGCTGCTCCGTGTCCGGCAGTGGCGATTTCAAACGTCAAGAAGAATCAACTAAATAAACAATAAAGCCAAATACAAGCAAATGACTCGAAAATACATTTCATGAGGGAGAAAGGGTTTGTCGGGTTGCCGGAAACTCTAAAGGGTGTCAGTAATTAACGTTTTAACTAGGTCAGTGCTAAACCTATGTGAACTGTGAGCAAAACTGATATGGTTGTGATCTGTAGGATATGTACAGTGCAGAACTTGTCCGACTCGTTGGAGAAACGACCGTGAAGGGCATGAATTGGCATTAATCGGCCTCGAAATCGCGATAACGCGGGCAAACCGGGTACGACAATGCGGCTCGACAGTATTGACGGTGAAGGAGGCAATTGTCCGGTGAACAGCCGGCACGGCGAGCATCATGGAGGTCATGGGAATCCATTTTGGTGGCTGGTTGGGCTTGGAGAGGAACGGTGTAGGCCGGCGTCGCTGTACAGGAGCTCGACATGGAGGCCGGCCATGACGGCGATGGTCCGGCGGCTCTACAGCGAAGGCGACGGCCTGGGAAGCTCTAGAGGGTGGCTACGACACTGTTGTTGTGCTCTAATTAGACTGGGACAGTGCGAAGTGGCTGGACTGTGCACAGCGGCAAAACAGAGGAGGCGACGGTCTGCTCCGGCGCCGGCGAGATTCCGGAAGGGAAATTTGGGGATCTTGTTTGCCTTATCTTGATGATTCTTGTTGGAACGACTCTTTGGGCAAAGGGACGATGAGGAGCTGGAATTTTAGAGAATGGCGGTGGCAGCTCACCATGGCGGCATGGCCGTAGAAGATAACGGAGGCAGTGGCTGCCAAAATTTGGCCGTGGGAGAGTGGCGAGGGTGGAAAGGTGGTCACGGTGCGCATGGGCTTGCTTTTGTAGGCGGTGGTGGGAACGCGGCGACGCGGTCTGGACGCGCTCTCACGTGTCGTGGGCGTGCGGCGTGTGCACGGCGTGTGTGGCGTGAGCGGGCACGAGCTGGGACAGCGCGGTACATGCATGGATTGCGCGTGGACGCTCCTCCTGCGTGGCGTAGTTGGTGCTCGGCGCGTTGCGTGTGCGTGGCGAGGCAGAAGCTAGCGGAGCCATGTGGCCTGGCTTGCGGAGGAAGGAGACGACGATGGCTGGCAGTAGCTGGGTGCGCAAGCGTAGGAAGGAGGCGGATTCGGCTCCAGAAGCGAGCGAACAGCGAAGTAGGAGGCCGTCCAGTCTGAGCAACTACGGGCCGAGGGCAGCACGGATTGAATATGCGCGCGCGTCGGCCGTATAGTGCGGCCAATGCTGCTGGCTGCTGCTGCTGCTGCTGCCGCCGGTTCGCTGGCGGGGCAGCGGCGGATCAAGAATTTTTAAAATGAGTGTTCGGACTTCAAAGCTAGATTATTCAAATATGTCGATACCAATATGCTAATATCGTGAGATGTCATTTTCCTCCAAAACACTGATACGACGATACGCGTGTATATAATAAAATACAAAAAATATAGAAATTAATGATTTCATCCGAGGAATTGGGCGATATAAAGCAATCATAATGGCATGAATTAAACACAAATTATAGATATCAATGACAGTTGAGGAGGTGAAAACTAGGAATAGAGCTATTTTTGCTGAGTTATGTTGTTGTTGCGGCAAGCGGCTAAGACTTGTGCTTGGTGTTTGACTATTGTTGTTTTCTCTATTTTTCTATACTGGGCTGTAGCAGCTATACAATTAAATTTTATTTTCTTTCTCTAATAGTGATCGGTAGAGGCTATATCTTCTTTTTTTAAAAAAAAAAACTTTGTGTTTGGTCTTGGTCGTTGTTGTTTTCTCACTTTTTTATGTTCCAGGTTATAGCAGCTAGACTGTTAAAACTTATTTTCTTCCTCTAATAGTGATCGACAGAGTACCTGCCTTATTTTTTAATATTTTCTGACAGATGCATACTTTACTGATCCTGCTCTTTTTTTGTTTTTTTTTCCCATCAGCAAGAACCTCATCTAAGAATATTCCTTCCATAGAGCAAAAATTAGTATGTAAACATATGTAACAAAGGCCTAACTATTTGTTCATTGGCCAAGGCAAATATTGTATTTTTGTACGCATTTTCCTCCCTGTTTGTCGCGCTACCATCCACTTACTCGCATCGTATCTCTGTTCGCTCATGCAAGTGCGCTGCCGCACGCTCGCCCTGCGTTGCCTTACGCCAACTTGCCGTCGCGCCATGTCCACCGATCGTTGCTCGCCTTCGTAGCCCGCGCCTTCGCTCGTTCGCCACTTGGAGGCTGGAGCCCCCCTCCCAACCCAACACACACAGGATGAGAGAGAAAATAGAGGTTAGGATTTGGACCTAACTAATAACATATACATCTACTATACCTATTATATAGTTTGCGGATACAAATATATAGTTTTAATCTAACTAATAACATATACATCTAATATACCTATTATATATCAGATATTTTGAAAAAAAAATGGGTGTTCGACTGAACACCCATGACCCCTTGAGGGTCCACCCAAGTAGTGGGGAGTGGACAGGTCGTGGCTCGGATGGTCCAACAGGAGGGTTTTAGTGTTTTAATTTGGTTTCCTATTTCCAGGACATTTAGAAATGAATTTCCTGTAGGAGAGATATTCAAACAAACACTAGAAGATTTTGGAAAAATAGAAAATCTAATAAGGTTAAACAAAATATTATGAAAAAAATTAAGGAGTGATTTTGAGAGGTTTTGGTTTTAAAAATGTGCTAATTTTAGGTTGTTACAAAGAATATCTTAAATAATGGTTTCGCTAACACGAGGACGAGAGAGGTTGGCCTGTGCAGACCTCTAGGCCTCCCACTTGCGCTTGCGGGACTCGCCTAGCGCTCCAAGGTCTGGAAGTCAGGGAAGATCCATGCGGTTCCGCTTGATCTGAGCGAGAACCTCAGCCATGGTCGGAGGAGGAGGGAGCTCCTCATCATGACCAGCCGGCTGACCGCTGCGAGTCCTGCCAACCATCTTGTTCCACTTAAATAAGTTAGCAACAATTCCGGGACGGAAGGCAAGAAAAAACAATTAACATGCTTAAGAAACGAACTCCAAGAGCTTGAAAACTAGCACAAAATTAGTACAAGTCCTCAAGCCACAAGATCAACTTCCCAGCACGACTAACCTGTATGGAAAGGACGAGTAATCGGTTGCGAAGGAAAAATTTCAGAAGTCAATTCTAGCTCTAACACAGCCAAAGAGCAAGGTAAAACCACCTAAATGAGGGTTAGATACTTAGCTAACTCATATCACTTTTTACCCTTTTCATCCCCATGAGTTTTAGTGAAGTTATCCTCTCATTTTCTACCTTATCCACTACTAGCAGCTTGCTGCCCAGAAATGTTGCTTGCCACCCAAATTTTGCCTTCATGGCCTCAACCGAAATTTCCAGCTCCAGAAGCTTCAATCTTCACCCAAAAGATAGCCAACACTACAATTTATAGCTCTCATGGTTTTCTCAGCACCAAGTTAATCGATAAGCAACTATCTTTTGAAGAGAGATGTGAGGGAAATCAACATTTCAAAACTTTAACAAGACAAGGTAAAGTGAGCAAGCTAAGATAGGTGAGGAGAAAAATCTGAGAACTTACTTAGATTTTCACAAACCACTCGATAGTTTTGAAACTAAGTTTTTCCAAATACCCTAAAGGCTACCAAGCTAGGGGCTTTTACAGTCAGTATGGCTCTGATACCAAACTTTGTGAGACCTTGGTTTATTTAGCTTGCAATACTTAGTCTTCCATTGGCTCTAGCATCGCAAACAAAATACACCGTACCTCAATGGACATGTGCTTCCCAGAATTGTAGCACACATGCATCAGTCCCACACATCACATAATACCAAGTCTAGCAAAAGACATACAATATATATAGTTATTACAAAAGGAGCCGACCGGCTAAATGACATCAAAGTAATAATAACAGCGGAAGCAAAAGTGGCATAAGATGGCTATAAAAAAAAAACGACCGGTTAGCCATAACCCACAAGGCAACCGACCGGACCGCCAAGCTAGTCGCACCTGCCGCAGCACAACTCACAGAAGTAGGCCCCTTGGGGGTCCACTTCCTCCTCTACACACAACAAGCAATGCAGGTGAGTACAAAAATGTACTCGCAAGACTTACGAGTAACAAGCCTATACATAGCTACATGAAAGCTGTAACAAAGGAGATGGTTATATGGTTAATTGGACGCATAAAGCAATTCTCATTTGCAATAATGTAATAGATTGAAGGTAATTTGTCAAATCTGTTTTTAATCATTGATATAACAGCGAGGTAAACATAAATATCAAGTAACAACCTAGAGGTGACTAACCCAATAGCCACCACAATATAGCACGAATCCCCGATTCGTACCACCCATCAAGTTTTAATTAAAAAGGTTGTAGTCTAACTCTTGCAAAACCTAACCAAGCGTGTCCATAACCTAGGACGAGGCTATTCGAATAGTTCAAAACCCTGCAGGGGTGTACCAATGTACCCACACTTCAGACCGCTTTTTTGCCACTCCTTTGCCTGAGGTTCAGATCTGGCTGGGTGAACAAATACTTCAAGCTCTTGTGATCCGAATACACTTCACAACGGTTACCGATCAGGTAATGTCACCAAATTTTGAGTGCATGAACCACAACAGCTAACTCCATGTCATGGGTAGGATAGTTGAGTTCATGAGGCCCCAACTGCCTTGATGCATAGGCCACTACCTTGCCTTCTTGCATGAGAACACAATTGTGTCCCTGACGAGAGGCATCGCAAAAGATATCGAAGCTCTTATGGACATCGGGAAGAACAAGCACTGGGGCCGAAGTCAACCGCTTCTTGAGTTCCTGAAAACTCTCATCACAAGCAGAGGACCACACAAACTTCTTGTCCTTCTTGATCAACTCAGTCATCGGCTTTGCGATCTTAGAGAAGTTCTCAATAAAGCAACGGTAGTAACCTGCTAAACCAAGAAAACTCCACACATCGCTGACTGACTTGGGCTGACCCTAAGATAGCACATCACTGACCTTGCTAGGATCCACAGCTACACCTCCTGCTGAAAGAACATGGCCCAAGAATGCCACTTCCTTCAACCAGAACTCGCACTTGCTGAACTTCGCATACAGCTGGTGGTCACGTAGCTTTCCCAAAACAAGCTTCAGATGCTCAGCATGCTCTTCTTCACTCTTGGAGTAGATAAGAATATCATCAATGAATACCATAACAAACTTATCCAGATACTCCATGAATACTGAGTTCATAAGATTCATAAACAAAGCAGGAGCATTGGTTAAGCCAAAAGACATGACGGTGTACTCGTAAAGACCATAACAAATAGTAAAAGCCGTCTTCGGAATATCTTCAGCCTTGATCCTGGCTTGATGATAACCCAATCTCAGGTCAATCTTGGAGAATACCCGAGCTCCGGTCAACTGGTCAAAAAGATCATCAATGCGGGGTAAGGGATACTTGTTCTTCACCGTCACTTCATTAAGCGGACGGTAATCAACGCACATGCGCAGGGTCTTGTCCTTCTTCTTCACAAAGATCACTGGACAACCCAAAGGAGATGAGCTAGGATGAATAAAACCCTTCTCTTTAAGCTCACCTAATGGCTTCTTCAACTCCTCCAACTCATTAGGAGGCATCCGATACGGCGCCTTCGACATTGGGGCGGTACCGGGCAGCAATTCGATGACGAACTCTAGGTCTCGAACTGGAGGCATCCCAGCAAATCTTCAGGGAAAACATCCACGAAGTCACATACTGTGGGAACATCCTGAATCTCCAAGGCTGGCTTCTCTTCAAGTGCACAAAGCTGTGGCCCTTGTAGCTGCGGCGAAAACCCAACCTGTTCGCCTGAGGGGCTGGTGAGGTAGACAATCTTCCTGGCATAATCGATTTGCCCCAGGTGTTGGGACAACCAATCCATGCCAAGAATCACATCCAGACTCGCTGAGTTGAGTAGGATAAGATTTTCCAAGAATCCCACTCCTTCGACTTCAATAGGGACATCCCGGCATTCTTGATCAGCTCTCATTTCCGAACTCGGAGAGTGAATAAGCAAAGGAACACCCAAAGGAACCAAGTGAAGATCACTAGCAGCAGCAAAAGATCTTGAAATAAAGGAATGCGAAGCTCCTGAATCAAATAATACTGCAGTAGGGCGAGAATTGACAAGAAGTGTACCTAACACAACGTCGGGTGCCTCTTGTGCCTCCTCAGCCGAGATATTGTTGACTCGGCCACTTCCCACGCCCTGGGTCTTTTGAGCTATCTTATGGTTAGGTGGGTGACCACTCCCTTGCCCGCGTCCTCCATTAGGACGAAGGGCCGCTCCAGTCTTCTTAGGGTAACTATGCGCATAGTGACCCTTCTGGCTGTAGGAGAAGCAAGTGACCTCGGCCGCTGGATTGCAGAGGCCACCTTGTTGCTGGACCACAGGTGCACGTTGCTGAAACACGGCCTGCGGGGGACGAGGAACTGGCGCCGACAGCCTCGGCGGTGGTGAAGCCTGAGAATGGGCCCCTGGTGCTGGCCCAATACGGGGACGAGAGAGGCTGGCCTGTGCAGACCTCTAGGCCTCCCACTTGCGCTTGCGGGACTCACCCAGCGCTCTCGCCTTGTGCTCGGCGATGATGGCCTTGTCCACCAAGCTCTGGAAGTCGAGGAAGTCCACAATAGAGAGCTTGTCTTGCAGCTCCTCAGGCAAGCCCTCCATAAACTTCTCCTGCTTGGCCTCATCAGTGGCCACCTTAGCAGGAGCTTAACTCGCCAGATGGTTGAACTCATGGAGGTACTCAATTACATATCTGCGCCCTTGCTTGAGCGCAAGAAACTCTTTCTTCTTGAGCTTCATTAGGGCGACGGGGACATGAGCCCGATGGAAAGCAGTGCGGAACTCCTCCCAAATGACCCCGTGGGCAACGGGCTGCATTGCGAGGAAGTTCTCCCACCATGAGAGTGTTGCACCCTCAAACTGATGGGATGCGAAGAGTGTCTTCTCCTGATCCTGGCACTGAGTGATGCTGAGCTTCCGCTCAACCAGACGCAGCCAGTCATTTGCGTCGAGAGGGTCCTCGGACCGGGAAAAGGTGGGTGGCTGCGTGCGAAGGAACTCTGAGAGTTCCCCTGAGACTGGTGTCCACCACCTCCAGATTCGGAGGCATCAGAGGGAGTGGAGGTGTTCCTTGCGATAACATCTAGGATCCGCATCTGATCCATGCGGTTCCGCTCGATCTGAGCGAGAACCTCAGCCATAGTCGGAGGAGGCGGGAGCTCCTCATCATGACCAGCCAGCTGACCGCTGTGAGTCCTACCAATCATCCTGTTCCACTTAAATAAGTAGCAACAATTCCGGGACAGAAGGTAAGGAAAAACAATTAACATGCTTAAGAAACGAACTCCAAGAGCTTGAAAACTAGCACAAAATCAGTACAAGTCCTCAAGCCACAAGATCAACTTCCCAGCACGACTAACCCGTATGGAAAGGACGAGTAATCGGTTGCAAAGGAAAATTTTCAAAACTCAATTCTAGCTCTAACACAGCCAAAGAGCAAGGTAAAACCACCTAAAGGAGGGTTAGATACTTAGCTAACTTATATCACTTCTTACCCTTTTCATCCCCATGAGTTTTAGTGAAGTTATCCTCTCATTTTCTACCTTATCCACTACTAGCAGCTTGCTTGTAATACCTCGAATATCAAATAGAGAGAACATATTATTCGGAAGAGAAATTTATTCAAATTTGAATGCATTAAAGTTTAGAGGAAAAATTGAAAGAAAATTCAGGATTTGAGAGAGGATTGGACCTTCGGCTTTTAGCCCAAGGTGTCCTAGCCAAGTGGGCCGGCCTTGTAGTGGAGTCAAGAAGGGGGGGTCTCCTTCCCCAAAACCCTACCCTCTGCTACAGTACCGCGCCGCACTGTAGCACGCGGTACTGTAGCAGCCCCCCCTCCGTGCTGCTCTACCAAGATGAGGAAGAAGCTCCGAGGTGCCGCGCCATGGTGGAAGGAGAAGAAGGGAGAAGGAGAAAGGAGGAGGAAGATCATCTTCTCAAGGTTCTCCCACCTACGTCCTGGTTGCTACAAGGGTAACGAGTGCCGATCCTCATCGCTTTGATTAGTGGTAGATGTGTTTTGGTTCAATTTTGATTATATCGATTTGCTGCGGTAGAAATTCGATTCTGTCCAGATTGTTGCGTGGACTTTTCGTGATGTTAGATGCCGAATCTGAGTTTCCCATCTCCTAGAGATATGTAGGTCTTGTTCTTAGCTTTCGGTGGCCGCCAAGATCACCTAATTCCGACTTTCGAGTCAAAAGTTATGATAGATTTAATATCTGCTGTCCAGAATCCTGACGAGAATTAGCAGTCTCTGTTTAGGTTGATATATGGCCTAGTTAGAGGGTGATTCAGAGGTCTTGCCCATAACAAATTTTGAAGGTGATATCACTAGCTTTCAGGATTGATAAAGAACACCTCATTTGGATTTATAGATCAAAAGTTATGCACTTTTCTTTGTGACTGTCCAGATTGTAGATCAGTCTGTCCAGATTGTATGTCAGTTTCTATCTTTAGTTTTGACCCGTGTGCCACTTTTTGTTAAAGGCAAAATTTTAATGTCGTGCCAACTAGTTTATTGTAGGTAATTTCATAACCTTTTCAGATTGTTAAAGAACGCTCAATTCGGAGTTGTAGATTAAAAGTTATGGTTGTTTTAGTATTGCTGTCCTGTTTGTTCAGACAGAAGCTGTGCTGCTGTTTTGTTTTCTTTATTAGAGAAGTTTATTGGCCGAATTGGGAAATCTCATCAACTTGAATGTTATAGATATGTTCGTTAAGATGAGGTAGGATCTGGACTCATCTCATTTCGAGTCCCACGTCATTAACTACTGTCATTTTCGTGCTGCTGTCCCGACACGTTTTTGGGTTGCAGCCTATTTTTCAGATTATGTTTTATGGCGATTCCTTGGGAGTTCAAGGGGGGTATTGTAGACTATTAATTCGGGTTGGATTCTATGTTGTTCTTATTTCGGTTATTTAATTGTTTAGGCCACGAGGCTACGGGTTTGGGAGCGCCATCGTTGCCTGCTAACGCGTCGCAACGCGGAAGGCAAGTACTTTGTTGCTTTTGAGTGCTGTGATTGTGAATGTTTTCATGGATATAGTATGACATATTGTGTTACCCGAGATGCGGAATTGGTTATGTTCTTTCATTATGTGGAGTATATACTGAGAGATGGTATTATCACTGTTCATGTTCATATCATGCATCCTTTTATTCATGTTATGTCCACGGGAGTGGATTGTAAGTCCCACCATTTCAATGTGGGCAAATTTGGACATTGTCATGTCCCGCCCACGGAGTGGATTGAAAGACCCATCAATTCCAAAGATGGGCACGTAAGACCCATCAATTCCAAAGATGGGCAGCTTTGGACACCTATATGAAACGTTCTTCATATAGGACTTGGATCCCCGCACTTTTGTTAAGGTGCGGGCTTAAGTGAACACCGACGGTGTGTCACCACTATACCAGATATGCATGTGTGCAGTCCATCCTTGATTACATTCATTCATTTCATGTTTTCATAAGTGTTCACTCGATGCAAGGTTCGCATTCTTAAATGGTGATGTCCTGTTTGTATATGTGTTCTTTTTCTTTCATCAGTACTTGCCGAGTCATGGACTCACTCTTGCGTTGTTTGTTTATTTTAGGTAACCCCGATGTTGGCTCACATGGGAGGGAGTAGACACGCACTACTCGCTCACATCATCCTATTCATGTTCAAGATTAAATTTAGTTCTATCTTACATTCGTTAATGATGAACTGTAATAATTAAATTATAATTGGTGAAGGAAGGATACCTTCTCCACATGGATGTTGATTTATTATGCGTGTGAACCTTCTTTATTGATGATCGTATTAAATAACTTAGAAGGTGAAGGAATGATACCTTCACCATGTCCTGTTTAATTTAATGTTGTCTTTAGTTGAAATACTTAGTTCAAATTCTTCTCGCATTATGGATGTATGTTAGATGTTTTAGGTGACATCTTGGCTTCCGATTAGCTGTGGTGTTACATTTGGTATCGAGCGGGCTTTAGGTCCGTGGTAATTGAATATTAAATTGACACACTCGTGCACGATGAGGTGGGGTTGGGAAATCCATTGTTTCGTATTTCTATTGTTATGTTTCATTCGCTGAGCAATTGTTGAATTGCTTTTGTATTATCTTTCTTGTTGTTAATCTATGATATGTTATGATATTCCATATCTATGAATCTATTCTATGATTGTCATGATATGATCATGTATAATCATAATTGATTATATTGTTTAAACGTGTCGATGATGGAGGTTAAGAAGTGGAGGCCGTGGTTGTGGCCCCGACTTTGTCGATTGCACCAAGATTTGTGGTAGCAGAATAGAGTAGTATCTACCCGAATACCATAGTGGAGTGTTGAGGTGAGATTCTTTAGAAAATATTATTCTCTTCCTTGGTTCTCGTATGTGGCGATTACTCCGTAATAGTTGCGTTTGATGAAGTTTTCTTGAGTTAGTGTTTTACATTTCTTCTGATGAGTTCTCATTGGACTTTCTTGGTTCCATAAGTCGACTACTTGTTCTCCTGACTGCTGGTCTAAAGTTGTTCTTGGGATCGTTGGATATCGGCAAAAAAAAAAAACTTATCTTTTCTTGGGAGTTCTGCCCTTCTTATTGGAGAATGTGAATCATTTATTCGCTGAGTATTCTGGGTACTGAAAGTTTTCTGTTGCAAATTCTTTAACATGTGAAAGCTTTGACTTTATGTATTTCTTTTGGATTAGTTCCAGTGTTGGAATGTAATGCCTCTTTTTTTGAAAGATTAGGTTAAAATCTTTAAGTGATGTCTTGACATGCTTAAGTACGAGGTGTTAATTAAATGAATTAATTATTATGGTATGAGTTATCAGATTTGGGTTATTAGCTTTGTGCAAACAGTCTATTCTTAACTAGTATCCGTGGAAGTGAATTGCTTAAAGTGAAATGTCGTTGTATTTGGTACAGATGAGTTTTAGATAAGAGGTTGTTCATATTTGTTCAAGAAGCTATTGTTGTTAAGAATTGTGGAAAAAAATGTGGATGTATCGGGTTGATCTTTACGATCGGATAATCTGATAAATTTGTTAGATAAGTTGAAATCTAGGTCCTCTTTCAGTTATTCTAACCGCTAGTGATGGTTAAGTTAAGGATGTGTTCGAATGTTGTCTTGATAAATATTAATCTTGAATTTGTCTTCTATTTGGATCTTGATGATCTTATTTAAATGATAGCTTTACTTGATTCTTGCCATGCTAAAAATTATTGAAACATGTTTAAATGACTAGATGAACGATGATGTATCGCCTTGTGAAACCTTGACTTATGTGTCCTATATTATTGAAGTTAAGGACATTTTATTCTAATTGTCGATCATAAGTTAGAATGTCGATTATATCCTCTTAATCTGTTGTTGAGGTTGCAAAGCAGGTAGGATCATGTTTGTGCCATGTGTGGCTAGAGAGCATTTAGTGTGTACTATCTTGGCATCGAGTGTCACTAAGAGTTAAATGGATGAAAGCTAATTAGAGATTTCTGTTGGTGTACATTGGTGAGATTGTCATGTTCTATTATCATCTTGTTGAAAGAGTTTGTTTCAATTATAAGGTTTTTGCACTAGGTTTTCCCTAGATCAAGTATATGTAACCTTATTTAGATTTTAGAGACATGATGAAGTAGTTCATTGTGATTCTTTTCAAAAGTTCATGGAGTGTTAAGAGATTTGATGATTCTCGCCAATAGCATATTATTTCGTTGATTAGTGTGATTGTCGATCGTGGTTGTGATGATAATGTTCAACGAAAAAAAATCATTTGCATGATACTGTTTTAGTGAAAGTGTTTCGAGTTTTGCGTTTGTTATCTTTGGACCTCATGAGTTATGTGGTAACTTTGTCTGTTTCGAGCAAAGAGACGGGTTGAAAGATTTTATTGGTTCTTAAGTGGTTCTTATGATTTGGTCTTAAGAGCTTATCTTGTTTAAGCTGGCAAAGTGATGTAGTAATCACAGAAAATAACTTTCCTGGTTAAAGGAAGGAGTGAAGTAAAAGTATTTGAGATTTAAGTCGCGTTTCGCCACTTGCGCTTATTTGGGTGTGCTTAAACCTTATGCATTTGTTCCATAAGAGTTTATCAAATTTTCAAAGGGCATTACCTTCTTCTCATTTGTGGTTTGGTATTTGCTTTCAATAGGGCTTGAGCCCTCGACTATTGATTTTCCCTTATGTTTTCCGAGTACTTTGCCTAAGTGACTATTTTTTTCTTGATCCTTTGTTCACTGCGGGTGACACATGTTTTCCTAGTTGAAGAAAATTGATTTCATTCGCTCTTCCTTTTGAGAAAGAATCAATCTATTCGTTTCACCGGAGTCTTTTGAGGTGTTTAATGATTGTAGTTGTGAAACTTTGGGTTGGAAATTATTCGATGAGCATTGGAGGATGAAATAATTTCGTAATATAGTTATTTAAGAGGAGTTTATCTCATTAGAAGGTTGCCTTTGGAGGTTAAACTGATTGCATGGTTACAACTAGTAGAATCTATAGCGAGACGTAGTCCAAGTTCTTTTGTTCATTTCAATGGAACATAGATTTATCCAAAGTATGAAAAATCTTGATCAATGTATTAGAGTGTCGCGGTTGAGTACCTTGCGTGGTTGTGTAGATGAAATATGATGGTGTTGTAATGGGAGTAATATTAGCAAAGTGATCTGATCGTTAAAGAGATTAAAGAGATAGCCGAGATTGTTGGATTATTGCCATGAATGACTTGGACGTAGTAAGTAACTCTCTAAGAATTAGAATCTTGATAAAGATAATTGGATCGAAGAAATGTTTTTGTGTTGATGTCAATGCACGAGTATGTTTGGATTGTGAGAATTTTAGGGATTTAATTTGAGGCTTCCCCTATCTTCTATATGAGAAGTTCATGGTAGGAGTCTTGGAGTTTAATTTTGGGCTTCACATTCTTTTTGCTAGGACCTTGAGTCTCCCAATGATTATGTGTAGAGAAAGTAGAATAAGGGTGGATTCCGAACAATGGGATGGTCATTGATAGAACCCTTTTGAGGAAGTATATGAATGTGTGTGCTGGGAATTTCGAGTTGTTTATTCTTAAAACATTGAGGTGATGTGATTGCATGTGATATCTATTTTGAGATGCATTGGAAGTCATCTGTCAAATTAATTCTATCGGTAGAGGAGTTGTTGAGAGAAAGTTTCAGTGTAGTCGATAGAGCCTCTATACCGAGGTGTGGATGATGTATTTCGACTTGAGCATAGCGTTGAGAATGCCAAGTTAAGAGAGATGAGTTAGGGTGTTATGCGATGAATTGGAATTCCAAAGTTTGAGAGAAGTTTTATTCTGAAAGAGAAACGAGAAATTGATGCTTCCTAAAGTAGAGACACGTTTTCTTGATTCTTGTTTGAGCTATGTGTTTTGACAGATGTCTTTCGCAAGTTGAGCTCGACATTTATGTTGATATGTGTGATTCTTTCCAGTTGAGACGGAATAAATGATTTTTTTGGGCATTCAAGTGATTTCTCCTTTGGATTTCGTGGCGTTTATTCGCAAACCGCCACTTGGAACGTGGAAAGGTTTTTCGTGATGAAATTCGATTTACGTGTTTGACTCTTTAGTCTTCGAAATGGTAACGCATAGATGCGATGTGAATCTTTCTTTTCAGATGGGTTTTGTCGGTAAAAGAGTTTGCTTAAAGAGAGCTCATTGTGTGTTTTCGTTAAAGGAGGTGATCCTTATTTTAGTGAAGAGTTCAATTGAGAGGTGGAACAAGAGTTCGTGTTCTATGTGCATGTTGTGTGGTTCAGTATCAATTGGAAGGTTAGCCAAGGTACTTTGGGTTGTTTTCGTTAGCTACGGGAATTCGGAAGTTGGCGTATCGCAAGGACCGTCTCGGGTCCATATGTGGTGTACTACATTTAGCATGTTTGGTGCCGAGTGAGTACCTGTGAGAACTAGAGTTTGAATATTCGTTAACGTCATTGACCATCGAGTAGGATCTTACCTTTGAATCTCTTC
Organism: Ampelocalamus luodianensis; assembly: GCA_036346255.1. Lineage (NCBI taxonomy): Eukaryota > Viridiplantae > Streptophyta > Magnoliopsida > Poales > Poaceae > Ampelocalamus > Ampelocalamus luodianensis. The sequence continues at coordinate 40,402,406 of CM070626.1, forward strand.
TGATGAGTGTACTTGGCAATGTCGGATTGAGTGTTAGGTCAGATGTAGTTTACGTCAATGTCTTGTGGTCTTGTCAGTCTGAGAGATAGGTCATTTGGGACCTGGAGTCTCGCATGCGCGAGTTTTATCCAGACATGTTTGCTCCGGGCATATGTTAATAGATGTTTCTTTTAATGGCAATTATTCTTTCGTTTATTTAACGGTTAGAATTCGAGGTCGAATTGTTAAGAGGGTAGAATGTAATACCTCGAATATCAAATAGAGAGAACATATTATTCGGAAGAGAAATTTATTCAAATTTGAATGCATTAAAGTTTAGAGGAAAAATTGAAAGAAAATTCAGGATTTGAGAGAGGATTGGACCTTCGGCTTTTAGCCCAAGGTGTCCTAGCCAAGTGGGCCGGCCTTGTAGTGGAGTCAAGAAGGGGGGGTCTCCTTCCCCAAAACCCTACCCTCTGCTACAGTACCGCGCCGCACTGTAGCACGCGGTACTGTAGCAGCCCCCTCCGTGCTGCTCTACCAAGATGAGGAAGAAGCTCCAGGTGCCGCCGCCATGGTGGAAGGAGAAGAAGGAGAAGGAGAAAGGAGGAGGAAGATCATCTTCTCAAGGTTCTCCCACCTACGTCCTGGTTGCTACAAGGGTAACGAGTGCCGATCCTCATCGCTTGATTAGTGGTAGATGTGTTTTGGTTCAATTTTGATTATATCGATTTGCTGCGGTAGAAATTGATTCTGTCCAGATTGTTGCGTGGACTTTTTCGTGATGTTAGATGCCGAATCTGAGTTTCCCATCTCCTAGAGATATGTAGGTCTTGTTCTTAGCTTTCGGTGGCCGCCAAGATCACCTAATTCCGACTTTCGAGTCAAAAGTTATGATAGATTTAATATCTGCTGTCCAGAATCCTGACGAGAATTAGCAGTCTCTGTTTAGGTTGATATATGGCCTAGTTAGAGGGTGATTCAGAGGTCTTGCCCATAACAAATTTTGAAGGTGATATCACTAGCTTTCAGGATTGATAAAGAACACCTCATTTGGATTTATAGATCAAAAGTTATGCACTTTTCTTTGTGACTGTCCAGATTGTAGATCAGTCTGTCCAGATTGTATGTCAGTTTCTATCTTTAGTTTTGACCCGTGTGCCACTTTTTGTTAAAGGCAAAATTTTAATGTCGTGCCAACTAGTTTATTGTAGGTAATTTCATAACCTTTTCAGATTGTTAAAGAACGCTCAATTCGGAGTTGTAGATTAAAAGTTATGGTTGTTTTAGTATTGCTGTCCTGTTTGTTCAGACAGAAGCTGTGCTGCTGTTTTGTTTTCTTTATTAGAGAAGTTTATTGGCCGAATTGGGAAATCTCATCAACTTGAATGTTATAGATATGTTCGTTAAGATGAGGTAGGATCTGGACTCATCTCATTTCGAGTCCCACGTCATTAACTACTGTCATTTTCGTGCTGCTGTCCCGACACGTTTTTGGGTTGCAGCCTGTTTTTCAGATTATGTTTTATGGCGATTCCTTGGGAGTTCAAGGGGGGTATTGTAGACTATTAATTCGGGTTGGATTCTATGTTGTTCTTATTTCGGTTATTTAATTGTTTAGCCCACGAGGCTACGGGTTTGGGAGCGCCATCGTTGCACGCTAACGCGCGCAACGCGAAGGCAAGTACTTTGTTGCTTTTGAGTGCTGTGATTGTGAATGTTTTCATGGATATAGTATGACATATTGTGTTACCCGAGATGCGGAATTGGTTATGTTCTTTCATTATGTGGAGTATATACTGAGAGATGGTATTATCACTGTTCATGTTCATATCATGCATCCTTTTATTCATGTTATGTCCACGGGAGTGGATTGTAAGTCCCACCATTCCAATGTGGGCAAATTTGGACATTGTCATGTCCCGTCCACGGAGTGGATTGAAAGACCCATCAATTCCAAATGGGCACGTAAGACCCATCAATTCCAAGATGGGCAGCTTTGGACACCTATATGAAACGTTCTTCATATAGGACTTGGATCCCCGCACTTTTGTTAAGGTGCGGGCTTAAATGAACACCGACGGTGTGTCACTCACTATACCGGTATATGCATGTGTGCAGTCCATCCTGATTACATTCATTCATTTCATGTTTTCATAAGTGTTCACTCGATGCAAGGTTCGCATTCTTAAATGGTGATGTCCTGTTTGTATATGTGTTCTTTTTCTTTCATCGCTTTGCCGAGTCATGGACTCACTCTTGCGTTGTTTGTTTATTTTAGGTAACCCCGATGTTGGCTCACATGGGAGGGAGTAGACACGCACTACTCGTTCACATCATCCTATTCATGTTCAAGATTAAATTTAGTTCTATCTTACATTCGTTAATGATGAACTGTAATAATTAAATTATAATTGGTGAAGGAAGGATACCTTCTCCACATGGATGTTGATTTATTATCGCGTGTGAACCTTCTTTATTGATGATCGTGATAAATAACTTAGAAGGTGAAGGAATGATACCTTCACCATGTCCTGCTTAATTTAATGTCAGTCTTTAGTTGAAATACTTAGTTCAAATTCTTCTGCATTATGGATGTATGTTAGATGTTTTAGGTGACATCTTGGCTTCCGATTAGCCAGGGTGTTACATTGCTGTCCAGAAATGTTGCTTGCCGCCCAGATTTTGCCTTCATGGCCTCAACCAAAATTTCCAGCTCCAGAAGCTTCAATCTTCACCGAAAAGACAGCCAACACTTCAATTTATAGCTCTCATAGTTTTCCCAAAACCAAGTTAATCGATAAGCAACTATCTTTTGAAGGGAGATGAGAGGGAAATCAACATTTCAAAACTTTAACAAGACAAGGTAAGGTGAACAAGCTAAGATAGGTAAGGAGAAAAATCTGAGAACTTACTTAGATTTTCACAAACCACTCGATAGTTTTGAAACTAAGTTTTTCAAAATACCCTAAAGGCGACTAAGCTTGGGGCTTCTACGGTCAGTATGGCTCTGATACCAAACTTTGTGAGACCTCGGTTTATTTAGCTTGTAATACTTAGTCTTCCATTGGCTCTAGCATCACAAACAAAATACACCGTGCCTCAATGGACATGTGCTTCCCAGAATTGCAGCACACATACATCTTTACAAAAGCATGCATCAGTCCCACACATCACATAATACCAAGTCTTGCAAAAGACATACAATATATATAGTTATTACAAAAGGAGCCGATCGGCCAAATGGCATCAAAGTAACAATAACAGCGGAAGCAAAAGTGTCATAAGATGGCTATGAACAAAAGACGACCAGTTAGCCATAACTCACAAGGCAACCGACCGGGCCGCCAAGCTAGTCGCACCTACTGCAGCACAACTCACAGAAGTAGGTCCCTTGGGGGTCCACTTCCTCCTCTGCACACAACAAGCAATGCAGGTGAGTACAAAAATGTACTCGCAAGACTTACGAGTTACAAGCCTATACATAGCTACATGAAAGCTGTAACAAAGGAGATGGTTATATGGTTAATTGGATGTATAAAGCAATTCTCATTTGCAATAATGTAATAGATTGAAGGCAATTTGTCAAATCTATTTTTAATCATTGATATAACAGCGAGGTAAACATAAATATCAAGTAACAACCTAGAGGTGACTAACCCAATAACCACCACAATATAGCACGAATCCCCGATTCGTACCACCCATCAAGTTTTAATTAAAAGGGTTGTAGTCTAACTCTTGCAAAACCTAACCAAGCGTGTCCATAACCTAGGACGAGGCTATTCGAATAGTTCAAAACCCTGCAGGGGTGTACCAATATACCCACACTTCAGACCGCCTTTTTGCCATTAGATTAAGCACACTTCCTTTGGTATGCCGGTACGGCTAAGTCCTACGAGACGCTTTCCAATGGAGTGAGCTAATCAAGAGCCGCACGTATGGAGGTTATCACTTAGTGGACCACTATGAGGACCCCAGTTTATTTGGCTTGTAATGCTTAACCAACCACCTGGCCCAAGCATCACAAATCAAATAAACCAAGCCTCGAGATATGTATACTTCCCAGAACTGCAGTATACACACCTCTTCACAAAATCATGCATCAATTCCATTCTAGACATAGGTCCAAAGCATCACGGTACCAAACAGTAGACAAACAAAGTAGAGTTATTACAACAGAGGGCCGACTGGCCAAATGACAACAAATAACAAGGTAAACAGCGGAAGCAAAAGTGCCATAAGATGGCGATAAACAAAAGCCAATTAGTGTGCCTCAGCCCACAAGGCAACCAACCGGACCGCCAAGCTAGTCGTCCCAAAAACCGCACATCTCACAAAAGTAAGGCCCTTGGGGCTCACCTGCCTCCTCTGCAACAAAAACATTAAGCAAAGCAAATGAGTACAAAAATGTACTCGCAAGGCTAACGTGTGGACTAGCAGACCTATGCATATACTACATGCAAGGTTATTTGAGTGGAGGCTGTATGGCTCATTTTAGCACAAAGCAATCTTTATTTGCAATAATGTAATACATTTAAAAACAAGTTAGCAATTCATTTTTATTGTTGAAATAACAGCAAGAGCAAAATAATAACAGTAAGTAGATGACAACATCCTGGAAGTGACTAACCCATTAGTCACCACGACCATAGCATGAATTACCCATTCATGCCACCCATGTCAAGTTTTAATTAAAAGGTTGTAGTCTAGTTCTCACGGGGCATATCCGAGCGTGTCCATAACCTAGGACGAGGCTATTCGAATAGATCAAACCCTGCAGGGGTGTACCAATATACCCACACTTGCATCGCCTTTTTGCCACAAAGCACACTTAGAAGGTATGCCAAAGACAACTAAGTCCTACGAGACATTTCCAATATTGTATATTAACTACGAGCCGCTCGTATAGATAGAAATTCATACGCTTACATGGTAAAGCTGAAAAGACAACTACCCACAAAGGGTAAAGCTTTTTGAACAACTACCATGCTCCCAACACCATCCCTCCTGCGACCCCCTGCGACTCGGAGCCAATACACGCCAAAGTACTAAGTCAAGAGAGGTCCCATACCCTCTAGTATGGTTAGCACACAAAATGCTCAGTACGGTGGCGCAAGTAACTCGGTCCTTGTTGACTCGGGCACCATTCCAGTCACATCCAAAAACACACCAACATACCATTGTGCCCAAGTCCAAATCATTTTTTTTTGTTTTCATTTTTAGTTTTCACAATTAAACATAACATAAATGCTGCAACACAAAGTTATAAAATTTTTGTGTGATCAAGGTTATCGACTAAATCGATAACCGCCCAATTCTACCGATAACTAAGCATGTCTAAGCAGTTTAATTCGTATCTACTAAGTGACAAGAGATCATCCAACGATCTCTAATCACAGCAAATAACCTAGGCTCAGGTAGTAGAGGAATATCATTTACCTACAGATTATGCAACTAAAAGGGTCCACTAACCATAGTTTAACAATGAAATAGCAATGCATACATACCAGTTGCAAACAAAATATTAGTTTTGAACATAAGGAATTAACATGATCAAACTGCTTGCCTGGTTGCTGCCGCTCAAAATGTTGCTGAGGCTCACTCTCGATAATACCGGAATCGTCGCAATCTATCAATCGAGCAAAAAGGACAAATAAGAACGGATAACACCGACAATAACCAAAATTCAATTTAATCCAAAGAACACGAATTTCATACAGTAGTTAGAGAATGATTTTATAAAATTTTAGAAATAGAGAACATTTTATTTGGAGTTAAGAAGAATTTTCTAGGAATTTTCCAAGTTAGAAATACATAAAAACATCATTAAATTAATTATCAAAATTTTATGAACAGAGACATACTTAAAATTATTCTAGTAAATAGTACATTAAAAATGAAAATTAACAAAATTGGTTTATTCGATTTGGATCAAAATTGAATTAGTTATGGATTTTCTAAGTTAATTGAATTAACAGTGCAAAAGTAATTCAATTCGGAAATTCTAAAAGCACGAAATCCTTTTTCTACCGGCACTCAGCTAACCCACGGTCACTGACCGGTGGGGTCGAGCGAAAACGCTGACCAGGTCAGCTCTGACCCAGCCGGCGCCAACGGCGACGTCGAAGGCGTACTATATGAATACGTCTTCGGCTTACTAAAAGCGTAACCCTAACTTAATCGTACAGAAAAATACATTTCCAATAAGAGAAAGCGTATTTTCAAACTTTACACAAATACTTAATCGGCAACATGGGCCCACATGTCATCGATTCAAAGGATTTTAAACGGCTAGATTTAAATTTCTAAACACGCTTAAACAAGGGGGGTCCATATGTCAATGATACAGCTAAAACGGAGATTAGTACTAATGAGGAGGGTTTTACCCTAACGGTGTCGGGGGCTTACCGGCGTTCCCGTGGACGGCGGCGTGACCGAGCAGCGGATCTAATGAACCAATGAGTCTCCGGGCGCGTGGGTGATACCTCCTGGTTCACCGTGACCTCGCGAACTCGATGACGGCGACACGGGCCCTCGAGGATGCCGGCGGCGAGCTGGCGGCGAACGGAGGCGGAGAAGAAGCTACGGCCCTTGCGGAGAAGATGCTACGGGCTTCGAGAAGACTCCGGAAGGTGCGCCTTAGCTCCGCCTTGATTCCAGGGACGTGTAGCCCAAGCTGACGACGATGGAGGAGGACGGAGGTGGTCGAAATTGAGGCGGCGGCGCTTCACCGAGCTCGGGGAAGAAAGCGTCGCACGCCCTCAGTGATGCATCAAAGAACAAGATAAAGCTACCATTAAACTCAGTGGAGCAATGCGATCCTAAGGGACCAAACGTCGGGGCTAGAAACTCACTAGAATGCTAGGAAGCTCGCGGGACCGAGATCACCGAAGGCGAAGACGACGAAACCGCCCCTAGCGATTCACTGGACGCCAAGGACCCGGGCTGGGCAAAATGGAAGCGGCGCTGATCGTGGATCACGATGGTGAGGTCGCGGGCTCGAGGGTGGCTCTGACACGGCGGTGCTGCCTTCGGTTTCTTCTCCGGCCGAAACCAAGAATTGGGCGGAGAGAGCGATAGGGCGAGGGAAACGATGAATGGGTGGGTGCGGTGAGGTGATGAAGACCTGGCGATGCACCACGGACGAACACGCGTTCACAATGTGGCAGCGACGAGCTGCGTGGCACGCATGCGCGAACGCTAGCGAGCTCCGGTAGGCAGCGGAGACGACGAGGACGAACCTGACAAGTGGGGCCCACCCGTCAGCGACAGTGAGAAAGAAGACGCGGTGAAATGGTTGAGTCGAAATCTGACTTGGGCTCGGGCGCGGCTGCTAGTTGGTTGACTCGAACAAGAAGATGCTGACCGATAGATCTTAAATGGACGGTCGAGATTCGATGGTGCATTAGGACAGTCCGATTAGTTCGGGGCGTGTGGTCCGCACGATTTGCATCGGACGGTAGATGGCGATCGGGCTCGGGCGGTGCAGCTAGGCGGTGCGGTCGAGCCGAGCGACGCGGTCGGACTCGAGTCGGAGTCTGAGTCCGAGCCCGATGAACAGTGAAAATGTTGACTAGGATTTAAAATCTATTTTCCCACTTTGACTAAGGCCTTAAAAATAGGAATAAAATTCCTAAAATTCTGAAATTAATCAGAGATGTTCTTGGTACACCCTAGTGTTTATAAAAATTATTAAATTTACTTTTGATACTATAATTTGTATAATATAAATTCAAACTTAACCTTGGTCATTAAATGTTGTTTGAATTTTCTAAGGACTATACTAGTTCCAAAAATTTTGGAAAAATTATATTTATTCATGATAAAAATTATAAGATTTGAATAAATTGTTTCCAGAGGATGATCACAAGTTTTTTCCTATGTTTTCTCTTTGGAGTTATGATTTGAGTTGTATGTTCCAATTGATTTCAAAATTTTCAAAAACAAATAATCAAGAAAAAACTCCAGGAAATCAAAACATGCTCAAAAGTTTTAAATTCTTCTCATTTTCACACATTTGAAATACAAACTTGAGCTTCGGATGTTACAACCACCTTCACGCCCCCCCCACTAAAGACCCATACGTAGAGTAGGAGGCAGCCATTGCGGGTGCTCCCCTCCCTACAAACTTGTCCATGTTGAATATAGTCAAATATACAACCCACCACGCGACTTATTAATTAACACCCCCAAAGTACTAAGTCAAGAGAGGTCTCATTTCCCTCTAGTATGGTTAGCATGCAAGAATGGTTGGATAGTGTGACACAAGATGTTCGGTCCTTGTTGACTCGGGCACCAACCAATCACACCCAAAAGCACACCATCTTACCATTGTGCCCAAGTCTAAATCATTTTGTTTTCATTTTTAGTTTTCACAACTAAACATAGCACAACGGCCAAACCATAAAGTCATAATAAGTTTGTGTGATCAAGGTTATCGACTAAGTCGACAACCGCCCATTTCTACCGGTAGCTAAGCATGGTTAAGCAACATTACTCGCAAACTACTAAGTGACAAGGGCTCATCCAGCGAACTCTAAATCACAGCAAATAATCCTAGGCTCAGTAGTAGAGGATAAACATTTGCCTACAGATTATGCATCTAATGGGTCAACTAATCGACAATAGTTTAAAATAAGATAGTAATGCGTACGTAGAATTTGCAAACAATATATTAGACTTTGAAAATAATAGGAACAATATGATCAAATGATGCTACATCTGATTGCCTTGCTGGAGGTGCTCTTGCTACAGAGGATCAGATTCAAGATCAACGATTTCTTCGGAACCTAGCGCAAAAATGCGATAAAACCAATAAGAACGAAGAACACCGAAAGAAACTCAAAAGCCAAAGTCATCCAAATCGCATGAAATTTATACAGCAGTGAGGGCATGATTTTAAATGAATTTAGCAACAAGAATCAAGTCATTTGGTCTAAACATAAAAAAGTTATAGCCTAAACAATTTTTCTCATCCTGAAAATTCCAAATTTAATTAATTTTGGTTACTGTTCATGGCACAAATTTTTCAGAAAGATCTAGAACCTCAAATTTTTATGGTAGGTAGAACATGGCATTCTAAGAACAACAAAACTGAGTTTACTCAATTTGGAGTTAAAATGAATTACTTATGATTTTTCTAAGTTGTGAAACTAGAATATATTATTTTTCAGAGGCAAAGACATGAATAAAACCTATTCCATGCTAAAGTATACTAACATAGGAATTTTACAAGCTTGAGTTTGCCCAGTTTGGAGTTATACAGAAAAAGTTGTGCATTTTACCAGTTTTAACTGAATTTTTGGAATATCAAATAATGGCTAAACCAAGTTAATATTGTTTACAAGATGTTTTGGCACAGAACAATGTCTAAATGTATTTTTAGATTAAACTTTGGTTAAACAGGAATTTAACATAGTTGGAATCATCTAAAAAGGAAGTAAAATGAATTAGCTATGAGTTTTTAAAGTTTAATACCATTTTCAGTTGACAAATAAGGGCGTTCCAGAATTAAACAAATCCAACTCAAAAGAAAAGACGTGGAACAACTTGGGCCGCAGGTCACAAATTAGACGGCCCAAGCGCACGGCCGAACGAACGAGCACAGCGCCGCACGCGACTCACCGTTGGATTAGATCCAACGATCCGTATGGGTGGGGACATTCGGACTTCCCAAATGCCTCCCCAGATCTTGGCCACAGATCTTAAAATGAACAGCAGTAGAGGACATGACTCGCTAGAACACCTAAAGTGTTGAGGAGGTCTAGGATGTTAGATTAAGATCTGACGGTCCAGAGCTGACGGGGAGGTCATAAGGCTAAGGATTTAACGGAGGAGGCCCGGGACGGCCAAGATCTAGATTGGGGAGGTCCTGACAGCTAAGATCTCACAGGGGGAGATCTCAACGGTCAAGAACTACACGAGGAGGTCTGCAATGACAAGGTCTTAACAGAGGGAGGTCTTAACAGCTTAGATCTCCACTAGGAGATCCTGAACGGTCAAGATCTACCCGGTGATGGTCCTAAGGGTTAAGACTCGCGGAGGGGGAGGTCCTGACCCCAAGGGAGGTCCCAAGGGTGGTTTTTGCAAAAACGACCACGGGGTGGTCTTTTCGCACGGGGATGATCCTAACGGCCAAGATTCAACCAGGGAGGTCCTAACACTAAGGTTTTTGTAGACAAAGATCCTGATAAGGACATGACCCCTATGGATACAACCATATTTGCTATGCTTACTATTCCAAGTATAAGAGCTCGTACGCTTTACATAAATTATCAGCACCATGTCACTTTTGGTCTAAGACAAGCAAGCAGTTCGAGCTGGACCTGTTTTGGAATCCAGTTCGGCCTCCGAAATCAGCATGACAACACCAACTTAAAACAGGCATAACTTTCACATACAGAGTCCGTTTGAGGTCCACAAGTACTTGATTGAAAGCTTATTTTGTCCTCTTTCCAACGGATCTGGCCTCACCTCCAAATTCCTTCTGGAATGATCGTAATTATCAAAAGAAGACGTCATATCACTTGTTTAGGCCAATCTAGGCTTTGTAATCATACTGAACTTGGCCCATTTGCCGGTGGCCCACCTGGGGGTGTGGTTACTGTTCATGTGAACAGTAACAACGAGTTTTAGTCCCAACCCACTATTTCTTTTGGATTTGTGGCTCTTCCTCCCCTATATAAGGAGGCCACACCCCCTCTAATTTTCTTGGATTTTGGCAAGTTAAAAGTTAGCATTGTTGCAACTTCGTGTATTGACTTGTGTCGACTAGACCAATCATAATACTGCTTCAAAATCCCAAATCAATTCAATATTTTAATTCCTATTTGTAATTTCAGATTGCTTTATCTTTTTCTTGCGTGCTTCTTCGGTGTATGCAGGAATCGACCTTCGTGGTCAGGTCATCCGGGTATTCATGCACGGTTGATAACGACTTGTCAATTAGTTCAGCGATTGCGTGGTTTCAGGCCTTGCGTGTTCGTAGCCAAGATCGTGAGAGTTGAGCGACGCCTACCGAACTTATCGTTCTCATCGAAAGATCGGGCCAACAATCGGACCTTCGGGTTCATCAGGTGGTTTCAGAGCTACAGTTCTTCGGTGAGAAATCAGTACCCTTAGTAGTAGATTTATTTTTCATACCTAGAGTCCAGAAAATTTCCCTAAAAAAATTCGCATCTATCATCCATACCGAACCAATCTGAGCCATTGCAATTTTCTTTTCGGTATTTTGCTTGTTGAATCATTGGTTGCATCGTCGTGTCTAGTTGCTGATTTCTAGTTCTAGTTATTGTCTAGTTCGTCTTTGTCTAGTTGCATCTCGTGTTTCCTTTGCGTCACTTGATCATTCTTTTAGGCTTATTAGTTTCTCCATCTAAAATAGAAAATTTGTGGGTTAGAACTCCTCTAATCCGCACCAAAAATAGAAAAAAAATCGTACTGCTGTTCATCTAAACAAAGAGGGTTGCTGTGATCTTTTGGGAGAATTGATGTTATTTGTGACTTACGGCAAACCTTAGGACCGACCAAATAGTAGAAGGAGAAAGAGGCAACCGTGAAAACAAAAGCCGCGGTAGAGAGAAAAAAAAGAAGAAAAAGAAAACGAAAATAAAAGTGCATGAAAATTGGTGGAGACCTTCTACATATAACCAAAAGCTTCCACAAAAAATTTCAGCAAGTTTGGCCCACGGGTTTGAAAGATATAGCAGTTTCAAATTTTGAACCTGAGACGGTTTCGAGTCCGAGTAGGATTCCGTTTCCGAGAAACTTTCAGTAAAACGAGCATAACTTTTGCATACGGTGTCCGTTTTTGACGTTCTTGTGCTCGTTTCGAAGCTAATGACGAGGCGCATCTTTTCTACCTAAGCTACTTGTTGCCCTCCAGGTGCCCCAAAATCGGTCATCTTCAGCCCCGAATTCGCGTCGCAGGATTTTGGTTTCTGGTTTTGCATCTCCTTCAATCTTCCTTTCGGAATTTGGAGTTAGCCTCAACTGCAAAGTTGTAGATCTCGTCAAAACCTTTCAAACAAGCATATATAAGCCATATAAAACTTTGCTTTTTCATCATTTGAGACTAGCTATTGTTTCTGCTCAATCTAGAGGGCTGTTTGCATTGCGCCGATATTGCTGTCTTTTGTGCTCCACGTCGTGCGAACAATGTTGTGCCCTTTACAAAAGTTTGAGTACTTGGCTGGCGTCTCTCCTAGCACTTGTTGTGAGGTTTTCCCATCAAGTCACATTGATCGTTGCGTGTGTGTACATACATTTCTCTGCATAGGGCTTTGATTAGCTAGCTTTGATTAGGCTAGGATCAGCAACATTGGCTAGTACTTTGAACAATCTTTCAACTTGCATTAACTGATTTGATTATTGCTGATCCTTGCTACCATATTGAAGCCTTCCAAGGTCCACTCCTACTAACTCAGCAGGTGTCGTTCCTCGCAATCGTTGGGTTAATCGCAAGTGAGAGTATCACGAACCAGCCACCGGTTGTACCATTTCCTTGCTGCATTGGTAAGAACTTGTAAGAACTTGGTATAAGTTTGAGTGTGTGTGACTTGATAAACCCCACCTCGTGGTTGATAGGAACATATACTTGTGATTTGTTTCCTTATTTTCTACTAACAATGACAGGTTTGTTCAAGTTGGTAGATTACGATGTCATCATGGGCAGATTTGAACTCAAAGGGAAACAACTACCTGCATACATATTGCCACTCACCGCTGAGAGTACGTCGTTATACTACTTTATATGGGTTAATATGTTGGAGTGCTATTTTGAAAGACAGGACCTTGATCCTTATGAGAAGATGACCATAGCAAGGACAACACTGATCGGTGATGTTCAACATTGGTGATCGAATCTGGAGTACCACTTCATGTACACATGGGGGCAGATGAAGAAGAAATTACAACGTCGTTTTGTACCTCCACCACCCACAGTCACAAGCGAGGTGCAACCTAAGGTAACTAAAAATGCTGACATTGTTTTGGCTCCTACTCCATCTCTAGATACCGTCGAGACGCTTGAAGAAATGAACGATGATCTAGCGCATCTTATAGAGGAGAAGCTTGAGGTACCTCTGATGTCGATGAGGACGATAATGACAAAGGTACTGAATTAGTGCTACAGCAAGACATAGAGCAACCTTGTGAGTATATACCTGTTGTAGTGGTGCAATCTTTTGATATTCCTTGTGTTGACTTGAATGAACCATGTGCTGATCTGAATTCTCATAATTTTGCACATGTTGAATTAATTACACATAAGGAAGTATTGGAGAGAATATCCCCTGCTAAAGCTTTGTGTTATATCATGCTTAATGATCCCATTAGTCTGGAATGTGCTATGGAGAAAGTTTCTAAAATTTCATACCTAAATTCTCCTTCTAGCACCTACACCTATTGTTTTAAGTTAATTGGAGATTATGGTGTAGACAATCAATTTTTGGTATATCGCATATGCATAACTTGTGATCACATGGATGAATTGAAGCTTACTGTTTTAGACAACAATTCTTGTGTGCTGAATCTTGTTCAATATGAGAGTAAAATAAAATTTAGTACTGATCCCATGCCTATGTGTTCACCTTTTATTGCACCATCTAGTATGGACAATCTGAATGAAGATGTTGAATTATGGAAGAACTTGCAAATCTTTTCACCATTGCTAGATGAATTTGCTATTGCTCGATTGAAATATGATTATATGGATGAATTTTGTTTGATTCCAAAAATTGTAGATTTGCCCATATGTGCTACCACTACAAGTTTACAACTTGAGAGATTTGAATTGCATAAACGCTTCACTTACATTTGCAAAACTAGTTGCAATAATTATTGTGTGAGAACTTTTGTTTTGATCATTCACATATATGATTACTCTTGGGTTAATAATACAACAATCTTTTATGATCGCTGCTGTCGTCTAACATTAATTGTGCAACAAAGAAGAACCATTAAAACAGATGACATATACATATACCATGCATACACTTTGGCTTCTTTGTTACCCTATTTCAGCTTATCAAAAGCCGATGACGGCTTTGTTTTCAAGAAAGGGAGGATGATGAGGACATGACCCCTATGGATACAACTATATTTGCTATGCTTACTATTCCAAGTATAAGAGCTCGTACGCTTCACATAAATTATCAGCACCATGTCACTTTTGGTCCAAGACAAGCAAACAGTTCGAGCTGGACCTGTTTTGGAATCCAGTTCGGCCTCCGGAATCAGCCTGACAACACCAACTTAAAACAGTCATAACTTTCACATACAGAGTCCGTTTGAGGTCCACAAGTACTTGATTGAAAGCTTATTTCGTCCTCTTTCCAACGGATCTAGACTCACCTCCAAATTCCTTCTGGAATGATCGCAATCATCAAAAGAAGACGTCATATCACTTGTTTGGGCCAATCTGGGCTTTGTAATCATACTGAACTTGGCCCATTTGCCGGCGGACCACCTGGGGGTGTGGTTACTGTTCACTTGAACAGTAACAACGAGTTTTAGTCCCACCCCGCTATTTCTTGTGGATTTGTGGCTCTTCCTCCCCTATATAAGGAGGCCACATCCCCTCTAATTTTCTTGAATTTTATTTAGTTAAAAGTTAGCATTGTTGCAACTTCGTGTATTGGCTTGTGTCGACTAGACCAACCATAATACCGCTTCAAAATCCCAACTCAATTCAATATTTCAATTCCTATTTGCAATTTTAGATTGCTTTATCTTTTTCTTGCGTGCTTCTTCGGTGTATGTAGGAATCGACCTTCGTGGTCAGGTCATCCGGGTATTCGTGCACGGTTGATAACGACTTGTCAATCAGTTCAGCGATTGCGTGGTTTCGGGCCTTGCGTGTTCGTAGCCAGGATCGTGAGAGTTGAGCGACGCCTACCGAACTTATCGTTCTCATCGAAAGATCGGGCTAACAATCGGACCTTCGGGTTCATTAGATCCTACGGTGAAGATCTAACCTGAGGAGGTCATTAATGGCTGAGATGAACCCAAGGAGGTCTGGGGACTTGTCGAAATTTCGACAACAAGATGCAGCATCGCACTCGCCCACCGGCTCGTCGCCGGCGACTCCGGCCATGACAGCGCGAACCCAAGGTACCAAAATGTGTGCAATACTATTGCGAACAAAATGAGGGCACTCTCGACGGCAGAGCTGGCCTAGAACGCCGGCGAGCTGGAGAGGGGCGGAGGAGCGGTTTCGGCAAAAACCGAAAATAGCTAAAAGCTTCGCTACGACCTAATCTAACGGGTGCTCGAGCTCTAGGGGGCTATTGCGAACTTACCAGGGCACAGAGGAGGTCCGAGGGAAGTCGGAGGAGTTCTGGCGGCAGAGACCGACGCCGGCACTGAGGAAGATGACGAGGACAAGAGCTCCTAGGCAATAATAGAGGCAGAGGATAGTCAGGATAGCTTCGCGACACTTCAGAGGAGGTCCAAGAGCAGTCACCAAGGGCACTCACCGGAGTTGGGGAAGACGAAGAAAACCGCCTACGGCCGAAATCCGCGCAAATCCGATTCAAGCTGCTCTTGTGGAAGCAACCCAAAATGGAGTTAGGAGATAGCTTTGCGACCAGCAGAGGTCCAAGAGGAAACAAAATACTGGGCAAGAGGAGCACTGGAGCACCAAGGCCACCACCGAGCTTCACGGCTAACAAATGGCGGCTTTGGGGGTTTTGAGGTTTTGAGCACACAGAATAGAGGGGTGTCGTAAAGGTGCTCAAGGAGGAGCTCGAAGGCTTCTTATAGCTTGGAAAACTAGGGTTCAGCAAGGACAAAGCCAAAGGGTGAGCTCAATAGTGAGCTCGGCTCACCACACTGTCATGGACCAAGGAAATGGAGGCAAGTGAGGAGCACGACTTCGGGTCGAAAGCACTAGCGCGCTTTAAATGCCCAGCAGAGAGACGTTGACGAGGACGAGCTCAAAGTGACAAGGCACAACTGCTCACTGCCATGGCCCGCACGCGCGTACGGGTGCGCGAGGAAGAAGAAGAACAGATGAAGGGGTCGGGGTGGTCGTGAGCCCTTAGATTAGAATCGGACGGCTCAGAGCTCACAAGATCTTTTGAGGTTTAAAACAGCAGAGGAGGTCATGAGCGTTGGATGAAGATCTAACGGCTTAGATTCAAGGCGGCTCTCGGGAGGTCCGAAAGTTTTCACAAATGTGGGCCACCCGATGGAGATCCAAGGGTTGATATCACCCGCGCCACTTAGACCGCGCCCGAGTGCATTAGGCGGCTTGGTTCGATCGAGTCCATGACTTGGGCTCGGGTCTGACTCGAGCCCGAGTCTGACTCAGCCCTAGATTTAGAATTTAGGGTTTTAAATTGAGCTGGACTTTGGGGATTTGTTTAAGGTAGCAAAACAACTCCAAAAATTTTCAAAATTTTTATAGGAGCTTGCTAACTTAGGTATTGACTAAAATTCATGCAGTGAATTTTCCTCTAAATTTTTTGCAAGGTGCTGAGTTAGGGTTTGACTAAAATTCAAACAGGTTTGACTGCCCTCTAAAAATATTCAAACAATTTCTAAAAATTATGAAATTTTTCAGAGGGGTCACACACTAACCCTAGAACTTAGGAAAAATATTTCCAAGGAATGATCACACCGTTTGCAAGAAAGTTTTTGAAGGACAAGGTTTTGGTCAAAATGACTTGTGACTTTGTATTTCCATAATTCCTTTACAAGAATGTTTCAGAACAAACAGGAAATACAAGGTGTAAGAAAAGTTTTTAATTTCTACGCATTTTCTTACATTTGAAACACAAGCCTAAAACTTGGGATGTTACAGTATATCATAAGGAAACTATAGATAAGCTTTCCACTTTTGCATATGGATTGTACTACACGTTTGTTAAACATGATGATGTATATGTTGCGATGAATTTCTTTTTTAAAGACCCAGAACGGTTTCGAATGTGACATGAACGTTTGGGTCATCCTGAAGGCAATATGATGCACCGGATTTTACAGCATTCTGCTGGCTCTAATTTGCAGTCCAAAGAAATCCCTAAGCTGACATAGTGTGTGTGTGAAGTTTGCACTCAAGGCAAGTTGATTACGAGGCCCTCGTATCATAAGATTAAGGATGAATTGCCTAATTTCCTTGAGGGGACTTAAGGAGACATATCCGGACTGATTGAGCCCATGTTAGGGCCTTTCAGGTATTTTATGGTACTAATAGATGCATTCACGAGGTGGATGTATGTATGTCTATTATCAACTAGGAATCATGCATTTGCCAAGCCAATTTCACAGATTATTGCTCTAAGGGCCAAATTTTCGAATCATAGGATCCAATCCATATGAATGAATAATACTTAGGGCCAAATTTACTTCCCAAGCATTTAATGATAATTGTATAGCCTTAGGCATAACAGTGGAACATTTGGTACCCTATATTCATACTCAGAATGGACTTGTTGAATCATTAATCAAGAGGATAAAGTTGATTGCTAGACCCGTGTTAATGAGATCGAATCTGCCAACTTTGTGTTGGGGACGTGTTGTATTACATCCATCAGCATTAATACAACTTCAGCCATCTACATATCATAAGTTGTCACCTTTCCAATTAGTGCGTGGGAAAGAACTAAACATTTGCCATCTTCCTAATTTCAGCTATGCCATATACATATCGATCTCACTACCGTAGTGTACGTCAATGGGCCCCATCATAAATTGGAAATTTACATTTGATTTGTGTCTCCGTCTATAATAAATATTTGGAGCCCATGACAGAGGATCTTTTAAAAGCAAGATACGTTGATTGTGTATTTAATGAATAACTATTCCCAACATTAGGGGGAGGAAAAGACCTTATATTGGAATTCATGGAACTATCATGGCATAATAGTTGTCTTCATAATGTGTATCGACTTACTAATGAATCTGAACAAGAGGTTTAGAGGATAATAGATTTGCAAAATCTTAAAAATAAACAACCAGATTTATTCATGGATCATAAGGGAGTTACCAAGTCGCATATAGAACCATCTCGGGATTTGGGTTCTACATCTAACTCCACCGCCTTGTGCAAGAAGAGGGGGATACCTCATGGTTCTAAATATCTCATACCATGGAGACGTCCGCAAAAGAGACAAACTGAATAGGGGGAGGAACTCCATGAATCGAATGTGAATGAAATTCATCCAAGGGATGAAAATCGTCCGAGGGACGATGTGCCTAGTGCACACAAGAGTGCACCTACTGACACTAGGACAATGAAACGATCAGACTCTAGCATATTGAGAAATAGTAGAGAGTTGATTGATGTAAATAAAGTGCCAATCCAATTAGGTGAAGAGTTTGCCACAAATTATGTGGAACAGGAGAAATCTTTTATAAGCAAGGATGTGCTAATATCAGCTACTTTGCTACTCAGATTGCTTTCTATATTTAAAATTTGGATCCGAAACCGAAGACGATTTCTAAATGTAAGAATCGTCATGATTGGGATAATTGGAAGGAAACAATCGCAAACGAGCTAAAGTCACTAAATAAGAGGAAAGTCTTTGAACCTATGGTCAAGACACCTCAAGACATCATTTTAGTTGGACACAAGTGGGTGGTAGTGAGAAAACGTAATGAATGTAATGAAGTAGTGAGATATAAAGTGAGATTAGTAGCACAAAGGTTCACGCAAAGATTTGACATTGATTTTGATGAAACTGATCCTCCTGTAATGGATGGCACAACATTCCATTACTTGAAATCTATGGTAGCAAATATGAATTTGAATATCCAACTTACGGATGTTGTGACTGTATATATTATATGGGTCACTTGATTCTGAAATATATATGAAGATTCCAGAAGGACTAGAAGTCCCTAGTATGAACGAGAATGAAAATTCAAATTTTTTTTCAAATAATCTATTTTTTATTTAGAATTATAGAAATAATAATGCTTATTTTTTTTACATAAATAATCATAAGGCGTTGTACCGTTAGGCGACTTATACCTAATCACCCAATTGTTGGGCGACTGTTCATAATTGCCCAACGACAGAGCACCAAGCGTTAGAGTCGCCCAGTAGTTCAGCGACTTAACTAAGTCGCCCATTGGTTGAACGACTTAGTCAAGTCGCCCAACAACTAGGTGATTTCATGTGGCAGTTGTACTGTTTGATAAATCCGATTGGAATAATTGTGTGAGAATAAATATTACATTTTGTAAGTATTACATTTAGCAAATCCTGTGGTAGGATGTTTTTTTTTTTTGAAATAAAAGGGTGGTGACAAGGTTGGTTGGCGCGTTTGTGAATTTCGTAGAATCTTAAGGGTACGAAATTTGTTAGACTCGCAATAACATTTTGTGATCGGCATATGTTGTTGTAGTGCGATAAATTTCTGAAGAATTTTGTGAGGACGATAGAGCTAGCAATGATTTGTAAGTACAAGGGTAAGTGATGTTGTGATGACCTAGGAAATTCATACACGGTGGAGAACTTTGGAGAAATAATGCAATGATAACAACACTTAACTTAATCCAACAAGGGGTTACATAGCAAGTAGGCTAAAAAAACAAGGACGATACAAACATGCCTTTAGGGAATTGGAAATACATCACACATATGGGCGAAGAGGGTCAGACTTCTGCGAAGACCGGGGCCATTTGCCCTTCCTTGCGAGCTCGGCGTTGTGCTCCTCGGTGGCCGCCTTGGCATCGGCCGCTATTTCCCTCTTTCTCTCGTGCTCCCTCTCGTGAGCCTCGTGCTCCCTGCGCCTGCAGGCCTCGAGATATCCCCGCGTCTCCCGCTGGATACGCTGGTTGTGCTCTTCGGTGCGGCGCTCCTCCTCCTAGATCTCGTGTGCTCTTTTGGCATCCCACTTGTTGTAGTCGAGAGTCATGTGGGTGGATCTTCTAGTCGATCCACTTGCGGTAGCCACATAGCGGATCTAGGGACTGTGGGTAGACGGGAGATGTTGTTAGTGCCTACTTTGAAAGAAAAAAAGGTACGGGAACATACGACTGAAGTAAAGATATAGGGAAGTATGTATCCGTCTACGGCACCAAAGGGACCCTACGGTCGGTCAGTCCGCCGCGTCCCCATGGTACATGTCCTTGTCGTACAAACTTGAGTCTACCAGCATGGGTTGTCCAAGAGAGAAGCGTTCAAATGACAACAGTTGTAGCAGGAGGGGGCAGCCTGTGAGGATAGTTGCTGGCCTCGTCCTACAGCACGCATCGCCCATGCCATGGTACATCATGGCAAGTATGGCTGATCCCCAGCTGATCTCCAGCTCCTCGCCGTCAGCAATGACCCTCGCGTACCCCACGAGGCAGGCGTCAATGGAGGCGCCGTGGCTGCTGGTAAACAGTACCCAGTCGAAGAGCCACAGCAGGTACGCCTCGAGGTGCCGCGACACCTGGTTGGCGGTGGGTTGTGAGACCATCCGCTCGATCTACGCATAAAAAAAATAATTAGTAAGCTCGTCATATGGCTAGGATAGTGCATTGCTAAACATGGAAAATAGGTAACACACGTACCTAGAACTACGAAAGCCACCGCAAGGGTGGGCCATGCCGCTGTCGCTCTGAGAAGTGAAAGTGCAGTGGCGTGGCCTCCGACGCAAGAACCCCCTGAAACCTGCCCAGCAGGGTGCCACGCCAGTTGATAGAAGCGTCCGGCGGGAATGCAGGGGCTCCCGCAATAGGCAGCCTGTGAGCATCGCGACATCCTGCAGAGTAGGGGCCATATCCCCGAATGGAAGGTGTGCATCTCGAGCCGCCACCAGTCCACCAGGGCTGTCAAGAGCGATCGGTCGAACGGGAAGCGTCGTGACTACTACGGACCGGCCTGGTGTAATACCCTGATTTTCAACTAGAGAGAATATTAGGCCCTGTTTGGTACGGCTCCTACTCCTAGCTTCTCGTTTGGATCTCGTGGAGCTGTACCAAACACCCAGATTCTCAAAACAACTAGATCCTACCTCTCACGAGGAGCTGTCTCGAAAATGAACTAGCAACGAGGAGCAACCTTCCCGTGGATTCTCGTGGAGAGCTAACCTTCAAAAGAAAAAAAATATCCCTTGAAGTTAAATGAAATTACCCGCAAATGCCACTGAGTTGTAACATCCCAAGTTTCAGACTTGTGTTTCAAATGTAAGAAAATGAGTAGAAATTAAAACTTTTCCTTACATCATGTATTTCCTGTGTGTACTAAACAATTCTTGTACAAGAGTTATGGAAATACAAAGTCACAAGTCTTTTGATCCAAATCTTGATCCTTTAAAAACAATCTTGCCTAATCTTTTGATCATTTCCTGGAAATATTTTTCCTAAGTTCTTGGGATGGTATGTGGCTCCTCTAAAAAATTTCACAATTTTTAGAAATTTTTTGAATATTTTTAGAGGGCAGTCAAACCTGTTTGACCATCAGTCAAACCATGAACCAGTACCTTGCAGAATTTTTGGAGAAAAATGCACTGCATAAAAACCTCCAAAATTTTTACACAAGGTCAATATCTAAGTCTGCAAGCTCCTGTAAAAATTTCAGAATTTTTGGAGTTATTTTGCTACCTCTTATAAATCCTCAAAAGTCTCTGTCTATTTAAAACCTAAAACCTGGTTCACTGTTTCTTGGGTTCGAGTCGGGCTCGAGCTTGAGCCACTTGACTCGGTCGAACCCACTAACTGCACCGAGCCTCGTTTTAAAGCGCGCATCCAATCTCAGCCGTTGGATCTTAATCGCTCGGCCCACGTTCGCGTGAGCATTCGGACCGTGCGGATGCACTATTCAATTTGGACCGTTGGATCTCAATCCAACCGTCCAGATTTCTGAGAGCATTCGGACTGTCCGGCAGACCCATTTAATCGCAACCGTCCATTTTCAATCCAACGGTCACCGTTTTCTTTTTTGTTCTTCTTCCTCCTCTGCCTCTCGCGGCGGCGCGGGTGAGCAATGGCGAGAAAGAGAGAGGCGCCGCATTGTCTTTTAGAGCTTGCTCTCGTCAACGTCTCTCTGTGGGGCATTAAATGCGCCCCAGGCTTTTGGCTCCTCCATCCCGAGTCTCACTTGCCCCCATCATTTCTTGGTCCATGACCGTGCCATGAACCGAGCCCACAATGGACTCATGTTCTGGCTCGAAACCCTAATCCTTCCTCTATAAATGGCCCCCTTAGCTCCTCCTGGTATTCCTTTACACCACCCCTAGCTCTTCTCTGTGTTTGAGCTCAAAACCACTTCAAATCCTCAAAGCACCATTGTTGACCCGAGAAGCTCCATTGGTGATCTTGGTGTCCAGTGGTTCATCTTCAATCTTTCTTGTACCCTTTCGAGCTCCCCAACTTCCTTTGCATTTCCCCTAACTTAATTTTGGGTTGCATTCACACGAATCACTCAATTTTAAGTTTGGAGATTTTCGGCTGATTTCACCCCCTTTCTTCTCCAACTCCGGTAAGTGGTTCATTTTGCAATTACTTGCTGTTAGAGTTTCTCTGAGCTATAATGAAGTTATGGTAATGAGTTGGCCCTACTCATTTTGCTCAGAACCCCATTTTCTACTTCGTCTTCCTCGGCTCCGGTGAACTTCATCGTGTTCAAGTCTTCCCTGGCCATCTTTGAAGCTCCTCTCGGTTAAGGTAGCTTCTATTTAGCCCCTAGAAGTGTTGGCACTCGCTTTCCTGGACCGCAGCGGAGCATTTTGTTGTTTTCATGTTTTGCCGAAATGGACTCCTTATGTGTTTTCCGGCTCGCCGGCGTTCTACACCTCCACCGCCTGCGAGGTCATCACCATTGGGTCCGCAACACTATTGCGAACCCATTTTGGTATTTTGTGGCGCCACACACTGCAGTCGCCGGCGACAAGCTGTGGCATCCACTCGGTTTTATCGGCAGGGAGCTCCCGTTGTAGTCAAATATTTAGGGCACAGTAAATGCTTAATCATTGCCAATCATTAGAAGTATTAATGGTGTCTTAAGCCGTGTCCCCTGTGCACTGCCAGTTGGGCCTGTAAGCTTAAAACCGAAAACCAGAAGTCGTTAGGGCTGATTTTGGGTTTATTTATTGCTAATCATTGTTAGCAATAAATGTGTCCGGCGCCACTGTGCCACGCCGGTGGGCCTCGATCCCTAAGTCCACCTCTGTAAATCGTTAGGACACATTAATTACTAATCATCACTAATCATTGGTCATTAGTAGTTAATTTGCTGTCCTAAAATATTCTTGTGTCTCGCTGCCATGTGGGGCCAGAGCCCTGTGCACGTGTGTTAGAGCTCGTGTTTGTGACTCACAGTCACTGACGTGCGGCCCCACATGTCAGCACATAGATTCGAACTTCAATCTAAGTCCGCCGTCGATCTCGTGATCAACGGCCTAGATCTGGAAAACATTCGGACCATCCGGTTCCCCTCTTCATTCTGGACCGTCCATCCCACGATCTGCGGCTGAGATCGTGTGTGCAATCGGACTCTCCGATTAGAGGTGTGCTCAGAGCCATTCATCTTTAGATCTGCGGTCGTGGTTGGCCGAGGCAACCGCACCGTCCGGATGCATCCTTCCTCGTGAGCCGTTGGATCTTGATCCAACGGTGGGCTCCTTTTAGAGATCGCGCGCGTGCGGTGTTCCCGGCGCGTGTGGGTCGTAGGATGTTAGATCGAGGGCTCTCGAGTGTCCACGTCATTTATTTCCGGTTGAGTTGGATTTCATTTCTGTAAGTATTTATTTATCAACTGAAAATTGTATCAAAACTTTAGAAATTCATAACTATTTCGTTTTAAATCCTATTTAGATGTTTCCAACTGTAATAAATTTCTGTGCCTCTGTAGTTTTATATAAAAATGCATTTGGGCATGTTTCTGTCACAGAAAATTGTGTAACTCAAATAATTTGATTTCTGCCAATTTTGAATATCTCAAAAATAGAATTTAACTTGTAAAATGCATATCTTTTTCTGTATAACTCCAAATTGTGCAAAATCAATTTTGTTAGATTCCTCTGTTAGTGTGCTTTAAATATGAAATAGGTTTTGAACATGTTTATGTTTGTGGAAAATGTAATGTGCTAGGTTTATGACTTAGAAAAATCATAAGTAAATCATTATAACTCTGAATTTAATAAACTCAACTTTACTGTGATTAGGATGTCATAAACTACCTACCATAAAAATTGTGAGTTCTAGATCATTATAGAAATTTTCGCCATGAATAGTACTAATAATTAATTTAGTTGATTTAATAGGCTGAGAAAGAGTATTTTGGCTGTAACTTTTGCATCCTAGATCCAAATTGCATGATTCTTGTTCCTAAAATTGTATAAAATCATCCTCTAGCTGCTGTGTAAATTTCTTGGGATTTGGATGCCTTTTGCTGTTGAGTTTTGTTGATGTTCTTCGTTTTTATTGGTTTTATCGCATTTTCGCGTTAGGTTCCGAAGATTATATTGAACCTGAGGATCCTCCTCTGCAGCAAGAACAATTGCAGTAAGGCAAGAGGTTTGATGATGTTAATCCCTGTATTTTTAAGTATTTATGTTGTTTACAAATTCTATGTATGCATTGCTAGTTTGTGTTAAACTATTGTCGATAGTTAACCTAGTAGATGCATTTCCTTAGGCAAATGATTATCCTTTACTACCATTGAGCCTAGGTTATTGCTGTGATTTAGAGTTCGTGGATGAGCTCTTGTCACTTAGTAGTTTTGCGGATTAATTGCTTAGTCATGCTTAGTTTTCGGTAGAAATGGGCAGTTATCGACTTGTCGATAACCTTGATCATATAAAACTTATTATCACTTATGATTTCAGCCTTGTGCCATGTTTACTTATGAAAACTAAAACCTAAAAACAAAATGATTTAGACTTGGGCACAATAGTAAGATGGTGTGATTTTGGGTGTGACTGGAATGGTGCCCGGGTCATCAAGGACCGAACATCTTGTTACACTAAACCAGGCATTTTAGCGTGCTAACCACACTAGAGGGTATGGGACCTCTCTTGACTTAGTACTTTGGCGTGTATTGACTTCGGGTCGCAGGGAGTCGCAGGAGGGATGGTGTTGGGAGCATTGTAGTGTCCGAAAGGCTTCCCCCATGATGGCTGGTTATCTTTCGGCTTGCAATGTAAGTGTATGGGTTTCTATCCATATGAGCGGCTCGTAGTTAATGCACAAGATTGGAAACGTCTCGTAGGACTTAGCTGTGCCGGCATACCTTCGGAAGTGTGCTTTGTTGCTTAAAGGCGGTCTGAAGTGTGGGTACATTGGTACACCCCTACAGGGTTAAAACTATTCGAATAGCCTCGTCCTAGGTTATGGACACGCTTGGCAAGGTCTTTCAAGAGTTAGACTACAACCTTTTAATTAAAACTTGATGGGTGGTACGAATCGGGGATTCGTGCTATGTTGTGGTGGCTATTGGGATAGTCACTTCCAGGTGGTTACTTGTATTTATTATTAATTCGTTGTTATATTCAACATCAAAACAGGCTTGCAAACTTGCTTTTAAGTGTATTACATTATTGCAAATAAAGTTGGCTTTGTGCAAAATGAGACGTATAACCTCCACTTAAATAAACCTGCATGTAGCATATGAATAGGTCTGCTATTCCATACGTCAGTCTTGCGAGTACCTTTGTGTACTCAGTTATCTTGCTTAAATGTATTTGTTGCAGAGGAAGAAGGTGAGCTTGAAGGGCCTCACTTTTGTGAGCTTTGTTGTGGTAGCTTGCGGGGCGACTAGCTTGGCGGCCCGGTCGTTTGCCTTGTGCGTTGTGTAGCTAACCGGTCGACTTTTGTTCTAGCCATCTTATGGCACCTTTTGCTTCCGCTGTCATTCTTGTATATTGCGTTATTTGGCCGATCGGTTCTTTTGTAATAACTTACTTTATGTATGTCCTTTACTAGACTTGTTAATGTATGTTGTATGGAAATGATGTGTAATTTTGTGATGATGTGCATGTGCTGCAATTCTGGGAAGCATATGTCCATCGAGGCTTAGAATGTTTAATTAGTAATGCTAGAACCATTTGGAGGTTAAGTGTTACTAGTTAAATATTTCGGGTCCTCACACGAGTTACCCTCTCTGGTCCCACCACGCGCCCCTGGCCCTTGACCATACCCCTACGGTTTCCCCTCGCCTCAATTCTTCTCGCTCCCGAGACGATCTCGCATCGGCCCCCGTGCGCGCGAGAGAGTTCGGCTGCGGCGACGCGAGGACACGAGCGATGCAGGCATTGGCACGGGCAGCACGGGGGCTCTGGCCAGTGGCGCGGATAGCGGTGGTGGAGGGGGATACCACGGGCAAGCCCTAACGGTGATGGAGCGCAAGATGCGGTCGAGCGGCATGGAGTGGCTGATCCGGCGCCAGACCGACCACGACGTCAAGAACTTGGAGAAGCCCGTGCTCGCTCGCAGGGCCCTCCTGCAACACGTCCGCTCCCTGGAGCTCGGCAAGAAGCTCCGCGAGATCCTCATCAAGAAGATCAGGTCAGCGCCGCCTCCCCTTCTACTACTTCCACCTGCTATTACGCCATTCCTGTGTCCTTGTAGTCGCGCGTTCTCGCGGGTTGCGTTGTTTGATCGAACTTTTTAGTGAGCTCCGAGGAGGAACCACAGAGGCTTTTGTTGGTGCTCGCCAATTGCTCGCTGAAATGGTTGGCTCGGTTTTAGTTGCAAGTTTGAGGAAAGTTAGGTGAATGTTGCATAGAAGGAAGCGGGTTAGGTTGCGCAGAGGAGATGTTTGATGAAATGCTTTAGTGATTACAGGATTGTGAGAACCTGAGCGGAAGATGCACATGTACTCTCCTGTCGTGTGGCTCGTGATGGGCAACAAATAGGCGTTTGGTCATTCTACTCAAGAAAATATTGCTCTAACTCCTTTTGACTATTAGGTTCATTGATAACTTATACATTACTTGATTCAAAAATTACTCCATAGATGTTTTGTTTGGTTGTTATTGCAGTAAACATGAGAGGCAAGGAAGAGTTGAGTGTAAGCACCTGAGTGCTGCTAAACCATGGCCTCCATTTATCAGCAACTGAAAGTTTGAGCTGGTTGAGAGAGTATCTACTGGAAGTGACCGACACTCTCCCATCAGTGTCTCCACTGCAAAGATCAGTGGCATTGTATTGATTAATTTTCATGTATACCACAAATTAGTAGTGATCACTTGATTGTTGGATTCGAGTGTAAGTATCTGAAAAGGTTACATCATACATACCTGTACACACAGACCTTGATGTTGTTTTTCAAGAGCTCCTGGATGATAGGTAAGACTATTAAGGGGCTATCAATCCAGCGTCCCAAGACCTCACTGAAAGTAGATTAATCCTTCTGTAAATCATGCCATGGTTCGAAGAAAATACGCTCAATTTTATCTATGTGATCTAGATGGATGTGATTTCACATGAACCAATCAATTCTTGTAGCATGGGCAACAAACAAGTCGATCAATCATATTCTTTAGACATGCAAAAATAATTCCCAATCAATCATATTGTTTGGGGGATTCCAAGAGGAACACACAATATTCCCAAAATTCTATATGGTATTAGATCTAACCCAACCCAAAACCCTAACTTGAAAAAAAATCTTACCTTAGAATAGCTGCCACAACGCTCCTCAGACGATCCGTCGGCCATCGGCGTCTCGTCGCACGTGGTCCTCCCCAACCGTGTCGTATGGTAAGACACAAATACAATTAAAGTATTACAACCAGGGGTAATATGGTTTATTTGCCTCTAATCCTCACTCGTATGGGTTTTGGAGCCAACATACCAGCCAAACACTTTCTTAAGATAACTCCAAATTCTCGGAGAAGTTGATTCTCAAGAATCTGAAGCAAAATCTGAAAAATAAGAATCTGAAGTTCTACCACACAGGGTCTTAATCGGGAGATGAAAATTACTTAGAATTCAGATTATTTTGGGGAAAATAATGGACTTGGGCCTCCGGCCCAGGCTAAGGCGGCCTGGTGGCCAGCCTTGTGTGGGCCAAGGAGGTGGGGAGGCGCCCCCTAAGGCCTAGCCCAAGCTGCCCCTTTCTCCCTCTCTAACCCTAGCTGTCGGTAACAAAGGTGAATATCAATCCACACAAGCAAAATATAACATAAACGAATAGTTTGAGTAACAACTTAGAGTTTTGACCTTAAGGTCGGGGTTACAACTTATTAAGCCACGCAGGGCTAACACTAAAGAAATACCGCAATGAACGAAAAAACTCTCGCAAACTCCAATCAAGACACCACGTGCAATCGATCGGGATCGATGACCTAGCGATCAACCTTCTTCCACAAACTCCTCCTCGAAAGCGGCGAAGACTCCTCCACTTCAGAGGTTTGGACGCAAGTTTTACAACAAGCGTGAGTACACAACCGTATTTCGCAAATCATACCACGAATGCAATATATATATGCGGGCTTATTCCAAAGGAATGGCTTCGTGGTTATTTTGCGAAATGCAACATTTGCAATTGAATACAAATAATAGATTGAAAGCATAATTTAAAACAAATAAGCAATATTAATTTAACAGTTGTTTCCACAAAGACACACAGCTAAACTGATTGATTCACACAGCCATATGATTGAGATCACACACCTCCCACCCCACATTTTATGAACACTACCCCTCATGTGAAATCCCCGAGCGTTGTCCATGACCGAGGACGCGGCTATTAGAATAGATTAATTAACACTGCAGAGGTTTGTACACTTTACCCACACGATACAACTAGTGTAGCTAGCACTAATCGTAACATAACAGCTTCGCAACTTTGTCTCAACATTGACGTTCTTATTCACACGATCTCATATCACAAAGCTTAACCTATCCACCGAACCCCAATGTTGAAACTCCGTAACCTACTAAGTTAGGCTCATTGCATACATGCGGTCGCATGCAGATAGCTCGCTTCAATGGCACACAAAGTTAAGTCCTTAATTGACCAAGGCAAGACTTCCAGCTTTTCTAGCTAAACCACACAGATAAATCCCAATCACAAAGCCACCAGTTCACACAAAGATCCACCACTTGCCTCGGTCTAAATCTTTTACCACCCGGTTGGTTTAGTGCAACACATGCCATCACGAGTAATAGCACACAAAGACACACAGCTTTATCACACAGCCCATAATCACTTAGTCAATTTCATAATTGCACTCACATGAGATGATGACTCGTAGCATGGCTAAGCAATTCTATTCGGTCTAACCAACCATGTTGGCAATATGTTAATACCAACTAAATAATAAACCAATCTAGGGCGACAAAAGATTAAGGTATACAAGTAGGCAAGGTGGACATAACAATTTGGATCAATAACTAGCCCAAAAGCAGTTAAACACATAATTAAAATAAATGCAATAATTTAACACAATATAATTTGGGAAAACTGGGATTCAATATGATCAAAGGTATGACTTGCCTTGGAATAGGTCTACGTACTGGTCTTGAACTTGGTTGAAGCCTTCTTCGACGAAAACCCCTGAAGTATCGACGTCTACGCACAAACGAAGCAAAACAACCAAAACAAATAAATAACAGAGGCAAAACAAACTCCAAAAATTAAATAAAAATAATAATTAGGTAGATCTCGAATTTAGACAAATTTAGAAATTTGAATGGGCTCAATCGGAGTTAGGATGCAAAAGTTATGGCCTTTGGAAGATTGAAAATACATAAAATGCTGAAAATCGATATTTCATGAATTTCTCAATTATTTTCCTAAAGGAAAATCAGATTATTGCGCAAGTCGTCGTGGGAGGAATTTCGGAAAAGAAATGATAAAAGAAATTTCTGACATGTGGGACCCACATGTCAGAGGCTATGCTCACGGTGGACTAGGTCCACCGAGCCTCGGGACTCGGGGTCCGGTAGACTGCCGCGTGGGCGCACACGTGGACGCTGACCGGGCGCCACTGCCGCCACGCTGCACGGGCCGACGCGCGCCGACGTGGATGACGACAAAACGGCGGCGGCTCTGGACCGTACGGCAACGGCGATAGGCGGCGCTCCGGCGAGGTCCAATGGTACCAGATTGAAGCCCTTGTTATCGCGAACCTGATGGTGCACTCACGAGCGGCGGAGGCGCCCGGAGATGGCCGGCGGCGACGTTTAAGCGGAGGAGTAGCCGGTAATTGTCGGATCGGAGTTCGCGATGCTCGGCGAAGTGGACGAAGACCAGAGGTTGCTTATGCTCGTCGCGATGTTGGTGGTGCGATCGGCGAGCTCGGCGGCCGACAATGCGGAAAAGCTCACCGAGACCTTGCGGTGGAAACCAAAACCAAAGAACGGCGCGCGCGCAGGCTCTCGTGTGATCTAGGGTTGGGGGTTTTGGTGCGGGTATTCAAGCGATCCCGGGGGTCCTATTTATAGGAGCTCGGGGGGTCCGGGGGCGTGCGGCGGCGGAAACCCTAAAAAGGAGTCCGAGATGAGCACGGGAGAGAAACAGAGATAGAGTCCATGACGGGATAAGGTTCCAACGGAAACGAGTGCGGGATAAGCGGGGATAGGATTTGGCGAAGAAATCCGTGGCAGTTTAGTTAGGAAAGCTCGTTGTCGGATTGAGCTTCTAGAAGACGGCAATGGCGAGCGGCTCCGACTCGGACGCGGAGAAGAAGGCGCGACGAAGACGAAGCTGACGCGGCAAGCGGGGCCCACACGTCAGTGGCTAGGGTTAGGATGCGGCGCGTGCGAAGCGACACGGCTACTAAACTGACTCAAGATCTGACCGCTCAATCTTTATCCAACGGTCCACAATCAACGAAACATTCGGACCGTCTGGTTGCCTCACGCGCATCTAGCCGTCCATGCTTGATCCAACGGCGGAGAGCGAGCGGGCACGCGGAGAGAGAGAGAGGGGTCGACAGCGGGTCCACTGCTGGTGGGAGGCGGCTGCACATGCGCGAATCGGGCATGCGGAGTTGGGTCAAGCGGGGGACAATGGGCCGAGGGTTGGATTTCGGCCCAAAGAAGATTTCTGAGATTTTAATAGATTTTCCAATTTAGAAAATACCAGAAATTCAAAAAGGCAATAGAAAATAGCAAATGAACTCAAAAAAATTCTAGAAAAATCTAGAAAATATTTCTGAGCACATAGAACCCAAATAAAATAGTTTTGGCTATTGTTCATGTTGGGATTATTCACATTAAATGTTTTTGATTATAAAGTCCAATATTAAGCTTTTGAAATAAATTCAAATAAATCCAAATGGAGAATTTTTTCCCTACTAACTATTTAAAAGATTTTTAAGCTCAGAAAATTGGGATGTTACAAACCTCCCTCCCTTAAAGGAATCTCGACCCCGAGATTCAGGCTAGCTAGAGAAAAGGCTAGGGAACTCGGCTTTCAGCTCTTCTTCACGTTCTCACGTTGCTTCTCCTTCTGAGTGGTTGCTCCACTGAACCTTGCAAAAACGAACAGTCTTGCTTCTGGTGAGGCGCTCTGCAACATCCAAGATCTTGACTGGCTGCTCTTTGTAGGTAAGATCCTCTTTCAAAACAATTGATTCCAACGGGGCTTGCTTTTCTAGCACACGAAGACACTTCTTCAACTGCGAGACATGAAAGACATCATGTACTCGCTAACGATCATGTAGCTCCAATTGGTAAGCAACTTCCCCACGGCGTCCCAAAATCTTGAACGGGCCAACATACCTAGGGGCAAGCTTCCCTTTGGCATGAAACCTTTTGACACCTCTGAGCGGGGTCACTCGAAGATAGACAAAATCTTCGGCTCGGCGAGATCTCGACGGCGGTTATCGGCCTAACTCTTACGCCTTGATCGGGCTATTTTTAGCCTTTCCCGATCATAGCAACTTGTTCTTACGCCTCTTGATGATATCGGCCCAACATCAGACGCTCACTGTCTCGACCAATTTAACGAGGTTCGCAGCACAACCATACAAAGCTTCAAATGGCGACATTTGCGGTCGCTTGATAATCGTTGTTGTACGAGAACTCGCATACGGCAAACTTTTATCCCATCGGGTAGCATTCGCTAGAGCGCAAGCTCTCGATATCCTCCAATATCGATTGACCCTTTCATCGTCCATCCGTCGTGGATGATAAGCGATCGAAATTCGATGGGTACCCAATGCTTCATGCAAACTCGCCAAAAGCGAGAGTAAACCGAGATCCTCGATCCGACACTATTTTCTTGGGCACTCCATGCAACCGACAATTCGGCCATGTACAACTCCGCAAGGCGATCTCCTGAGTACGTGGTTTTGACTGGCAGAAAATGTGCGACCTTGGTCAATCGATCAACTATTACCCAGATTGAATCGTAACCTGATTGGGTCTTGGGTAAACCGGTGATGAAATCCATCCCGATTTCTTCCCACTTCCATTCTGGAATCTTCAGCGGTTGCAGCAAACCTGCTGGTCTCGTGTTCGCTTTATTTTCGGATGGTGTCGCACAAGGCAACGAACTCGCGACTTCGCTTTCAAATTTGGCCACCAAAACTTATTCTTAACATCCCGGTACATCTTGGTACTTCGGGGTGAATCGAATAATTTGAGTCATGGGCTTCTTTTAAGATTAATCGTCTTAGACCATCGATATCCGGTACACAGATATCGACCATTAATCCGAGTATGTCTTGATCATCCTTGGTGAAATCTTTGAATTTCCTCCGCCATTTTGATCTTGATCTCGACAACACGGATCCTTTGGTTGTGCTTCACGAATCTGTTTTCCAAGGTAGACTGCACTCCAAATTGGCCACAAATCTCTGGACACAACTTCTAGCTTTAGTCAAATTCTTCATAAAGTTCTGGGAAATTTTCCTTTACTTCCAACACATTGCAGTAACTCTTACGACTTAGAGCGTCTGCAACTACATTGGCTTTTTCGGGATGGTAGTGGATTCCAAGATTACAATCCTTAATCAATTCCAACCATCTTCTCTGTCTCATATTCAGATCATTGGGTAAAATGTACTTGGACTTTTATGATCTGTAGACTTCACAATGATTCTCGATGAGGTAATGACGCCAAATCTTGAAGGCATGTACTACAAGCTAATTCCGGATCATGAGTAGGGTAATTCTCCTCGTGAGGTCTCAATTGTCTTGACGCATAAGCGACGCCTCTTCCTTCCCGCATCGGGACACATCCTAATCCTTGACGCTAAGCATCACAATAGATATCGAAATCCTTGCGAATATCCGCAAAATCAAGATCGGGCCGAGGTCAAGCGCTTTAACTCTCGAAAACTTTCCTCACAGCCGGAGTCCAAGTGAACTTTTCTCCTTCTTCAACAATTGCGTAAGAGGCTTAGCAATCGATGAGAATCCTTCGATAAAACGGCGGTAATAACTCGCCATCCCCAAGAAATCGCGAATCGGGTTACGCCTTGGGTCGGTCCTGTAACATCGCTTTACTTTTCCCGGTCAATCGCTACTCCATCGGCGGTCATCACATGGCCAAGGAAATCCACTTCCTTCTTCCAAAAGACACACTTATCGAACTTGGCATACAACCGATGCTCCCCGAGTTTCTCCAAAATTAACCTCGTGTGTTCTGCGTGTTCCTCCTCCGATTTGGAGTAAACTGAATATCGTCAATGAACACCACTACAAACTTGTCCGTATTCCATGAAAACTTTGTTCATCATGTTCATGAAGTAAGTCAGCATTTGTCACCAAATGACATGACCAAGAACTCATAATGTCCATACCGCGTTGAGAAAGCGGTCTTTGGTATATCCCTAGGGTAGATCTTCAATCGATGGTAGCCCGATCGCAAGTCGATCTTTGAGAACACTCCGCTCCTTCATCCGGTCAAACAGATCATCTATCCCGGGTAATGGATACTTATTCTTGATAGTGACCTCGTTGAGAGAACGGTAGTCGATACACATCCTCATGCTTCCGCTCTTTCTTCTTGACGAACAAGACCGGTGCTCCCACGGTGACGAACTTGGTCTTACGAAACCTTTCTCGAGAAGTTCTTCAATCGCTTCTTCATTTCGCTAACTCGTCACCGGCATTCGATAAGGTCGCTTAGAAATTGGCGCTGCCCCGGCACTAGATCAATGACGAACTCGATGTCACGATCCGTGGCATTCCGTAACTCTTCCGAAACACATCCGGTATTCTCTGACTATTGGCACATCCTCCATTGCAATGGTCTTCAGACTGTTTACTAGTAAGTGTCCTTCACGAACTGATGTCGCTAGAAACTCCACTTTCCTTCCATCAGTACTCTCAACCGTTACGGTTCTTCGGCCACAATCCAGCACAGCTTTGTGCTTGGATAGCCAATCAATGCCAAGAATGACATCTAGGGTTTGGGTGTCTAGAACAATTAGGTTGGCTAGAAACTCAACTCCAGCTATGAGTAACTTAGCTCCTAAACAACCCACTCTAGAGCTTAGTTCTGCTCCAGGCGATTGAACTAATAGAGTATGCTTAAGTTGTATAGCCTCCAACTTATTCTTAGTTGCAAAAACTTCAGACACAAAAGAATGTGAAGCTCCAGAATCAAACAGAACTGATGCGGGTACTGAATTAACCAGGAACTTACCCAGTACGACGTCTGGTGCTTCCTGTGCTCCTTCCAGGGTGACGTGGTTGACACGGCCTCGGACCACGGATCGCGTCCCTCCTCCTAGCTGGTTGGGGCTTGAAAGTTCCTCGTTGGTGACCCGTGCGGTGTCTTATTTGGTGTAGCTCTAAGGTTGAAACGAACTGGAGTGATCGTTCCCCTCTGTGGACACTGATTTGTGTAGTGGCCTGGTTGACGGCAAGTATAGCACACCCTTGGCTCTTGCGACTTGTTGACTGTTGGATTAGCGTTGGTCGGTGCTGGGGTGCGAGTGTTCTGAGCAACTGGACGAGGTGCTGAGGTTGGTGCGTGTCCCGCGGAGTTCTCGTGGGAAAACCGCTGAACTGCGGTGGCACCGCCCTTGCTCTCTTTGGAATTGCCGGCCTCCTCGCCGGATCATCCTGCGCTTTGCGATTGTCTTCCGTTCCTTGCGCTTATCCTCCATGACTAAAGCTTTATTGATCGTTCTTGGAAGTCGAAAGGTATGTGCAAGGAGATTGACCAAGTCCAGTTGTTCGGCCCTTCGAAAACGACTCGCGAGCCTTGTCTGCTGCAACATCTTCTGCAAAGATAGCGAGCAAGTTGCGAGAACTTGTTGAGATAGTCGACACATCGACAAGCTTCCTTGCTTCAGGCACGGAATTCATCTTTCTTTAGTTCAATAATTCCTTCCGCACGTGGTATTGGCGGAATGTCAGAGAGAATTCCTCCCAAGTGATATTCGTGGTGCCTCATGAGCGCGCAGGTTCTCCCACCATTCTCACGCGATGCCCTCCAACCGGTGAGAGGCATAGAGAAGTTTTTCATGGTCGCCGCATTGGGTGATCGCAGCTTTCTTTCAATCACCCGGCCGCCATCGCCTTCCACGGGTGAGACATGTCCAAATAATGTTGGTGGACGGGTCCTCATGAATTTCGCCAACTTAGAAGGTCCTTGGTGGCCATGAGTAGCTGGGGCTCCATGGGGGTGATGGTTGTTGTTATTCCGCTCATTCATAGCTTGCATCTGGTTCATCATGGCATGCATCAACTGTGTCTGTGCTGCCATAAAAGACCCAAAGTTTTGCAAGTCAATTGGGGGTGCCTGTGGCGGAACTGCTCTCGCCGGGCCGTCCCACCGTCTTTTGTGTCAGGGTACCAACCACTTGCAATCGTCTCGCGAGTTGTAACCATCCGCGAAGCTCCAAGGGTTAGATAAGGTAGCAAGCATGGGGTGAGTTAAGAACTAAGCGGGATTGGTTAAACCCAACAACAATCGAGAGAACCAAAAGCAACTTTATTACTTAAGAACTTAGTATGGCTTGCAATGATGCCTAAGGGCCTTTGCACTCATACTCACACTCAAGGAAAATAGTGAACCTAAGCACACAATCTAACGCCTAAAGGGCGACACAACTAGGCTTAGACTGACGTGGCTTAACACACTAAGCCTCAACTGCGAACCTAGGCCTTAGCGAACTCGGCCGCCGAGGTAACCTCCACAACCACGGCCGCGCTGCCGCCGGCAGAGACCTTGAACTGTGGCCGGCATCTTCGCAAACCGATCCCGGTGCCCTGAATCGTGCAACAGAACAGCGCCGATGGCGCGACAGCTCCTCTGTTTCGCCCACTTCCTCTGGATCTTCCTCGATTCTTCATGTTCTTCTAAATCTTCTTCCTCTTCTTGGTCCGCTCGTGGTGAGCGCCCAATATCTCTTCCAGATGGCGATCTTCTCTTCGCCTGGTGCGTGCTCTTGTAGGCACCGTCTCAGATCGCGCCATCATCTCCATGGATTCCTCTTGGGCGACGACGCACGGGCGAGGTGTACCACCGTGGCATCTTCTTCTCCTCCGTGGATGGATAGTGTGCGAGTAGCTCCACGGCGGCCGCTCCGGGTGGTAGCGGAAGACGGTTCCTTGCAACTCGCGCATGTAGATGTGGCGGATCCGGCATGGCCAGCGCGACGATTCTCGTATTCCTTCACTCCAGTGATCCTCCCGACGGAGATGTTCGCGGGTCGGCTTGCCTTGGTGTTCATCCCGGCGTAGATCGTCAAGCGACGATCGCACTCGCTTATGTCCATCCACCATCCAGCTTGTTTCTGCACAACGGACGATCAAAACCTCCAAGTACTGCAGAGCTTCCAAAGTTCGGCGGTGTAACCTCCACAACGCTCACCATAGGTCCGATATGAGGCATCTGTCAAGACAGATTTAACTGGTAAGAGCAATTTTAAAACAATGGGAAAGAAAAGATTATAGCAAAAGTTGAGGCAAGAGAGATATGAGGAGAGTTAAGCATTTGATTAACTTTACAAGTTAATTTTTCCTTTAGAAAATAGTTTGGACACTCTAAAGACGGCCAATCTAACTAAGGTCAAGACCTACAATCAAGATGGCTCGATACCACCTCTGTCGGGACCCAAAATGCACTGACCCTCTGTATTCTCGCACTAGTCCAGATCACGCTAATGCACACAATGGTAACATAGGTGAATATCAATCCACACAAGCGAAATATAACATAAACGAATAGTTTGAGTAACAACTTAGAGTTTTGACCTTAAGGTCGGGTTACAACTTATTAAGCCACGCAGGCTAACACTAAAGAAATACCGCAATGGAACGAAAAAAACTCGCAAACTCCAATCAAGACACCACAGTGCAACCGATCGGGATCGATGACCTAGCGATCAACCTTCTTCCACAAACTCCTCCTCAAAGCGGCGAAGACTCCTCCACTTCAGTAGGTTTGGACGCAAGTTTTACAACAAGCGTGAGTACACAATCGCACTCGCAAATCATACCACGTATACAATATATATATATGCAGCTTATTCCAAAGGAATGGCTTCGTGGTTATTTTGCGTAAATGCAACATTTGCAATTGAATACAAATAATAGATTGAAAGCATAATTTAAAACAAATAAGCAATATTAATTTAACAGCTTGTTTCCACAAAGACACACAACTAAACCGATTGATTCACACACCATATGATTGAGATCACACACCCCACCCCACATTTTATGAACACTACCCTCATGTGAAATCCCGAGCGTTGTCCATGACCGAGGCGCGCTATTCGAATAGATTAATTAACACTCGCAGAGGTTTGTACACTTTACCCACACGATACAACTAGTGTAGCTAGCACTAATCGTAACATAATAGTTCGGCAACTTTGTCTCAACATTGACGTTCTTATTCACACGCCTCATATCACAAAGCTTAACCTATCCACCAACCCCAATGTTGAAACTCCGTAACCTACTAAGTTAGGCCTCACGCGGACATGCGGTCGCATGCAGATAGGTCGGTTCAATGGCACACAAAGTTAAGTCCTTAATTGACCAAGGCAAGACTTCCAGCTTTTCTAGCTAAACCACACAGATAAATCCCAATCACAAAGCCACCAGCACACAAGATTCACCACTTGCCTCGGTCTAAATCTTTTACCACCCAGCTTGGTTTAGTGAAACACATGCCATCACGAGTAATAGCACACAAAGACACACAGTTTTATCACACAGCCCATAATCACTTAGTCAAGTTCATAATTGCACTCACATGAGATGATGACTCGTAGCATGGCTAAGCAATTCTAGTCGGTCTAACCAACCATGTTCGCAATATGTTAATACCAACTAAATAATAAACCAATCTAGGGCGACAAAAGATTAAGGTATACAACTAGGCAAGGTGGACATAACAATTTGGATCAATAACTAGCCCAAAAGCAGTTAAACACATAATTAAAATAAATGCAATAATTTAACACAATATAATTTGGGAAAACTAGGATTCAATATGATCAAAGGTATGACTTGCCTTGGAATAGGTCTACGTACTGGTCTTGAACTTGGTTGAAGCCTTCTTCGACGAAAACCCCTGAAGTATCGACGTCTACGCACAAACGAAGCAAAACAACCAAAACAAATAAATAACAGAGGCAAAACAAACTCCAAAAATTAAATAAAAATAATAATTAGGTAGATCTCGAATTTAGACAAATTTAGAAATTTGAATGGGCTCAATCGGAGTTAGGATGCAAAAGTTATGGCCTTTGGAAGATTGAAAATACATAAAATGCTGAAAATCAGTATTTCATGAATTTCCCGAATTATTTTCCTAAAGGAAAATCAGATTATTGCGCAAGCTGACGTCAGCGGAGGAATTTCGGAAAAAGAAATGATAAAAGAAATCTCTGACATGTGGGACCCACATGTCAGAGGCTATGCTCACGGTGGACTAGGTCCACCGAGCCTCGGGACTCGGGGTCCGGTAGACTGCCGCGTGGGCGCACACGTGGACGCTGACCGGGCGCCACCTGGCTGCCACGCGTGCACGGGGCTGACGCTGGCGCCGACGTGGATGACGACAAAACGGCGGCGGCTCTGGACCGTACGGCAACGGCGATAGGCGGCGCTCCGGCGAGGTCCGATGGTACCAGATTGAAGCCCTTGTTATCGCGAACCTGATGGTGCACTCACGAGCGGCGGAGGCACCCGGAGATGGCCGGCGGTGACGTTTAAGCGGAGGAGTAGCTTCGGTAATTGTCGGATCGGAGTTCCGCGATGCTCGCAAGGCGGACAGCACCAGGAGGTTGCTTATGCTCGTGCGATGTCGGTGGTGCGCCGGCGAGCTCCGGCGGCACCGACGGTGGCGAAAAGCTCACCGGAGACCTTGCGGGTGGAAAACCAAAACCAAGAACGGCGGCGCGCAGGGCTCTCGGTGATCTAGGGTTGGGGTTTTGGTGCGGTTATTCAAGCGATCCCGGGGTCCTATTTATAGGAGCTCTGGGGTCCGGAAGTCGGCGCGAAACCCAAAAAGGAGTCCGAGATGAGCACGGAGAGAAACGGAGATAGACTCCATGACGGGATAAGGTTCCATCGAAACGAAAAGTGGATAA
Organism: Ampelocalamus luodianensis; assembly: GCA_036346255.1. Classification (NCBI taxonomy): domain Eukaryota; kingdom Viridiplantae; phylum Streptophyta; class Magnoliopsida; order Poales; family Poaceae; genus Ampelocalamus; species Ampelocalamus luodianensis. The sequence goes on from CM070626.1 coordinate 40,441,783, forward strand.
GCGGGGATAGGATTTGGCGAAGAAATCCGGCGCTTTAGTTAGGAAAGCTCGTTGTCGGATTGAGCTTCTAGAAGACGGCAATGGCGAGCGGCTCCGACTTCGGACGCGAGAAGAAGGCGCGACGAAGACGGCCGACGCGCAAGCGGGCCCACACGCGCTGGCTAGGGTTAGATGCGACGCGCGGCGACACGGCTACTAAACCGACTCAAGATCTCGACCGCCAATCTTGATCCAACGGTCCACAATCAACGAAACATTCGACCGCTCGTTGCCTCACGCGCATCTAGCCGCCCATGCTTGATCCAACGGCGAGAGAGCGGCGCGCGCGAGAGAGAGAGAGGGCCGACAGCGGGTCCACTGCCGCTGGGAGGCGGCTGCACATGCGAACCAGGCCGCGCGAGTTGGGTCGGGCGGGGACAATGGGCCTGAGGGTTGATTTCGCCCAAAGAAGATTTCGAGATTTTAATAGATTTTCCAATTTAGAAAATACCAGAAATTCAAAAAGGCAATAGAAGATAGCAAATGAACTCAAAAAAATTCTAGAAAAATCTAGAAAATATTTCTGAGCACATAGAACCCAAATAAAATAGTTTTGGCTATTGTTCATGTTGGGATTATTCACATTAAATGTTTTTGATTATAAAGTCCAATATTAAGCTTTTGAAATAAATTCAAATAAATCCAAATGGTGAATTTTTTCCCTACTAACTATTTAAAAGATTTTTAAGCTCAGAAAATTGGGATGTTACACTAGCCGAACCCCCTCCCTCCCCTTTTCCTCCCCAAGCTGCCACCCCCTCCTCCCTCTGTTGGCCGCCCCTCCCTTCCCTATCCATGGTGCCTCCTTCTCCATCTCTACCTCTCAAGACCAAGTCTCTATGGCTGCCAACACCTGGAGATCCCCCGCAGTTGGCCGGCCACAATGAGGAGGAAGAAGAGGGGAGAAGAGGGGAGAAAGGAGAAGAAGAGGGGAAGATCTTCTTCGTGGGGTTTGTTCATCGTCTTCCGGTAGATCTTCAAGGGTAACGAGATGCTTTCCCCGCTATTTGATGATGATTAGATGTGAAATTAGATTAGTTGGTTTGGATCGAATTTGTCTTGTTGTAGTTCAGTTTTGTCCAATAGATTATGTGGCCAATTTCGGGTTCTTAGAGGCCGAATTGGAGGTTTTCATCTCCTATAGATATTTAGATAATGTTCTTATCTTTTAGTGACCGCCAAGAACATCTAATTATGACATACACATCAGAAGTTATGATAGTTTCATTCCTGCTGTCCAGAATCTTGACGAGATTGAACTGTCAAGTTGTCTTTTAAAATATGATTATGTTAATGGAAGATTCAGGGTTTTCACCCAACTAGGTTATTGTAGAATTTTTTATAACCTTTCTATATTGATAAATAACGCTAAGTTTAGTTTGGCCAATTAGAAGTTATGGATATTATCGTGCTACTGCCCAGATTTGTCGGGAAGTTCTGTCAGAAGGTGTTCATCGGTCTTTTGGAGTTAGATATATACAGAATTAGGGATTTCCACCAACTAGGTTGTTGTAGATAATTTCGTTACCTTTCAAGCAAGCCTGAGTTTATATTTTTACGAATTTCAGAGCAAAAGTTATGTCACTTTTAATATTGCTGTCCATTACGGTTTCCTGCTAGAATGTAGTTCAATTTGAGTGAGTATATAATTAAACGTTGGGGTTTTGGGGTATGAGTTAGGAGCGTTGCGAGTAGTTTCTTGATTTCGTTGTTCTCATTGAGTAATTTAATAGTGTAGGAGGTGAGGTTTCGAGGTTAGCGGCATCGTCTTTGCCTCCTAACGCATCGCAATGCGAAAGGCAAGTACATTGATATTTGTATGATTTGTGAATGTTGGATGCTTGATGTTCGTGTTGTGTTTTCATATGATACGTGACAAGATTCAATGTTTTTGTTCCTTTCATATGTGAAATTCTCATGTTTAGAGATGATGTCATTCACTATTTATATGTTCATTTCATGCATCCATTTTCATGTTCCATCCACGGGAGTGGACTTTAAAGACCCATCAATTCCAGTATGGGCACGTGAGACCCACCATTCCAATATGGATAGTTTTGTACACCCGTATGAAACGTTCTTCATACGGGACTTGGATCCCCGTATTTTGTCAAATACGGGCTTAAGTGAACACCGACGGGTGTGTCACTAGCTATACCGGTATAAGCAGGAGTGCAGTCCTTTTATTTCATTAAATCCATTCATTTATATACACATTTGGAGTTATGTTCATATCCTTTAATGTTATTGTCTTGTCCATATTTGACGTATGTCTAATTATTCACTGTACTTGCTGAGTCTCAGACTCGCTCTTGTTTTGTTTGTTTATTTTAGGTGATCGTTGATGATGACTCTATTGGGAGGGAGTAGACACACACTATTTATTCACTCCACCATATTCCAGTTTCAATAATTAGACTTAGTTCTGTCTTTCATTCGTTTAGTGATGAACTGTAATAAATAAAGTTAAATGTGGATAATAACTTCCTCTATGTTATGGTTGATTATTTCTGCTTGTGATATTTGGTCATCCCCTTTTGATAAGCTTGTTTGGTTTCAGACTATATTCCTGCCATTGTTCTATTAAATTTGGAACTCTTTATGTCCTTAGATGAGTTATGGCTTAAATCCTTCCGCTTGATGGTTATATGTTAGATTATTTAGGTGACATCTTGGCTTCCAAATAGCCGGGGTGTTACAGTTGTTATCAGAGCATGCTTTAGGTCCTTGGTAATATAATATTAAATTGACACACGGTGCACAGTATGTGGGGTTGGGTAATCCATTGTTTTCGCATTTCTATTGTTATATTTCATTTGTTGAGCAATTGTTGAATTGCTTCTGTACTATCTTTCTTGTTGTTAATCTATGATATGATGTGATATCCTATATCTATGAAATTATCCTAAGATTTTCATGAGATGATCCCATATATTCATAGTTGATTTTATCGGTCATGCGTGTTGGTAATGGACGTTTAGAAGTTGATGTCATGGTTGTTGTACTGGGTTTCGCCAGGCTATACCACCATTCGCGGTAGGGGATTAGAGAAGTACTTACCCCCGTTCTTTAGTTTTGTGTTGAGCATGAGATCTTTGATGAAGTTGTTGTCTTCCTTGAGCTTGTATTTGGTCTTCTGGTTGTAGTTCCTTGCAGTTGATGAACTTCTATTGTTTGGTAGTTATATTGAAGTGGACATGCTCCATTTGGTCTCAATTTGTTCTTTGAAATGAATATTGTTCTTCCGACTAATGTGATACTTCGGCTACTTGTGAACGTAGTTAATTTGCAAGATTGATCTTTTCACGGAAGTTCTATTTTATCCTCTGTTGGAAAATGTAGCTCAGTTGTTCGCTTAGAATTTTGGGAAGTGGAAAATTTCTTTTGCAAGTTCTTTATTAAGTGGGTGCATTGACCTTGCATATTTCTTTTGGGTTAATTTGAGAGCTGAAATTTTATGCCTCTCTTATGAGAAAGAGTATGTCAAAACCCTTTAGTGATGTATTGTCATACTTACCTAAGAGGTTTTAATTAAGAGAATTATTTGGTATGGTAGGAGTTATCAGGTTGGCTTAATATCTTGGTGCAAACCAATGACTCTTAGTTAATGTCTTCAAGAGTAAAGTTAATTTCGCCTAATAAATATTAACCTTAAATATGTCTTCCAGTGGGATACCTGAAGAATTTGTACAAATGCTAGATTCACCTTATTTTACCATGCTAAATTGTTATTATATGTATGAAGTAATGGATGCGGGTGGTTGTATTGAATTTCAAAACCTTGTCTTATAAATATTCCATTGCTGAAGTTTAAATATATTTCATTCCAATTTCTGAACAAAGGTGGGACTATGAATGCTTCCATGATTAGATAATCATCGGTTGTTAGTATTAATGGTTAGAGTGCTATTAGTGTGTGCTATACTAACGTTGAGCGTCAATGAGGGTAAATGAGCTTGTAAAAAAAGATTTGTTTCAGCTTTGCGGCTTTCGCACTAGGTTTCTTTTCTAGAATAAGTTATTATTACAATCCCATTTGATGCTGGAGATTTCTATGACACGATTTGTCATGTTTCCTTTAGAAGATTTATTGATGTGATAGAAAGGTAAATTGATTGTTACCAGGAATGTATGTTAATGATCTTAATAAAAATGCTCAATAATGTGAAGGTAATGTTGATTCTGTTATAGAGAAATAAATTTGATCGCCTTTCGTGATATTTCTTAAATAACCAAATTTCAAGTTTTGTGTTCATGATCTTTTGGTGGTTCAAGCTTTATGTGGTAAACGAAGTTTGTCGAGTAAAGCGATATGTTGCAAAGTTATAATGGTTCTTCAATGAGGCAAGTGATTTGATCTTGAATGCTTGTTTATTCTTATCTGTTAAGGTTAGATATTCTCTTCTTGTGAGGCCTATGCTTTCAACTGTGAACTCCACTTATGTTCTATGAGTTCATTGCTTAATTGTTTTTCCACTTGGTCCTGTGTTTATTGCGAGTGGTAAATGATTTTCTAGTTGGTGAAAATCGTTTTCATTTGCCTCTTCTTTTGAGAAAGAATCAACCCATTCTTTTCACATGGGTCTTTCGAAGTGTTTTCTAATTGTTGTTGTGAAATTGAAGTTAATACTTGTAGTAATTTGATCGCCTTGGTGATATCATTCAGATGAGAATATTTGAAGTTTAGCTTTAGTGATATTTTGGAGCTCATGAATCATCTGGTAGCTGAAATTATTTTAAATAAATTGAGGTATTGGATTGTCCTGTTGCTTCTTAAGAGATTCGTGTTTTTTAATCTTAAAGGCACTTTGGTCTGAGATGGCAACGAGAGGTTGCAATAAAAAAAAATTATGTTGACCCCTTTAAGAGGAGGATAATATGCTTACTTTTCGTAAAATCCCGTAAATAAAAATATTTCGAGTTTAGTGGCTGAGATTATTTAGATCCCATGTTTCTTTTGTAGTTGAACTGTTCCGAGCAAATATGATGTGTTGAAAAATTGTATTTGATCCTTAATTAGTTCTTGTGGTTTGGACTAAAGGCCTTATCTTGTTCGTCGTGCCAAAGTGTTGCTAGTCAAAGTATTGATTTTAGTGTTAAAGGAAAGAGTGCAGTAGGAGTATTTGAGTATTTGAGTCAAGTTTTGTAACTTAAGGTTATTTGAATCATTCCCAAACTTTCTGCTCTTTCCACTCAAGAGATGTCAAGTTTCAATCGCAATGTCTTCTTTCTTATCGGCTGTTATTTGCTATTCCCTTTTGAGGGATGTGTACCCTTAGCTGCGAACTTAACTTTCGTTTTCCAAGATCACCATTCTCAGAATAATTCTTTTGGTTTCATGCTCGCTGTGAGGAGCAACGTTTTCCTGTGTGACGAAACATATCCTTATTCACCTCTTTCTTTTGAGAAAGGATCAACAGTTTTGTGTTGCAAAGTGTTCAAAGCGTATTTTGACCTCTGTTTGTTGGTAGTTAAGAATCTGTAGTGGTGAGATTTTGCTACCAAGCTATTGGAGGAGTAGTAAGAGATGAATTGGTTTTGACCTGTGTCTCTTGGACAAAATTTGACTCCAATGGAATGTATGGCGTTGAAGAAAAACTGAATAGTGGTACGACTAAGTAGAACCTATGGTATAGTAAAATTCCATAACTTTAGTTCATGTTGAAATGTTGGGGATTATCGAAGGTATGGAAACCTTGATCAATTTTATAGAGTAATGCAATTGGAAAGTATTGTGAGATTGTATGGGTGATTTCTGATGATGTCAATGAGTGAGTATGTTAGAACTGTGGGCATGTTCGAGATTTAATATGATGATTTCTCTATCTGTTATAAGAAAAGTCCGTTGTAGAGGTCTTGGAGGTTACATTTTGGGCTTTGCATTTTTATGCAAGACCTTTGGTCGCCCAATGATTTTGTGTAGAGAAATTAGATAATGACGTTTCTTGAGCAGTGGAATGATTAATGATAGAACCCTTCTGATGTAGTACATGAGCGTGTGTACTGAAGATTTTGAGTTGTTGTTCTTGAAAGTTGGAGGTGATGTGATTGAGTGGGACCTATTTTTTTTTGAAGCATTGAGTGTCTTCTGTCAAATAAATTCCTTCAGTAGAAGGGGTTTTCTAGAGTATTCAGTGGAATCAATAGAGTCTCTCCACAAAGGTGTGGATGATGTATTTCGGATTAAGCATAATTTGAGGAGGTTAAATTAAGATGATTGAGCTCGTGTGGTATGCGATGAGTTCGAATTCCAAGGTTTGAGAGAAATTTTATTCCTAAAAGAGAAACTGAGAAAAATGATGTTTTCTCGGGTAGTGAAGCGTTTTCTTGATTCTCGTTTGAGTTTTGTGTTGTTGACTGATGTCTCCTGTAATTTGAGTTGGCATTGTGTTGGCATGTTTGATTCTTTCTAATTCAGATAAAACAAAAGAAGTATTTGGTTTGGGCATTCGAGTGATTTCTCATTTGGCTTTCATGGTGTTCATTCATAAACTACCTATTTAGAAAGTGGAATTGTCTGCGTGATTATTTGTCGATTTTGGGATTTGACCCTTTTGTGTCAATTGGCCGTTTAGTGGTTGTGATGAGAAATCGTTAATTTCAATTGGGTTCTGTTTATGAACGGGTTGTTCAAAGCGAATTCTGTTGTACATTCTTGTTTAAAGGAGGTGTTCCTTGTTAGATGAAGAGTTCGAATTTTGAGCATGTTGTGTGTCTTTGTACCAAAGGGGAAGTTGGTCCAGGTGCATTGGTTCATTTTCGATAGTTGCAGGGATTATGAAGTTGGCGTATCGCTTTGACCGTCTCGGATCCATACACAGAGTACGCGACGTCTGGTTTGTTCTAGTGCTGAGTGAGAACCTCGAAAATATTCGGGATTTGAGGTTTCGTTAGAGCCATTGTCCATTAAGTAAGACCCACGTCCGAGTCTCGTCCGGTACGTATACTGGAGAGGTCGGGACTAGTATTGGGGCTTACAACATTGATATCCGTTGAGGTGCCATGGGCGCACCAGGGTGAGCGTGAAGCGATCTGGGAGCTAGAGTCTCGCATGCACGAGCAGTATCCAGACCTGTTTGTTCCTAGTACATGTTAATTTGTTGTTTCAATTTTGCGGCATTTGTTCTTGTGTTCTTTTCGACAGTTAGATTCGGGGTCGAATCCTGTTAAGGGGGGTAGAATGTAATACCTCGATTTTCAACTAGAGAGAATATTAACTGGGAGATGAAAATTACTTAGAATTTAGATTATTTTGGGGGAAATAATGGACATGGGCCTCCGGCCCAGGGTAAGGCGGCCTGGTGGCCGGCCTTGTGTGGGCCAAGGAGGTGGGGAGGCGCCCCCTAAGGCCTAGCCCAAGCTGCCCCTTTCTCCCTCTCTAACCCTAGACGAACCCCCTCCCTCCCCTTTTCCTTCCCAAGCCGCCACCCCCTCCTCCCTCTGCTGGTCGCCCCTCCCTACCCTCTCCATGGTGCCTCCTTCCTCATCTCTACCTCTCAAGACCAAGCCACTATGGCTCCCAACACCTGGAGATCCCCCGCAGTTGGCCGGCCACAAGGAGGAGGAAGAAGAGGGGAGAAGAGGGGAGAAAGGAGAAGAAGAGGGGAAGATCTTCTTCGTGGGGTTTGTTCATCGTCTTATGGTAGATCTTCAAGCGTAACGATATGCTTTCCTAGCTGTTTGATGATTGATTAGATGTGAAATTAGATTAGTTGGTTTGGATCGAATTCGTCTTGTTGTAGTTCAGTTCTGTCGAGTAGATTACGTGGCCTATTTTGGGTTCTTAGATGCCGAATTGGAGGTTTACATCTCCTAGAGATATTTATATAATGTTCTTAGCTTTCAGTGGCCGCCAAGAACACCTAATTCCGATATACGGATCAAAAGTTATGATAGTTTCATTCCTGCTGTCCAGAATCCTGACGAGATTGAACTCTCAAGTTGTCTTTTAAAATATGATTATGTTAATGAAAGATTCAGGGTTTTTACCCAACTAGGTTATTGTAGCAATTTTTATAAACTTTCTAGATTGATAAATAACGCTAAGTTTGGTTTAACCAATTAGAAGTTATGGTTATTATCGTGCTGCTGCCTAGATTTGTCGGGTAGTTCTGTCAAAAGGTGTTCATCGGTCTTTTGGAGTTAGATACATACAGAATTCGGGATTTCCACCAACTAGGTTGTTGTAGATAATTTCGTTACCTTTCAAGCAAGCCTGAGTTTACATTTTTACGAATTTCAGAGCAAAAGTTATGTCACTTTTAATACTGCTGTCCACTACGGCTTCCTGCTAGAATGTAGTTCAATTTGAGTAAAGTATATAATTAAACGTTGGGGTTTTGGGGTATGAGTTAAGAGCGTTGCGAGTAGTGTCTTGATGTCGTTATTCTTATTGAGTAATTTAATGGTGTAGGAGGTACGACTTCGAGGTTAGCGGCATCGTCTTTGCCTCTTAAAGCATCGCAACGCGAAAAGGCAAGTACATTGATATTTGTATGATTTGTGAATGTTGGATACTTGATGTTTGTATTGTGTTTTCATATGATACGTGAGAAGATTCAATTTTTTGTTCCTTTCATATGTGAAATTCCCATGTTTAGAGATGATGTCATTCACTATTCATAAGTTCATTTTATGCATCCATTTTTCATGTTCCATCCACGGGAGTGGACTTTAAAGACCCATCAATTCCGGTATGAGCACGTGAGACCCATCATTCCAATGTAGGCAGTTTTGGACACCCGTATGAAACGTTCTTCATACGGGACTTGGATCCCCTTATTTTGTTAAACACAGGCTTAAGTGAACACCGACGGGTGTGTCACTAGCTATACTGTTATAAGCAGGAGTGCAGTCCTTTCATTTCATTAAATCCATTCATTCCATTTATTCATATACACATTCGGAGTTATATTCATATCCTTTAATGTTATTGTCTTGTCCACATTTGACGTATGTCCAATTATTCACTGTACTTGCTGAGTCTCGGACTCACTCTTGTTTTGTTTGTTTATTTTAGGTGATCGTTGATGATGACTCTATTGGGAGGGAGTAGACACGCACTATTTATTCACTCCACCATATTCCAGTTTCAATAATTAGAGTTGGTTCTGTCTTTCATTCGTTTAGTGATGAACTATAATAAATAAAGTTAAATGTGGTTAATGACTTCCTCTATGTTATGGTTGATTATTTCTACTTGTGATATTTGGTCATCCCCTTTTGATAAGCTTGTTTGGTTTCAGACTATATTCCTGCCATTGTTCTATTAAATTTGGAACTCTTTATATCCTTAGATGAGTTATGACTTAAATCCTTCCGCTTGATGGTTGTATGTTAGATTATTTAGGTGACATATTGGCTTCCAAATAGGCGGGGTGTTACACCTGGACCTCCCCGTCGTCCTTGACCGGAGCACCGTCCTCTTCGGTGGCCTCCACCATCTGCGCGAGAGGTAGAAGGCTGGCACGGCTCAGCCTGCAAAGCACGAAGAAGTAACTACATAGCGGACATATGACACAAAACAAAATGGCACAGCTTATGGACAAACCTCTCTGCCCAGCATGGGTCCAGTCTCCAAGCCCATCGGGGTGTCCACGTACGAACCATCCCCAAGTCAGGCGTGTCGTCCCCGCGAACCGAATGCAGGACAAGACGGCTCGCGCGGTGCTGCGTGTCGACTAACCGTTCGAGCCGACCGAAATGCCAGTCCGAGCCAGCCATACCTGTAAATCAAGAAATTAAAGCATTAATGTTAATTGAGCATATCAATTATATTTTAATGGCAAATAAATCATACAATTTCATGAAACCCAAGTGGTAAACACACAATTTTTCCTACAAAAAGCTATATTATGTTAACACCTGTAACGCCTGCTATGGATTGTGAAATACTTAAAACATTATCGTTACTATGCATATTTATAATGGGCAAAGCTTTCAGAAAAAAATCAAAATTTCTCATGTTTTGGAATCCTATGGGTTTGGAACCATGTATCTGTGATTTTTGTCTTAGTATTTTATAATTCCTTAATCCAACCAAATCTATAAATAAAATATTAGGAATTCTTTATTGTGAAAATAAAAGCATGTATTTAACATTCTATAAACTAGCATTTGAGAAGGCACAGGTTATCGACATGTTTATATAATAGAAAAGTAACACGTTATCTTCATCAAGCCCGGGCGCAATTAGCGTAGCACGCGAAAAAGTATAACTGAATTGATTCTCACCGACATATTTTTCCTCCATATGAACTTCCAAACTAATTGTATTAACCATGCTATCTCCAAACTAAGATTTTCTAAATTAACCTACTATTATTTCATTTGCTAACAATATGTTAATACACATCATGTTGCTTGCTAACCTACCATGTTTTCAAAAATACACAAATACAAAATAATCATAGAAACTCACCGTTGTCGTCGTCGCTACGAAGAAACTTTTTTTCTACCTCTCCCTCTTCCTCTCCTCTCTTTCCCTCTCCCTCTCCTCTCTTTCTCTTCTTTCTCTCAGTCTCGCTCAATGAAATGGTGGCTATTCACGCGGCCGCGCGCGCGGTATAAAACCACCCAAAGTCGCCCAACCGTTGGGCGACTAGGGTCTAGCGCTTGAGCGACACGTTCCCTAGTCGCGTCACCGTACGGCGAGTAGAACCAAGTCGCCCTTCCGTTTGGCGAATATGAGGCGAACAGTTTGGTCGCTTCACTGTTAAGCGATTTGTACCAATGTCGTGCACCTGTTGGGCGACTATCCCAAGTCGCCGAACCGTGGAGAGACACGTGATTATTTCTGACAAAAAAAAATAAGTAGTATTATTTCTGTAATTCTGAATAAAAAATAGATTATTAAAAAAAAATAATGGAAATTGTATAGTGTTAAATTGCAAAGGTTACTATACGGATTAAAACAATCTGGTCGTATGTTGTACAATCGACTGAGCGAATTCCTCTTGCAAAATTGATACATAAACAATGAGGTCTGTCCGTTCTTGTTCATAAAGAAGTCCATGACTGGATTCTGTATCATATCTTTATATGTTGATGAGTTGAATATCATCGGAACCACATAAGATATTCTCGAAGCAAGCTCATACTACAAGATGAAATTTGAGATGAAAGATTTGGGTAAAAATAAATTTTATCTCGATTTGCAGATTGATCATCTGTATGGTGGCATATTTATGCACCAAACCACCTACACCAAGGAGGTTTTAGAGAGATTTCATTGTGATAATTCTCATCCATTAAGTACACCTATGGTCATTAGGTCATTGGAAGTGATGGACCTAGGTCATTGGAAGTGATGGACGTAAACGAGACAATGAGGATGTATTAGGGCCCGAAACTTCATACTTAGTGCTATTGGAGCCTTATTGTATTTGTATCTTGCCAATTATACCAGATCTGATATTGCTTTTGTAGTAAGTTGTTTGATAAGAAATAGTTCCCAGCCCACTAAAAGGCATTGGGTGGGAATTAAAAGAATCCTCAGGCACCTAGCTACATGGTACAATTGATCTTGGGCTCTATTATCCAAAGGGTCAAGATATAAAGATGAAAGGTTACTCAGATGCTAGCTAATTATCTTATTCCCATAATGCCATATCACAGACTCGATATGTTTTTCTAAGCGGAAATACAATTATCTATTGGAGATCTATAAAACAACTGCTTGATGCTACATTGACTAATCATTTAGAAATAATTGTACTTTATGAGACAACTCGAGAGTGCATATGGCTTAGAAAATGGATTCATCATATCCAAGATCATGTGGTGTAAAGGTGGAGAAAACCCCCGCAATCCTTTGTGAGGATAATGCTACTTATGTTGCATAGATGTGTCGAAATATATATGGCAAAGCATATATTCATTCTAAATATTCAAAAAGATATTAATAGCTAAAATTTATAAAATTTCACCCACATGGTACCTAAAAATGACTTCCTTTTCTGAACAACTTCCTTTTCTGACTAGACGGAGTATAATTTTTACCAACTCCAAGGTGAATATGCAGACTTAGTATTGAACGGTAATTATCACTAATCACTATTTGCAGTATTAAAATGTCGCTTTTTTGCGAAGCTTGCATGTTGGCATCATTAATCATGCAAATGCATGTACACGGACTACGGACAGAGCACGCGCGCGAGAGAGTAACCAACAATCCACTCTTGTGGGCCGTTGACCCCCTCGAAGCCGAAGAGGGCAGCCAAATTTGATTTTTCTTCGGCCGATGTTTGATGCGTACCCGCATTTCCAGCAGGAGGATGGGATCCACCCCGCACTTCCCCCGTGGACTGACGCACCAGTCAACGCAGAGCATGGCAAGTGCTACGATGTGCTAAACAGATCACGAGGGCACAATAATTCCTTTGACCAACTCGATCTCTCTTCCAATAGCCTTATCACATCGTTAATAGTATATTTATTGTCATCTCTTAGTTATACCATATCAAGAAAATCTTACGTCGAAGAGAGAAGTCGAAGAGAGAAGGGGAGGAGAGAGAGCACATGTCATTTCTTTCTGAAGAGACTATTATACACGCGAAATAAGATATGATATATTAATCTACTCTAGTTGATATGTAGGTCTGTTTCAAAGTAAAATTATAAAATATAAATGTTAGAGAGTATGCTAGAAACTAACTATTATAGATGTTGTCTCTAAAGATGACGTATCATATGTTAGAGATAATGTTATCTCTAACTATTGGAAATGCACTTAGTTGAGTAGCAGATAAATCTACTAAATTAATCGGCAAAATCTCAACCTTAATCTAAGCATCAAATGACTAATAGTAGTCAATAGCAGATGCTATTCCGAACTACAGCAATGCAAGCTACACCAAATGCTAGTTAATTATTCACTGCAAATTGACGATCTCTCTCATGAATGAACTAGTTTCTGAGCATGTTATACAGCAGGCAGTCCCAATATTATTATCTTGTGGACATGATCCTCCCACAAGAATAATCTGAAGTCTCAACCAGCGGTGAATCCAAAATACAGAAAAGATGCCTTAACTAAGATCCAAAACATACTATTAAGTTAGGCCCTCGCAGAATACACATCCTGTAATACCTCGTTTTCGATTAGGAAGTTTTCGTTTCGAAAATGAATTTAAAATTTCGCAGTTTCGGCGTTCGTTGTTTCTTCTGGCTTTGGACATGGGCCTTTGGCCAACAAGCCCAAAAGGAGGCCTTGTGGGACAAGGGGGCTATTTTGGAGCCCAAGGGGGGCAGCCGTGGGGCCCAAGCCCATCAAGGGGCCGGCCATAGGGGCCTTTAGGGGGGGCGGGCTGAAACCCTAGCCCCCACCCCTTCCACCTCTCCCCCTTTTGGGCAACCGCCACTTCCACCTCTCCCCCTCCATCTTGTGCACCAAAACCAGCAGGGTGCCGCCCCTCCTCCTCCCCCATTGGTGCTGCCCCAAGGTCCCGGAGTCGCGCCCCATCTCCTGGAGCTTTCCCTCGGTGTTGAGCCCTCGTTGCCGGCCTCCCGCGTCGTATTGGTGGAGTTTCGCAAGGGTTCAGATCAAGGCGGCCGGGGATCTTCACCACGGTTCGATCGTCGTGCTCCTGGGCGCTCCAAGGGTAATGTGTCTCGGTTGTGGTTGGTGGTTTGGTCGTAGAAGAGGAAACGAATAGAATTGCTTGGATCAATGTCGGTCTGCTGTAGATAGCAATCTGTCCAGTATGTTGCGTGGTCTGTTTCTTTATTTTAGAGGCCGAATTTGAGAGATTCATCTCCTGGAGTTATGTAGGTCTTGTTCTTAGCTTTCGGTGGCCGCCAAGAACACTAAAATACGACAAACGAGTCAAAAGTTATGATAGATTTAATATCTGCTGTCCAGAATTCTGACGAGAATTACCTTTTAAGTTGTCTTTTAAACTAGGTGTATGTTAATGGACGAATCAGGGTTTCACCCCAACTAGGTTAATGTAGATAATTTCATAACCTTTTCAGATTGTTAAAGAACGCTCAATTCGGAGTTGTAGATTAAAAGTTATGGATGTTTTAATCTTGCTGTCTTAACTGTTCGGACAGATTCTGTACTGCTATTTCAATTACCTGTTAGTATAATAATTTGGCCGAATTGGGTTACCTCATCAACTAGAGTGTTGTAGGTATGATCATTAAGTTTATGTAGGAGCTGGGCTCACCTCGTTTCGAGTCCCAAGTAAATAGTTATGGCCAATACCGTGCTGTTGTCCAGATCCGATTCCAGGGTGCTGTCTGTTTTTCAGATTTGGGGTTACGGCTATTTCTTGGGTGTTCAAGAGAGTATTGTAGAATATTAAGTCGTGTTGCGTACCATGTGGTTCTTATTTCGTTTATTGAACTGTTTAGGCGGCGAGGCTACGGGTTTGGGAGCACCTTCGTTGCCTGCTAACGCGTCGCAACGCGGAAGACAAGTACTTTGTTGTTCACATGCTTGGAGTATGATGCATGCTTGATGACTGTATTGTGTTTTTCTGAAATCCATGAGAATGTTCAAAGCTTATGTCCTTTTCTGATGTGTTATATACATGAGTATATATATGATGTCTTTCATAGTTCATACTTCAGTTCATGCATCATAATTCATGTTTTATCCACGGGAGTGGAGTGTAAGTCCCACCATTCCAATGTGGGCGCTTTGGACATTGTCATGTCTCATCCACGGAGTGGATAGAAAGACCCATCAATTCCAAGATGGACGCGTAAGACCCATCAATTCCAAAGATGGGCGATTTTGGACACGTGTATGAAACGTTCTTCATACGGACTTGGATCCCGCACTTTTGTTAAGGTGCGGGCTTAAGTGAACACCGACGGTGTGTCACTAGATATACCAGATAAGCATGTGTGCAGTCCATCCTGATTACATTCATTCATCTCATGTTTTTCTTAAGTGCTCATTCGATGCAATGTTCGCATTCTTAAATGGTGATGTCCTGGTTGTATATGTGTTCTGTCTCTTTCACTGTACTTGCTGAGTCGTGGACTCACTCTTGTGTTGTTTGTTTATTTTAGGTAACCCCTGATGTTGGCTCACTTGGGAGGGAGTAGACACACACTACTCGTTCACATCATCCTATTCATGTTCAAGATTAAATTTAGTTCTATCTTACATTCGTTATTGATGAACTGTAATAATTAAATTATAATTGGTGAAGGAAGGATACCTTCACCACAATGGTGTGGACTTACTACTGCATGTGAACTTGCATTATCAATGAACTGAAATAAATATCTTAGATGGTGAAGGAAGGATACCTTCATCATGTCCTGGTTGTTTTAATACTGCCATTAGTTGAGTCTCTATTTCTTATTCTCCCTCATTTCGTAGATTGTTAGATTAAATAGGTGGCATCTTGGCTTCCGAATAGCCAGGGTGTTACAGTTGGTATCAGAGCGGGCTTTAGGTTCGTGGTTAATATTAAAATGACACACTGTGCACAGTAGGTGGGGTTGGGAATCCATTGCTTCCGCATTTCTATTGTTTTGATTCATTCGTTGGGCAATTGTTGAGTTGCTTTTGTATTATTTTTCTTGTTGTTAATCTATGATCTGTTATGATATTCAATATCTATGAACTAATACTATGATTGTCATGAGATGATCTTGTATATTCATAGTTGGGTATTTTGGTGAAGCGTGTTGTTAACGGATGATAAGAAGTGGAGGTCGTGGTTGTTACTTTGGGATTCACCAGGTTACACCACTGTTTGCAATACGTGGTTAGAGGAGTAGTTACCCCGAGTACCATAGTTTTAGGTGTTAAGCGTGAGTTGCTTTAGAAAGTTGTTCTCTTCCTTGATTTCTGAATTTGGCAGTTCTTGTCCTATGGTGGATCATGATAGTTATGGTTTTCCATAGATCCCTCTTGGTTCTCTGAAACAATTATTGCTTTTCGACTGTTGAGTTGCTTTTACTGCTTGTGATCGTTGTCAATTGGCAAGATTGATGTTTTCATGGTTGCTCCTTCTTTCTCATTGAAAAGAATGACTCATTTACTCGCTTGTTAGCTTGGTTAGTGAGAGTTTCCACTGTAAGTTCGTTTGCATGGGAAAGCTTTGGCTTTATGTGTTTCTTTTGGATTACTTCGAGCGTTGAGGTTTGAAGTCTCTCTTTTGCTCAAGTAAGTCGTTAGAATCCTTTGGTGTTGACTTGCCATGCTTAAAATGAGAAGTTATAACTAAACGAATAAATTGTTACGATATGAGTTACCAAGTCGGGTTATTAGCATGGTGCAAATCAATTATTCTTAACTACCATCCATGAAAGTGAAATTGATTAATTTGAAATGTCCTTGTATTTGATACATGGTGTATGTTAAATAAAGACTGTCCATATCCGTTCAGAATCTATAGATCTTACATAAGAGCTAGATTTATCTATTTCCTGATATGCTAAAATTGTTGAAACTTGTATAAAGGACCAGATTGGTGTGGTGTATCGATTCGTGAAACCTTGTTTATAGAAAATTATGTTAATGAATCTTTAATCATGTTTTGAAATGATTTCTGAACAAAGGTGAAATGTGAATCTATGTTTATATATGGTTATGTGATGGCAAATGGAATTAGTACCGTATGTACACACATGGTTAGTACAATCATCAATTATTAATGAGCGCTGAAGAAGGCGATGAGCAACACCAATGGTTGAGTAGATGAATTTCGTATGTAGGCTTTGATAGCGTGCCTTATGATATTGTTATTTCTTAGCATAATCTTGTTATAATAAATTTGTTTCAACCTTGTGGTTTGTGTTCCCTTTGGGAAGTTTTAGGATGGAGTAATAAAGTTTGATGATTCTTGGTACTAGTGTATGTTGTCGATGTTATTAAATCGTCCAAATGTGAGAATGAGGTTAATTCTCGTAGAAATTTGATCACCCATGGTAATATTTTCTAAATGATCAAATTTCAAGTTTTGTGTTCATGATCTTTTGGGGGTTCAGGCTTTATGTGGTAAATAGTGTTTATCGAGTAGCGATATGTTGCAAAGTTATAATGGTTCTTCAGTGATGCAAGTGCTTCGATCTTGAATACTTATTTGTTTTTATCTGTTAAGGTTCGATATTCTCTTCTTGTGAGGCTTATGCTTTCAACTGTGGACTCCACTTATGTTATATGAGTTCTTTGCTTAATTGGTTTTCCTCTTGGTCCCGTGTTCGTTGTAGTGGTAAATGATTTCCTAGTTGGTGAAAAACGTTTCCAATTGCCTCTTCTTTTGAGAAAGATTCAACCCATTCTTTCACGTGGGTCTTTCGAAGTGTTTTCTAATTGTTGTTGTGAGAATTGAAGTTATTACCGTTCAGATGAGAATATTTCAAGTTTAGCTTTCTTGATATTTTGAAGCCCATGAATTATCTAGTAGTTGAAATTATTTTAAATAAACTGAGGTATTGGATTGTCCTGTTGCTTCTTAAGAGATTTGTGTGAATTAATTTTAAAGGCTCTTTGGTCTGAGTTGGCAACATGAGGTTGCAATCAAAGAAGTTATGTTGGTTCCTTTAAGAGGAGAATAATCTACTTGCTTTTCGCAAAATCCCGTAATTGGAAATGTTTCGAGTTTGGTGGCTGAGATTATTTGGATCTCATGTTTCTTGTGTAGTTGAACTGTTCTGAAAAAAAATGACGTATTGAAGAATTTTTATTGGTTCTTAATTAGTCCTTGTGGTTTGGACTAAAGACCTTATCTTGTTTGTTGTGGCAAAGCGATGTTAATCAAAGAATTTATTTCAGTGTTAAAGGAAAGAGTGAAGTAGGAATATTTGAGAATTTGAGTCAAGTTTTGTAACTTGTGGTTATTTGAATTGTTCATAAACTTTTTGCTCTTTTCACTCAAGAGTTGTCGAGTTTCAATCGCAATGTCATTTTACTTATTAGTGGTTATTTGCTATTCCCTTTTCGAGGGATGCGTGCCCTTCGCTGTGAACTCAACTTTCGTTTTCCCAGATCTTCATTACCAAATTATTTCTTTTGGTTTCGTGCTCACTGTGAGCAGTAACATTTTCCTGTGTGGTGAAATTTGTCCTTATTCGCCTCTTTCTTTTGAGAAAGGATCAACAGTTTTGTGTTGCAAAGTTTTACAAAGCGTAAGTTGTCAATTGTTTGGTAGTGGTTAAGTGATTGTAGGGGTGAGATTTTGCTACCAAGCCATTGGGGGAGTAATAGAAGATGAGTTGGTTTTGACCTGAACCTCTTGGAGGGAAGTTGATTCAGATGGAATGTATGGCTTCGAAGAAAAAAAACTGTATAGTGTTCGACTAAGTAGAACCTATGGTATAGTGCGCCTAACTTTGGTTCATGTTGAAATGTTGGGGATTATCAAATGTATGGAAACATTAATCAATTTTATAGAGTAACACAATTGGAAGGTATTGCGATGTTGTGTGAGTGATTTCTGATGATGTCAATGAGTGAGTATGTCGGAATTGTGGGGATCTTAGAGATTTAATCCGATGATTTCACCATTTGTTATAAGAGAATTCGTTGTAGAGGTCTCGGAGGTTAAATTTGGGCTTTCCATTTTCATACTAGACTTTTGGTCGCCCAAAGATTTGTGTGTAGAGGAGATAGGAAACTGGAGTATTCTGAGTAGTGGAATGATTGTCGATAGAACCCTTCTGATGTAGTTCATGAGCGGGTGTACTGAGGATTCTGATGTGTTATTCTTGAAAGTGGGAGGTGATGAGATTGCATGGGTTTTTGATGTGCTTTGGTGCCTTCTATCAAGTTAATGTCATCAGTTGAAGGAGTTGTCTAGAGTGTTCAGTGGAATCAATAGAGTCTCTCTACAAAGGTGTGGAGGATGTATTTCGGTTCAAGCCTAATTTGAGGATGTTAAATTAAGAGGTTTGAGACCGTGAGGTATGCGATGAATTCAAATTCCAAGGTTTGAGAGATACTTTATTCCAAAAAGTGAAACTAAGGAAAAAGATGTCTTCTTGATTAGTGAAGCGTTTTCTTTATTCTCGCTTGAGCTTTGTGCTGTTGACCAATGTCTTTCGTAAGTCCAGTTTGACTCGATTTTGGTATGTGTGGTTCTTATCGGTTCAGGAAGAATAAAGGAAGTTTTGATTTGGGCATTTAAAATGATTCCTCCTTTAGTTTTCGTGACGTTTATTCGCAATTTGCCACTTGGAAAGTGGAAAGGTTTTCTTGGTGAAATTCTGATTTCTGGATTTTACTCTTCAGTACTCAGTTGGTAACGTATAGTTGTGATGTGAATCTTTCTTATTCAGATGTGTTTTGCCGGTAAAAGAGTTTGCTTAAAAAGAATTCGATTGTATGTTTCCGGTTAAAGGAGGTGATCCTTGTTTTCAGTGAAGAGTTCAATTGAGAGGCGGAATAAGAGTTCCGTGTTCTTTGTGCTTGTCGTGTGGTTCGGTATCATTGGGAAGGTTAACACAAAATACATTAGGTTGTTTTCGCTAGTTGGCGTATCGCCAGGACTGTCTCGAGTCCATGCGTGGAGTACGTAACGTCTTGTTTGTTCTCGTGTTGAGTGAGTACCTGGGAGATCCAGAGTTTGAGATTTCGTTTGCGCCGTTGACCATCGAGTGAGATCTTACCTTCGAGTCTTGTCCGATGAGTGTACCTGGAAGTACCGGGTTGAGTGTTAGTTCAGACGTCGTGTTACGTCGTTGTGTTATGGTATTCTCAGTCCGAGGGAGAGGCTACTTGGGAAGTTGGACTTTCGCGTGAGTGAACTTTAGCCGGTGTTGTTCACAACGGGTACGTGGTTACCGTTGTTCGTTTTCAGTCGTGGTTGTTCTTTCGCTAAAGTGTGTTTAGATTCGGGGTCGAATCCTGTTAAGGGGGGTAGAGTGTAATACCTCGTTTTCGATTAGGAAGTTTTCGTTTCGAAAATGAATTTAAAATTTCGTAGTTTCGGCGTTCGTTGTTTCTTCTGGCTTTGGACCTGGGCCTTTGGCCAACAAGCCCAAAAGGAGGCCTTGTGGGAAAAGGGGGGCTGTTTTGGAGCCCAAGGGTGGGGGGCAGCCGTGGGGCCCAAGCCCATCAAGGGGCCGGCCATAGGGGCCTTTAGGGGGGGCGGCTGAAACCCTAGCCCCAACCCCTTCCACCTCTCCCCCTTTTGGGCAGCCGCCACTTCCACCTCTCCCCCTCCATCTTGTGCGCCTAAACCAGCAGGGTGCCGCCCCTCCTCCTCCCCCATTGGTGCTGCCCCAAGGTCCCGGAGTCGCGCCCATCTCCCGGAGCTTTCCTCGGTGTTGAGCCCTCGCGCCGGCCTCCCGCGTCGTATTGGTGGAGTTTCGCAAGGGTTCAGATCAAGGCGACCGGGGATCTTCACCACGGTTCGATCGTCGTGCTCCTGGGCGCTCCAAGGGTAATGTGTCTCGGTTGTGGTTGGTGGTTTGGTCGTATAAGAGGAAACGAATAGAATTGCTTGGATCAATGTCGGTCTGCTGTAGATAGCAATCTGTCCAGTATGTTGCGTGGTCTGTTTTGTTATTTTAGAGGCCGAATTTGAGAGGTTCATCTCCTGGAGTTATGTAGGTCCTGTTCTTAGCTTTCGGTGGCCACCAAGAACACTAAAATCCGACGAATGAGTCAAAAGTTATGATAGATTTAATATCTGCTGTCCAGAATTTTAACGAGAATTACCTTTTAAGCTGTCTTTTAAAATAGGTGTATGTTAATGGACGAATCAGGGTTTCATCCCAGCTAGGTTAATGTAGATAATTTCATAACCTTTTCAGATTGTTAAAGAACGCTCCATTCGGAGTTGTAGATTAAAAGTTATGGATGTTTTAATCTTGCTGTCTTAACTGTTTGGACAGATTCTGTACTGTTATTTCAATTACCTGTTAGTATAATAATTTGGTCGAATTGGGTTACCTCATCAACTAGAGTGTTGTAGGTATGATCGTTAAGTTTATGTAAGAGCTGGGCTCACCTCGTTTCGAGTCCCAAGTAAATAGTTATGGCCAATACCGTGCTGCTGTCCAGATCCGATTCCAGGGTGCTGTCTGTTTTTCAGATTTGGGGTTACGGGTATTTCTTGGGTGTTCAAGAGAGTATTGTAGAATATTAAGTCGTGTTGCGTATCATGTGGTTCTTATTTCGTTTATTGAACTGTTTACGCAGCGAGGCTACGGGTTTGGGAGCACCTTCGTTGCCTGCTAACGCGTCGCAACGCGGAAGGCAATTACTTTGTTGTTCACATGCTTGGAGTATGATGCATGCTTGATGATCAGATTGTGTTTTTCAAATCCATGAGAATGTTCAAAGCTTATGTCCTTTTCTCGATGTGTTATATACATGAGTATATATATGATGTCTTTCATAGTTCATACTTCAGTTCATGCATCATAATTCATGTTTTATCCACGGGAGTGGAGTGTAAGTCCCACCATTCCAATGTGGGCAGTTTGGACATTGTCATGTCCCATCCACGGGAGTGGATAGAAAGACCCATCAATTCCAGTATGGGCGCGTAAGACCCATCAATTCCAGTATGGGAAGTTTTGGACACCTGTATGAAACGTTCTTCATACGGGACTTGGATCCCCGCACTTTTGTTAAGGTGCGGGCTTAAGTGAACACCGACGGGTGTGTCACTAGCTATACTGGTATAAGCATGTGTGTAGTCCATCCTTGATTACATTCATTCATTTTATGTTTTTCTTAAGTGCTCATTCGATGCAATGTTCGCATTCTTAAATGGTGATGTCCTCGTTGTATATGTGTTCTGTCTCTTTATCAGATTTGCCGAGTCGTGGACTCACTCTTGCGTTGTTTGTTTATTTTAGGTAACCCCTGATGTTGGATCACTTAGGAGGGAGTAGACACACACTACTCGTTCACATCATTCTATTCATGTTCAAGATTAAATTTAGTTCTATCTTACATTTGTTATTGATGAACTGTAATAATTAAATTATAATTGGTGAAGGAAGGATACCTTCACCACAATGGTGTGGACTTACTACTGCATGTGAACTTGCATTATCAATGAACTGAAATAAATATCTTAGATGATGAAGGAAGGATACCTTCATCATGTCCTGGTTGTTTTAATACTACCATTAGTTGAGTCTCTATTTCTTATTCTCCCTCATTGTGTAGATTGTTAGATTAAATAGGTGGTATCTTGGCTTCCGAATAGCCAAGGTGTTACACATCCTCCCCTAGTGACAACTAAGGTGTTGCTTGAAAAAAAAAAGGAAAGAGGAAAGAGATAAGTACATGTTTGAAACATGTGAATTTTGTATGAAGCTATGTAATTTCTACGGAAATTATGTGGAATTCCATCGGCTTCCAAACAGACCTCACAGATTATTTAATAAGAAATATAATTTAATTAGGCTATAAAATCCACTTAGAAATTGTATTACATCCTTTACCAAAGAGATGTGATTTTAGAATGCACGCAATCAAAATTTAAAACTTTGACAATTAATATATACAATTATATTTATATTTTTTTTATATAAAACTGATACTGTTGATTTATCATAAAATTATTTTACACGGTTATATTTTCCTAGCTAACATGATTAAAAAAAGTATAATTGTCTAGTAAAAAAAAAGAAAAGGTATAATTGTCATATGTCCGTATTAGAGACCTTGTTATCGCAAAAGTCAAGCGGCAGCCAAACGAGTCAAACATTTTCGCAAAACGCAATCGCAACGTTCCAAATTCCAAACCACCTTAAAACGCACGCAGATCAGCTACCCAAACGACAAGAGCAAAGAGAAACTAGCTAGCTTGGAGCAATGGCGAGCACACCGTTCTTTCGTCGTCTCCTCTTCTTCTTCGAGGTGGCCGTCGCCGTCCTCACTCTGCTTCCGCCGGGCGGCCATGCCCGGGTGTGCGCGCCGTGCGGCTCGACGGTAGTGCCCTACCCGCTTAGCACGACGGACGGCTGCGGCGACCCGGCCTACAAGGTCCGGTGTGCCGCCAACACGTCCACTCTCTTCTTTGAGGCGCTCAACGGCACTTCTTACCCGATCACTTCTATCTCCCCGGCGGCGCAGCGCCTCGTGGTCTCGCCGGCGCCCTTCCTGTCGCAGGGTACCTGCGTGTCCGTGGGCGCGCCCGCCGCCCGCGGCGTGGATCTGAACTCGTCGCTCCCGTTCAACGTAAGCTCGTCGAACACCATCATGCTGCTCAACTGCACGGCGGCGCTGCTGCAGTCGCCGCTCAACTGCTCGTCCAATTCGCTCTGCCATGTCTACGCCAACGCCACGGGCTCCACGGCGTCGGCCTGCGCGCCGCTGCCGCTCTGCTGCACGTTCGTGGCGGGCGGCTCGTCAACGTCGTACAGGATCCGCGTGTCCCCGCAGTTCTGCAGCGCGTACCGGAGCTTCGTTGGGCTCGACCCGGCCCAGCCGCCGGCGACGTGGGAAAGGAACCTCGGGCTAGAGCTGCAGTGGGCGACACCGAGGGAGCCGCTCTGCCGCACGCAGGCCGACTGCGAGGACGGCGCCAACGCCACCTGCGCTGGCGACCCGCTCTCGCCCGCAGGCGCCGGTGCTGTCCGGCGCTGCTTCTGCGTCTCTGGGCTCGCGTGGAATCCCCTCGCCGGCGCGTGCCAGCAGAGTACGTTTGTTTCATCGATGCATTCGATGCTGTTCGTCAAGTATACGCATTGCTGAATTGAATTAAATTGGTTTGCTTTGTCATTTGCGTGTCTTTCATGCAGATCTCAGGGACTGTCAGAGTACTGGAGACTGTGGGGGATCAAATCATGCGCCTCTCATTGCAGGTGATTACTTAACTCTCATCGTTCGATGACGCAATTTGTTGTCTCCAATTGAACTTTCTTACAGACGACTGATGTAAATTAACAAGTTCTGATGGAAGTAGTACACAGCCAATTTGTGATATGAACTGTAGCTAGTTGTGTTCGCGTTTCATCGGACAGAACAGGTAGTTTGGTCAGGCATTTCTTTTGACAATTGGGATTCACACGAGAAGTCTCCTGTGTTTGATCGAATAGAATGAAGGAAAAGTAGGTTTACATCTGCATCGACCTGGGTCCCACCCACCAATGGTCAACTTTAGGGGCTTACTGAGATAAAAGCGTTGACTAGTCAATCCTCCATGAGAAATGTCTTTGGTATCTTCTAGTACCTTTCAAGCATATTGCACAGAAATGGCCCAGCCAACCGCGATCCTTGGCTGGTTTCGTCCCGTTTCATCACAGCATGTGCTCGGCAAGTGCTGAGTAGCTGTCAGTTTCAGATCACTTACTACTTACTAGCCAGCAAAATTCCAGTTCTTTTTCCGGAGCAAAACCATTACACGGCGAAGACACGGAGCAAAATTCCAGTGGCTTTCTTTCTCTCTTTTTTTTGTACATTGAGCTAAATAAACTAGAGGTACTTGCATATGCAGCTGAGTCAATCATGACATGTGTAATTGTTATGCAGCTTCAGATATTGATCCATAAATAAATATCTAATCATACAAAATTTGTTCACACCCAAGGAAAACAAAATGCTGCTTTCATAATAAAACATAACGGCTTCATAAATTAAACACGGCTTAGCATTGCTCTGTTCATTGTTATGCAGAGAATAAAACTTGGAAATACTAGGATACACATGACAACTTTTGAATCAACTAAAATGTTTTGGTAGGTTTAGTCAAATTGAAGAGTTAATTTGCAATGCAGGGGTCGTGTGCGGCCTGGGCGTCGTGCTGCTGCTGGCCGCCGCGGGGCTATTCGTCTACCGACGGCAGCGGCGCATCCGTCTGGCCCGGCAGAGGCTGGCCAAGGAGCGCGAGGAGATTCTGAATGCCAACAACACGAGCGGCCGCACCGCCAAGAACTTTTCCGAACGCGAGCTTAAGCGCGCCACGGCCAACTTCTCCCGCGACAACCTCCTCGGCGCCGGCGGCTACGGCGAGGTCTACAAGGGCGTGCTCGCGGACGGCACCGTCGTCGCCGTCAAGTGCGCCAAGCTCGGGAACACCAAGTCAACGGACCAGGTCCTGAACGAGGTGCGCGTGCTGTCGCAGGTCAACCACCGAAGCCTCGTCCGCCTCCTCGGCTGCTGCGTCGACCTCGAGCAGCCGCTCATGGTGTACGAGTTCATCCCCAACGGCACGCTCGCCGACCACCTGTACGGCGTAATGAGCCAGCCACAGCTCCCGTGGCGCCGGCGCCTAGCCATCGCGCGCCAGACGGCGGAGGGCATCGCGTACCTGCACTTCTCCGCTGTGCCGCCAATCTACCACCGGGACATCAAGTCGAGTAACATCCTCCTCGACGAACAGCTCGACGGCAAGGTCTCTGACTTCGGGCTGTCCCGGCTGGCGGAGCCGGGGCTGAGCCACGTCTCGACGTGCGCTCAGGGGACGCTCGGGTACCTTGACCCGGAGTACTACCGGAACTACCAGCTCACAGACAAGAGCGACGTATACAGCTTCGGCGTCGTGCTACTAGAGCTGCTCACGTCGAAGCGCGCTATCGACTTCGGACGCGGTGCCGACGACGTCAACCTCGCCGTGCACGTGCAGAGGGCGGCGGACGAGGAGCGGCTGATGGACGTCGTGGACCCAGTGATGAAGGATGGCGCCACACAGTTGGAACTCGACACCATGAAGGCGCTCGGGTTCCTGGCTCTGGGATGCCTCGAGGAGCGCCGGCAGAACCGGCCGTCCATGAAGGAGGTTTCCGAGGAGATCGAATACATCATCAACATCGAGGCTGGTGCCGCCGACGTCGAGCAGCAGCACAGCGCATGATCGATGGTTAATTACTATAATTAGGGGTGATATATCGATCTCTTGGTATGTATTTTTGGCATGTTCTTGTTGCTCTGTGTTGTATGCTCCGATTGATATATTTGCTCAATGACTGCAAATAGTGTAGGATGATAGAATTGTTGGAGAAAAACTCAATTGAGGAATTGGGCAGAGGAGAAGAACAACAGAACACACACATTGAGCAATTTTCAGTTTTACTACTGTTCACCGTAAGTAATAAAATGCTTACTTAACAGACTCTTAAATACACACACACTACTGAACTCCTCCAGAGAATTGCTAACTGGTTTTCGGAGCTCACGCCACAACCGACGTGATCCACTAGACTCGAGCTCCACTAGCGAATGACTACGATCAACTAACTAGAATGTGCTGAACTGCACGATTACATAGCAACCGAAACGCACACAAAGTAAAACTTCAGAGTTGGCCTGACAACTTCAGTGGCGACTGAATCTTCAGAAACTGTCTGAATGTTTTCCAGACCGAGTCTGGCTTATTCCGCCCACTACGTCGTGACAACACGCAACTTGGACTCAGCTTACTCCTCCAACTCGGCAAGATTGCCATGCAACACAATTAAACATGATGAACATACTTAGCATGATAAGATTAAATCCAACATTCTCCCCCATAATCTTGTCATGTTGACTCACCGACGCGGATCGCCCACAACCTCTTGCCACACGCAGGGCATTCTCTAAGAAGTTCCGCCTTTCACCCCGCCCGGGCCATCCTCGACCGTGAACATGGTGTCACGACTAGAGACCTGAAGACATGAGCAAGGGATGTTTCTCCGGATAACTGGCTTAAGTAAACGCCTCAGGGACGAATGGGCTTGTAATAGATGTTGGGCCATGAACTTAGCTCTGGACGAGCGTGTAATGAGCAGAGTATATACTGTGGATCGATTCGTTGTTGAGGCATATAGAGAAATACGATGCTTCCGGAATCCCCAAACCTATCTCTCCCTATATCTATTCTTCCCAAAATCCCCTCTCAGATTCTGCATCACAGAGCCAAGCAAAGTCAGAATCGGTCTTGGACCATGACATTGTGGTATCAGAGCCGCCGATCTGGCCATCGTGGCCAAGAAGAAGGGGCAACCGACGCTCACAGTGAGGATGGTGGCGGCGGAAGATAAGATGTCGACTCTAGAAACCGATGTCAAGGCGATCTTGGCGTTGGTCACTGGGGTGGATGAACGGATGAAGCACGCCGAAGCATGGAGGCCGACCGTCGACCTCACGCTGACAGGGCTGCGGCAGACGGTGGAGGAACTTGGTGCGCGTGTCAACTACCTGGAGACGACGCTGCCAAATCCACCTCGCCCAGTGACGCCTCGGCCCGACAGGCACCGCTATGAGAAGCAACACCAGGGTGATGTCCTAGGGGGATTCAACACTCCTGGACAAGCCCTGGTCAAGGGTGAGTCATTGAATCCGAATCCTCCTGTGTTGTTTGATTTGAATGCTAGTGGAAGTAGGGAAGCAGAGGGACATCGGTGCTATAATTCCCACCCACAGAGAGAGTTCCATATACCTAAGACTGAATTTCCTAGATTCGAAGGGGAGCATCCTAGAGTCTGGAAGGAGAAATGTGAGAAATACTTTAACATGTTCAATGTACCAATTCATTTGTGGGTACCTTATGCTACTTTGCACTTCCAAGGGAATGCTGCCTTATGGTTACAGACATTTGAGGCCCAGCACACAGTGAATAACTGGGTAGAGCTTTGCATAGCTGTAGACAACAAGTTTGGAAGAGATTTGTATCACAATTATATGAGAGCGTTATTGAACTTGAAGCAACATGCTAGTGTCTTAGAATATCATGAAAAGTTTCAATCAGTCATGCATAAAGTTCTAGTGCACAATAGAAATTATGATGGTGTATTTTTTGTCAACAAATTTCTAGATGGGTTAAAAAATGAGATTAGAGTAGCCATAGTGCTCCACAAACCTAGAACGGTTGATGGCAGACCAATGCATCATTCAGGCAAAGGTATTTTGGGATCTACACTTGAGACAACAAGGAAATCATCAAACCCAAGTGGGAAGACAAGTACAATAGTCTGAAAACTCTCAGAAAAGCTAGAGGAGAATGCTTCAAATGTGGAGAAAAGTTTGGTCCAAACCACAAATGCCCAAAGAATATTTCCTTGCAAGTACTTGAAGAATTGCTGGAAATCCTACAGTTGGAACACACCGATGAAGAAGAAAGTGAAGGTGATAGCAAAGATGGAGAAGAAGAGTTATTGATGAGTCTTTCTTACTGTGCTGCAGTTGGCATACAGGGCAGGAAGACTATCAGGCTACAAGGGTTGATAAAAAACTAGGAGATTTTGATTTTGGTCGACTCTGGCAGTTCAAGTAACTTTATCAATAGCAAGTTGGTGGACAGAATACACTATATTACACAACAAGCTCCTGCAGTACAAGTCACCATTGCCAATGGAGGCAAATTGCAAAGTGACCAAATGATCTCTAATCTGGAATGGTGGGTTTAGGGCCATACTTTCACAACAAATGTCAGAGTACTTCAACTAGCATGCTATCATATGATACTTGGTATGGAATGGCTGGAGGAGCATAGTCCTATGTGGATTCATTGGAAGAGAAAGCAATTGAGTTTCACACGTGAAGGCACAACTATTGCTTTGAAGGGCATCACAGATCAAATTGAAGCTTGTGCAAAATTTCAGCTAAGAAGCTACAAGGTTTGATCAGCAATGGAGGTATGGCACACCTCATCCAATTATGCCCTGTTTCTTCAGAACAAGATGCTGAAACAGTACCTGATGAGATCAAGCTTATCTTGGAGCAGAATGTAACACCCTAAGCCGACATGAGCCTGGAATGCTACTGAAGAAGACATTAGTAAAGCTAAACTAGAACAATCTGCTAAATTTTGGTAGAACCTCCCTTGTATAGTTAACTATACGGAGGTTCCAACAGATAAAAGAATGTCATAACTAAATCTTCCAACGTTCAATATCACCACTAAGCATTAAAAACATGCTAATCAGCTAGAACATATGCAAAGATAACCAAATTACGTTACTCATCATTATTACAAATAACTCGAGGCATGAGGCATAACCATAATCAATACTTAAGCAATTTGCCTATTTATTAAAGGACATTCTAAAAATTTGATCAAGTTTTAAGGGTGCGCGACACTGTGTGAATCCAACTCAAGTCTACTTCCTCCCATGCATGCCGATCTCGCAATCGGTACCTAAAAACACAACAAAAGCAAGGGTGAGCCACAAAGACTCAAAGAAGTACCAATAATGAAACATTAATTCACAAATACAACATCATCATTCATTATCAAGCTTTACTCAAAACATATCACATGCTTATGTAATGCAAATAAGCAATGCACCTTTTTCTCTTTTCACTCTTTTGCGCATTACACCGTGTCTGCGGTATGCAATCGCCGCGCGCACCCATGCCTGTGCTCGCAAGTGCAGGGACCAATTGCCCAATACTCCACAAGTAAAGGGGACCTCAAGCCCACACTCCACAAGTGTGGGGACCATAAGCCCACCGCTTTCATGATGGGGACCTCTTCTCAATGCCCACATTCCACGAATGTGGGGACCTCAAGCCCGTTATCTACATGACGGGGACCTCAAACATGCATTCATGATCACCACGTGACCAGGTCTTATGTATGCTCACACAGTGCACATGAACAAATTCAGTTTTGCAATAAGCTCGAACAACATCAACACCGTACACGAATAACAATCATTCGTATCATAAGCATTCATCATCTTTAACCAAAGATATCACACTATCAATCAACCACGACTAATATATATCAAATATTAGCATGTATCATAAACATTCATCATCTTTAACCAGCATATCACACTATCAATCAACCATAGCTAATATATATCGAATACTAGCAAGCACTGTCAAACCATTCATAATTACTCGACCAAACAGAGTACTTGCCTCAACCGCGTGAAAACGGAGGATGAGAAGAAGGTGCTGCCTCCGGGACCAGTCCCCCACCTAAATTCAATTAAAAGCATACTAAGACAACAGTAATGGACCAAGCAAACTATATAAGCAAACCCGAACTAGCAATAACTTGTATCGCGATCCCAACTCCAATTTCCTATATACTGATCTGTCCCCTCTGGAAATAGCCGTGTTCTAAAATTCGTATCTTTTAGCACAGGAGTCAAAATGAGGTGTTATTGGACTTCATTGAAAGGTTATCAAATTCCCCAACTAAACCTAGTTGGTGGGCCTTCCTGATTCGGCCATCTAATACCCCTTTCATGCCAATTAACAGAACGTCGATTTCACGTCAGGTTCTCTCGACAGCAACTTCAAACCACCATAACATTCAGAATACTGATCCAAATTTTGCATTCATTATCTTCCCGGAAAGCTACGACAATTATCTACATTTTTCGTTATAGTGAGACCTCCCAGAAACCCCTCTAGCTATCGGTTTAGGTCCGATTACTAAAATCTGCCAGAATCATAGCAGATTTGCGGAACAGCAGCGCTACGAAATTCATAACTTTTGATCCGCTCGTCCAAACGATGCGATCTTGTACTCTACGAAAAGGCATCGACGTTGCCTACAACTTTCTAGGAGGCATGTAGGATAGATTCTTCTTTTAACCTCGTCAAAAACATCGGCCAATCCTGTCTGCCCTAAACAGATCTAATACCGACATTGCCTAATTATCCAATTGCACAACTAATCGGAGGAGAATTGGGATTACCCTTGAAGAACCTGCTGTTGAACACGATGAGCACCACCCCAGGCCACAATCTCTCCCTTTCCTTCCTCCCTTCTTCCCCTTCCTTCTTCTTCCTTTCTCTTCCTTGGCCGGCAGCACCTGAGGAGCTTTCTCCCTTCTCCTTCTTGGTTGGCAGCGAAAGCAAGGGGGGAGGGTACTGTAGCTCACCATGGTACTATAGCATGACGGCGGCACTGTAGCACAGCTACTGTAGTAACCCTAGGGTTGCCCCCTCTCCGTCTTATGTGGCCCACTACCCCTTCCCCTTGGGCCTAAATGTTGTGGACCGGAAGCCCACAACCCAGGTTATCCAAATTATGCATAAATCACCCTCTAATCTCTTGTTAAAACACTTATTTTTAATTGATCTTTCTCTCTAATTTATTTCTTCTCTCTCGAATACATTTGGGGTATTACACAGAATGTGGAAGTCTTTCAAGAACCCAAAGGACTACCTCCACAAAGATCCTTTGATCATAGTATCCCTCTTTTGTGTGAGGACCCGGAATATTTAACTAGTAACACTTAACCTCCAAATGGTTCTAGCATTACTAATTAAACATTATAAGCCTCGATGGACATATGCTTCCCAGAA
Organism: Ampelocalamus luodianensis; assembly: GCA_036346255.1. Taxonomy (NCBI): domain Eukaryota; kingdom Viridiplantae; phylum Streptophyta; class Magnoliopsida; order Poales; family Poaceae; genus Ampelocalamus; species Ampelocalamus luodianensis. The sequence continues at coordinate 40,472,939 of CM070626.1, forward strand.
TTGCAGCATATGCACATCATCACAAAATTACACATCATTTCCATACACCATACAACACTAAGTTCAACAATGACATACATAAAGTAAAATTATTACAAAAGAGCCGACCGGCCAAATAGAACAATATACAAGAAAGACAGCGGAAGCAAAAGGTGCCATAAGATGGCTAGAACAAAAGTCGACCGTTAGCCAACATAACCCATAAGGCAACCGACCGGCCGCTAAGCTAGTCGCCCGCAAGCTACCACAACAAAGCTCACAAAAGTGAGGCCCTCGAGCTCACCTTCTTCCTCTCGCAACAAATACATTTAAGCAAGATAACCGAGTACACAAAGGTACTCGCAAGATCGACGTGTGGAATAGCGCACCTATTCATAAACTACATGCAAGCTTATTTAGGTGGAGGTTGTATGTCTCATTTTGCATAAAGCCAACTTTATTTGCAATAATGTAATACATTTAAAAGCAAGTTTGCAAATCTGTTTTGTTGTCAAAATAACAAATAAATAAAGATACATACAAGTAACCACTGGAAGTGACTATCCCAATAGTCACCACAACATAGCACTAATCCCGATTCGCACCACCCATCAAGTTTTAATTAAAAGGTTGCGCCTAGTTCTCACGGGCGATCCGAGCGTGTCCATAACCTAGGACGAGGCTATTCGAATAGTTTTAACCCTGTAGGGGTGTACCAATGCACCCACACTTCAGACCGCCTTTAAGCCCAAAAGCACACTTCCGAAGGTATGCCGGCACGACTAAGTCCTAAGAGACATTTCCAATCTTGTGCATTAACTACGAGCCGCTCGTATGGATAGAATCCCATACGCTTACATTGCAAGCCGAAAGACAACAAATCCCATCACGTGTGAAGTCTTTCGAACACTACAATGCTCCCAACACCATCCCTCCTGTGATTCCCTGCGACTCGAAGCCAATACACTCCAAAGTACTAAGTCAAGAGAGGTCCCATACCCTCTAGTGTGGTTAGCACGCAAAAATGCTCAGTACGGTGGTGCAAGTAACTCGGTCCTTAATGACCCGGGCACCATTCCAGTCACACCCAAAAGCACACCAACATACCATTGTGTCCAAGTCTAAATCTTTTTTGTTTTTAGGTTTTAGTTTTCATAAATAGACATGGCACAAGGTGGAAATCATAATCATAATAAGTTTTATGTGATCAAGGTTATCGACAAGTCGATAACCGCCCATTTCTACCTAAGCTAAGCATGGCTAAGCAATTAATTCGTAAGCTACTAAGTGACAAGAGCTCATCCACGAACTCTAATCACAGCAATAACCTAGGCTCATGGTAGTAGAGAATAATCATTTGTCTAAGGAAATGCATCTACTAGGTCAACTATTAACACAAAGTAGCAATACATACATAGAATTTGGAATCAACATAAATACTTAAAATACTGGGATTAACATGATCAAACTGCTTGCCTTGCTGGATTTGTTCTTGCTGCAGAGGGGAGTGCTCAGGTTCAATAAATTCTTCGGAACCTAACGCGAAAAGGCGATAAAAACCGATAAGAACGAAGAACACCAAAAGGAACTCAACAGCAAAGAACATCCAATTCCAATGAAATTTCCACAGCAGCTAGAGGTTCATTTTAGACAATTTTAGAAACAAGAATCACTTTATTTGGACTAAGCATGAAAAAGTTATGGCTAATCTAAGTTCTCTCAGCCTGAAAAATCATAATTAAATTAATTTCGGTTACTGTTCATGGCGAAAATTTCTAGAATTATCTGGAACTTGAAATTTTTATGGTGGGTAGATATGGTTATCCTAACAACAGCAAAACTGATTTTGCACAATTTGAAGTTGAAATGAATTAGTTATGATTTTTCTAAGTTCTAAAACTAGCATATACCACTTTTCTCGAGCATAAATAAGGACAAAGCCTAGTTCATATTAAATCCGCCTCTGAGATAAATTTTACCAAGTTGAGTTTGCTCAGTTTGCAATTACAGAGAGAAAGTTATGTATTTTACAAGTTTTCAATGAATTTCTAGATAACCATATTCACTAAACAAGATCATGTTGTTTAAATCATTTTCTGCTACATAACAAAGGTTTCAAATCCATTTTCGATTAAAGTTCATACTATAACAAGGCTACAAAGAATCGGAATCATTCAAAAGAAGCTAAAATGACAAGGTTATGCACTTTTGAAATTTGAAACAATAAAAGACTTAGAAAATTTGAGCTCTCGGGAGGTCCAAATGAACTGGAAGACAGAGGAGAGGTCGTGGGCCGTCGATCCTTCATCGCACGAACACGGACCTCGAAGCACAGCGCACGGGAAGACCTCCTCCCGCATTGGGGAGGTCTGGACCGTTGAGATCTGATGCAACGGCCACGACCAGTGCATGCATAGCGCACGCAAAGGAGGTCCTCGCGCCCAACAGAGGTCGTGACCGTCAGATTGAGATCTGGCGGTCCCGAGCACTAGGGGAGGTCCTAAGGGTAAGCCTACGGAGGGAGGTCTGGACGGCTAAGATCTCACGGAGGAGGTCTTCAACGGTCTAGATCTCCAGAGGGAGGTCTTTAACGGACACGATCAAGTGAGGGAGGTCCTGGGCGATCAAGATCAAACGAGGGAGGTCCTGATCGGCTGGGATTCAACCGAGGAGGTCTTAGACGGCCAAGATCTACTCGGGGAGGTCCTAAGTGACAGGGTTTTAACGGGAGGAGATCCGGACGGCTCGAGATAAGGCCTAGGAGGTCCCGAACGGTCCGATCGCCACGAGGGAGGTCCCGAGACTAAGGATTTTGCAAAGGAGATCTAACGCCGATCTAACTCCGGGAGGTCGTGAACGGCTAGAATTGAGCCTAAGAGGTCTGGAAGGGGTTTTCTTTGTAAAAGGCCAGGAGTGGCTTTTACAAAGAGGACTCAGGTGGTCTTTGCAAAATGACCGAGGAGGTCTTTTGCAAAGAGGACCTCGGTGGAGGTCCAGGGGGTGGTTTTGGCAAAATGACTAAGAGGAGGTCCTTTTGCGCAGGAGTGGTCCTAGCGGCTAGGATTTAACCGGGGTGGTCCTAGACGGTTAGGATCAACCCTAGGGGAGGTCCTGGCACTAAGAGTTTTCGCGGACCAGGATCTAACGGCTAAGAGCTAATCCTAGGAGGTCTTTTAACGGTGGAGAACGCTCTAGGAGGTCTTGGGACTTAGAAACTTACACGGAAACCCATCTACAACACAGATCTGACTGAGGGTGGTCTTAACGGCCGAGATAAAACGAGGGGGAGGTCTTACACTTAAGGGTTTTCACGGGAAAGATCTAAAGGTCCAGACCTAGCCCTAGGGAGGTCTTAGACGGCCACGATGAACCCGAGGAGGTCCAATGACTTGACAAAAACGCGACAAGGTACAGAGCTCGACGGTGAGCTCGCTGGCACGTCGCCGATGACCAAAGCTGCGGCGGCGCGAACCAAAGCCACCAAAACGAAGCTAAAGGTCTTGCGAACCTATCGGAGGTGCTCGACAATGCGCGACGTTTTGAACGCCGGCGAGCCGAGCGAGGGAGGAGGACGTTTTTCGCAAAATTCAAACGGTGAAATCGAGCGTTACGAGCTAAGATACTTAAACCTAGAGCTCTAAGGGACAAAACGAACTCACCCGAGTGTAGGGAAGGTCCAGAGGAAGCCGAGGAGAGGAGGAAGCCGAAGGAGACGCCCGGTGACTGTGAACTTCACGGAGACGAGGAAGGAAGTGGTCCCGACCACGAACAGCTCCCAACTCGCCCACCCCGCGATGGATAACCACGAAGTTTAGAGAAGGCTCAAGGTGAATAAGATGACAAAGTGACAAACTAAGAATTTCGATGGAACCACCGGAGCTCGAGGCCTTCAAAGAGCTCCAAAGCCGACAATGGTGGCAGAGAGAGGTGTGTACTTAGGTGTTTGAGTTTGGGAACCACCAACCGAGGAGCTCAAGCACCACAAGAACGGAGAAGAAAAAGGAGAAGGGAGGTTTCGTGCTATTCATAGCTCGAAGCTTGGCAATGGCATGGGCAAGTTCATCAGAACAATGTCCATGCCCCGCCAAAACACGCATGGTAGGTAGGGGCAGAGCAGGGTGGGGACTTTGGAGGTTAAAGCTGACTGGCAATAAATGCATGGCAGCAAAAAGAGCCGTTGACAAGAGGCAAAAGGTGACATCTCACTGCCCCCAACTGCTCTGGTCCTGACACCAGTGCAGGTGTGAGAAAATCATGACGACCAGAATTCGAGGATGTCAAGAGGAAGAAGAACAGGGCTGAGGGGGGAGGTCCTGGACGATCCCGATTTGCATGGGGTGGTCCTGGACGTCCCAGATCACCCGAGCAGAGGAGGTCCGAGCGCGCGGGGAGGTCCAGGGGAGGTCGTGACCGCTGGATGGAGATCCAAGGGCCTGGACCACCCCGAGGCGCTGAGATCAGAGGGGAGGTCTGGGCCGCTGGATGGAGATCCAACGGCCCACAAGGAACGAGCCCGAGGAGGTTGAGTGGACTGGGTCCAACCGTGTCGGTTGAGTTAGGCTCGGGCTCAAGCCCGAGTCTGACTCAAACCAGATTCGATTTTTCTGGTTTTTGAGAAGGGCTGATATTTGGAGAATTGTTAGAGGTAGCAAACGAACTCCAAAAATTATGAAATTTTTACAGGAGCTTGCTAGCTGAGGGATTGACCTTGAATAAAAATTTCAGAGGTTTTGGTGCTGTGTATTTTCCTCCAAAAATTTACCAAGGTACTGGTCCAAGGTTTGACCAGATTTTGAATTGGGTTGACTTTCCTCCAACAGCATTCAAATAATTTCTAAAAATTGTGGAATTTTTCAGAGGAGTCACATACCAACCCAAGAATTTAGGAGAAATATTTCCAGGAGATTATCACAAGATGGAACAAGAATGTTTTTGAAGGATCAAAATTTGGATCAAAGACTTGTGACTTTGTATTTCCATAACTTCTTGTACAATAGTTGTTCAGTACAAACAGGAAATACAAGATGTAAGAAAAAGTTTTAATTTCTACTCATTTTCTTACATTTGAAACACAAGCCTAAAATTAGGATGTTACATTTTGCCTAGGGCAAAACCAGTCTGTATTAGACCCTATAGGTATACTCCTACTCAGAAGGATGAGATAGAGAGACAAGTTAAGGAGATGTTACAAAATGGTGTTGTCAAGGCTAGTACAGGTTCCTTTGCTTCTCCTGTTCTCTTGGTTAAAAAGAAAGATGGCACATGGAGGTTCTGTGTTGATTGCAGACATTTAAATGCCATGACAGTGAAGAACAAGTATCCACTACCAATTGTTGATGAGCTGTTAGATGAATTGCATGGAGCCCAATGGTTTACTAAGCTAGATCTTCGGTCTGGTTATCATCAAATCAGACTTCTACCACAAGATGAGCACAAAATAGCATTTAGAACTCATGATGGTCATTGGGAGTTCAGAGTTATGCCCTTTGGGCTCACAAATGCTCCAGCCACATTTCAAGCAGCCATGAATACCCTCTTTGTTGATCTGATCAGGAAATGTGTCCTTATCTTTATGGATGATATCTTAATCTACAGCAAAAGTTTACAAGAGCATCAACACCATTTGCAAGCAGTATTTGATATCTTGAAGGAGAATCACTTATTGGTCAAAAGGTCCAAGTGTTCTTTTGCACAATCTCAGTTGGAGTATCTGGGGTACATTGTCAGTGCAGAGGGTGTTGCTACAGATCAGTCCAAGATCATGACCATCAAGAATTGGCCTATTCCACATAATGCAAAACAACTCAGAGGGTTCTCGGGCTTGTCAGGCTACTATAGAAAGTTCATTAGACACTATTCTATTATGAGCAAACCACTCACTGAATTGCTGAAAAAGAATACCCTCTACATATGGACTGACATAGAACATGCAACATTTCAAGCAATCAAAGAAGCTTTGATCACATCTCCTGTTCTGGCTCTACCTGACTTTTCCAAGGAGTTTGTGATTGAAACTGATGCTAGTGATAAAGGAGTTGGTGCAGTACTTATGCAGCAGAAACATCCCATTGCCTATCTGAGTAAGGCACTAGGCCAAAAATGCAAGCCTTGTCAACATCTGAGAAGGAATGTTTGGCTATTCTCTTGGCTGTAGAGAAATGGAAACCCTACCTCCAACATAGGAATTTACCATCCTGACCGACCATAGAAGTCTAGTACACTTGGGTGAGCAAAAAATTACCAATTCTATGCAGCATAAAGCCTTTGTCAAGTTGTTGGGATTGCAATATAAGTTGGTATACAAGAAGGGCCCGGATAATAAAGCAGCTGATGCTTTATCCAGAAAACCTTCTGAAGCTACTATGTATGCTATCTCAGTTAGTAAACCTCGCTGGCTGGAAATCATTGTGGAAGGCTATCAGCAGGATCCTCATTCAAAGCAACTCATAATTGATTTTAGTCTCATTGGACAAAATGATCGTGGTTTTTCATTACAAGATGGCATTATCGATTCAAAGGGCGAATTTGGTTGGGCAATCATAAAGAAGCTCATCATGCAAGATATTGGCTTTGCACAACAAAGGTGTGGGAGGTCATAGTGGTGTCACACTACTTATCACAAAATCAAGGCTCTTTTGCTTGGCCCGGCCTTAAGCAAGCTGTTCAAAAGTATGTCTCTACTTATGAGGTATGTCTCATGTCTAAACCTCAACACACTAAGTTACCCGGATTGCTCCAACCATTGCCTGCACTGGTTGCTTGGAATGTCATCGCTTAGATTTTATCGAAGGATTACCTAAGTCTCAACAAAGGGATACTATTTTAGTAGTTATTGATAAATTCTCTAAGTATGGTCATTTTATTCCCTTGTCCCATCCTTATATCGCCTCACAAAGAGCTCAAGCTTTTATCTCTCACATTTATAAGCTACATGGATTGCCCCAAGTTATTATTTCGGATAGAGATAGAGTGTTCACAAGTACTTTGTGGAAAGAATTGTTCTCCTTAACAGACACTAAACTCAATATGAGCTCTTCTTACCATCCTCAAACCGATGGTCAAATAGAAAGGTTGAATCAATACTTAGAAACATATTTGAGATGTATGGTGCATGCTTGTCCAACCAAGTGGTCTAGGTGGTTATCTCAGGCTGAGTTTTGGTACAATACAAGTTATCACTCAGCATTAGGCAAAACTCCTTTTGAAGTCATGTATGGTCATGCACCTCGCCATTTTGGGATTATAAATAGCAACCAGTGCTCTGTGCCCGAGTTAGGCCAGTGGCTGCAGGACCGATCTCTTATGACTCAGTTGCTACGACAGCATTTGATTCGAGCACAACAAATACATGAAGCATCAAAGTGCATAAGAAAAGAGTGGAGAGAGTATTTAGTGTAGGGGACTGGGTTTACCTCAAACTCCAGCCCTATATTCAGATGTCTGTGGCGAAACGCTCTAACCAAAAACTCAGTTTCAAGTACTTTGGGCCATATCAAATTCTGGAGAGGGTTGGCCAGGTTGCTTATAAGTTGAATCTTCCTGTTTCTAGCAAGATCCATCCTGTTGTTCATGTTTCACAATTGAAGCAAGCCCTCAAGCTAGGTACCCCTGTTAGTTCTGAACTGTGCTTACATTCCATTGCGTCTAATCCTGTTGTGTCTCCTGGTACATTGTTGAGAACTTGCTTGCGGAAAGTAGGCAACACTGCATCATTATGGGCACTGGTGCAATGGTCTCAGCTACCACCAGATTGGACAACTTGGGAGAAGGTCACTACTCTCCTGGATCGTTTTCCAGCTTTGGGACAAGCTGGTGCTCATCGGGAGGGGAGTGTCACGACTAGAGACTTGAAGACATGAGCAAGGGATGTTTAGCTGGATAACTGGCTTAAGTAAACGCCTCTGGGCCGAATGGGCTTGTAATATATGTTGGGCCATGAACTTAGCTCTTGGGTGCATGGTGCTACAGCTGGCTCGTCGTCGGCACCCGTGCACCTCCACCCGACGCGTGCCGCTGCAGCGCCTCCAGCTCGATGGTCGTCCGTCTATCGTGCTGATAACGAACACATTGCATGGCTACTGCTGCACTGGCATGCATACGTTGCTAGTGCAATGCAGCCGCTGTGCACATGCATGCATGCATGCATTGCGCTGCTTCATTGCTGCTGCCGGCTCCACGCGCAACACCGCCTCCGCGCCGCCTGCGTGTTGCAGGCCGCCACCTCGCTGCGTGCCAACTGTGCCACTCACACGCTGCCGAGAGCTACCGTCACTCGACCAAGCCGTGTGCTGCCGCTCATCCCGCTGGCTGCCGTGCCATGCCGCGCCGCCGGCGCTGCATCGTGCCCTGCCGCCAGCGCAACCGGGTGAGCATTCTCCTCACATTAAACCTCGCTCTGATACCAAATGTTAGAACTCAAGTCAAGGAACACGCCCAAGAATCAATGATCAACCGAGAGAAAAACTCAATTGAGGAATTGGGCAGAGGAGAAGAACAACAGAACAAACATGGGGCAATTTTCAGTTTTACTACTATTCACCGTAAGTAGTAAAATGCTTAATTAATGCACTCTTAAATACACACACACTCATCAACTCCTTTAGAGAATTGCTAATCGATTTTCACACCACGCCACAACCGACATGATCCACTAGACTCGGGCTCCACTAGCGAATGACTAGGACCTACTATCTAGAACGTGCTGAACTGCATGATTACATAGCAACCGAAACGCACACAAAGTAAAACTTTAGAGTTGGCTTGACAACTTCAGTGGCGACTGAAACTTCAGAAACTGTCTGAACGTTTTCCAGACCAAGTCAAATGACAAGATTAAATCCAACAAGAATAGTAGAATACTTGAGGTGATTATATTGCTAGAGCCTTAGAGACATATATACATATAGTACATGGCGATTTGGAGATCAAGTCAATCTACTAAAGATATGCAAGAAACCATATCGAATGCAAATCATTCTAATTGATTCTATTCTATCTGTTATAATCTTGCCATACATGTACTCTAACATCCCCCACGGTCCGAGTGGGAGCGTCGCAGACACTCAGGCTGGAGAAGAAGCCAATGAGGATGCTGAAGCTAGAGAAGAAGCCAATGAGGATGTTGAAGCTGTAGTAGAAGCCGACGAGGAGTAGGGGTAAAAATGGATCGGATAGTTTTTTACTGATCCGAACGAAAACGAATTCGGATTGTTTTGGATTGGATTTTTCTCAGATTCTCGGATTGGAAACAAATACGGATTTTTTGTCGGAAACGAATAAGAATACGGTAGTCCTGTTATCCGTTGAATACAAATACAAATACAGATTATCCAGATAATAATAAGGCCAGATATCCGGCATTTCAGCCCATGACCCAATTGGCCAAACCAGCCAAACACTCCATAGGGTTCCTCAGTTTCATGACATGTCTCCACCGCTCGTTCCTCGAGCCTCTTGGATGACCATCACGGTGGTGACGTAGCTCGTCGAGCATGAAGATCATGGACGGGCCAGACATGTTGCCGTACTCCGTGAGCTTGCCGGGTGCCAGCGCGAGCTCCGCCTCGATGCCACCTCCCATGGCGACCTCCGTAGTCGGTGGAGACCTGACGCCAGCGTACTCATCGCCGCGAAATCCTCCTTGCCCTCCGGATCCCAAGAACCATCAAGACGGCTCAATCTTGGAGATCCAGCCGGGATGGGGACGGCGAGCGACACCACCTCGCATGGCGACCTCCGCAGTAGTGGAGCCCCGACGCCAGCTTGCTCATCGCCGTGAACTCCTCCTCGCCCTTTGGATCCCAAGAACCATTAAAGACGGCTCAATCCCGGAGATCCAGTCAGGATGGGGATGACAAGCACTGGATTCCAGCGAGATGTCTCGATCTTGTCGGATTCTAAGATGGAAATGGAGTGGGGAATCAAAGGAGATGTGAGCGAATCTTAGTGGAGGACTCGTTGGGGCATTTCGTCTAGGGCTAAAAAAATAACTCGAGGCTCACGAGCCAGCTCGGCTCGGACTCGATCTATTTTTGAGCTGAGCTGAGCCCACCTTTTGGCTCGATCAAATTTCAAGCCGAGCTCGAGCTGGCTCGTGAGCCAAACTTGGCTCGGCCCATTTTTCCAGCCCGGCCCAGGCCAGTCCGCCAAAATGCTGAATAAATGACCCTCCCTTTCCCCGTCTCCCTCGGCACCTCCGCCTGTCGCCTCCCTTTACTCGTCCCCTCGCGGTGTAATACTTCGGAAGTGTGAGAAGTCAAGAATCGGGTTAATTAAATTTAATCGGTAGAGAATTATTTAATCGGGGAAGAATTTATTTTCAAAATTCGTCAAATCAAGATTAGAGAGGGGCTTTTCCACTTGTTCTCATCCACTTGGGCCTGGGTCTTGGCCCATCTAGCCTTGTAGTGGACGGCCAAAGGGGGGGAGGTGCCACCCTCCCCAAACCCTAGCCTCCCCCCTTTTCCCTCCTCCCACTTGCACCGCCCTCCCCTTCCCTTGGCCGACCCTCCCTTTACCTTGCACCTCCTCTCGCCTGTGGTGCTGTTCCTCGCACCTCCCCTCTGTCCAGGCTGCTGCCCTTTGCGCAAGAAGGAGAAAGAGAGGAAGAGAAGAAGGAGAAGAAGGAGAAGAAGGAGAAGAAGATCTTGTGTGGGGATTGGTTCAGAAAGTTCTAGCGGTTCCACAAGGGTAACGAGATGCCTTACCCGCTGTTTGATCCATAGTAGATGCGAAACCGATTAGAATTGTTGGATAAATGTTGGGCTGCAGAAGATTCAATTCTGTCCAGTACCTTGCGTGGGTATTTTCGTGTATTTAGAGGCTGAATTTTAAGATTCCATCTCCTAGAGTTATGTGGGATCTGTCGTTCTCTTTCAGTAGCCGTGAAGATCACTCAATTCCGAGGTCTGAGTCAAAAGTTATGATCGTTTTAGTATCTGCTGCCAGAAATCTGACGAGAATAATCTGTCTGGTTATTTCCTAAAATATGAAAGGGAAATTGGTAGAATCTGAAAGTTCACACAACTAGGTTATTGTAGATAATTCGATAAAATTTTCAGATTGATAAAGAACGATCAATTCGGAGTTACCTATTAAAAGTTATGGTCATTTTAGTTTTGCTGTTCGATTGTGTAGGCAGTTTCTGTACTGAAAGTTCAAACAATGGTTAGCCTAATATTTTGGCCGAATTGGATTATCGTGTAAACTAGAGTATTGTAGATTAGTCAGTTAAGAATCTACAGAAATTGGGTTTACCTCTTTTTGACTTCCAGTTCATGAGTTATGTCATTTACCGTGCTGCTGTCCAGAAACGGTATATGGCAGGAAACATTGTTTTTCAGTTTCAGCTTTGTAAACTCGTTTTGAGTCGTCAAGTAAGCGATGTAGAATGCCAATTAGTAGCGTTGGGTATATTATGTCCTTATTGAAATTATTTTACCTATTTAGGAGGTGAAGCCTCAGGTTTAGGAGTATCAACTTGGCCGGCTAGCGCGTCGCATCGTGGAAGGCAAGTAATTGTAGCAGTGTTACTACCGTCTACTGGGTTGTTCTTACTACTTGCAATCTATATGATTCTCGTATTTTGAAGTATTTTGCCATGGTTGGTTGACTTACAAATGAGGTGATAACAGCAATTAATAATTTAATATTTTACTTTGGATATCTTGTGTGTAGTCATGAAGTGGTTGCCTTATGTGCCGAATGTGGATCATGGATGTATTTTCCATAGTGATTATGTGGTAGTAGTACAAGTTAATCTTGTTGGTGCCCTTATGGAGATGACACATATGTGGTTTATGAGTATCATATCATTCATAACATTGCATTGTGGATGTCGCCGCTTATGGCCGCGATCGACGCAAGACAAAGATCGCATATTGTCAGAGATGATGCACACTCTTACCTTGATGGGTAAGAGTGCAGTGGAGCATGGCATGCATTTGCATTAAGCATTATGGATGGAGGACATGCATACTTATGCCAATGGTTGAAATCTTAAGAGGCAGGACTCATGTTAGTCCATGTGGTTTATTGAATGAGATAGTGGAATGTGGTTGCGGTCACGCAATAATATAATTTGTGATGTAGCTTGCTTGTTATTTGATTAACCTGTTACTCAATTTACTTGCTGAGATTTTATCTCACCCTTGTTGTTTCTTTCCCCTTTCAGTGATTCTTAAGCATTCTGGGGTGGGTAGAGCGGCACTACAATAATGCACTCAATTCATAGATTCATGCTGTAATAAAGTTGATAGGAAACTAGCCTAATGACTAGCTATTCGCGAGTGTTCTGTTGAATTATTATTGATGAATTTGTGGACTACACTTGGATTAATCTGCTAGAGGTTGTTTAATTATTGAACTTGTTACCGTTATCTTTATTCCCTTAGTTGTTTATGCTTCCTCTTAATGCTTCTTGTCTAGAGTTATTGCCGAAATAATTTGTCTTGAAATTATTGGCTAGCTGTAGAGTGGTTAAGTAGCATTCCAGGGTAATGTGGGTCCTGGGGTGTTACAGTTGGTATCAGAGCCAGGTTTTAGGGTCTAGGAGAAGTAAGAAAATTGACACACTTGCACATGTAGGATGGGGAAGGGGTTGCATATCTTGCATATACCTTGTTGAATTATTTAATTTATTGCTTGTGCTTCACTTGTCTAAGAATAATGTTTTGTTTGCTTGTGGGTTGCGGTGGCTACAGGAATGCCACCTAAGGGTAGTGGCCGTGTTCGTGCTGCTACGCCGGTAGCACAACCGGCAGTTGAGGAGGCTGAGGATGCTCAGCCAGTGGGCGGTACCCAAGAGGAGCTGATGGCTGTGATCAGGGCCATGCAGCAAGAGTTGAGGGCTTTGAAAGGGGCGTGGCCCTCGGTGCCGATGCCGCCCGGCACTGAGGTTGCGGCACCAAGCGATTAGCGGCATCTCACTTCGTGAGTGGGTAGGGTTGAGGCTGGACAGCTTCGACGCGGCAGCCACTCTTGTCGGTGCCACGACCGGTCCGTCCCATGTGGAGGACAAGATGGAGGCTTTGAGGTAGTGGCCGATCGCGTGCGCTATGTGGCGCAATCGCTGAAGGAGAGGCCCAGATCGTGGAAAGGAGTGCGATGCCAAGACGGCCGCACATGGACTCCACCGTGGCGGAGTTCGTCCGGCAGCTTTGAGAGGCGGTTCTATCCAGACCTTTCGACAAGATGAAAATTGACTTGGGCAAATACACACAAGACAAGCGATGCGTGGCGAGTATGAGGTGGGCTTCAATCGAGACATCGCTGTCCCACATGTGGCTCGGGGCGATGCGGAGAAGGCGATAGCTTTCTGTGGGCTTAGGCCTTCGATCCGCCACTGGGGTGCCTTCCGATCACAGATTTCCGTACACTCGTGGAGCAGCCTTGGGGATCGAGATGCAAGATGCGTACACGGAGGACACTCGCAAGGCCTCTCGAGGAGATCACCTCGAGGTCATAGCGAGAGGAGGGGCCATTCTGGGGCCCTATGATTAAGAAGGCAAAGAGTCGCCGCCACCAACCCTACCGTAGTAGTGCGCATCACCGGCTCACCGAGGGAGCTCTGCAGCATCGTGCCACTTGGCCCTGACCGGGCTTGGTGTGTTTCGTTGTGGGGATCCGCACAGCGGAGTGACCGCTCTGGGAGGGCAAGTACTATCTGTGGTCAAAACCACAAGGATGTGGTGTGCAGGCAGAATCCCAAGGGGAAGCTGCAGTGGGAGTTGGCGCCTACACCTTCGGCGGGATTCTCTCGTCCTGATGGCACCGTTCAGATGATGGCTGTGGCTCCTACCCGCAGCTTCCTACCCGCGCCCCTACACCGCATTACCTGCCGCGCCTTCAACACCTTCATCGACTGTCTTGGCGCCCCCAACTGGAGGATACTGGGTTCAGCAGCCTGCTACTCCATCGACTCCGGTACCTCAGTGGACACCTGCGCCGACCTACCAGAGAGTGGGAGATCCTTCTTCTTCACTGTCCTCGCGGCATTCTCCATGCCGACATCGGATGGCGTGGATCGTGGAGACGCGTGTGATAGGTACCTTATCTGTTGACTCTTTCGATGCTCGCGCATTTTTGATTCTCGAGCCGCTCTTTTGTCTCGAGAATTTTGTTGAGCGGGCGGGCTTTCGGTGCGCTTGATTGGGAGGGCAATGGTTGTTAGTTCTCCTAGTGGGCTTATATCCGCCTCGTGTTTGCCCTGTTGTGTGGTGATTTTAGCAGATGAGGAGTTCGTGGCGAATTTGGTGGTTATACCGAGCCCTTCGATGTGATCCTTGGCATGGATTGGCTCACGCGTATCAAGTCGTTATCTCTGTTTCGGAAGACGGTCACTTTGCGTTCTCTGTCAGGGCATGAAGTTGTTTTCAAGGAGTGCTCGCAGTACTTCTCTTGTTGTTTGTGCGCTTGTTTCCTAATCGGCGGATGCGAAGTCGGGTTGTTGTGGGCTTTGGTTGAGGGTCACGAGGTCGCTTTGAGGTTAGAGAACATACCGTAGTCCGCAAGTACCGGATGTTTTTCCCATGAGCTCCCCGGCTTGCCACCAGAGCGGGAGTCGATCTTCAGTATTGAGCTTGTTCCGGGTACGCGACCTATTTATAAGTCCCCGTACCGGATGGCACCGCTGAGCAGTGGAATTAAGGAAGCAGTTGGATGAACTCTTAGCTAAGGGGTTCATTAGACCGAGCACGTCACCTTGGGCTGCTCCGGTTCTGTTTGTGGGAAAGAAGGATGGCACCAAGAGGCTTTGTGTGGATTATCGAGCACTCAATCAAGTGACAATCAAGAACAAGTATCCTCGCTCGTATTGAAGATCTCTTCGATCGCTTGAGAGGTGCCAAAATATTTTCCAAGATTGATTTGCGTACCGTTACCATCAATCGCGGATCGTGAGGAGGATATAGAGAAGACAAAGATTTAGCACAAGGTATGGGCATTACGAATATGTCGTTATGTCTTTTGGACTGACTAATGCCCCTGCTGTCTTTATGGAAGCTATGAACAGGATGCTCCATGAGTACCTGGATTCTTTTGTGGTGGTCTTCATCGACGACATCCTGGTTTATTCCAAAACGGAGGAGGACCACGAGTTGCATCTCAACCTGGTCCTAGATACTCTTCGGAGGAATAAATACTATGCGAAGCTAAAGAAATGTGCTTTCTGGTTATCCGAAGTAGGATTTTTGGGTCATACCATCACCAAGACGGTATTACAAAGGGATCCAAGAATGTGGCAGCAAGTGGTACAGCATGGCGGAGGCCAACCAATGTGTCGAGATCCGAGTTTCTTGGTCTTGCCGGTATTACCGCGCTTTGTGCAGATTTTTCTAGCATTGCTAAACCAATGACCCGACTCACGCAAAGGGGGTTCCTTTGTGTGGACGGACGCTGTGAGGTTGGGTTTCGACTTTGAAGAACAAGCCGTGAATGCACCTATTCTATCCTTGCCCGGAGTGGCAAGCGCTTCACGTGTACACGGATGCTTCTGATTGGACTCGGATGTGTGCCGATGCAAGAGGGCCGAGTAATCGCTATGCTTCTAGACGCTTGAAGACTCATGAGCGAATTATCCCACTCATGATCTCGAGTTGGCGCAGCTTGTCTTTGCTCAAGTCATGGAGGCATTACTTGTATGGGGAACAAGCGATATCTTTACCGATCACAAGAGCCTTAAGTATATATTCACTCAATGAGAGCTGAATTTGAGGCAATGGAGGTGGTTGGAGTTAATCAAAGATTATGACCGACTATCCAGATCACCCCGTAAGGCTAATGTGGTGGTGATGCCCTAAGGTGACAGGGTACCTCAGGTAGCGTTGTCCTTGATCTCGGAGTTTGAGAAGATGGGTATCTCTTTCTGTCTTACTGGTTCTGCGCAGGCAGAGGCACAGATGATCATCCAGTCTGCCATTCCTGAGCGCGTTCGTGAAGCTCAACAACACGATCGGCTCCTTTCAGAGGTGCGGAAGAGGATCTCGGAGGGGCGTTCCCGAGACTTTAGTGTGGATGAACACGGTGCGGTTCGTTTCAAAGGCCTGCTGTGTGTACCCCAGAAATCAACGGTGAAGGATGATATTCTTCGTGAGGCTCACCGGACCCCATATTCGGTACATCCAGGAGAGACCTAGATGTATCGTGATCTGAGACAAATCTTTTGGTGGAAGCGGATGAGGGTGGACATTGCTAAATATGTCGCTGCATGTGGCGTTTGTCAACGTGTAAAGGCCGAGCACAAACGCCCCGCCGTTTGTTGCACCCTTGGGGTACCGAGTGGAAGTGGAGCATATCACTATGGACTTTGTGGTTGTTGCGCGCCGCCTGAGGGCGAGATGCGAGATGGGTCGTGGTGGACAGCTTACCAAGTCCGCACACTTCATTCCGTAAAAACGACCAACACAAATAGCAGACCTAGCCCCGCTGTACATCCGAGAGGTGGTGAGATTGCACGTGTACCCAAGTCCATTGTTTCGACCGAGATGCCAAGTTCGTCTCTAAGTTACGCAGAGCCTTTAGGCTGCGTTGGGCACGACGGTTTCCTCAATCTGACTTTTCACCTCGGACGGATGGTCATCCGAGCGGACCATTCGCACTCGGAGGACATGCTTCGTGCTTGCGTGCTATCTTGGAAGGGCGCTTGGGAGGACTATCGGCTTTGGCGAGTTCGCTATAACAATAGTTATCAGACGAGTATCAAGATGCCTCCTTTTGAGGCTTTATATGGTCGGAGGTGTGTTTCCCCTCTTTGTTGGGATGCAGTGGGTGAGAGGTCATTGCTTGGTCCGGATCTTGTTCAGCAGACCGTGGAGAAAGTGCGGGATGTCAGAACCTGTTGGCTGCTCAGAGCCGACAAAAGAGTTATGCGGATGTTCGGCGCCGAGAGTTTGAGTTTGCGGTGGGTAGCCTTGTGCTCCTTCGGGTGTCTCCAACCAAGGGTATTGTTCGTTTTGGTACCACCGGGAAGCTTAGCCCGAGGTACATCGGTCCTTTTCCAATGGTTGCTTGGGTGGGTAGTTTGGCTTATCATTTGGAGTTGCCAAACTCATTGAGTGGTGTGCATAATGTTTTCCATGTGTCTATGCTGAGGAAATACTTATGGATCCGAACACAAGATTGACTGGAACAGTCACGATGGAGCAGATCTCACCGTGGAGAGTCACCAGTTCAGTATCTTGGACACGTCTGAGCGGGTCTTGAGGAATAAGACCATCAAGTATGTGAAGGTCCTTTGGACGAATCAGTCTGAGAGAGAAGCTACGTGGGAGTTGGAGGATCATTTGCGAAAGAGGTACCCCGAGCTCTTCGAGGCTGGTGAGTACCCCTAGTTTGGGTTGCTTTTTGCTTGTTGTTCTTTTCTTTGTGGTTCAGAGAGTTGGATTCGAGGCTAATCCTTTAAGGTGGGAAGAATGAAATACTCCTAAGTGTGAGAAGTCAAGAATCGGGTTAATTAAATTTAATCGGTGAGAATTATTTAATCGGGAAGAATTTATTTTCGAATTCACAAATCAAGATTAGAGAGGGGCTTTTCCGCTTGTTCTCATCCACTTGGGCCTGGGCCTTGGCCCATCTAGCCTTGTAGTGGCCGGCCAAAGGGGGAGGTGCCACCGTCCCCAAACCCTAGCCGCCCCCTTTTCCCTCCTCCCACTTGCAGCCGCCCCCTCCCCTTCCCTTGGCCGACCCCTCCACTTTCCTTGCGCCTCCCCTGCCCAAGGTGCTGTTCCTCGCACCTCCCTCTGTCTGTGCTGCTGCCCTTTGCGCAAGAAGGAGAGAGAGAGAAGAAGAGAGAAGAAGGAGAAGAAGATCTTGTGTGGGGATTGGTTCAGCAAGTTCTAGCGGTTCTACAAGGGTAACGAGATGCCTTACCCGCTGTTTGATCCATAGTAGATGCGAAACCGATTAGAATTGTTGGATAAATGTTGGGCTGCAGAAGATTCGATTCTGTCCAGTACCTTGCGTGGGTATTTTCGTGTATTTAGAGGCTGAATTTTAAGATTCCATCTCCTAGAGTTATGTGGGATCTGTCGTTATCTTTCAGTATCCGTGAAGATCACTCAATTCCGAGGTCTGAGTCAAAAGTTATGATCGTTTTAGTATCTGCTGCCAGAAATCTGACGAGAATAATCTGTCTGATTATTTCCTAAAATATGAAAGGGAAATTGGTAGAATCTGAAAGTTCACAAAACTAGGTTATTGTAGATAATTCGATAACCTTTTCAGAGTGATAAAGAACGATCAATTTGGAGTTACCTATTAAAAGTTATGGTCATTTTAGTTTTGCTGTTCGATTGTGTAGGCAGTTTCTGTACTGAAAGTTCAAACAATGGTTAGCCTAATATTTTGGCCGAATTGGATCATCGTGTCAACTAGAGTATTGTAGATTAGTCAGTTAAGAATCTACAGAAATTGGGTTTACCTCTTTTTGACTTCCAGTTCATGAGTTATGTCATTTACCGTGCTGCTGTCCAGAAACGGTATATGGCAGGAAACGTTGTTTTTCAGTTTCAGCTTTGTAAACTCGTTTTGAGTCGTCAAGTAAGCGATGTAGAATGCCAATTAGTAGCGCTGGGTATATTATGTCCTTATTGAAATTATTTTACCTGTTTAGGAGGTGAAGCCTCAGGTTTAGGAGTATCAACTTGGCCGGCTAGCGCGTCGCATCGTGGAAGGCAAGTAATTGTAGCAGTGTTACTACCGCTCATCGGGTTGTTCTTACTACTTGCAATCTATATGATTCTCGTATTTTGAAGTATTTTGCCATGGTTGGTTGACTTACAAATGAGGTGATAACAACAATTAATAATTTAATATTTTACTTTGGATATCTTGTGTGTAGTCATGAAGTGGTTGCTTTATGTGTCGAATGTGGATCATGGATGTATTTTCCATAGTGATTATGTGGTAGTAGTACAAGTTAATCTTGTTGGTGCCCTTATGGAGATGACACATATGTGGTTTATGAGTATCATATCATTCATAACATATCATGACATTGCATTGTGGATGTCGCCGCTTATGGCGCGATCAGACTGCAGTCTGAGATCGTACATTGTCGTGAGACGATGCACACACTTACCTTGATGGGTAAGAGTGCAGTGGAGCATGGCATGCATTTGCATTAAGCATTATGGATGGAGGACATGCATACTTATGCCAATGGTTGAAATCTTAAGAGGCAGAACTCATGTTAGTCCATGTGGTTTGTTGAATGAGATAGTGGAATGTGGTTGTGGTCACGCAATAATATAATTTGTGATGTAGTTTGCTTGTTATTTGATTAACTCGTTACTCAATTTACTTGCTGAGATTTTATCTCACCCTTGTTGTTTCTTTCCCCTTTCAGTGATTCTTAAGCATTCTGGGATGGGTAGAGCGCACTACAATAATGCACTCAATTCATAGATTCATGCTTGTAATAAAGTTGATAGGAAACTAGCCTAATGACTAGCTATTCGCGAGTGTTCTGTTGAATTATTATTGATGAATTTGTGGACTACACTTGGATTAATCTGCTAGAGGTTGTTTAATTATTGAACTTGTTACCGTTATCTTTATTCTCTTAGTTGTTTATGCTTCCGCTTAATGCTTCTTGTCTAGAGTTGTTGCCGAAATAATTTGTCTTGAAATTATTGGCTAGCTGTAGAGTGGTTAAGTAGCATTCCAGGGTAATGTGGGTCCTGGGGTGTTACACGCGGCCTCGCCCAGATCCACCCGCCGCCTCCCCTTCCCTCTCCGGCTCTTCCCCTCGCGTCCTCGCCCAGCTCCACCCACCACCTCCCCTTCCCTCTTCGGCTCTCGCCCTCGCCAGATCCACGTCTCCACGGTGGAGGCTCCACCCACCGGCCACCGCCTCCACCTCCTCCACCCACTGCCTCCCCCTTGACCCCCCGCCCAGCTCCAGCCTCTACCCGCCACCTCCACCAACTCCACCTGCCGCCTACCCCTTGTTGCCCTCGTCCAAGTCACCGTCCTGTCCACCACGTGCTCCCCTCGCCCCCGTGCTTCCCCCCGCCCCCCGTGCCTCCGACTTCGACTCTCTGAGTCGTCGCCCTGTGCTTCGTCTCCACCTCGCCACCTCAGCGCTCGGCCCGTGCTCCATCGAGGCGAGGCGGCTGTCACCGCCGCCCCTTCCTCCGCGCCGCCGTCCTCCATGCTCTAGCCCGTTGCCCCTTGTACTGCACCGCCATCCAGGCCATTAGCATCGATGCTAGGATGGCCCAGGAGGATGGAGGAGATTGAATGCTTGATCTTGCGATTTGCTTGTTTGTTCTTATGATGAATGCTTGCTTCTGTTTTCGTGATCTGTTAATGGATGACAGATGATAGATTATTTCTTGATCTGTGAATGGATTAGTTGATTGGATGTTGCCGAACTGCTGCTGCCGTTTTTGGGCTTGGGCTTGCGATTCGCTCGAGCCAGCTCGAGCTCCATTCCGAGCCCGAACCAAGCCCCTCTCCTGGCTCGTTTCGGAAATGAGCCGAGCCGAGCCGAGCTTACTGTTCATCCGAGCCAGAACAAACCTGGCTCGAGTCAGCTCAGCTCGGCTCATTTCCACCCCTAATTTCGTCCAACGTGTACTGTGGTAACAGTAGAATTCGTATAAAAAAATGATTGGAAATTTGGATAGTTAACACCTTTCTTTTTTGCTCTCAGAAAAATAACACTTTTTGTTTTAGTTCGTTTTTTTGGTGGGTGGGAGGGGGGATATAATGGCAGGTTGTTTGTATATTTTTGTGGTTACAGAATCTTCTTGTTTATGCTTGAACTAGCATTGTGACCCATGCATTTGTGTGGCTAGATTTATTTTAAAGTTTGTATAAATACATGAGAATATGTTTACATATCTTGTAGGCTATTGAAGGAAAACACAACTTGAGAAAGATAATTGAAGTGTAAGCTTTGATGAAAGAAAAGAGGCGACCCACTTCGTTTGTAGCGCTTTCGGCCATAGATCTTCTACTGTCCTAGGCGAGGAAGCAAGGTACTCTGAGATGTAGACACCATCTTGAAGACAGGCTATTCGACGTCAGAGTCATCGGTGTTGTTGTCTGAGTCGACGATGATGGTGCCGTCCGCCTCCAAACAGCGCCTACAAGATGAGCGTGTCGAGGTGGGCCTCGTGGGGCGTGTGGAACAGGACGTGGCTGAGCTCAGCGCAGGCCACGAGCACACGCGCGCTACGGTTGTTCTCGGCGATGTCCTTGGTAACACGGAGCGTGGCGGAGGCAGAGGATCACCCCTGGAAGTACATCATGGTGCATTAATTTCTAGCGTACAATTTAAGGGGTTTTCACATTCCAAAAAATATTCATGATCGTATTCATTTCGATTAGTATTCACTCTGTATTTATATTCGACATTATTCGTATTTGTATTCATATCCAGGATATTCGTATTTGTATCCGCATCCGAGAAAAAAAATATGGTAGAGCTATTATCTGTCTGTATTCGATCCGTTTTCACCCCTATTGAGGAGTACCATGTGAGTCGGTGGTGGTGTTGTCTGTCGTTGAGGTAGTCATTGATGTAGGTCATCATAGATGAAGATAAGATCGATGTAGTGGGAAGTTGATGTCGAGGTTGTTGCCGTTTTGGAAGGTCACTGTAGTCGAGGCAACACAGGTTGGCCAGTAGTGTTGAGGGAGAAGTAGGATCAGTAGTAGTGGGAGAACTCAATGGTGGTAGTGGTGCACAGATCGGCACAAGAGAGAGAGAGAGAGCCATGCAGCACAGAGGTTGCTGGAGTAGATAGGTGGTGCACACATTCAACCAAAAGAGAGAATGAGAGGGACATTGGAGGAAAATCTATGCTAGCCATTGAGAATAGCAGGAGACAACGACAAAGAGGATTGCCATAGTGAAGAAAGGGGAGAAGTCGACTATGCAGCGATCAGAGAAACCGATGGTAGGGATTCAAGCATGAATCATGCACTGGTATCAGCGGAGAAGTAGGGGAGAAACTACGTAGAAGAAGTTTGGTGGTGGATGCCGGTGGAGTGTGCGGCGGCTAGTAGCCATAGAGAGAGAAAAGACAAACATGTCTAGCATAGGAGGCACGCGCGTGTGTAGGCATGTAGCCATGCAACATATATGTACCTAGGGGTGGTCCTAGCTATCGGGCGAGGCTAGATGACTGCTTGAGGCAGCTGGCGCTGGCGGAACCCTGCCTCCCTCCCGAGCACCGGTGGTCCCTTGCCCCTTCCTGCTTCCTAGCTTCCTTCGTTAGTTCAGTGAACTCCACTACCCTCTCTAGTCTCCAGTCTCCAGAGGTCACACTCCACAGCAGCACAGCCCAAAGCGGCAAAGCCAAAGGCCCAGCTAAGCTCACACTAGTACACCACAATACCACATCTCACCAATACACCTCACTTCGTCAGTTCATCTTCATCACTTTCACTTCCCCCAATTTCAAAATTCCAACCCTAGGCAGCACGCGGGCGAGCGATGTAGTGGCAGGCTAGTAGGGTGAAGGCGGCACGCGATAGGCTAACACAGCTGGTGTGGCGGCGATCGGTGAGCCCGAGAGGGGACGCATCTTGTCAGCGAGCCACGTCGCTAGCCGCCTAGCCACGAGCGGTGAGCCAACATTGGGCACGAGCACAGAGGAGTAGAGTAGCACGACGCGTCGCGAGGCCGCACCGCCGAGGGGGCGACGAGGGCGGCGGCGTTGCCACGTTGGTGAGCCGTGACGGCGTGTCGGCGCATCGGCGTGAGGTGGCTAGAAGCCCACCGCCTGAAGGGTGCACTGCAGCGTGGCTAGAAGCCCAAAAGTCGAGAAAGGTAGAAATCAAGAATTCAAGATGGCTCCGGTGATGCAAAGGCAAAGGTAGAAATCAAGAATTCAAGATGGCTCCCGTGATGCAAAGGCAAAGTCAAAAGGCAAATGTAAGAATTATTAAGTGCTCAAGAGTCAAAATGCATCTCAAAATTCTTGAAAATTTGATGATGTGTGATACAAACATACTGTGATGTATAATTGATTGTGAATCATTGAATTGGACTGTGATGGTGAATACTGTGATCCTGCTGTGATGTGTGATACTCACGGACTCACTGTGATGTATAATTGATAATGTGTGAATTGATAGTGTCATGGTGAATTACTAAATTGGTGACACTGTGATGTATAATTGATGGTGAATTGGATTATGATTGGTTGATTACTTTATTTGCTAGATTTGAAGAGCTATTTTACCATTGCGTCGACTGGGTCGACCCTAAGTACTAGTGCAAGCAGGAATGATGTGGTAGCTATAGAAGAGCAAGTACTACTGGTTGAAACTAGCAATGTTGAAGATGCACAAGCAGCGCGACAACCACAACCGCAGGAACAAACTAAAGGTATTAAGGATTTTAAGTCGGATGTTCATATTGTTGCCCATCCAGCACTTCGTATACCAATTGAGGAATTTCATCCGCATATTAGAGATGGAGTGAGAAGGGCTTATTTGTTGAAGGGTCCAACTCAACCTTTTGGTCACAATTTTAGGAGCTTTCGTGAAATATGGTTTAAGAGGCACGATTGGTTGGAATATAGTGGAGAGATGGATGTTGCTTATTGTTTTATTGCTTTCTTTTAGGCAACCACCCTTAGATGATAATTTTGGTCATGATGTCTTCACTAAATTAGGGTACAACAATTCGAAGAATGCATATGCATCACTACCCCTTCATGTTGGTGGGGTTAATAGTATTCACAACAATGCAAGGAGATGTAGTGATGTTTTTAAGAATCAATGGGCAAGTGTATCTCATCAGATGGAGTCTCACAGCAAAGATTCTAAAATGAAATATGAAACCCATTTGATTGCTTCTTTAAATTATGTAAGATATCTCTTAATGCAAAGTCACTCATTCAGAGACATAATGAATCTTTTTCATCCATAAACAAAGGCAATTTTCTAGAGATGATTGATTGGTACAAAGAAATAAAGGAAGAAGTGAGTGTTGCATTTGAGGAGTTATGTCCATTAAATGCCCAAATGTGTTCAAAGAAAGATTCAAAAGGATCTTGTATGATGTTGTGCATAGGTGGTCACGGGGTGATTTTGGATGAGATTGGAGGTAGTCTTTTCATTGTTCTTATCAATGAATCTCATGATATATCAATCAAAGAGCAAATAGCCATGATTGTAAGATAGTTATTAATTATGTGTTCTATTTTTTATCTCAACTAATTGTATCATGTATCTCAACTAGTTGTATCATGTATCTTGCGTGTTTGTGAACAACAAAGGGAAGGTCATCGAAAGATTTTTGGGTCTTAAACATGTCAAAGATACAACTGCAGATGCATCGAAGGGAGCTTTGGTGGCTTTGCTTGGTAAGCATAATTTACCTATTACTAGAATACGAGGGCAGGGATATAATGGAGCTTCCAATATAAGAGGTGAATTCAATGGCCTTCAAAGACAGATTCGTGATATCAACCCATATGCTTTCTATGTCCATTGCTTTACCCACTAGTTGCAGTTGGTAGTTCTTACTGTCACGAGTTGTTGTTCATCTATTAGGGATTTTTTTTTCAACTATGTGACTTTGATTGTGACCACAACTAGTGCATCTTGAGAAGCATCGTAAGAATATTTTGGATAGGTTGGAAAGTGGTGAAATCTTTACAGGAAGAGGGAAGCATCAAGACACTGTCTTAGCCAGACCTCGAGATACTAGATGGGGTTCTCATTACACAACCTTAGTCTGCATTGAGTCAATGTGGGAGGCAGTGGTGGAGGTGCTGAAATTTGTACATGAAGATGGGCGTCAACCAGGTCCAGTAGCAGGATTGATGCAGCATATGGAGAGTTTTAAATTTGTGTTCATTGTGAAGATGATGTTGAAAGTATTTCACATTATAAATGAGTTATCTCTTGTGTTGCAAAGGAAGGATTAACATATTATTCAGACCATATCATTGCTTGTTGATGTGAAAGCACGTTTGATCGCTTTGAGGAACCCATTGATGTAACAATGGGTGTCCCGATCTTCGATAAGAAGAACAACTCAATTTGGTGGAGACGTCTCTCACGATTCGGCTACCAATCATACACGACTAATATGCTCAGTAATCACTGAACCAACTCCGTGATTACTATCAACCTTGCTAGAAGCACAATCGACCTAACCACGAAGATCTATTCCTACACGCAACCAAAGAACAAGCAAGAACAAGATAATAAGCAATCTAAAATTATAAATAGGATTGAAGTACTCAATATGGTGGGATTCCTAAGTGGTATTTTGGTTGGTCTAGTTGACACAAGCCAATACATGAAGTTACAATGTATCTAACTTTTAACTAAACGAAATCCAAACCCTAAAGTGTCACACACATGAGAATATATAAGGGTGATGGCCAGGGGGTGGCAGCTACAGGGTGGACGCACGCCCCTAGGGTTACAAGACCCATGGGCTAAAGTGGAGGTGGTGCAACACCCTTTTGCCTAGGATTCAGAATCATCACTGAATTATTTTGGTGATTGCAGTGCGCACGGAAGAATTTGGCTCCATTGGAAAGAGGATGAGATAATGTTTCCAACAAGCCCAAGAACACGTCAAACGGAGTCTGTATGTGACTTCTATGCACGTTTGAAGTCAGTGTTATCTCCGGAGGCCGAATTGGATTCCAGAACATGTCCCACTGGAACTCTTACTTGACTTAAAACCAAAATGATGTGGGGACCTTCCTTTTACCATGACATGGAGTAGCGGTCGTATCTGGAGGGTTGATATCCTCATCATCCTCCACTTCTTGCAGTTGCATCGTCCTTGACTCACGCTCATCATTCAGCTCCAAGACAAGCTTAAAAACATGTAGCAATGCATGCTCATCTTTCTATAAAATGTTAGCAACAGCAGGTGGCAAAGAAATAGAGAAAGCTTTGCAAATTAAAAGTGGATGTGCATGCATCAAATCAGTAAAGGTATATTTTCTCATGGAATTCAGTTTGTAACTCAATTTGCAAGTAGGATTAAGTACACGTTTCATCCCTCAACTATACATGAAGGTTAATGTTTGTCCCTCAACCGAAATACTAGATATGATGCATCCTCGAAGTTTACACACCAGACAAAAGAAGCCTTGTAACCCTAGGGGCATGTGTCCACTTCCCTGGCCGCCACCCCTGGTTATCTTCCCATATAGGAGCTGCCGTCCCCGTGGCTAGAACTCGGATTTCGTTGAATTTAGGTTTAGCCATTGTGCAAACTTCTGTTCGTCAGTTGTGTCGGACGACCACCTGTCAAGACAGCCTTCGGGGTCCCACTTCTGTTTTCAATACCATCTATACTACAATCTTATTCGCAATATCAGATTGCATATATCTTATTCTTGCTAGTTCTTCGATTGCTCACAGGAATTGAACCTCGTGTTCAGGTTGATCGCGCTTCCAGCACGGTCAATAACGTCTCGGAGTTGGTTCAACGATTGCTAAAGCACAAGCGTCATTGTACGGTTGTAGTCGGATCGCGAGAATCACCTCCACCCAGAATCGATAGTTATCAATCTCATCGAAAGATCGGGCACCCCGTCACCATCACTACCATACCAAGAAAACTTCTGATTTGAGGCACTGACTAGGGTGACTCCTAATTGAGCACATCCTAGACCTTGCTGGGGTTGACAGCAACTCCTTTTATAGACAAGACGTGACCCAAGAATATTATTTCCTTCATCCAAAACTCGCACTTGTTGAACTTGGCAAAGAGTTGATGGTCTCTAAGCTTAGACAGGACCAACCGAAGATGCTCTTCATGGTCTTCTTCACTCTTGGAATATACTAGGATGTCGTCAATAAAGACAATGACAAACTTATACAAATACTCCATGAATACCTTATTCATCAAGTTCATGAAGTAAGTAGGAGCATTGGTCAATCCAAAGGACGTGATCGTATACTCATATAGTCCATAGCGGGTTGAAAAGGCTGTCTTGGAGATATTCTCTTGGCAAATTTCAACTGGTGGTAACCTAACCTTAAATCTATCTTTAAGAACACTCCACCTCCTTTTAACCGATCAAACAAATCATCGATCTGGGCAAATGGTACTTGTTCTTGATGGTGATTTCATTGAGCTGACAGTAATCCACACACATCCACTAGGTACCATATTTCTTGGCAACAAAGATTACTAGAGATCCCTAAGGTGAAGAACTCGGTCTGACAAAGCCTTTAACTTGCATCTCCTCAATGTACTTCTCCAGTTCGACTAAGTCCTCAACCGGCAAATGGTAGGGTCTTTTGGAGATTGGTGATGTTCCCGGGACAAAGTTGATGATGAACTCAAGGTCTCTGTCTAGTGGCATTCCTGGTAGTTCTTCAGGGAACACATCTGGATACTCACTGACCACTGGGAGGTCCTCAAGCTTTACTTCCTTCAGACTAGTCAGAGAAGGACCATTTCTAACAGAGGTCTCGGGTCTGAATTCAACTTAAACTCCTTGCTCATTGGTGAGCGTGATAGATCTATTGGCATAGTCTATCCGACCTTGATTCTTGGCTAGCCAATCCATCCCAAGAATCACATCCACACCTTAGGAGTGCAAGACTATTAGGACTGCAAAGAAAGCTACTCCCGAGATTTCCAAGATAAGGTTTGGGCATAGGGAACTAGTCCTCATTTCCGAGCCTGGAGAATGGATTAACATAGGGTTAACTAAATGAGAGATATATAACCCATATTTACCCATGAACTTGTTGGAAACAAAAGAATGCGAAGCTCTGGAATAAAAAAGAACTGATGCTGGTACTGAATTGACAAGAAACGTACCAAGGACCACATCTGGTGCGACCTGAGCTTCCTCGGCTGTGACGAGATTCACAAGTCCTCTGATGTACTGGACTGAGGGTTTCACTGCCTGGGTGCCGCCTGGTGCTGGGACTCCCTGACTTGGTCTGGTCGGGGCTGCTGGTTGCTTTGCTTCTTTGGGCAATTATTGGTATAGTGCCCCACTTTGTTGCAATAAAAGCATGAAACTCCCGCAGTGGAGGTCGTGCGTGGCTTCTTCTGGTACTGAACTCCTAGAGAGGTCACACGAGGACTAGGGTTGCTGGGACGTCTGGTTGGCACAGGTGCCCTAGATGGAGAGGAGGTCGTGGCTCTCCCCTGCTGAGGTGGCTGAGGCTGGGAGGTCCAGGGCCTTGGAAAACCCCCAGAGTTGAATCTCTGAGCTGTCTGCCTTCTCTTGCGATTTTCTATCTCGAGATGCTTGCCCTCTTGGCGAATAGCTTTGCTCACAAGTTGCTGGAAGTTGGTGTAGTCTTGAGTAATGAGCTAAACTGAGAGGTCATCGTTGAGCCCTTCCAGGAAACGCTCTTGCTTGGCTTCATCAGTTGCCACGTCTTCTAGTGTAAATAGTTGTTGATCGAGTGGCTGCTTTGGCGCAAAGCGCGGAATTCCTTCTTCTTCAAGATCATCATGCACGTGGGATGTGTGCACGCGGAAGGCCTGCACAAACTCATCCCAAGAGATGGTCTGAGCATCGGCGTGGGGCTGGGTAAAGTTGTCCCACTACTTAGACGCTGGTCCGTTCAACTAGTGAGAGGCAAACAGGACTCTCTCACGATCTGTACACTGGATCATGTCCAGTTTCCTTCCGACAGGTTTGAGCCAGTCGTCAGCCTCCAAAGGCTCAGTGCTACTAGAGAAAGTCGGTGGTCGCATCCTCATGAACTCTGAGATGCCGACCCTCTGAGGAGGTGGAGCAAAAACTGGAGGTTGAGCTGCCGCTGCCGCTTGCAAGACTTGAGTATTGTTGATTGACTAGGCCAGCAAATTGATCAACTGGGCTTGATTGGCCATCACCTAGTTCCAGTCAGGTCCTACAACTAAAGGAGGTGGTGGCGGTGGAAGAGGGGTCTCTGGATCATCCCTGGTTCCTCTATCCTAACCGCTGGTGCTGCCACTGCCCAAGCGAGTTGTCACCATCTGCCCGAACACCCAGAACAAAGGTAAGAGAGGAAAGGCTAAGGGGGAAAGCAGCAAAACAACCAACCACACAAAACCAACCAACTCAAAAGCTTTTTCAAACAACTTTAATAGCTTAACCTACGCTATAATCGATACTCACGGTCTGGGGTGCTTCCTGAATGACGAAGTCTTCTTGACAGCTTCAAGTCTTGAGGTCTTAAACACCAGGACTAAACCGAGGGACCAACAATAGAAAGTTGTAAGGGAAAGATGATCCATTTAACACTGAAAACGGTGAAAAGAGAGAATTAGATAAGAAAGAATTGCTTAAAGGGGTAAGGGTAGATAGATGACCAAGATGAGGATAACAGATTGCATTTCTTGTTACATAAAATAAGTTTTGAGGTCTTCCACTAACAGCCATTCTACTAGGTTATGACCTACAGTCGAGATAGCTCTGATACCACTCCTTGTCAGACATCCCCGAGGCAGGAAGACCCTGGGACCGCACTGTGTATACCCCACCAGTCCTATGATCAGTGGCTAGTGTACACAATCAAACAAGAGATAGTAACACATCCATACAATCATCACTATATTAACAAAACTTGAGTTGATTACAAAAGGGCACAAGACCAAAAACAACAACAGCGGAAACAAAAGAGCAGGTCGGAGCCATCTGATTCACCACAGGCTATTGGCTGGGGGCGCATCCTAGTCGTCCAGGACCACCTGGTCCTCTGCGAAGACCTCTTCACCTGCTTGTCAACAAGCAAGAGTGAGCACAACAACTGTGCTTGCAAGTCACACCCGTTAAGTAATAGATTAATACATGCAAGGATTCAACAAAGGAAGGCATATAGAGTTGATTTGCACAAAGCCAAGTTTCTTTCCAAATATCTGTACTAAGTTCCAAAGCAAATACACAATACTAAAATTCATTTTCTAAATCACAGTTTTGTAGTTAGATAACATTCATCAAAAAGTGGTGAAGGATATCCTCCTATCACAAGGCTAACCGCCTAGGGCTACCCGCCCAAAACCCAATTCGATAGAGATCCAAAACCAGGTAAAAAGCCTTTTAAAAACAAAACCAAGATCTAACTTTGAGCAACATTGCCAGCATGTCCTTGACCGTGGAGATGACTATTCGAATAGGTTTACACTCTGCAGAGATTGTACAACTTTACCCACAAGAGATAATCACTTATACAGTCCGTTCACACACCTCTGAAGGTGTGCGACTAAGAGATTATCACAAGGCCTTTACAACGTACCATCCCACCGTAGTCCAGCCTCGCTGAGGTTTCACTTCCATTGGGCTAACCACTCGCCAGATTCAAGCCCCCTCTTGCACTATGTAGGAATACATGAAAGTAGGTCGTGAAAGACACCCACGCAACCGAATGGTACAACCATGGTGAGACGTTGCAAATTAGTTAGCCAGATCCTGCCCATTTAGGACATGTGGTAGTGCAAGAAGGCATAGCAAAATACAGTCGAACACTGGTCCTTAACTGACCTGGGCGAAAACCAACAGAACCCTGGGCATCGACCAGAGAAATGGATCGATCCCGTGCATGAACATGCACCTATCCAAACATCCATTTCGCCCAAGTCCAAACCAGTTTTCACTTTGTTTACCACAATTAAAATATTTCAGAAAAACTCCATGGTACTAATCATACCATGGCAATGATTAACGAGTTGAGATTTTGGCCAACTTCCTAAATCAAATGCTTTTGAGCTAAGCTTCGGCTAAGCATACAGTTTTGCAATATGCTCTAGTTCATACTAATGTATCAACTAGCTTTCAACTACGGTACCGAGGGAGGTCTAAAAGCGATCAAGTTTGGGTGTACAAAGGATATAGGAGTATCTACTGGGTTAAAACAGGGATTTAAAGTACTTGAATTAAAATGCGCATACGGTAGTAATTTAAAACAGAATGTACATAATTTGAAATACTGGGTGCAATATGATTAAGGGTTTGACTTGCCTTGCTCGAAAGCTTGCGGGTTTGCCTCTTCAGCATACTGTGCTTCCCCGGCGTCGTCGAAGTCTACACGAGAGAGAACAAAGCAGAATCAAATAAAGCTCTAAATGAAGATCTAAATGAAATCCAACTCAAAGAACTTAGAGAAGGAGCTCCAACGGAAGGAAGTCCAACGGCGGAAAGCTGCGGAGCGAGAGCAAAAGAGCATAAGTGTTGAGGTGAAAATGGATGGAGTGAAAAAGGGCAAAAGGCTCCTTGGTGCTCTATTTATAGTGGAGATAGGAGAACTGGGTGACAAGGATGGAGTAACAGGAGCAGGTGAGCAAGAGGATGGGAGCAGGTAAGGGAGGAGACAAGAGGGGGAGATGGGTACAACAGAGGTGACAGCATTTAATGCGACACAACAGCATTTAATGCGCGAAGACTTCTGCGGCAAATGTACAGGAAGGATAAAGTGAGCAGGGCTAGTTGAAACAAAGAGGTTGGTCAAGGTCAAAGGAAAGGGTATGACCAAGAGAGAGGTCCAACCCAAAAAGGGTGGTCACAGGAGGAGGTCTTGCGGAGGAGGTCATGAGGAGGAGGTCCGGAGGATGTCCTAAGGAGGTCCCGAGGAGGAGGTGGTCTTTGCAAAAAGGGTGGTTTTCACCAAAAGGGTGGTCTTTGCAAAAAGGGCAATTGCGATTGGGAGGGTCGTCTTTGCAATAAAGAGGCCGTGACCCAAGGGTGGTCAAGACTGACAGGGAGGTCTTTGCAAAAGAGGAGGTCTTGACAGAAAGCAACGGGCTACGTCTAAGGATGAAGGAAGGTCCGAAGAGAGAGAAGGGAGCTAGAGCTGAAAATGAGGAATTCAAACCTGAATTTGAATTACGGACAACAAGGATGGTTTGAAACACAAATCCGAGCTTAAGAAAAGCTAGGAGGTTTGAAACTGGGGATAGAAGGACAGACGAAGGAGACCCAAAAACCAGAAAACTTCAACAAACTCGAAGCTTAAACCAAAAAGAATTAGTTGGAGTTTGATTTAGTCAATTAAATCACATTTCATATTTCAGGTTTTAAGCTTTAATAAACCAACTGGTTCTTTTTATTTTGAAAGCTTCGGAAAGGTTCAGAAAAATAGGGTGTTACAAAGGTAAGTAAAACAAGAAAAATAGTAGTGCATCGCATGCTGCTAAATTTTGCATGAGGTGCAAATGTACGAGTTGGTTTCATACCCTACAAACTGAATCTCGACCACCAGTCAACAGGATATCAATTGTTGGATGTTGAGCAAGGCAGTAAACACCACTCAGGTGCCCATGATAAGACCTGATAACCTTTACAGAGAATAAAGACAAGATGTTATGAGAATGTCATACATAATAAAACTAACCTTGTTTTGTTCAAGATCCCAACATTTTACTTGTTTATCATCACTAGTAGAAAATAAATATATGTGTCGTTGGCTGACAGCAAGTCCTACATCAATGTGCATTACATTACATTCATTAATTACCAAACTTTCAGATTGGGACAAAAAAGCATAGTGAAAGGGTGTTGAGTGGACCCTACTACTAAGTGCTAACTGAAACCAATAGAAACTTACCACAAATTTGCTCAATATGGCCTGTCAGTGTATTAATGCAAGGTCCCGTATCTACAACTAGACAGGAGTCACAGGATGAATGAGTGAACTATAAAAGAAAGCAGTGTGACAATTTGGGGCAGTTGGGCTGTTGTCTTGATGTAGGAGTAAATAACAGTGGGACAAGGAGAAGGG
This sequence comes from Ampelocalamus luodianensis, assembly GCA_036346255.1. NCBI lineage: Eukaryota > Viridiplantae > Streptophyta > Magnoliopsida > Poales > Poaceae > Ampelocalamus > Ampelocalamus luodianensis. The sequence goes on from CM070626.1 coordinate 40,505,579, forward strand.
ATAGCCTAGTATGTTCACAGTAGTTGTTTTTGCAAGTGGCAAAAAAAAGCGTGATTTAACATTTAAATCTTCCAAAAAACAATTAAAAGATTGATAGCGCAATAAAACCTGGATGATGGCACCATAAGCAGAAACAACTAATAGCCTAATACACATGCATTATTGTCTACTAGTTCTCCCTAGAGTTCATCCACATATTATCAGTATTGACAATCCTATCAGGTGCAACATGATTCCTAGAACTAAAGAAATTGCAAGATGGAAATAGAAAATTCAAAAAATGCACAAAGACCTGTTCTCAAGCTCAAAACTAGTTCCTAAGCAATTAATAGTGCTATGGGAGATGACATACAGGTTGTAATATCGACAACAGGAACACCAAAAGAAGCGCGAAGAGAAACGGAAATTTTGATTCATACCCAAGTGGAAAGTGCAAGTCTCACGAAATAACATTTGACTGTTTCTATGGCATGTGGCCCAGCCCCACTTGTCGTTGTCATAGCAAGCATTGTTTAGTTGAACTTGAATACTTTGTGTGGTAATTAAAAAATCCGAAGAAAAAAGATAATATATCAAGATTTCAGATGTATGCAACAAATCTATTGCAACAAAGTAGTATATACATTTAATTTCATTTTTCAATTGCAGGACTAGAGGCTGTGGAGCTCACCTTTATGGTTCTATCAGCAGAACCAGTACAGAACCATTCATTCCCTGGTTCAAATGCTATAGATCGCACACACCCGAAGTGACCACTGATGACCTGCATATATTTAGAGAAATCATTAATACAAATTCTTGAGAATAAATAGAAAATGTATTTTGTTATTATTCATTGAGAACCAAGATGTTCTTATAAACTAGTCTCCTTCAAAGCACACATGCAGAAGAAAATGGAGATGGAGGGTTAATGGTTTTGTATGGTATAATGGTTCGGTGTGTGGATGTTAGAACTACATGCAATCATGCATGAACAAGATAAAACCTTTCTTCCTGAACGACAATACGACACCATTTTTCCATAAACTTTTCCTTGATGTGCCAAACCTCTTAATGTAATAAGCAATATGAAAGACAGAAATGGAATGAAAAATATACCCGATAGTTCTTCTAGGGAGCATGCCATGTAGGCCATGGCCATCTACTTGGTATCCTTTCCATCAGTGCAGATGTAGAGAATCTGAAAGAGTTACCATGACATCAACAATTCAGAAGTAGCTGGGATCATGCAACAAATACAATATCACAAACAATACTTGTATCATACAGTGCAACAAAGGCAAGTGAACAGACCTGTCAGATGACCCAGGAATTGATAGTACAGTTGTATTTTTCCTTGGTACCGTAGAGTCACTGAAGAAAAAAAATAAAGGAAGATTCAGTGACAATAAAAAAGAACAGTCAGCGAGTTAACAAAAGTGAAGAGAATATGAATGCACTTACGGTGCTTTTCGTAGCATAAGTGGTGCACGGATGATGGCATTACTAGTCCCTTCCCTATGATCTTTTGTGTCATGAGTACCTAACAGGTGACAAGATAGTTGCGAGCTCAAATAAAACGAAATCCAATACTAAGGTTACATGGAAGTTCACATCATTCATGGTGTTAGCAATGTATAAGCAATTATGCTAGCATTCCAGCCGTTGCACCTTAAATCCCCCGTCTTTTTCCTAGGGTTCATCGCTTACTGGCATGAAAGCCCACTATTCCCAAACACCAAGAGATTTACTTACAAAAAGCGACAGATGCTTTCATCCAAAAAAAACAGACAGCAAATTGTACCTGGAAGAACCCGGGGAGGGAGGTGGGGTGGCATTGGGTGGTGGGGCGGTCAGGGAGGTGGGGCGGTGTTGGGAGGTGAGGCAGCCAGGGAGGAGGGCAGTGCTGGGTGGTGAGGTGGCGTCGGGAGGTGGGGCGGCGCTGGGGGACGACAAGGTAGGTGGGACGGCGCTGGGTGGTGGGGCGGCCAGGGAGGAGGGCAGCACTGGGTGGTGGGGCAGCGCTGGGAGGTGAGGCGGTCAGGGAGGAGGGCAGTGCTGGGTGGTGAGGCAGATCTAGGAGGTGGGGCGGCGCTAGGAGGTGAGGCGGCCAGGGAGGAGGGCGGCTGGGGAGTTGAGGCAGCGCTGGGAGGAAGGGGAAAGGAGGATGCACTGGGAGAGAGGGCGCAGTCGGGAGGGGGATTTGGGGATAAGGGTTTCGCGCCTCAATCAATTTCTTTTTTCGCACCCAAAGGGGAATTTTGGTATTTGTAGCTAGATGATGATTTTAGACCATCCGATCGGAATCAGACCGTCCGATCGGAGGTCTGTTCAAACCATCCGAACAGACCAACCTATTTAGATGGTCCGAACAGACCTACCTGTTCGGATGGTCTGAACAGACCTACGATCGGAGGGTCCGATTCTGGTCGGACAGTCCGAATAGACCCAGGCCTAGCCCAAAATAGAATAACTTCAAAAATACATAACTAATTCAAAGTAACTCCAAATCAAGTGAAACCAATTTTGATAATTTTCTTATTAAGTGAAATTTAATTTTGAATAGGTTTCAAACTTATCTCTGTCCTAGAAATTATAGTTTTTGGAAATTAATCAAAAACCGAATTATTCTTTTTACACTAGAAAATGCTTTTAACTTTGAAAATTCATAACTAATTCATGTGAACTCCAATTCAGGTGAACCAAGTTATTTTGGTCTTATAATTTTATTTTTTATTTATCTATGTAATCCTTATCTCCGCCATTATTCTACAAAATTTAACTAAATAATTAAAATTGGATAAATAGTAACCAAAGTATATTTTTCTAGCCTTTTTTGCAAAACCTGATTTTCAAACTACTACAACTTTCACTTGCTAACTCCAAATAGAATAATTCTTTCACCTAAATTAATCTAAAATCATCATCTAGCCACTGTAGAAAATTCATGTATTTTTGAGCAATTTGAATTTTTAGGTTTTTCTCGATGTTGTTTTTGTTTTGTATAGAATCCAAATATTTTTAATGAATAAAATAAACTTCAATTAAATTCAAAAATAATTTATGTAATTTTCTTGAAATTTTGGATTTTTTTATTTTTTCCGGATTCTTTTCCTTTCTTTCCCCTCTCTCTCTTGCCCCTTCTCTTGTTGCACCCACCATATGGGGCAGGTCACCTGCCCCCCCCCCCCGGGTGCAGGGGCAGGAGGCCTGCCACGCCCGGTGCTGAGGGTAGGTGCATTGTACGGGGACCAAATCTGAAAATTATAGCGAAAGGGGGCTAGTTTTGCACACAAAAAAAAGAAGAGGAGGGGTCTACAAATGCCAAAATTTCCCCAAAGGATGGCGAGTATCCCCGGCAAATATGATGACTTGGTTGACTTTTTCTAGGGCAGATATATTGTAGCTAATGTTAAAAAATTGTTGGCAGATAAATTGTTCTAGAAAATAATTATTTCCAACAGATAATGGGACCCTTAATCTCTTGGATATTGCCGGCACATGTTTTGCCACTAATCCAATTTTTCCCTGGCAGATAATTACCCTTAATACTATGTCATGGTGTAGTGAGTCAAGAAAAATTGAATGATGTATGGACATACCCAAATTACTTTGTCTGGTGATCTGATCCAATGGTGTAAAAACCGACTGATTTTGTGGGATGAAATCAGTCAATTTTATTTTTGAATGATGTATAGAACTACCCAAATTACTTTGTCCAATCTTAAAACCCACGACAAATTCGATACCAGTATTGTGCCATTCTCTTGCTGTATGTTTGAGTAGAAACGACAAACAAGACACATAGATCGTGTAGTTCCCTCCAAAGAACAAAGCGGGTTAGTTAATTTGAAATCTATCCATGAATAAACCGAGAAAACAATACATGATTTCTTCTAGTGGTGACACAAGAAGAAACAACCTAGTCACGTTCCAAATTCCAATGTTTATCTACATGGCTCTGCACGCCTGCACATATATAAATATATTTCGTCTCACTTGCCTAGCCAAGAACAAGGTCTCAGCAGCTGCTATACATGTGATCACTTCACCTGATCTGCACCAAGAAGCAGAGCTGAGCAGCTGCAACAATTCAAGCAGAATGAAGAAGAAGACGACCGTGTCCAATTACCTGTGCCTTGCACCCATCTTCACCTCCTGCGTCCCCTCAGTAAAAGCTGTCCGGCGATGACGCCAAGAACTGCCTTAGCTTCTCCTTCCCAGACAGCCTCTGTCAGACCCAAAATTTGTAATTTAGAATCTTTTATGTTCACAACACTAGTCCCTAGATCAGTAGCTTGATGCATGCGGTTATGTCATTGGATATCAAACACATATCACGAAAATGTAAAACTATTGTATAATAATAATTAACTATAAATATACCTTACAGTTTTGACTTTCGAATAGCGAGATAGGCCAAATACTTTTAAAGAATCAGCAGATGGAAGTAAAATTTAAAATGCAATATGTGGAACCAATGACGGAGCTTGAGCAAAATCTCAAGGGGGTCCAAAGATCAAAGAAAATTCAGAAGCACACAGTTCACTACTAGTTGTGCGGCGCCTGAACTTAGCTCTCCGATTGTCAGTTGTGCATCTGCCATCACCGCCGGGCTCGACTGTGGCCAGCCCGTGACGCACCAGCGACCAGTGCCTCGTCGCCTCATCTGCTGCTTTCATGCTTCACCACCCACAATTGAAGTCATTGTCTCACTGAGTAGTATCATAACTAGTAGCATGCAACAATAATGAGCCTTCTAGATGGACCTGACCTAACCAAAATAGACTGGCTGTGGACTGCATACATGTTAGTTTTTTCTTTTGAAATGCTGGGGGGCCACGGCCCAGGTTGGCCGAGGCCATGCTTTGTCCCTGTGAAAACCTCACGATATACCCATAAGCAATCGACTGGGGCCCGCAATCTAGTCCTTGGTCTTCTTGTCTTCCAGTCTTGACGAACACACATAAGTGTCCATATAGCCTTCTTCTTTTATACTTACTGAATAATAATATTAAGCGAGCATGAGTACACAACCGTACTCGCGAGCCAACACACAGAATATAATTATATAATATGCAAGACTGATTAAAAGAATGTCTTGTGGTTATTTTGTTTGCATAAAGCCACTTATATAAATAGATTAAGTAGTAAGAAAATCATGAGACCTAGCATTTTTTAACTAACATAGGTTTTAACAAAGTTGAGTTTTGTTGCAAAATACTAGTGGAGGCTCCAACCTCCTATATCGCTGAGTGGCTCCATCCACCCAATGCTCATGATCTTTCCCAGGTCACATCCCGTATTTCCTACTGTTCTCAACCAGGTCATCTCAAATCTCTAGGCTACAATCCATCTTTTCAGCCTACTCACAAATTGGTTTATAAAAAGGAAAACTATTTCAAGTAAATTCTTGGCACCACCCATGACCGTGGGTATGGCTGTCTAGACAGTTTTCTCACTCTATAGAGCTTGCACACTTTACACACAAGAGATAATCATCTTACACTATCAGCATGCGACAGTAGGCGTGAGAATAAGATAATCGTCACAATGCCTTTACAATGCCCCACCTCAACGTAACCCCACCCGCTTGGTTTCACCTCCTTACGCCTCGCCCCCGGGAGGTCTCCCATTTGCGCCGTGTAGTTTCCATGTGGCTTCATTACCCTCTACCCACACCACGCATCCACCAGTGGTGAAGCTACGCTGAGGCTAACAGATTACTTAGCCAGGTCAAACCCATTATAGACTTGTGGTTGCACTATTTTTACACGAGAGGTCATCACAAGATCTGGGTCCTTAATTGATTTAGGCGATACTTCCTTATACCCACTCTGTCATGCTTTTATCTGCACCTGCCACGCTTTCTAGCCGCCCAAGTTGAAATCTATTTTTGGTTTTCTTTTGTTTTGAACTACTTTTCTAGTCAACATACTAGCTAGGCTCCAACCTAAATTACCCAAATCCAAGTTCAAATTTTGAATGATGTCAGGGCAAATCATTGCCCCACATATCAATGTATCTAAGCAAGGCTAAGCATGACACTTAGATACAACTTTAGTAACTAGTATGTATACTATTAGTTCTAGGGTGACAAAGGATATATAGTGTCCAAGTTCAAGGATGGGAAGGTTATATTCAATTATCATTTAGGTATTAACTATGAGCTAGGTCAACATAGTTGTATAAACTATAGCAATGCAATTTCATAATTTAAATTAATATAGTTGCATTTCAATAGTAGGTTCAACATGATCAAAGTGTTGACTCGCTTTGCTCAATGTTGTGATAACCTTGGTCTCGTTCCTGTTCTGTCTCGGACTACTGCTCCATCATGGCTTTAGATTCTAACTACATAAAATACAATCGAACCCAAGAACATTTGAAAAAAAATCATATAAAACTCAATAAATTCAAAGGCAAGTAAACAAAAGAAAACATTTCAAATGAAAGTCAATAAACCCAAGAGTGTTTGAAGCAAGATATTTGTTCCATTCAGTTTTTCTTTCTCAAGAATAGATCGCAACTTAAAGGTAGGTGTGGAGGAAGTACTAGGTGCCATGATCTGCAACAAAAAATATGTATATGCAAAAATTCAGTACTATGTTTATGTAAGATCTTCTATTAAAAACTTTAACAAAAGATACTCCCACTATATGTTTTAAACCAAGTTTTCCTCTAACTTCATATAGTGTGTTCAAGATCCATATATCATTAAGTCCTAGTGAGCTTTGGCATCATTGCTAGAAACCTAGTGATTTAGGTAAGCAACCCCTTACAAATCATATCTCATATAACTCTAGCTTGTTGGGTGGCATCACTATGCCCAAGTGACCAATACTATGCCCCAAACCCTAAAACCATTTTGATAGCCTTATCAAGTGAAACCAATACTATGCATGTGGGTGTCCGACACCCACCCTATATTATTAAGATAGTTAATAGTACTCTACTTTGGTAGACCTACCAATTAATAATCAAATTCGTGATAGGCGGAACAATTCGAAAGGCATCAAATTTACTTAATTTTTTATTGAGAGATACTACTCTATCATGTTAAAACATCTAATGATAAAAACATGATCAATAGCATAACAGGAACAAAATAAACATTCACGGATAATCATATTAAACCGTAATCATATTAAACCGTGAAATAGTATAGCCCTTAACATGGCAATCTCCATCACCACGCCTCCTGTCCACCGAGCCATCATACTTGAAATCACCATATTCATCTACTAAGCAATTACTCCTAAAAACTAGTAACGAATTACATATGATAATATCAAACATCACATGTCAGCACGTAGACCATTATACAATAATAAATAGATCGATGGCTATAACACAACATGACACATAGGCCCTGAAAAATCCATACATGCATCACATACACAATGGGCTATACTATTCACATCAATCCCTGCAAAAGGAGTTATGCATAGAGTCCAATTCTATCGGTGACATGAACACATAATACTATATAACGCGTCAACGATTACCTAGCACGGTCTGATCACTACTTCCATACGACTACCCATCACGGCATACCCCGATGGTGGAATTCCGATCGGTAGAAGTATCATGAAATGCGATCGTCAACAAGCGCAGTTAATCATCTGGTGCTATAACCTCATACCTCTCGCAAGCCCATCTACTTCGCCAAAACCGATTGATCTTATCAACCAGTGCCTAAACCGCTCCATCCATATGAACCGATCTAGGTTACAAAATCAAAACAGTAGTAGATCCAATCTATTACTACCATATATCATGTACATGTGATCGATCTAGATCAAAAACTACACAAGATGGCTCGTGGTCATAACTTCCTCTACGACCACCTATTGATCGTAAGTCCTACTACGATTACCTCATGGTCGTAAGCTTTACTACAATCAGGTCACCACGACCATCCTATGGTCCATAAAGCCTCTGACATATGGGCCCAATCAACTAGGGACATTTGTACGTTGTGTTTAATACACACAGTAGTTAATATGTGCCGTTATTGTAGGGATATAGGTAGGCTACACTAGCTAGCAATTTCAAAAATTCTACCACATAAACCAGAAAGCCATGCAAGCAAGAGATCATAGATCGTTACCACTAGACGCGCAGTGCAGCGGAAGAAGAGTTGGAGCAGCTTGATCCAACGTCGAGCGCGTCGATGTAGTGATTGTAGTCAATCGTCCAACACCCTTGGCACTGATCGTCTCCTCCATCAACCTATCACGTTCCTTGCGTAGGTCATGGATCGTCCCTGATCAGCGCAACATCAACCGCAGCAGCGTCTCTACAGTATCCACATGTCCAGGGGTGGTGTGCGCTGGTGTGCTAGCACGAACGCATAAGGTAGGGCCTTCAGGAAAATGACGGCTAGGGTTTCGGTGGAGCAACTCTTACGAACCAACAACCCCATGCATCCCCTTATAAAGAGGCCATGAGGGATCCTATTTGAACTCATTTGTTCCAACCCGTTAAGTGTGTGACCCTGTAGATTCATGCTTAATCGGCTATGACTCAGAAAATCCTTTCTAACCAGCAATCGTTAGCAGTTCCTAATAGGGCATAACGATTACTAAACACACATAAATATTATACCGGATGAACTTATGCAATATGATATGCAACCAAGTTATTATCACTTATGACCAGCTCGTATCTCCATATGACCAGTTCATATTTAGTTACAACCAGTTCGTAACTCCTTACAACCAGTTAGTGATCATGTCTGATCATTTTACGACCAGTCTGTACCTCCATACAACCAGTTCATATCTGATCGGACTGAATCACCTACTTGCGTATTCTCCCTTTGCGTCACGATATCTGGTTGAACTCCAGGTGAGATATTTTGCCTTCCATAGACTGTTCAATACTTTCTCGATCAAGTGACAGATAACTTCATGTGGTCTTCAACCACTAGTGGCACCACAATACACTTTCTTTATCCGACCACATGAAGGGACCCAGAGATATCTCTCCTATTATGTTAGAAGGGGCAAATCCCATATCTGGCCAGTCACATCCCTCCGTATGTTTCATAGCAAACCGAAAGCTACCTTTATAACTACCCAGTTACGGAATAGTATTTGGCAACCCCTAAGTGTACTATTACACATGTAGAAAACCATATTGATCTCAGGTCTAAGGATTATACATCATCATTGCTTGAGACTGACTAATGATATATAAAATCATGACAATCTCAATAATGTCTCAAGGTGGGTCAATCTAACACGATGTTCTCTAATAGGTGTTCACATTATTGATTCGATACCCTCAGATCCATGACCAGTGAAACATGGTCATCAATCAATGCATGTGTCGGTCAATAAGTCACTAGTGTTCCGACCAGTGACATCCGATCAGGGATACATTTAGAATGACATCGTATAATTTAAAGAGCTTCACCAACAAGTCACATACTTGTTAATATTTATAAATGATAATTCACCCAAGGAACATAATAACATTTATTCTATAACTCATAAACATAGACGTGCTACAATCATCTCTATGACTGCCTTTAGGGCATATCACCAACAGTTATTCCCTAATATAACTGCACGTTATGTCTAACATAACTGCAGGGCGACATGGGGGGATATGTCTCTGACAATAACCGCCATTAAACATGCACATTGTATCAAACATTGAGGCACCTCTTGATATGGACAAGCGCCACCCTTCATGTGCTATATAAGTAGTAAAGTCGGTGGACGAGAGGGATGGAGTGATCAGCGATCGAGATATTCGACACTACAACAAAGATAGAAGTCATCAAGCCCTAGTTTTAGTGACTTCCTTCTTGTAATAAACACAATCAATACAAAGAAATACAGGAGTAGGGTTATTATTCTCTCAGAAGAAGGCCTGAATCTGTATAAAATTTATATGTCCTTCTCTGTGTGGTTTCACTTTAGGAGAGCCCCCAACATTCATTCATAAGATCCATACTAGAACATCGACACTAACCAAGGATTGGAACGACGCTGGCCAGATCGTTATCTGATTGCCACTCATCACACTGTCATTGAAACATGTTAGTTTTAGCTCTTGAGGTTGGTATTTGCATTTGAGCTATTCTTTTCTCAATGACTGCTTACTTTGTTTTGTTTCCCCAGTGCTCCCGCATTGTTTGAATGCCGATTTAAACAAAGTCTACCTCTTCCATACAAGATCAAACGAGAAGCTTGTGCAAAAATGGTACAAACTTGGTCTCCTCCATTATCGATTGATTCTTGTTTTGTTGATTCATACATATACATGTTTGCTGATTGTTTGCTGAGTTATGCCTTGGTTCTAGAATTAATTTGCCTTGTTGCTTTTGGAATTGTGTGCTTGCAGTAGAAGTGAGATCAATTGAGGCCTTGTGGAGAGTTATTCTTTTAGAATATACGGATCTAAAGCTGTATAGAAATATTTGTAAACCATATAGAAATATTTGTAAGTCATATTATGTAGACAGTATAGAAGTATTTGTAAGTCATATTTTGTAGACAGTATAGAAATATGTAATACTATATTATGAGAAAAAAAATCAAATGCATAAATGTTTCTTGCATCTTTTGTACCAAGTGTGCCACATACCCCACGTAGAGCGAGACAGGATGATGGCCATCGTGCAAAGATTCATGGGCGGTGGATGCTTGACAATAGGTGGGTTGTGCCTTACAATCCTTACCTCTTGAGGAAATACAATTGCCATATCAACGTGGAGGTCTACTCAAGCATAAAGGTCGTGAAGTACCTTTTCAAATACATTTACAAGGGCGGGACCGTGCATCTGTTTCTCTTGATGGGCCCGATAGCAATGGAGACATCGACGAGATCAAGAAATTCATGGACACGAGGTGGGTTACTCGACCGAAGCTCTATGGAGGATCTACTTCTTTGACCTCAACAAGGTCTCCCACTCGTGTTACAGATGCAATGCATCTCCCAAACATGAACTTGGTCTGGTTTCGCGCGAGATAGGATCTTCAAGATGTCGTTTCCAGGCACCACATTGAGAGGTCCATGCTTACATAGTATTTTGACATGAACCGAACAAACAAGAAGGCTCAAGGCATCCCATGTAGGGATTGTTCGACAACATTTGTGTGGCGGCAGTCGAAGTAATGGAAGATGAGGACAGAATGCACACAGGTTGGTAGAATCGTGTCAGCCCATCCAAATGAGGGGGAGCAGTACTATCTCAGGGTGCCCCTAAACCATGCTTCTAGAGCCACCTCCTTTGAAGACATCAGGATGATGGATGGCGTAGTCTACCCGTTCCTCCAAGAAGTCGCCAAAAAAAGGGACTTATCGAGGCTGACAACACCCTCAAAGAGTGCCTTCTCGAGATTCGATACAAAGCATTGCTCACAAAGGTGCGAGGCGAGGTAAGATAGAAGTGGCAACTGCAACATCAATTTTCACTGCCTCCATCATTTGTGGAGGCAGGACAGTGCACTCGAGGTTTAAGATCCTACTCAACATTGATAATAAGGCGATTTGCAGCGTCACAAAGCAGAGCAAAACCTCTAAACATCTTCGACGGACATCACGAGATCATATGGGACAAAGTCTCAATGACGAAGCGGAAGCCGGTCAAGGCCCTAGACAGTAGCATACAGGACATCATGGGCCGATGCGACCTACCATTCAGGGAGGTGGCGGTCGTGTTTGGTGGAGACTTTCGGCAGGTGCTTTCGTGTTGTTCGCAAGGGGACGAGACCATAGATAACCAATGCGACATTGCATAAGTCATACCTATGGGAATTCATGTGTCAGCTCAGGCTCGTCCGTAACATGAGGGCCCAGAGCGATCCTGAGTTCGCAGAGTTCCTACCTCGGGTTGGGAATGGCACCGAGGAGACCAATGAGGATGGTTGCGTATGTCTTCTATACAAGATCTGCGTGTCGCATACCGGGAGGACACCGACCTTGATAAACTCATACAGAGCGTGTTCCCTATGCTGGATGAGAACCTTTCAGACCCGAACTATATCACATCTCGGGCCATGTTGTCGACCCAGAATGAGTACGTCGACAGGATTAATATGAAGATGATTAACCTATTTCGCGGGGAGGAGATGGTGTACCATAGCTTCGACCGATCGGAAGACGATCCCCACAGCTACCACCCCTCAATTCCTAAACACCATGACCCGTCACGGGCTGCCTCCGCATGTACTCAAACTCAAGATTAACTATCTCATGATACTGGTGGTAAGGGGGTTCTAGAAGAATGCGATAGACGCCGAGATCGTGTTGGGCGAGCATGCCAGGAAGGTGTTCCTGCCTTGGATACCTCTATGCCCCTCTGCCGATGATATGTTCCCTTTTCGATTCAAGAGGTAGTTGTTCCTCGTCAGGCTCAGCTTTGCCATGACGATCAACAGGGCATAGGGGCAGACCATCTCGAACATCGGTGTCTACCTCCCGATTCGATGTTCTCTCACGCATGCGATGATACGTCACCCTATCCGGAGCCACCTCTAGAAGCAATATTAAGATCCTCGCCATTGCGAATAAGGAGGACAAACGTTGCAAGTCTAGAAAGGCTCATGGGACCTTCACGAAAAACATCATCTACAAAGTAGTTCTAACTTCATATATGAGGTATTGATCACTCAGATTTAAATTATCATATACTAATGCTAGTCTATTCCCAAGGCCAATACATGTTGTACACCTTAGACATGGATAGGGGGATTACAACCACAAGCAATTCAAAAATAGGTGGGCTATCTTGAAAGGGAATATGTCAAGTGGAAGACACCCTAGTGGGCTGCCTCCTCATGTACTCAAGCTCAAGATTGTTGTCCCATGATCTTCTTTGCAGAACATTGACCCCGCTTATGGATTATGCAACAGGACGAGGCTGGAACAACATGCTAGAAAGAGGATGTTCTTGCCTCAGATACCCCTGTGCCCCTCTGATGATGAGATGTTCCCTTTCCTATTTAAGAGAAGCGGTTCCAGTCGTGCTCGGCTTCCCATGACAATCAACGTCGGCGTGTACCTACCCGATCTGGTGCTCTCACGGTCAGCTATACGTCGTGCTGTCTAGAGCCATCGCAAGAAGAAACATTAAGATCCTCGCCGCCGCGGATAAGGACAAGACCAAGCAATCCAAGTCTCATGGGACGTATACGAGGAACATCGTCTATAGAGAGGTCCTTACATCATAGACCAGGTATTGATTACTATTGTATAAATTTACGGTTTTTGATTTCATAATTCCTTTACTAATTTCTCAATGAACTTTTCATTGTTCAGATTCTATGTTATTTTGCTGTGCTATTTGGATCTTCGCAGCCGACATGGAAAACACTTAATGCAAGGTACATTATAATATATGCATGAATTTGTTATACAATATCAATTTGACTTATACAATTTGTTCTAACAAAAGACTTCTCTATCCGCGTATTTGGTGTTCACTGTTCAGACTAAAATCTATATACAACCTGCTATTCTAATATATGGGATTTTTTGTTGTCCTCTAAATCGATTCTTTTGTTATAGAGCTTTACTCAATCCTCTGTAAATAAGGTTGCATGATTATTCATAATTGGACAGTAATGTCTTCCAGATCGAGGTGCCTCCTGCAACATAATGCTTACACTGAATGTCAGAAACTGCTGTTATCATGTTTTATGTATTTACATTTAAATTACACTCCCAAATAATAGGCTGCTAACTATGCTGGCTTACCCCAATGACCATAACATACCCAATTTTACAACAACTATATAATGTTATTTTATAGCATATATGTTATGTATGACTAAGCCAAGATAGGGCATTGATGTAGTTGTGATGTTGCCTTTTATCCAAACGAGAGACTATTTTGCAAAACTCTTTTGCCATGTTGCTGCTAAAAATTAAGCTTTCAGTCGTAACTCTGCCACTGTGATTTCTGCTTTAATCAGATTAGATTCATGTTTGAACTCAGATAGCCATAGCAGCTTCTGTTTTGCATGTTCTACAAGGCTGAACAGATTCTGAAACAACAGTTACATTGTTTTTTTAAAACGAAAATCATTGTTACGTTGCAGGATCTCTTTTTTCTTATGGTTGTGTTAATGCTTTTAATCAAGAAATGGGAGAGAACTAAATTGATCTCACTCTGCTAATCATCTGCCTTTTTGTCTAAAACAATTCTGACAGTGGCAGAAATGGGAGAAGCTTTGTGTTGAGTACCGGCAGAAAGCTGTCAGGCTGTTATACTCTAGGACTCTGGGTGGTATTCTGCCTGTGCAAGCTCTAGGGGTGGTCCATTCTGCAAGCTGACTTCTTGGAGCTGGATTGGTTGCAAGGCACACGATGATGTTTTTTTTTTCAGCTATAACCTGGACCTGTGGAGCAACCATAACAATATAGTGTTTGATCTTACGTCCAAAAAAATATAGTGTTTGATCACAAGCATGCTATTCCGGCAACACACGGGCACTCAATTATGGATTTACCATATATTTTTATTATGCAATGTCATATTGTTACGTGCTATGATGTTTCTATGTCACATTTGAATCGAATTGAGATATATTATATTTACCTCCATTGATATATATATATATATATATATATATATATATATATATATATATATATATATATATATATATAATAGTTTATCAATGAAGGTAAATATATAAAAAATATCCTGTTGCAATGCACGAACTCTTAACTAGCACACAAGATAAAGTTACCTACACCAGCGTCACATCGGACGCTAGCTTTACTTGCGTCTCATAGGAAGCTTAACAAGCTCATGCATAGTCAAGCTGGTGACAATTGTCCACCACGACGACTAGAAAACTCATATTGTCATGCACGAGTTCACCTGTTCGCATTTTATCGAGGGCTTTCAATTCGCACTTGATACTCCCTCCATGGCTCCATGTGCTTTTTGTGTTAATAGAAGCTTGCTGTGAACTTGTGATTAGTTCTGCGGCCAGAAACATTACATATCGCAAATCTATCTCAGAATGGCATGTATTCTTCGGAATCGCAAATGTCATCCCTCAGTGCTATAGAACCATAACTTCCTTATTTCAGCCAATTCAAGTAGATCAGTTATTTCAGCCAATTCAAAGAAAATACTACAGGCTTGCTTGAATGGACATGGATTAGGTATAACCCTTTGGATGAACGGAGAAATCAAACTAAAATCACTGCCCATCAGGAAGAATTGTATCTAATTCTTGCATATCCAAAGTAAGCACTGCGTGAAAACTAAATTCTAGTTTGTTTCGGAAAATACTCCACTTTAACTCTCTAACTGCAGCAAACACTGAGTCCAGTTTACTGAATTTAAATATTCTAGAACAACCAAGAGAATGCAGAAATGCTATAAAAAAAAAGTAATTGACCTCGTAGTTTGTAACAGCTAGTGCTGGATTAACTAATCGATAATAATGAAGAATCATGGCGACAGAGTCCAGTATATCATCCCAGCCTACTGGAATAACAAGGGATTATATCATTGAGATACTTTGACAACTGATAGGCATAAACAATCAACAAGATGGCATATAAAACGCTCACAATATAACATTGAGAAACTCCTAAATGAAACCACCTATCAACTGACTCAATAATTCCAGCACCCTTTATTATAATGAAGCAAGCATGATTCAATACCAATATGCAACAAACTTTAATCCAAAAGCAGAAGCTGCATAACTGATTAGTAAAACCAAAATGCTCAGCAAATCAGCAACAGAGACTAAGCAAGGGGTAACCAAATGAAACTTGCTTCCTGTAATTTGCAGTGTATAATCCGGGATATATTGCAGTACCATGTAACTTTCAGACTGGAGATGGAAGGAATCCTAATACACACATCTAAATTTTGATTCAGAAACACTGAACAAACTGCGGCTGCAACCATATACTCTAGGATGTTCACACAACAGAGAAACAAAAAAGAGTAGAATTGCCTCCGCACCATTTGAGATCACTATGGTCCGCTCTACTGACGATTCTTGCACCTGGTTCTCTACAATATTATACTGAAATCTCAATTCCATTTTAAGTAGAGCAGCATGCCCTCTTTGAATTTCCTGCAGTGCTGTCAATGCTGATGGTTTTGCCCTGGGAAGGCAGCGGAGCAGAGGCAGCTGCTGCTTCTTTGGCGGCCAGTGCTTTCTTGTTAACAATGCGATAGACCTCTGTGATGATAGTCTGGAAGGCTTCCTCCACGTTTACAGCCTCCATAGCTGATGTCTCGAGGAAAAATAGCCCCTCCTTTTCAGCCAATGCCTTGCCTTCATCCTCAGAGACGGCTCTTACATGCGTCAGGTCGGACTTGTTACCGACCATCATGATCACAATGCTGGAGTCAGTGTGCTCGCGGAGCTCGCGAAGCCACCTGTGAACATTGTCAAAGCTCTGCCTTTTTGTGATGTCGTATACAAGGAGAGCCCCTACAGCGCCCCGGTAGTACGCATTTGTAATTGCACGGTACCTCTCCTGGCCGGCTGTGTCCCAGATCTGAGCCTTTATTGTTTTGCCCTCCATCTGTTGACAACAGTATTCACAATCAGACATCGAAGAATAGGGACCAATAAATTCATGCTCACAAAGACAAACAAACTTCCGAAGTTGTACTTGGTATTGAGATTAGAAATTTAGAATAGGTCATGTTGCATGCTAAATGCAAAGGAATAGTGGCGGTCCTGTTCAACTACAAAAGAGGCTGTCCAGGACAACAATAAATACAGAATGGCAATGTCATCATGTCAGGACATTTTTCAGATCAAAGGAATTACAGTGCGAAGAAACAAAAGGAAATGAAAAGGAGCCGACATAAACGAAAGGATACCACATACATACCAGAGGCAGTAGCTGGCATATCAACCTATCAATCAGTCCATCAACCAACCAATGATGTGATCCAGGGGACAAGGCAAATCTAGCATGCGAAAAATTTCTCTAACTAACTGGACAGATTTTAGGTCACAACAAAAGTCTAACAACTAGTCTGATGAATAATTGGCAAGACAAAAAGCAATCAATGGAACAATGCATTTGCTATTTGTGAGCAGATGGTCGATTTTCAAACAGAGTTCTTTCCTAATGATCCATCGAAGAAGATTTGACACGTCACTGTTAAGTCCCAAACGAATCATGCACCCATCCAAGAAAGAAAGAACTCGTCAGGCACCTCGCATTATGAAACGAGCAGCTTTATTCGAGGGGGGCAAATGCAATCATGGCGACAACATTCGCCTTCGCCCCATCAAGATCAAGAAGACCAAGATCCAGTGGGCTGGGATCGAGGCGAGACCATCCACGGACGCACGCACGCGTGTAGAACAGCAGCAGATTAGAACAACCAGAAAGGTGAGGGAAGGAAAGGGACGGCGCGGCTGGTGACCTGTAGGGACTTGGTGGCGAACTCGACGCCGATGGTGGACTTGGAATCGAGGGAGAAGTGGTTGCGGGTGAAGCGGGAGAGGATGTTGGACTTGCCGACGCCGCTGTCGCCGATCAGCACCATCTTGAACAGATAAGAGTATTCGTGATCCACCCGCCCGCCCATCTCTCCTCCTCCTCGATCAACAAGATTCCCTTCTCGGTAGTGAGGAGGAAAAGAAGGTCAAGAAAGGAAGAGGGGTTGGGCAAGGAAGAAGAAAGGGAGAAAAGAAAAGTAGGGAGTGGTGGTGGACTGGGCTGGGCTGGTGGGTGGGGTAGCGGCGGTGGTGGGAGAGCACTCGCTCAACTAACCCGAGGAAAGGTTATTGAGACTTGAGAGCCCGGCTTTTCAGAGATTTCTGTTCTGTTCGATGTGGTGTCAGAATGATTTCTCCTTGGTCAATTTGGGGACTCTTTTCTCTCCGTTCTACCTGTGAATCTTCTATTTTTAGAACCAGGGAAAAACCTTTTCTTCGAGTACCGGGTGAATCAATCCTTTGTTTTAATAACATGGTGAATCCACCTTCAAATCTTCATTTCTTTTGTGTTGGAAGGGACTCACTGTAGTTGCAAACCTGCAATAATGGATAATTGGATGGGTTAGGTCAGAATTTTACGTAAAATAGTTCGGTCCTTACAAGAATCTAGCGGTGTTTCAAAATGGGCCTTAGGGTTAAAAACGAAGTGCTCAAACCACATTAACATCTATACTATATAAATAAATATAAATACAAATGTGAATATGCCGGATTATGCATAATAATCGAATGTTGTAGTGACCATGCGTTTGAATCGATTATCTACTAAATTTGATTGGATCCGAATATGCACGCAACTTTTTTTACGAAGGATATTGACGTAACTTGCATAATGTTAAAATTTTACTGAAATTTTAGTTTCGTATACAATAGAATTAATCATTGCATTTTCTTGGTTTAAAAAAAATCATTGCATTTTCTTAAATAAAAACATTTCCAACTAGTATGACATACTGCAATAAAATATGCTCATTGCTTTATGCAAATTCAAATTCAAATAGTTCAGAAAATATAACATTTCAGATGAAAATATCTAAATTATAGTCGCATCCATATAGTTTTGTTTGCGAATTCAAGTACAAATTCAAATATGGGAGAAACAGTTGATCCACATTGGTATCCTACCTAATACGTCAGTCGAATAATTATCCGTTTTGTACCGCTAGATGGCATGGCGCGGTGGGTGCTCAGGTGCAGGCGCACCACGGGCACCCCAAAAATAAATGAAGTTTTATTTTAACTAGGTATAAGCACTCGATAGTTTGTCATTTGGGTTAACCATTTCAATAATTCAACCCACCGTGCCACCAACGAGCAAGTCACGGTGCAATGAGGCGGTGAGGCACCCACACCCGCACCTTCCTAAGTCATTGTACAATCGATCATAAGGAATACTATCACAAAAGACTAGTTGTACAAGCTAGCAAAGGCTTTTGGCATCTGTTCTGACGAAACGTTTCGGTTCTTGGCGTAACCTTTATTCTGTCATGGTGTCATCTCGGCTAGTTACAATCGCCAATCAAACAATCACTTCGATGCATACCTACAGAGTACCGTAATTTATCTCTCGGTACAATCATGGATGGAGCGTAGGGGTGTCTGGACACATAAAAAATCGAAAATATTTCAGAGATCGGTTCAATTTGGACCATATTCGTAGTACTCCTTGGCGTGCACTCTATTGGAAGCTCATCTCACAACTCACGCCCCGCTCGTGCCTCCACTAGGCCACAGCCATCTCATCACTCACCAGCCCACAACCATCTCTATCTCCAATACTCCAACTCCTCCTCAATTTGGTTCCTGCGGCTCGGCGGCAAGTGCGGCGCGGAGAGGATCGGCGGTGGGAAGAGTGACACCATGTGGGAGTAGCAAGCCACGATGCGACGCGCCACCCACTAAGACCCATGGTTTTGCAGTGCGCATGGAGCAACTTTTATTTTCTCACATTCCTATTATTATGCAAGTCATTTTCCAAATTGATTACTATAGTAATGACATGTGAAAAGATACTAGTAGACAATTTCCTCCATTCTTTTTTTCTTGATGTTTTCCTGGTTTCGTTGGGCGTGCGTAATTTGAACCATGGTGGAAACACGCTCACTTGAAGAGGTTGGTTCTAGGTTCAACCTTGGCTATGCATTTTTTTGTATTTTTCGTTTTAACTTCACAAAAATTTCAAATTTTGATTCGAAAATTTCAGCCAAAATAAATCCAAAAATTTCGGTAACCGCGGGTAATCGAGTTTATCGCTAGGCTCTGAAATTTTTCCCCAACCGGTAGTTTTTTTCCTAGTTTGAACTAATCATATCCGACGTTGTTTTGTGTGTGCACCCCCAACATCAAATTCCTGGCTCCGCCACTGCTAGATGGGGTTAGCCACATGCATCCAATTGAAACATTGAACGCTCCGATAAAGGTTGGGCAAAAAGAAAAATAAAATCACATTTTCCCCATAATTTCCCCCCATGGTGGACGGTGAGCGTTCAATATACTATCATAGATGATTTACATGATGTATAAGCAATCAACTATAATTTTTTGAGATTTAAACCTGCTTAAATATTGTGGGTTTTGAACCTTAAGATGTTGTCCTAATTATTTGAAAATGCTAGAATGAAAAGATTGTGATGGATAAAATTTTCTGTATATAGCAGCATTCTACGATCGTTTTTTTTTCGTGTTCTATAATCGGATTCAAGTGCCTAGTTGTGTCCATTTGAACAATTATATTTACGTTTGCGGTTGGCGTTGGGTTTGACTTTTGGTGCGCTCCATTGATTCGCCCATTGAATGGGTCGCTATTGACGAGGAGTGGGACAGCTCGCCGGAAATCAAAACTAACTAATTGCGCCCCTCAATTATTATCGCACTAAATTATTTCGGTTTTAATCATCCCGTCAATTAATCCCCACTCATCTCCTCGTGCATTCCAGCCACAGCCAGGCAGTCACCGTATATAATACAGTAATCACTACAGCTAAAACTAGTGTCGTTAGACGACGAGAAGAGAAGCTCCCGCGCTGGGGTTGCGCCTGCGCAGACCGCATAGCCATGGTTCAGTACCGGGTAGTAGCGGCGCGGAGCCATGGCTTGAACACCAGGTCAACGACGGGAGTATTTTTTAAAATTGTTTTGCCTTATTGGTACTGTTTGGCACCACTATAGAAAAAGGATAACGCTATGACACATATGTACGGATGGAGGACCAAAATCGGATGCACACACGGGCCACCTGTTCTTATCCTTTCACCATTCAATAGCCTTATTCAAATTGGTTAACATCACAACCACTTATTTTTTCCTCCTACGTCTGAGTCCCCACACTCATCCTCTCTCGCTCTCCCTCATTTTGCTCTCTACCTCTCTCCCCACACAGCACTTTTCACGGTGAACCAGAACGTGAAGTCAAACTTTGTGTCACCGTCGGCCGGTGGGGCGTCCGCGCCATAGCTCGCCCTGAATGGGCTTGTCGGGGCGCTAGAGAAGAAGTAGCAGTAGCTGGGGAGGTGGTCGCCGTTGATGACCGCCGTTCTCGGGTTGCACGGTGCACTTGGCACCATGACAGGCACCACCACCTCCATTTCTCTACCACTTCATCTCTTTCTCTCTGGATTTGTCGTTGGGTTGGGGGAAAGTCTGTGCGTGTTTCTTTCTTCTTGGTTCTCGGTTTTGTTGCGTTCCTTTGCAGGTGGTTTTATGTGGGATTTGAACACATCAACGAGCATAATGTGAAAATGTTGCATCCTGTTTTTTGATATGTTGGCGCCGGCGAGAAAAAATATTGCATACTGTTCTTTAAGATGTTGTGACCCGTTGAAAAAAATATTGCATATTATTCTTTGATATGTTGCAACCTATTGAAAAAATGTTACGACCCGTTGAAAAAAAAATTACATACTTTTTCATGGCGATGTTGCATACTGTTCACGGTGATGTTACAAGATTTTTTAACACATCATTTTTTCAAATGTTTGGTTTGATTATGAGATTTTTGAGATGTAATTGAGCCAAGATAGTCTTTTGAACCGCTAAAACCCATTTTTTGGTACGAGCACTTCTTTGAAATGTTGTATATGAAATTTTATTATGCTGCAACAAGCATGAGCATGTTGCCAAAGAGCGTACGACACTAGCGCTCGAACTGTACAACACTAGTGCTCGAACTGTACGTCCAATCGCTAGTCGCGCCTAGAGAAAAAATAGTCTCCGGAACGAAAGTCCAAAAATGGCACATGAACATCTTTGCCACGCTGTGGCCAACCACACCCCCCTGCAAGCATGTGCCGCGTGCAAACCACCTGGATTCCCCCTATTGACTGCCACGTCCCGTAGCTGCCCCAGCCCCGTCCTGTCGCTGCCCCCCCCACACACACACACACTATCAAGCCCGTCACCTCGTTGTTCCCCTGTCGCTTGGGCACCACCTTGCACCTGATCGGTGCCGCTCCATGCCAGCGGCTATAAATGACTAGGGCTGCCGCTCTCACCTCTCAAACACTCGCAAACCCGAGAGAAGAGAGATTGAGATTTTGGCAAAAGTTTTCTGGTTTGTATTGCCGATTTGAGAGTGTTTAGAGCGGGGATCAAGCGATTAGTGTTTAATTAGATTCTTGACAATGTTAAGAATATAGTCATCATTAATTTAGTAGTTTGTTAGCTGGCCATTGAATATGTGTTCCAATTAAATATTGCGCATTATTAAGGAATTGTGGTTTTTGGCGATGTGGGAAAATGTAGATTCAGTATTGCAAACTAAAAATGTTTAGCACATATTTTGTAGAAATGTAGTGTGTAGAAATAAATTATGTAGCACATATTGTGCGAAAATAATAGTGTTGTTTATATTTAATAACTGTGTAATTAGTGTTTAATTAGATTATTCACGGTGTTAGGAATATAGTCGCCATTAATTTAGTAATTTGTTAGCTAGCCATCGATTAGGTTGTATAATTAGAAAAGGATTACGAATAAATTTTGTGGAATGTTTAGGAATTATGATACATGTTGCAATTGTGTTTAGCACCATTGTAGGAATAGTATTTAAACATGTTCATTGAAGTTTATGACATTTTTTGGCGTGCGTCATTTGGAAGATAATCGATAATAATTTACTAGTATGTTACATATAATTATACACTAATTAGTTAATGTATATAGGTCTGGATTACCAAAGTTTAGTTGCTTTGGCGATGTTGGAAAGTGTAGATTAAGTTGTGCAATCTATTTAGGTGATTGTGTAGGAATAAAATGTTTTGCACACATTTTCATGAAATTTAATAGTTTTCTAATTAGCCACCGATTAGGTTAGTTTTAGATAATGATTGACAAAGTGTAGTTATTTTTCAGATGCGCAATGAAATTAATTTAGTAGTTTGGGAATTTGTTTAGCACGAATGTAGGAAAAATATGTGAATTGCTTGGTAGGTAGTTTTATTCGTACACAGAAAAGAACGATTAATTGCTCAAAACATACGCATTAAGTGTATTGGGTTGGTGTGGCAGTAGGTAATGTCCAACATTTAAGACTTGCATGTATTTTATGGTGACAGTCTCATACGGGGCAGACCGAATGAGCTGGACATGTCAAGATGCCAGTTCAAGGTGGTCCAGACGGAGGGTCTGGATACGATGAATATTCACAAGCTGAGGAGCTGCATCCGGAGGGTGTTCGACACGGAGACAACAACGAAGAAGCTTATCATCGAGGCGCTCACATGCACAAATAGGGGTGGGAAGGGTGTTTGGGAGTTACACAAGGTGAATGGTAGCATTTCATAGGGCCAGTACATGCAGATGCTGCCAAACCCGGGGCGACAAAATACAGTAGACTTTATGGTGTACATGCAATTCATGCACAAGGTGCCAGCAAACATTGATGATATTGGTGCTAGTGGGAGTAGGGAAGCGCAGGTGGTGCATGAAGATAGGAGCACACAATGTCCTGTTTGGAGGAAGACTATGATATAAGACTTGCGGAGATTTTTGTGCAAAATGAGGGGGCAAGAGAATGGTGGTCGGCCCGTATTGACTACCGCGAGTTTCTGCTGAACTAGCCAGCTGAGTCAAAGTCCTATGAGAACACCGACCCAGGCTCAGATGGTAGCGAGGAGAACACACCCTAGGCTGTAGGGGGTGGTGGTCCGGTCGGCGGAATTGTGTCAACGGAGGTGCCTTACATGTTATCTAGACTAGATGATCTCGTAGGCTGGAAGGACCGCTAAGCGCATCAGTTTGGTCTACCTGTACCAGAGAGGGCACGTGGTGTCCCTCAAATGTGGCTTAGGAATTTCAGTCAATGCCCGGAGGATACACTAGACGAGGCTGTTAGGACGCACCTCGTCGCGTACCTGTTGTTTCTTTTTGGTTGGGCCTTGTTCCCTAGCACATAGGGTCATCTGATACGGGTCAACTAGTAAACTAGCTGATGCATAAGGGTGGCCCGATCTTTCGCGGTACAAACGATGGAGTTTGCCTTCTTCTTGCGTCTAGGGTTCTTCCCTACTAGACCCTAGTGGTGACGAAGTCAACAACAACTTCTTCTTCTTCTTGTAGCTGTGTAGATGGATAACTAGATGTTCATGCACTAATCAATTACAAGGACGATTAAAAGCATGAACTCGAAGCCTCTCTAAACCGTGAGCAGCAAAGATCACGAATTAGATGAGTTGAATCATATAGATTAGGTAGGCAATCTCAAGAACATCGCGTTCTTGCCTTGCTCTGACCTAAGCAAACCCTAGATAGGGAAACCTCAACAAATCACGCAAGATATTATGCCACAAAGTCGCCGTGACTTTTCTGTATTTTCTTTCTAAAATTCAACTCTCCCGTTACAATGGGCAATGCCCTGGCCTTATATTGGCACCTACGGGTGCGGCCGATTCTATCTCTAACTCTCGTATCATACAAAGACTCTTTCCTAATACAGTTATGGAAAGATTACAACCGAAATTCTTTTCTAATACAGTTATGGAAAGATTACAACTGAATCAAACTAAAGATATATACCAAAACTTATCTACAAACGAAAATATCTCAGTCCAAAGAATCTCTTTCACGATTTAGCCGCCTAGACGTGATCGTAGACCATCTAGGCGTGGTCGTACGTGATTGTGGACCATATAGATGTGATCGTAGATCACCTGGACGTGGTTGTTGGCCACCTGGTGGTGGTCGTAAGCCACCTGGTCTTAGACCTGGTCGAAAACGGTCGTAGACTGTTTTGAAGTGGTCGTGGACCCTGTGGAAGTGGTCATAGATCTTGGTGAACTGGTCGTAGACCTTAGGGATTTGGTCGTAGACCTCTAGGAGCTGGTCGTAGACCTTGCTGAACTGGTTGTTGACCTCGCTTCCTTCTGGCTCGGCCTGCACCTAGCTTCAGTTTGTCTCCATGTACCCGATCAACATCACTTGACCTTGTACTTGCAGATTGGGTTAGTGTAGCACCAGGCAAAGTGGTGGTAATGGCACTCTGGGCCACATCATCCCCTCCCCCTTCAAGCAAAATCATCCTCAGTTTTGGGGTATTCTTCAGAAGATCCTTGCTCTTGATAACAATAGCAGATTTGATCTCCTCATCTCTTTTCGGCAGCAAAGAATGAAATACACCTCTATGCATCAACGTGAAATGATTAGCTCTTCCTTGGTGTGTAATGTTGCGATCAAACTGCCATGGATGCCCCAGCAATATGTGACATATGTGCATAGTCACGACGTCGCATTCCACCTTGTCTTCATAGCCATCAATTGAAAACGGTATTGAAACTTTATGTGTAACTTTCAGCTTCCCAACATTGTGAAGCCATTGCATATAGTATGGCTTAGGATGATGTCAGGTGATCAATGAGAGCACATCAACCATGTCCTTGCTGATCACATTGTTGTAGCTTCCTCCATCGATCATCAGCTTGCACCGCTTGCCCTTGATCATACTTTGGGTTTGAAAAATGCCACGCTGCTATCCCTTCTCGACAATCAGCATATTGTCACTATTTACCTTGTGAGTTATCAAAGTTGGACCGACTTCGGGATCACAGTACACCACTTTGATTTCGGAATCCTTGGATGGCTCTTTTTCATGATCAGCTTCGTCCCTATCACTCTCCGATGCATATCCTTCTTGTACAAGTATCACTTGTCTTGAATTTGGGCAGTCTTTCATCATGTGACCTCTACCCTTGAACTTGTAGCACTCAATGTCACGTATTCGAGCAGTAGAGAAAGTACTCGAATCGGATTTAGATGCCTTCTTGCTTGCTATACCTACAGCCTTTGAAGCTTCTTTCAATTGTAGTCTCGCCAGGTTGGTGGATACAACCGGCTTAGAACTTGAACCTCCTTCACCCTCTGGCTGAATTGGACGCCTCCAACTCAATGGATTGGTGTGGCCAACCTTTGGATTGTTGTCCCTCACCCATTGTTCAGCACGCTCTGCCTGGTGAAGTAACTCTTGAACGATGTGGTACTGCATCAAGTCAACACGATTCCACACATCGTCATTTAGCCCTTCAAAGAAACGTGTCATGGTAGCTTCAGTGGACTCAAGAACACTAGTACGAATCATGAGCACTTGCATCTCTTGATAGTACTCATCCATAGACTTAGAGCCTTGAGATAGACGACGTAGCTTTGTATGCAGCGTCCTAGTATAGTACGCTGGAATAAATCTAGTCCTCATGGCTTGTTTCATCCCCTCCCAAGTGTGTGGACGATCTCCTACTCGATTCAATTGATCCCACCAAATAATAGCGTATTCGCTGAACTCAATTGAAGCAACACGAACCTTCTTTACTTCGGAGTAGTTATGGTTGTCGAAGATTTGATTGACAAGCATCTCCCACTCCAAATAAGCTTCAGGATCAGCTCTTCCCTTGAATTCCAGTATGGTGATTTTGATTTGGTCAATACTGTCGTCCTCGTGTTGCACACCACCGTCGCGGTGTCCACCATGGGCAGCAGGTCAGCGATCAAAAAGATCACGCCTAGGGCCATTCATACATCTCACCTAGGGGGTCGTGGCTCCAGGGGGATTCATCGAGTTGTTCGATACTAATATGATTGCAAGTGGTAGCTAGCTTGGCATGAGTCAGCCTGGCGATAATGAGCTTGGAAAGACTCAGCTTGGGCAGAGTCAGCTTGTTGACGCACCTCAGCCATCTCAAGGGCCTCCCTATGTTCTCCGCATAGAGATGCGCTCTCCGAACCGGTTGACGTACCCATAGAACATGTTCAATGCAAGACTAGGACACAAACGTAGACACAACGAGTGAGCCATATTGTAGCCTGTAGTGTACCATTGTACTTCTTTGCATTGCATATGTACTTACTTTGTATCAATCCATATGTAGTTAGATTGTATACATTATGTGTGTATGTATCCGAGATATTGTACGCTTATGATGTACTAGATTTGTATGAATTGCAAGAGGTTTTTAACTTTCAGCAACTAGATTTTTATACACGTAACATGACAAGGGACAATTACATTACAATATTCAACATAGACGCAGAACATTACACTACAAACAATACAACAACAACATGAGTCTAAGTACCATATTTTGCATAACATTACACACTACTACAAAACAAGCTATACTAGACACCTCATCACAGACGGTTCCTTTCGAACCGTCTGTGTTGTAGTTATCACAAACGGTTCCTTAAGAACCATCTGTGATACGGAATTATCACAGACGGTTTGTAAATAGAACCGTCTATGATAATTCACAGATGGTTCTTAAGAAGAACCGTTTGTGATAATTACAGATATCACATACAGTTATTATTAAGAACCATTTGTGAATTATCACACATGGTTCTATTTACAAACCGTTTGTGACAGTGCAACGTCACAAACGGTTATTAATAAGAACCGTCTGTGATGGCTTTGTATATCATAGACGGTTTATATTAAAAACCTTCTATGACTTAAAATTTTACCATGGCTTAAATTTTTTTCTTACTCTCTGTGTAATACTCCGAATTATTCTAAGGAATGAAATGGCTTAAAAGAGAAAGGGGGGGGGGGTTTCGCAGTTGTGTGAGAACCTGAGCCTCAGGCCTTTGGTCCACGAAGTCCAAGAGGGGGAGATGGGGGAAACCCTAGTATTTACTGTAGCACACATGGCACTGTAGCGCAACACTATAGCACCACTGACCCCTGCTGCTGCCCCAAGACCGGCAATCTTTCCTCCCTACTACTGCCAAGGGATCAAGAGGAGGGAGAAGAAGAGGAAGGAAGAGGAAGAGGGAGAAGGAAGGGGAGAGGAGGTTCTCCTAGGAAATTCAACGGGTTTCAATGAGGTATTCATGGATGTTTTCATTTTTCCATGATTTAGAGTAATTCTTGTCTATACATTTGATTTCGGGTAGTAGATCGGGTTTTTACTGCCGATAGTTGAACTGCAGTTTTGAAATTTCTAACGGCAAAATTAGGGTTCATCATCTCATGAAGAATTATGGGAAATTTAGTTAGGTTTCAGTAGGATCTGAGTTTGCATTATTTGTACTTGTGGTTTTCGAGTTATGATTTTTGTAATGCCGCTGTCTAGAACATTTGTCAGGTTATAACAGTCGTGGTATTAAATAGATTAAGAATAGATAACGGCCGAATCAGGGTTATTTCCCAAAACAACTTTTGTAGACAATTAAATTATATTTCAAGATTGTTAAAGATCGCAATTTTTGGATCTTTAGAACGAAAGTTATGTTCATTTCAATCTTACTGTCCAGAATATATGTCGGTGTCTGACAGTTGTTTTGATCTGTGTGTTAAAATTAGTTAAAGCAAAATATGAGAATTTGGCCAACTAGACTTTTGTAGATATTTTTGTAAGCTTTCCAGAGAGCCCAAGTTCATATTTTTTGGACAAGCATAACGAAAGTTATGGAATTTTTAGTCATACGATTCAGTTCTGTCCACCTGTTGGTGACGGTCGGGAAAAAAGACATGTTAGCAAAATTTGTTGCTCCATACAAAAATTAGAATAAATTTATATTGGAAGCTAATTATCTGTAGATTCCAAAATGACTTAGATCACTATGTTTGGATGCACCAAATATAAGTTATGGAATTTCTAAGTCGATAATACCGAAGATGATAGATTTGTCTTTGGAGTTAAAAACAAGGGTTTAAATGAAATAATATAAACTTTTGGTCATGTGAGAAATTGTGGGTATATATGTGTACATTCCAGAAAGCCTAAGTTCATGATTTTTGGAGCTACAAATCAAAAGTTATGATTTTTGTAAGGTGACTATTATGTTTTGGACAAAACGGTGTTCAGGAAGGAACGGGGTCATTTTGGGTTGCGACTAGGAGCGGTGATATTTATATATTTTTGAGTTGTTGTATGCTCGTGGATTGTCTTCTTAAATATTTTATGAATGCTCAGGTGGTGGTGTGAATCTGGGGGTAGTGTCCTCTATTCGTCATCATATATCACAATATTGAGGCAAGTGCAATTAGTGGTATCATATGTAAAGAATTTTCATGAGTTGTTAATGATTTACATAAATGAATTGTTTATCCATGATCTTGCTGTCAGGTGCCATATGCTTATGATTGATTAAGAATATATGCTCATTTGCATCATTACATTTATCCTTGAGACTTGGACTACATGGTAGCCAAGTAATGATATATTTGAGGTCTCCGTCATGTATTAGATGGGCATGAGGTCCCCACACTCGTGGAGTGTGAGCTTGAGGTCCCTGTGCCAGAGGGCACAGGCTTGAGTATGCATCGACGGATGCATACTCTGCATTACCAGTAATTGCAAAGAGAAAAGAGATGTGTATTTCTGGCATTTGCATTGCATAGAATAAAAGTTGAACATCTATGATATTATTGTGGATGATTGAATGTGTTAAAGTCAAAGTTTGTTTATGAGGTTCGGCTTATTATATTGATTGAACTTTGCTGAGTCGTGGACTCACACTTGTTGTTTGTGTTTTTTTAGGTACACCCTGAGAAAGTGGCATGCATGGGAAAGGGGTAGACACATTGATGCACTACACTTGAGAGTCACCATGACAAATAAAAACCGCACCTTTGAATAATTGGAGAAAAACTTATTATTTGTTCCTTTGATACAGTTGTGATCATCATTCGTGATGATATAGTTACTTTGTAATTGAGATAGTCTATTCCTCCATGTGGATGTTTAGAGTTATGGTCTTAAATTTTCATTACCATATTTATATTGTGGCTCATGAACTATTTAATGAAAGGTGTGCCTGCTGAAATTTTATTATAAGGTGATGTAATTTAGATTATTAGGGTAGTTTAGTGACATTCCAGGCTCAATGTTGGGCTGTGGTGTTACACTTCGATTTTACTATGGTTTGGAATCTCTCTGATTTACCATGGCTTGAAATTTTCCTTACTCTCTAATTTTATCATGAATTGTGTGCCACAGTAGGGGCATGGTAGAGGATTGTGTGTCGTGGCAAAGGATTGGCTGCCACGGTAGAGGATTGTGTGCCACGACAGAGAATTGTGTGCCACAGTAGACGATTGTGTGCCACGACAGAGGATTGGCTGCCACAGTAGAGAATTATGTGGCATGGCAGAGAAATGTGTGCCACAGCAGGGGATTGGCTTCCACAATAGAGAATTGTGTGCCACGGCAGAGAATTGTGTGCCACGACAGGGGATTGACTGCCACGGCAGAGAATTGGCTGTCACCGCAGAAAATTGTGTGCCATGGCAAAGAATTGTGTGTCACGGCAAAGGATTGGCTGTCACCGCAGAGAATTGTGTGTCACCGCAGAGAATTGTGTGCCACGGCAAAGGATTGGCTACGACGGCAGGGGATTGGCTACCACGGCAGAGGATTGACATTTCAAGTCATGGTAAAATCGGAGCCATGGTAAAATCCAAGTCAGACGGTTTTTAATACAAACCATCTATGATGAGATACTTATCATAGATGGTTCATATCAAAAATCGTCTGTGAAGTATCATAGACGGTTTCATACAAAATCGTTTGTGATTCACAACATGAGAGTTCGAAATTTTTTGAATGCGTGCGCGGGAGGAAACATATTTTGGCGCTGTCCTTATATATTGAATGTTGGATTGATTGCACACTGCCAGGACACCTTTTTAGATAGAATTGACAACACAGACCAGCCTTTCTCAGTGAGTGGACAACACTCACCAGCAGTCCCACCTTTTCAAACCAAATTGACCGCACATTGCCATGGCACCTTTCCAAACTGAATTGATAACCCAGACCAGCCAGCTTTTCACAGTGAGTAGACACCACTCACCATCTGTCCCACCTTTACAGAACAAATTGACCACACTCTGCCACTACACCTTTTCAGACCAAAATGATAACACGGACTAGCCTTTTGTAGTGAGTAGACACCACTTACTAGCCATTGCACCCTACCATTCATCATGATTTACACTCTTAGTACTACACCCCATCCGCTTATAAAAGGAGGGAGAAGAGAGCTGGAGGATAATACTACGCCACCACAGCCAACACTTCACTCCAACTTATTTTGCACAACAAAGAGGAAGGAGGGAGAAGAGAGTGAGCTAGAGGAGAACATTAGGTCAGCCTTGGAGATGTTGGGCTATGCTGAGATGATGCGAAATTGCAAGTGGCTTGTCGGGAAGGCAAGAACTTACCCGAATTGTTCGATGAAGGATGCGCTGATACCAACAGAGTTTTCACGCTGGTATTACGACTATGAAAACCCAGCTTGGATCATTCAGTCCACACACCTGCGCAACCACCGATCAGATATACTACACATGCTGGGATATCCGCGTAAGAGAATCTCTCACACACATTGATTTTTCGCATTTTACTTTGTATTCCACATATCACAAACTTTATATGTGCATAATCACAACGAGAGGAGTGTTGCTTCTTCTTCCAATAGATCGATGGCCCAGACAAGTACGATAGTGCGTTCATCGAGTAGAAGTACATGTCCAACTACGCACTGCCACCTGAGACATTCCACAGCTGGAAACCTTACGTACCCGACACCAGTGAAGACAAGGGAAACACGACGATGGAGCCCAAGAGCGCCGAATAGCATACTGAGCACAGCCAAGCCAAGCGTGCGACAAACAAGGAGAAGGCTCCTACTAGTGAAACCGGTGTCCGTCCTAGCGCTCCCTGTCGCCCAGGCGCATTGCAGGTCTAAGAGCTATGTTATGCTCAATTTGCATCCTGGTTGCTGATTTGGCCTTATGTTCTGCTAACATCATTCCATCTTCTAGCCCATCTCACAGTACAAGATTACCTTTGGGACTAGCTACGCCTGTGAGTCTACAAGAGACAAGGGGAAGGCATTGATGGGCCGTCAAGACTAGCTTCGTTCTAATCAACCTTTTTTCACGATTCCAAAAAGGCGCACATGTATCCTACAAGTAGATTGGTTTGATGATTCGTGAATGCTGTTGTTTCTAATGCATGTAACTAAACTCTGAGCGCCATGCAATGCGCAACTACATTACATAGTCTTTCAAATTAAATTCCTAAATATTTCATCTATTTAAAATTGTGTTCTCTTTTTTTTTTGAAAGAAATCGGTTGTGCAAACACTACAATCCTGACAACAGCGTAGGTGCAAACCCTAATTCCACCATGAAATGGCAAAAATGATGAGAATTGAAAGCTTTTCTTGAATGCGGAATCCTAATATTTTATTTTTTTGCAATTTTTCAATTCAATCGTCCTCCTAATTCCACCCAAAACCTAATTAGGGTGGAAACCCTAATGCCATGGGCATCCGGCCATTGGGTGCATGACAGGGGGTAGGGAGGCTACCACGGGCATGGGCGCACGCGGTAGGGTCTATTCGGTCAACCATAGTGCAGTAGGCTAAGATCTGGACGGCAACAGCGTGGCATCCTGGGATCCTGGCCGCCATAGCATGGCAGGGGGCTCTAGGCGGTGGCGCACGGTAGGCTAGTGTTGGGTGGCGGGCACGTGGCAAGCAACACATGTCGCCTACCGGTACATCCATGGTGCCATTTTTGTCATTTTGCTCCGGAGGGGGCCAATTTTCCTATTACGGTGCCAAACAGTGCCAAATATTCCAAAAACTCCATTGACGACACCGAGCTAGATAGAATTTGGATGGATTTGGTGAGTGGAGGACGAAGTCTCGGCTGATTTTCGGTGAGCAGTGACATGAGCTAATAGATCATTGGATGTATGGAATATATTTCATTAAATCTATTCTTTTCTTCCAAGATGGTGGGAACAACCAGGTATTGCAATCATCTTAATCCTCACGTACCACAGGTCGTGAGTTCAAATTATAGAAATTAAATACATATGGTTGGTGGAAATCGAACGAACAATGTGCCAAATTATGGAGATCATGGGTAGATGATCCTAATCTTGGTGTGTTGAACAATTGGCAAATAGTATCGAGGTGTTTGTAAAAACCCTCATTTTCAAAAAGTTTAGCTGACTTTCAGGTCAGAGACGGTCAGATCGGCCTTGGGCTGGCGGTTAGACCGGCCACACATAGCAGACAAACCGATCAAAAATGAAAAAGGTGAATTTTTGGAATCGGTGAAAAATCACGTGTGTGGGAAGGTGAGAGGATGTGTTTGCACTTGGTCTCATTGAAAATGGAGTTTCAAGAAAAAAACTAGATAGAGTTTGAAATTTCCAGATATAGTGCAAGTATGAGAATTAGGAGAATTTCCTAAGTCCAAGGAAGTCTGACCGGTCATTGGTTGGCACTCAGACCGGTGGGGCGGTCAGACCGACCAGGTGGCGGCCAGACCAATGGTCTGACAGTCAGACCAGCTGTGGGTGGTGGTCCGACTGGCCAAAGTGTGTTCATGCGCCAAGAAGGTCGTGAATTTCATGGATTTGGCTAAATTCATGTGTTTCAGTGTATAGGTGTTGCATGATGCATGTTTTGGCTAACGTGTGTCAAGTTGTGGAGAACTTGTGCCTGGAATTAATTTCTCAGTTTGTTGTTGGGAAGGTGGCATCGAGTCAACGATGATGAACAACAAGGATGATCGGGACTAGGCTATGAGAGCTAAGGTCTAGAATGATCAAGGATGTCACGTGAAGTAGTTGTACTCAAGTATGGCGCAAGAAGGACAAGAATGACCGAACGGGAAGTTTGGTGCGATGAGTTTCACTAAGTGGTTTAGGTGTCTATGAAAGTGTCATGGTGGTTCCGGTGGGAGTGAGATGTGAGAGACTTGCTAATAAAAAGAGAGCCGTTGATCAAGCTACACGTGGAGTAGCATGGAATTTCTTCACAACGATTGGACTCGGTTTTCAGAGAAGGATTGAAAAGGGGTATTTTGGTATCTTCGCTAAAATACCGGGTGGTAAGCTTGGAGAAACCGCGATGTATGACAACTCAAGGAGAGACAGTTTAGGTCAAGAAAAGATGAAGATCATGAAGAGATGGATTCGGGAGACCCAGTTCGTCATCCACTTTAAGAAGCGTGACTGAGTGTAGACCCATTTGTGTGTGGGTTTAATGAATGCCCAATAAGGTTTTCTCTTTAGGCTTAGCATTTCATTATAAAAGGAAGAGGTATAGGATTTGCACCCCAAGAACCCTTCCAAGAAGAAACCCTAATTTGTAATTTGGGGAAAGTGGAAATAGAGGAAGGGAGATGGATTGATTGAGTGCTCAAGTGTTGAGCTTTTGTCCTCCATGGTGAAGTGGCTGTAAATCAACAATCTCTTGAATCAATCCAAGCAAGGTTTGCCCCAAGATGAATTCTATCATGTTCTTGCTCTCTCTTTGATTACTTTGGGATTTTGAGTGTTCCTTTGGTTTTTCTTGGGTTTTTTGTTATGATCTAGCTTCACTACCATAGAAAAGGTTTTCATAGATAGTTCAAAAACGTCATCACAGATGGTTTCGTGAGCCATCTGAGTTTATGGGTCAGTAATGTATGAGGTCATCATAGACGGTTTTTGAACCGTTTGTGAAAATAGACTATTATAGACAGTTCTTGTTCAGAACCATCTGTGATAGTCTATTTTCACAGACGGTTTTGAACAAGAACTGTCTGTGATAGTAATTATCACCGACAGTTCTTGTTCAAAACCGTTTGTGATAGTTTTTTCTATTGTAAAAAAAACAGATTATGAGCCAAACCAATCAATTGCTGGACAGTAGTTTCCATATGCAACCTCTAGCAATACAACTAAAATCTAATTAAAATTCTGATGGCAAACACATTGTAGGAGAGACCTATCTAGCAAAAGGGAAACCAAAAAGTTTCACAACGTCCCCTCCGAATGGGAAAAAATAATAAAATTACAAAGTTAAACTAGCTAGAAACCATATGTGCCTCAAAGCTCTTGAAGAACTCATCAGCTTTTTGGATTGGTCTTATGAGCCCCTCTATGTATCTCACCAGCATATCACAAACTGTTCTTGCCTGTCGTTTGAATTCGACTCAAGCTCGTTGGCAAGGAAAAGGAGAGATGACCGAAAACCTCCAGCGGTGCTCCGTGAAGGGATATGGGTAGGCTACGCTAGCAGGCAATATAAAAATTTCTACCACGTAAACCAGGAAGCCAAGAAAGTAGATGATCACAGATCGTTACCACCAGACGCGTAGTGCAGCAGAAGAAGAGTCAAAGCAGCCTGGTCCAACGAAGCGCACGTTGATGCAGTGGTCTAGTCGATCATCTCCTCTAGCAACCTCTACAGCTCCTTGTGAAGATCTCGGATCGTCCTCAAGCACAACAGCAACCGCAGTAGCGCCTCTACGGTATCCAAACGTCCAAGGAAGGAACACCGTACGGCAGTGTGCTAGCACCAACTCACACGGTAGGACTCTCAGGAAGATGGTAGCTAGGGTTTTGGTGGAGTAACTCAAGTCACGACTTTCGTGTCTCTCGTCTATCAACTAACCTATATGTCCCAACAGCCTCAAGCATCTCCTTATATAGTGCCCATGACGGATCCTATCCGAACACATTTTGTTCCAACCCGTTATGTATGTGACCCTGTAGGTTCATGTGTAGTTCGGTTGTGATTCGGAAACCTTTTCCGACCACGAGTCATTAGCGGTTCCTAGCAGAGCATAATGATTCCTGAATACACATGAATTATATTGGACGAACCTTAATGCAGTATGATCTACGACCAGGTCCTTATCACTAATGACTAGCTCGTATCATATTTAGTCTCGACCAATTCGTAACTCTTTACGACCAGGTTTCGATAACTTAGTGATTATGTTCGACTAGTCTACGACTAGCTCATATCTCTATACGATTAGTCCATATCTAGTCGAACTGAACGACTCCGTATCTACTAGGATTTGTGAGAACGGATATCTAGTTTGAACTCCAAGTGAGATTTATGTCATCCATGGATTGTTCAATACTTTCTCGATCGAGTATCAGATAACCGTATGTGGTTGAACTCTTCGACCACCAGTGGCATGGCCATGCACTTTTTTTATACCACTTTGAGGGGACCAGAGATATCTCTCCTGTTATGTTAGAAGGGATAAATCCCATATCCGACCAGTCACATCCCTCCACATGTTTCATAGCATACTCGAAAGCTACCTTTATAACTACCCAATTACGAGTAGTGTTAGGCAACCCCCTGAGAGTGCTATTACATATGTAGGAAACCATGCTGATCTCAAGTCTAAGGATTATATACATCATCATTGCTTGAACCAACAGATGACACATAGAATCATAACAATCTTAACAGTGTCTCAAGATGGGTCAATCCAACACCATGTTCTCTAACATGTGTTCACATTATTGATTCGATATCCCTATATCCATGACTGGTGAAACATGGTCATCAATCAATACATGTGCTGGTCGTAGGGTCACTGGTGTTCCGACCAGTAACATCCGACCAGGGATACAATTTAGAACGACATCATATAAGTTAAAGAGCTTCACCAACAAGTCACATACTTGTTAATCTTTATAGCCAATGATTCATTCAAGGAAAAGAATAATATTTATTCAATAACCCATAAACATAGACGTGATACAATCATCTCTATGATTACCTCTAGGGCAAATCACCAACAGTCTTTCACTTGCACTAGAGTCAATTATATAGGTATCTTATACGCATTGCTATTGTGTGAGCCTCATGCTTAGGTTGCGGGAGATGCTTTGTCAATGGATCAACAATATTCAAATCCGTGTGCACTTTGCATATCTTTACATCACCTCTTTCAACGATCCCACGAATAATATGATATCGTACACTTAGAGCATACGACACATTTGATCGTGTACACAACATGGCATACATGATAGATCCTATAGCTGAAGCATATGAGATTCTACTCATTTTGTCTCACTCATTAGTGGCTCAAGGACACTAAGTCTTGCTAAGATTAATACCATGTGACATAGGCAAGAAACCTTTCTTAGAATCTTGCAAGTTGAACCGTTCCAACACCTTGTCAATGTATACATCCTAGCTTAATCCAATTAGCCTTTTAGATCTATCTCTATAGATCTTTATTCCAAGAATATATGCTGCATCTCCTAAATCTTTCATAGAGAAACTATTTCTCAATGAAGTTTTAACAGATTCAAACATTGGAAATCTTTTCCGACTAGTAGTATGTCATCCACACACAATATCAGAAACACAAGTTTGCTCCTACTAACTTTCTTGTAAATACAAGGTTCCTCTTCGTTCTTGATGAAGTCAAACTGTAATAACCCGTTTATTTACAGAGAATATAAGGAGATTGAGAGATTGCTTTTTGCCTCGCACATAAATAAGACAGAATCTATAATCATCTTGCAAAGTGATTTTCACGACTGGAACGGCTTCGAATGGAAAATCTCATAGCTACAAAGTTGTAGATCATTTTCCATAGTCCAATTTAGAGTCATCTTTAACCTAATTTGGAGTTCTGAGGTTTGAGATATGGGGCCCGCAGGGCAAGCTGCACAGAGAACCAAGGTCTGCAATTGAGTCAGCTTCCAAGGCAAATTTCGTAATGAAGACAGTATTTTCAGGAAAAAAAACTCCACATATAGGAAGTTGAAGTACTATGAGTTAGCTAAATTTGAAGACAAGAATCACTCCATTCTGAGTTCAAGAGAGAAAGTTATGACCTCCAAAGTGCTTGCTGCATAGGAAGAAAGTAGAAGAACCTGGGCCTCGGGCCTTTAGCCTAGGAGGCCCATGAGGGGGCCAGCCAAGTGGGAAAAGGGGGACAGCTAAAACCCTAGAGCCCTCCCTCATTGCGCCTCCTCACCCATAGAGCTTCCACTCATCTTCCCCCTTTGCGCCTGGTCAAGAACCTCCCCTCCATTGCTGTCCTCCCTCTTGGTGGTGCTCCCACCATTGCTGCCGGCCAAAGGAAGGTGGAGGAGAGGGAGAAGAAAGGGGAGAGGAGAGCCTCGTGGGGATTTCAATGAGTTCATTCGTGTCTTATAGGGTAAATCTCACCTACTTGTTGTTTGTTTAATTCTTCTCCATGCGATTGTTGTCGATTAGCGTATTAGAGACCCTGCTGAAAATATTAATGAATCTATAGTTATGTCGTTCGATAGTTTTGGATGAGATAGATGCAAAATTGGGATTTTGAATCTCCTAAAGAATTGCGGGATATTTCGTTATGTTTTTGTAGGATCTGAGTTCATAGTATTTGCAGTTGTAGTTTGTGAGTTATGGTATTCGCAATGTTGCTGTCCAAAAATCCCGTCAAGTTATAACAGTCGTAGTAACTGACAGATTAGAACATGTTAATGGCCGAATCAGAATTGTCCACCAACATGACTTTTGTAGGAAATTCTCTTAGCTTTCCAGATTGATAAAGAACATAATTGTTGGGTCAGCCAAATGAAAGTTATAGTAGTTCTTTTGCTGCTATCCAGTTGTTTGTCAATTTTTAATAGTAGATTTTCATCCGTCTGTTATATTTATTTAAAGGAATAATTAAGAGATCTTGCCAACTAAACTTTTGTAGACATTTTGGTAACCTTTCCAGAGAGACTAAAAATGACTTTTTATGTTAAGCAGAATGGGAGTTATGTATTTTAGAAGACCACTGTCCAGTTTTGGTTTATTGCTAGTTCGTCGTTACACTTGAATAGATTAAATAGTTGATCTATGGGTTTTGGGAGTGCGGATTAGAGCATTGCGATTATCATGGTTTCCTCTTGTCAAATCTTGTTTTGAGTAAATTACTTATTGTAGGAGGAGTGAACTTGGGCTTAGTTGCACCTTCTTTACCATCCAATGTGTTGCAACTCGAAAAGCAAGTACAGATTGAATTATCTTGAATGTTTATTTGTTCAACTTGATTGTATGATGATGACATGGTTAAATTCTATGTATGAGAAATTACATTCTTTACATGATTCCGTTCATGGTTGATATCATATTGTTTCTATAAAAGAATGCATTTCATTACATTATCTTCATTTCAAGCATTCATGATTCACCCACGGGAGTGGGCATTGAAAGTCCCATCATTCCAATATGGGCACTCATCGCATTGAAAGTCCCATCATTCCAATATAGGCACCCGTCATTCTAATATGGACCACTAGATCCCCATATGAAAGATTCTTCATACGGGCCTTGGATCCCCGCATTTTGATAATGCGGGCCGAGTGGACACCGACAGGTGTTTCACTGGCTATACCGATATATGCAGAAGAGAAGTGGAGTCATATGTACGAGTTGCATTTCATTCACAATGTTTACATATGTATTTGATCTTGAGGATGATCTATCTTCGATTCAATGTTTCTGTAACACCCCAACTCAGAACGAGCCTGGAATGCTACCAAAACTAATTACAGCTAGAACGAGTTTACAAATTTTCGACAGAGTCTCCTTTGTATAGTCAATAAAAGTAAGTTTCTAACAAGTAAACATAACATTTATCAATAATTTCATAATCCAATTCATCCATGCATAAGAGATAATCATATGAATGTAATCAGATAACACCATTCACACAACCATGTTTAATCCATCAATCAGAATTATAAAACCACCATGGGTGTCTCTCAGAAATCTATTTATTCTTATGTGAAGCTAAAGTAACAATTGTATTAATCTTGTGAGGTAGTGCGTGCTTTCCAATCATCTACTCCCGCCCATGCATGTCGTCTTTACCAGAAGTACCTAAATCAAAACAAAGCAAGGGTGAGCCAAAGGACTCAGCAAGTATCAACAAGGTTACATGATCATAAAGACAACACAGTATAAACAACTTTGGTCAACATCATTCATGGCATTACAAATAACAAAGAAAATGCAACAACAATGCTATGCACTATTTGTTCTTTATCTCTTTACGCATTTTACCGGTAATGCGGGGTATTCATCCGTCAATGGATACCCATGCCTGTGCCCTCTGGCACAGGGACCAAGAGCCTATACATCAACTTGTATAGGGACCTTTGCCCGTCATCAAAATGTCGGGGACCTCTGTACATATTGCCCACACTTCAAAAATATGGGGACCTCAAGCCTGTCATTGCCTGACAGGGACCTCAACTCAATCACTTGGTCACCTCATGGCCAAGTTTCAATATGCTCAAAATATGCATGAATATAACATCTATACCTTCTCATTCAATAGAATTCAACATAAACTTTAATCATGTAAACAGTAGCATTATGAAATAACCGCAGTCATAATATGCAATCATCATCATCTCTAGGGACATCTCAACATTACTTCCACATGACAACAATAACAATTCACAACTCAATCATGACATACAACAGAAATTTCATTTAACCCGAATACTTGCCTCAACCGTGCGAAAACGGCGGACGCGAAGTGGGTGTTTCCCTTGGGATCTCGCTGCCACCTGGACAAGAATATAACCCCAAACTAAGACTAGCATACTGGACCAAAATCATACATAACATCACAATCGAAATCGCTTACTTCTTATCATTTCTAACTTTTCTAATTTTCTAGCGATCGCTCACTGCAGACAGCAGAATTCAAAAATTCATAACTTTCTGCTCAGGAGTCCAAATAGGATGATCTTGGACTTTCTGGAAAGGTAAATGAATTGCCTAAATAAACCTAGTTGAGGTGACCCTCTGATTCGGTCATCTTCTAACCCTACCAATCCATTTAATCAGAGCAAACATTTCACGTCGGGTTTCTGAACAGCGACAAAGAAACTATCATAACTTTCTACGTTCGTCCGAATTTAGTGATCTTTAGTTTTCCTGAAAGATAAGAGGATTAGCCTCGTTTTTCGTTATGGTGAGACCCTCTGGAAACTCCTCTAACAATGTGTTTAGGTCAGGTTAATCAGCCTCTGTCCAATCAGTCACCCACCATAAACCTACTAACACTAGAAAAATCATAACTTTGGCTACCGAAGTCCAAACGACTTGATTCTTGTCGGCAATGAAAGGTAACTACGATATCTACAACTTTCTAGGAGACACCCAGACCCAAAACTGACCATAACCTAATCAAAAACAACGATCTTCGCTACTGCAGAAACCCGACGAACTGAAAACCGAAAACATACAACTAGAAAACGACCCCAAAACAAAGAATCACGGGTTACCCTTGCCGAAACGATGAAGGCACGCAGCGAGGATGAAGATCATCATGATTTCCCGGTTGCGGACCCTTCCTCTCCTCTTCTTCTTTTCTTCCTCTTCCCTTCTCTCTTCTTTTCTCTACTTGGCCGGCCAACCAAAGGGGCTCTCCTTCCTCCACTTGGACAGCAGCAATGGGGAAGAGGGAGAGGTGCAAGGGAGGTGGAGAGGTGCTGCCATGGAGGAGAGGAAACGCAAGAAGGAGAGGAGAGGAGAGGGCAAGGGCGGCTGCAAGGAGGAGAGGGAGGAGGAGAAATTTCAGCTAGGGTTTGGGAGGAAGGCTCCCCTTGGCGGCCACCCTATTGGGCCTTGGCCCAGCCCAAGTTGCCGGGAAATTTCGTTTTTCCCTCAAAACCTGGTTTAGCAAAATACTAATGGTCTTTTTCATGAATACCACCACCACTCTCACAACAACCGACAAAAGCATTTTCTGGATATTACATTCTACCCCCTTAAGCAGAATTCGACCCGAATTCTAAACGCGATCTATACGAAAGAAAATCATGATCGAAATTAACAATGAGATACCAATGTGAGCAACTCTTGTTAAAGCTACGCTCACGCGAGTCTCCAACTCCCAAGTGGCCTATCTCTCGGACCGAGGACCACAACCAATGACGCGAAACAACGTCTGCTCAATACTCAACCCCACAATTCGGTACACTCGACGAAAGAGACTCGAGGTAAGATCCTATTCGATGGTCAACGTCTTTAATAAAAACTCAAACTTTGAATGACTCAAACACTCACTCAAAGACTGAGAACAACCCAAACGTCGCGTACTCCATGTATGGACCCAAGACGGTCCTAGCGATCGCCAACTAGCGAAAACAACCCAACGCACCTTGGGCTAACCTCCCAATGGTACCGGACCACGCCACAAGCGCATAGATCACGGAACTCTTATTCCACCTCTCAATTGAACTCTTCACCGAACCAGATCACCCTCTTTAACCAGAGACACACAATGTAACTCTCTTTAAGCAAACTCTTTTACCGACAAAACCCACCTGAAAATGAAAGATTCACAACGCATCTATGCGTTACCAGCTCGGTACTACAGAGTCATATCCCGAAACAGAAATTTCATCACGAAAACCATTACATCTATCAAGTGGCAGTTTGCGAATAAACGTCACAAAATCCAAAGGAGAAATCACTTAAATGCCCAAATCAAAAATTTTCCTTTATTCTTCCTGAACCGATAAGAACCACACATGCCAACATTAAGTCAAACTCAACTTGCGAAAGACATTGGTCAACAGTACAAAACTGAAACAAGAATCAGGAAAATGATTCACTTCTTGAGGAAGCATCAATTTATCGTTTCTCTTCTAGGACTAAAATTTACCTCAACTTTGGGCTTTCAATTCATCGCATAACACACTAACTCATCTCTCTTAACTTGGCAATCGTGGACGCTATGCTCAAGCCAAAATACATCTTCCACACCTTTGAATAGAGGCTCCATCGACTCTTCCAAAACTTTCTCTCAACAACTCCTCTACCGACGGGATTAATTTGACAGATGACTTCCAAAATATCTCAAAATAGATCGCACACGCAATCACATCACCTCAACCTTTTAGGGATAAACAACTTGAAATTCACCACACTCATGCTCATTTATTTTACCCAAAGTACTCTATCAAAGATCAACACATTACTCCAAAATTCGCTTTTGTTCATCCACCTCTACACATAACATTGGGTCTCAAGGTCCTATCATAAACTACAAAGCCCGAAATTTAACCTCTAAATCTCATACCATGAATTTCTGGTTTAGTTGATAGGAAATCCTCACATTTGTTTACCAAAATTTCACACACAACTCGCCAATAACCTCAATCTTTAATATCAACATTCTTCACTAATCACGTAACCGCCTCAAGGCGATTTATTTCACCAATCTTAGACCTTCTCTAATCCACCCAATCCAATCCTCTTCGCAATACACCAACTAATTGACCAAGATTCACACATACTCAATCATTAACGTCTATAAATAAAATATTCTTGACCAAGTCATCCTTCGAGATAATCGAACTCCTATGGGGTTACTCACTGCGGCCGAGTCATACTTAACAGTAACTCAATAATTCCTACTATCCCATTAATTCACGCACCGACTAAATTTTCTCCACACTACTATTGTCATGAAACTACATCATTAAGATTTTCTCTACACAATCTTAACAAGTACTCAATTGCGAT
Source organism: Ampelocalamus luodianensis (assembly GCA_036346255.1). Lineage (NCBI taxonomy): Eukaryota > Viridiplantae > Streptophyta > Magnoliopsida > Poales > Poaceae > Ampelocalamus > Ampelocalamus luodianensis. The sequence goes on from CM070626.1 coordinate 40,548,808, forward strand.
ACTCAACTAAATTGATCACGACTTCGAGACATTTCTAATTCTATTGTTCTATCAAAATGATCCCATGACCTTGAGCCACTTCTACACATATTATAGGTTCTACTAGTCGTGATATCGTAATCTGACAACTCAAAAGACAACATTCTATTTACATCAATTCCTCTCCAAGGGCTATTCTAATAAATCGATCTGTTACACATTGCCTGTCCAACAACCCGACACCTAAATGTTCACCAAAATTAAAAAAACTAGACCGCAACTAACTAGTTGCCAAATCACAACCAAGGGACTTTGCAACACGACTCAATTTGGTTAACCCTTCCTTAGACGAAGAGGCAAATAAAGACACATACTAATACATCGAAAACGTTACCACTTACAAAAGTAGTTACGTAACCAGGAGAATTAATCAAATAGCAATGACCTCGAAATAAAGATAGAATTATAGATGGAGCACCGTCCCACAAACAGAGTATCAAACCTCAAATGAGAATAAAACATCGCTTTTGGAATTGGAAAACTTTGTTGGTAAAAACAAAGTTTAGGTAAATATCGATAAACCGCAAGTTACAAAACCTCCAATACTTCTACTTCACTCTTACTTTTAACAAAGGAAACGACTTTCATTAGTTCTGAAGATCACCACGCCAACTCCGACAACACATAAACCAGTTAGGAATTAGTAAAACTTCTCCACACGCCGCTTGCTCTTAGCAAAATCAGATACCACATCAAAGTGCGGTCCAAAGATCACAAACGGACTAGAAACATATTCATTTAATCGTTATTGGGCGTGCGATCAAATTCCTTTATACAAAACATTCAATGTTATCATCATAATCCCTTACTAACCATCACACTAACCATAACCAATACACTCTTAGCGAGTCTCATCATAACCACTTATCCCATCATAGACCTCTCCAAAAGAAACACAAGCCAAAAGGTTGAAGTCTTTTAACTAAAACATATTATCAACTAATTAATTTCGCTAGGCACACTATCCAAGCCACTTATTCAATCATCCACTCAACCACTGGTGTTAATCACGTCCGTTCTAACTATCCTTAACAAGTAACAATTGTATCCATCACGTATGCACATGGGGTCCTAATGCTATTTACCATCATAGTCACATATCCATTTATCAACTTAGACTCTACATTCCACTTTATGATTAGAGTTTAATCAAGGATTTAATAACATCATCTCCTTTAATCACCGGTTTTCCTAGGTACTACCTCAGCGTCCTTCTAATCCGATATACATGTTTCATCTAGCAATTAAGTATAATCATCCAAAGAGTCACTTATGAAAATAATTGGATTAATATCCTATAAATCATCGCTCCATTACATCCTTATCATACTCATCGCTAATGGGTAGCCAAATCCATTGAGATACTTTACTCAAATTTATCCAATAAATCTATCGAGTTCCACCTTCTTAATGATTAGACCAAAACATCAATATAGCACACCTCTTAATAAGTCTTGGATTCCTAATATGGATGGTCGCACCTTTCACAAGTTCATCGATAACTACTCCATGACAAGTCAAATCTATCAACTTCACTTCCAAAGATTTTTGGTTAAATCGATTACGCACCAAACTACAGATCCAATTTGATAACTCATACATTATCCATTTATCCTTATGCTTAAAATCTCTCGCATAACACAACAAAACATTTCAACATTTGTTTTGATACTTTCTTCCTCAAAGATGATGCACCAAATTTCAATATTCCAACCAGTCCAAAAGAAGTGCGTAAAGTCAAACGCATTTCGTTGAAATTTGTAAATGATACTTTCCATTATCAAAAACACCAAGCGAACAAACGAGTCAAGTTTGCCAACCAGAAAGTAGAACTCTCATGACAAGGAACAATATTGCCAATAACAACATTCACAAATGGCAAGACTAGCTCAAGCGTTAGAAAGAACAATATTTGCCCTATAAAACAACTATAAACCAATTGAAACCCATCAACTGCACTCTAACCACTAACCAAATAAGGTTCATCAACTGCAAGAAGCTCAACAGTTGGAAAAACAAGGCTTGCTTTAAAGGATCAAATTAAATCAATGAAAACGCATCAACCGGAGGGATCTACTAATCCAAAAGAAACTCATCAAGTACTCTTGATCCAACGTAGACCAAATCAAAATTAGGAGAAAAAAAAACACAACCTCCCCAAAGATATTCACTTTTATCTTACTACAATCGGTCTGTAGCTTTGGTAAAGCCGTGGTCACGACCACTAACCCAATCTCTCAACATGGGTTATCCCGCACATAATAACAATAGTCTTAATATTATAGATATAAGTTCATATCATAACAGGATCAACAATACAACATAATGAGCGTATATGCAATGGAAAAACCCAACCCACCTCATCAGGCATCGATGTGTCAAATTTCTTTTTTTTTAAGTTGATTAGCCATTAGCAAATTTTAACAAATTAAGTTACTTAAGTTGTTAACTGTTCACCACGGACCTAAAGCCCGCTCTGATACCAACTGTAACACCCCAACTCAGAACGAGCCTGGAATGCTACCAAAACTAATTACAACTAGAACGAGTTTACAAATTTTCGACAGAGTCTCCTTTGTATAGTCAATAAAAGTAAGTTTCTAACAAGTAAACATAACATTTATCAATAATTTCATAATCCAATTCATCCATGCATAAGAGATAATCATATGAATGTAATCGATAACACCATTCACACAACCATGTTTAATCCATCAATCAGAATTATAAAACCACCATGGGTGTCTCTCAGAAATCTATTTATTCTTATGTGAAGCTAAAGTAACAATTGTATTAATCTTGTGAGGTAGTGCGTGCTTTCCAATCATCTACTCCCGCCCATGCATGTCGTCTTTACCAGAAGTACCTAAATCAAAACAAAGCAAGGGTGAGCCAAAGGACTCAAGAAGTATCAACAAGGTTACATGATCATAAAGACAACACAGATATAAACAACTTTGGTCAACATCATTCATGGCATTACAAATAACAAAGAAAATGCAACAACAATGCTATGCACTATTTGTTCTTTATCTCTTTACGCATTTTACCGTAATGCGGGTATTCATCCGTCAATGGATACCCATGCACGTGCCCTCCGCACAGGGACCAAGAGCCTATACATCAACTTGTATAGGGACCTTTGCCCGTCATCAAAATGTCGGGACCTCTGCATATTGCCCACACTTCAAAAATATGGGGACCTCAAGCTGTCATTGCCCGACAGGGGACCTCAACTCAATCACTTGGTCACCTCATGGCCAAGTTTCAATATGCTCAAAATATGCATGAATATAACATCTATACCTTCTCATTCAATAGAATTCAACATAAACTTTAATCATGTAAACAGTAGCATTATGAAATAACCGCAGTCATAATATGCAATCATCATCATCTCTAGGACATCTCAACATTACTTCCACATGACAACAATAACAATTCACAACTCAATCATGACATACAACAGAAATTTCATTTAACCCGAATACTTGCCTCAACCAGTGCGAAACGGCGGACGCAAGTGGGTGTTTCCTTGGGATCTCGCTGCCACCTGGACAAGAATATAACCCCAAACTAAGACTAGCATACTGGACCAAAATCATACATAACATCACAATCGAAATCGCTTACTTCTTATCATTTCTAACTTTTCTAATTTTCTAGCGATCGCTCACTGCAGACAGCAGAATTCAAAAATTCATAACTTTCTGCTCAGGAGTCCAAATAGGATGATCTTGGACTTTCTGGAAAGGTAAATGAATTGCCTAAATAAACCTAGTTGAGGTGACCCTCTGATTCGGTCATCTTCTAACCCTACCAATCCATTTAATCAGAGCAAACATTTCACGTCGGGTTTCTGAACAGCGACAAAGAAACTATCATAACTTTCTCTACGTTCGTCCGAATTTAGTGATCTTTAGTTTTCCTGAAAGATAAGAGGATTAGCCTCGTTTTTCGTTATGGTGAGACCCTCTGGAAACTCCTCTAACAATGTGTTTAGGTCAGGTTAATCAGCCTCTGTCCAATCAGTCACCCACCAGAAACCTACTAACACTAGAAAAATCATAACTTTGGCTACCGAAGTCCAAACGACTTGATTCTTGTCGGCAATGAAAGGTAACTACGATATCTACAACTTTCTAGGAGACACCCAGACCCAAAACTGACCATAACCTAATCAAAACAACGATCTTCGCTACTGCAGAAACCCGACGAACTGAAAACCGAAAACATACAACTAGAAAACGACCCCAAAACAAAGAATCACGGGTTACCCTTGCCGAAACGATGAAGGCACGCAGCGAGGATGAAGATCATCATGATTTCCCGTTGCGGACCCTTCCTCTCCCTCTTCTTCTTTTCTTCCTCTTCCCTTCTCTCTTCTTTTCTACTTGGCCGGCCAACCAAAGGGCTCTCCTTCCTCCACTTGGACAGCAGCAATGGGGAAGAGGGAGAGGTGCAAGGGAGGTGGAGAGGTGCTGCCATGGAGGAGAGGAAACGCAAGAAGGAGAGGAGAGGAGAGGGCAAGGCGGCTGCAGGAGGAGAGGAGGAGGAGAAATTTCAGCTAGGGTTTGGGGAGGGAAGGCTCCCTGGCTTGGCCACCCTATTGGGCCTTGGCCCAGCCCAAGTTGCCGGAAATTTCGTTTTCCCCCTCAAAACCTGGTTTAGCAAAATACTAATGGTCTTTTTCATGAATACCACCACCACTCTCCACAACAACTGACAAAAGCATTTTCTGGATATTACAGTTTCATAAGTTATTTAATGTGAATGATCCATCGTTGTTATGAGGTTTTCGTATATCGTTTATTTGCACTTGCTGAGTCTTAGACTCACACTTGTTTTTCTAATGTTTTAGGTGTACGTTGAGTACGGCATACTTTAGGAGAAAGTAGAACATAGAACTTATGCACTTGATAAGCACTTCACTACATTACTTGATTCATTCATTTCAGAAATTGTAATAATTAAATAGGTTGTGATTCCCTTATTTCCTCATGGTTGAATTATATGGCTAGTAATTGTTTCCCTTAATTGAAACCTTTCTGTAATGCTTTTGATAACTCCTTAGTTTGAATTATAATTGAATTGATTAGCTAGCTTATTGAAATTATGTTTATCTTATTGTGGAATGTTTAATCGTGACTCCTAAAAGATAGAAATACTTGAGTTTGAGGTAGATCCTTGTAGTGTTAATACATGAAGGTGATATATTGGATTTTTACTAAGCCGGGGTGTTACACAAACCCTTTGACTACTTCATCAAAATGAATGTTCCAACTCTGAGATGCTTGCTTTAATCCACAGATGGATTTCTTAAGCTCGCATACCTTTCTAGCTTCCTTTGGATCGACAAAACCCTTAGGTTGTGTCATGTACACATCTTCACTTAGGTTTCTATTTAGGAAAGCTATTTTGGCATCCATTTGCCTTATCTCATAGTCGAAATATACAACAACAGTCAGAATGATCCGGATAGACTTAAGCATAGCAACAAGTGAAAAGGTTTCATCATAATCAACACCTTAAATTTGTTTGAAACCCTTTGCGACCAGTCGTGCTTTATGAATGTGAATATTTCCATCCATATCTATCTTTTTCTGAAAGATCTATTTCGTAATACCCTGGCTATGCGGAAGCCAAGTTATTATCTGAAGTCCAACACTACGCAATAATATGAAATAATTTCAATAATATTTCAACCAATGGCATAAAGGGATCAACATTTAAAAGGATGAGTATAAGAATTGAATCAGAACTTAACAACATGTCGAACTCCATCATCCAATCATATTGAATCAAATATGATAAGGCTATCATAAGTCTATACGAAGATCATTAAGGATTTACTGGTTCAACCAAGTTATAATAAATGAAGGTCTAAATCATTAGAAATCCATTTATTACAATTCAACTTCAACTATTTAAAAAGGTGACAAATGTGAAGTGAAAGAAGTGATTCATGTGACTAATCCCCCCTATGCATGCTGTCTTGAGTGTTTACCTAAAACAAATAAACACGGCAAGAATGAGTCCACGACTCAGTAAGTACAATAGAACAATATGAACAATAGTGAATAAGAATAACAATCACAGATTAGAATCGAATGTAGGACAACTGAATAAAAACACATCATCATATAATAGAATTCAAATGTGAAGTAGATGATTAAGGACTTATCATCGTAGAATAGAATATGAATGTAAAATGGCAGAAACCATATGAATGAATGAAATGCATGATCTCCACTTCTGCTTATACCGGTATAGCTAGTGAACACCCGTTAGTGTTTACTCAGGCTCGTATTTCACAAAATACGGCGATCCAAGGCCCGTATGAATAACGTTTCATAACGGGGATCCAATTTGCCTACATTTGAATGGTTGGTCTTACATGCCCGTACTGGAATTGATGGGTCTTTACATCCCACTCCCGTGGGTGAATCATGAACAATGAATGAATGCATGAATATGGAAGACAAAATCTCAAGAAGCATGGATTCACATATATGGAACGAATCAGAAATCATCGAGAACTACTCATAAACCATAGTATTCAGTCATGCCATGAACATCAAGCACTATGAACTAACAATAGCAATACATACACAATGTACTTGCCCATGTTGGAATGATGGGACTTCACTACCCACTCCCGTGGGTGAAGCATGAATGGAAGAATGAATGAATATGTTGGACGTAAACATATAATCGAAGAATCATGGTATATCAATTATGAAGGCATGAAATACAAGAATTACTCATTGCATATTCACCCATCAGGTGAAACAAACAACAATCAGGGCAATTCAATTGTATTTGCCTTTCGAACTGCGATGCGTTAGGAGGTAAGGATGAAGCCTCTAATCTCGAATCCCCTCCTCCTACATAATTTAATTGCTTGAATAAAAAACAGCGTTGAAAATACGCTACCCGCAACGCCTAATCTCATATTCCTAAACCCAATGTTCATATAATTGTTCTATACATTAAAGCCGACAGTTTAGTAGGACGATAATCTGGACAGCGGTTCTAAAAACATCATATCTTTTGCTCTGAGACTTGAAACGGAGTGATCTCAGATCCTACGAAAAAGGTATCGAAAACCTTCACATTAGTCTAGTCAGTGAAAACGTACATAACTTTTGTTCTACAAATCCAAAAAGGGTGTTTTTTTACTAATCCTGAAAGCTAATGAGATTATCTACAAAAATTGTTTTGGGCAGCACTTATAAATCAGCTCCTAACCTAATCATATTTTAATAAACACAGTGACTATTAATTCTCGTCAGACTTTCGGGACAGCAGAAAAGAATTCATCATAACTTTTAAACCGTAACTCGGAATTGAGTGATCTTTGAGTCTGCTGAAAGCTAAGAACGAATCCCACATAACTCTAGGAGATCATATCCTCTAATTCGGACTCTAACACATGAAAACAGACGAGCAACAGAACACGGATTAAACTGATCTACTACGACATTCTTAGAACAACTACTGAATACGCATCGCATATGAAATAACTAATTAATCCAATAGAGAATGCGAGTATACCCATAAAATACCGCTGGACTTCACTGAATTCCCCTCGTGGAGGTCACCTCCACCTCCACCTCCCTCTTCTTCCTCTCCCTTCTTCTTCCTTCCTCTCCTTCCTCTCCTTCCTTTCTCCTCTTCTCCTCCTCTTAGCATAGCAGCAGGGAAGGGGGTGCTACAGCACCGCATGCTACAGTGCGGTGGTGCTACAGTAACCGCACTACAGTAAAAGGTGTTAGGGTTTTTGGTACCCCTTCTTAAATTAGCTTCCCCTTGGGCCAAACGACGTGGGCCGAAAGCCTACGGCCTAGGTTCTCTAATAAAAGCAAAAACGCCCCTCTAAAACTTCAATTTCCTTATCTAATTCTATTTAATTTAGTATTAATCACTTATTTATTTTATATTTAAACTAGATATTACATTCTACCCCTTTAAACATAATTCGACCCCGAATTCTACTCGAAAGAACACCAAACTAAGATTACAGAACAATTAACACGTATCTGACGTGAACAACACTAGATATCGCTTGTGCATGCGAGACTCCCGCTTCGAAGTTGTCTCTCTATCGGACTGATGCAACCACAGTACCTTGACGTAAACTAACGTCTTACGCCTCAACACTCGTCTTGAACTTTTTAGGTACACTCAACGGACGGAACTCGAAGGTAAGGTTTTATTCGTTGGCTAACGGCTCGAACAAAACCTGACCCTCCAGATCTCTTAGGTATCCACTCAGCACCAGAACATACAAAACGTTGTGTACCGTGCAACCTCTAGAAACAAAACAAAGTACCTTGGGACAACCTTCCTTTTGGTACCAAACCACACAACCTGCACAACACACGGAACTCTTGTTCCATCTTTCACTAGAACTCTTCCGCTTAACAAGGAGCACCTCCTTTAACCTAGAACACACAAAAGAACTTGCTGTAAACAAACTCTTTTATAAACAGATCCCATCTGAAAATAAAGGATTCTCATCGCAAACACGCAATGCCAAATCCCCACCAAAAGGGTCAAATCCAAAATCGAAAATTCCTCACGAAAACCATTCCACTTTCTAATTAGGTAGTATTCGAATGAACACCACGAAAACCAAACGAAAACACTCGAATGCCCAAATCAAATAATTCTTTTATTCTGTCTAAACAGGAAAGAATCGTACATGCCAATACAGTGCCAACTCAAATTGCGGAAGACATCAGTCAACAACACAAAGCTCAAACAAGAATCAAGAAAATGCGACACTACCCGAGGAAACATCCTTTTTCTCAGTGTCTCTTTTAGGAATAAAATTTCTCTTGAACCTTGGAATTCGAATTCATCACATGCCACACGAGCTCAAACCACTTAATTTAACATCCTCAAATTATACTCAAACCGAAATACATCATCCACACCTTTGTGGAGAGGCTCTATCGATCCCACCGAACACTCTAGATAACTCCTTCTACTGACAAAATTAATTTGACAGAAGACGCCCAAAGCACCTCAAAAATAGATCCCACACAATCCCTTCACCTCCAACTTTCAAGAATAACAACTCAAAATCCTCAGTACACACGCTCAAGTACTACATCAGAAGGGTCACATCAATGGTTAATCCACTGCTCAGGAAACGCCATATTTTACTTTCTCTATACACAATCATTGGGCGACCAAAGGTCTAGCATAAAAATGCAAAGCCCAAAATTAATTTCTAAGACTTCTACAACGAACTTCTCTTATAACAGATAGAGGAATCATCAGATTAAATCCCTAACATCCCTACAATTCTGACGTACTGACTCATTGTCATCTTCAGAAATCACCCACATAATCTCACAATACTATCCAATTGCGTTATTCTATAAAATTAATCAAGGTTTCCATACTTTCGATAATCCCCAATATTTCAACATGAATTAAGGTTTAGTAATTACACTATACCATAGATTCTACTTAGTCGTAATACTATTCAGTTTTACTTCGAAACCATACATTCCATTTGAATCAAATTTCCTCCAAGAGGTATAGGATAAACCAATTCATCTTCTACAACTCTAATAGATTGGTAGCAAAACCTCACTACCACCATTACTTAACCACCACCGAACAGTTGCCAATTTACGCTTTATAAAAACTTTGCAACACAAAACTGTTGTCCCTTTCTCGAAAGAAAGAGGCGAACAAGGACAAGTTTCATCACACAGGAAAATGTTGCTCCTCATAGCGAGCACGAACCAAAAGAAACAATCTAATAACGATGATATTGGAAAACGAAAGTTGAGTTCATAATTGAAGGCACACATCTCTCAAAAAGGGAATAGCAAATAACAACCAATAAGAAAATGTCATTGCGACTGAAACTTGACAACTATTGTGCGGAAAGAGTAGAAAGTTTAGGCTCGATTCAAATAACCACAAGTTACAAAACTTGACTGTAATTCTCAAATGCTCCCACTGCACTTTTTCCTCTAACACTGAAATTAGCCCTTTGAATATAACAACACTTTGCCACAACAAACAAAATAAGTTCTTTAGTCAAAACCACAAGAACTAATTAAAAACCAAAAAAAATTCTTCAACACGTCATATTTGCTCGGAACAGTTCGACTACACATGAAACATGAGATCCAAATGATCTCAGCCACAAAACTCAAAACATTTTCATTTACGGAATTTCACAAAAAGCAAGCAGATTATTCTCCTCTTAAAGGAATCAACATAATTTTTCTTTGATTGCTACCCTATGTTGCCAACTCAGACCAAATAGTCTTTAAGATTAAATCACACGAATCTATTAAGAAGCAATAGGAAAATACAATACATCATTTTATTTAAAATAATTTTAGCTACCACAAACAATAGCCCAACTTGACGTCATAGATTATCATTTAACTTCTTTTCTTACAACTTCTAATTTAATACCATAAAACTTTACAAAGGGTTTTGACACCCCCTTTTTCAAAGAACAAGGTTCTAAACTCCAACACTCCAACTACTCCAAAAGAAATGAGTAGAATCAAAACTTTCTTCAATAAAGTTTGTAAAAGCTAATTCCCATTGTCCAAAATACCAAATGGATAACCAGGTCACCTTTATCAACAAGAAAGATAGGACTAACATAAAAGAGAACAATCTTATCAATAACAATATTTACAAGTAGCAAAGAGAACTCAACAGTCGAAATGACAATAGTTGTTCTGAGAAGCAAATAGGGACCAATGGAAATCTGTACCCAACCATTTTGCTTGATTACCATCTCCGACTTAACCACGACAAGACATCACAAAAAGATTTTAACACTTTCCTTCAGAAAAGAGATGCTTTAAAACTTCAACAATCGGAATGATCCAAAAGAAATACATGGAGCCAAAGCTTTCTCACGTTAACGAACTTGCAACAGAAAACTCTCATTACCCAGAATATCAAACGAATAAATAGGTCATTCTTTTCCAATAAGAAAGAAGGAACAGCCATGGAAATATCAATCTTGCCAAAAGACAACGATCACAAGCAGTAAAAGCAACTCAATAGTCGAAAAATAATAATTGTTTCAGAGAACGATTAGAGACCTATTGAAACCCATCGACTACAATGAACCACGAACCTAAGAGAAATTCATTTACCACCACAAGACAATATTTGGCCAAAATCGAAAATCAAGGAAGAGAACAACTTTCTAAAGCGACTCACGCTCAACACCTGTAACTATGGTACTCGGGGTAACTACCCCCTATCCACATACCACGAACGGTGTTGCAACCTAGTGAATCCCAGGGCAACGACCACGACCTCTACTTCTCAACATCCATCATCAACACACATAACCAACATAACCAATTATGAATGTACAAGATCAACTCATAACAATCATAGAAGGATTACATATATATAGAATATCATAATATATCATAGACTAACAACAAGAACGATAGTGCGAAAGCAATTCAATACAATATAGCATAATAAAACATACCACTAGAAATACGGATGCAATGGATTACCCAAACCCCACCTATTGTGCACAGTGTGTCATTTTAATATTTTATTTACCACGGACCTAAAGCCCGCTCTGATACCAACTGTAACACCCTGGCTATTCAGAAGCCAAGTTATTTACTGAAGTCCAACACTACGCAATAATATGAAATAATTTCAACAATATTTCAACCAATGGCATAAAGGGATCAACATCTAAAAGGATGAGTATAAGAATTGAATCAGTACTTAACAACATGTCGAACTCCATCATCCAATCATATGAATCAAATATGATAAGGCTATCATAGGTCTATACGAAGATCATTAAGGATTCACTGGTTCAACCAAGTCATAATGAATGAAGGTCTAAATCATCAGAAATCCATTTATTACAATCCAACTTATCAAATGAAAGATAATAACGAGTTCAACTGTTTAAAAGGGTGACGAATGTGAAGTGAAAGAAGTGACTCATGTGACTAATCCCTCCTATGCATGTCGTCTTCAGTGTTTACCTAAAACAAATAAACACGGCAAGAATGAGTCCACGACTCAGCAAGTACACCACAACAATATGAACAATACTGAATAAGAATAACAATCACAAACTAGAATACGAATGTAGAACGGCTGAATAAGAACACAACATCATAGAATAAAATTTGAATGTGGAGTGGATGATTAAGGATTTATCATCATAGAATAGAATATGAATGTAGAATGGCAGAAACCATATGAATGTATGATCTCTATTTCTGTTTATACCGGTATAGCCAGTGAACACCCGTCGGGGTTTACTCAGGCCCGCATTTAATAAAATACGGGGATCCAAGGCCCGTATGAAGAACATTTCATAACGGGGATCCAATTTGCCACATTGGAATGGTGGGGTCTTACATGCCCATACTGGAATTGATAGATCTTTACATCCCACTCCCGTGGGTGAATCATGAACAATGAATGAATGAATGAATGCATGAATATGAAAGATGAAATATCAAGAAGTATGGATTCACATATATGAAACGAATCAGAAATCATCAAGAACTACTCATAAACCATAGTATTCAGTCATGGTATGAACATTAAGCACTATGAACTAATAACAGCAATACATACACAATGTACTTGTCCATGTTGTAATGATGGGACTTCACTACCCACTCCCGTGGGTGAAGCATGAATGGAAGAATGAATGAATATGTTGGACGTAAACATATAATCGAAGAATCATGGTATATCAATTATGAAGACAGGAAATACGAGAATTACTCATTGCATATCAATTGCATGACACTCATATTTTGCCTTTAACAAAAAAGTGGTGCACGGGTCAAAACTACTGACAGAAACTGACATACACTCTAGACAGTCAAATTGAAACATATATAACTTTTGATCTACAAATCCAAAAAGGTTGTTATTTACTAATCCTGAAAGCTAAGGAGATTATCTACAAAAATCATTTTGGGCAGCACTTCTGAATCAGCTCCTAACCTAATCATATTTTAATAAACACAGTTATTGTTAATTCTCGTCAGACTTTCAGGACAGCAGAAAAGAATTCATCATAACTTTTAAACTGTAACTCGGAATTGAGTGATCTTTAAGTTTACCAAAAGCTAAGAACGAATCCCACATAACTCTAGGAGATCAGATCCTCTAATTCAGAGTCTAAACACATGAAAATAGACGAGCAACATAACACAAATTAAACCAATCTACTATGACATTCTCAGAACAGCTACTGAATACGAATTGCATATGAAATAACTAATTAATCCAATGGAGAATGCGAGTATACCCATAAAATATCACTGGACTTCGCTGAATTCCCCTTGTGGAGGTCACCCCCGACACCTCCCTCTTCTTCCTCTCCCTTCCTCTCCCTTCTTCTTCCTTCCTCTCCTTCCTTTCTCCTCTTCTCCTCCTCTTGGCATAGTAGCAGGGAAGGGGTAACCGTGCTATAGTAACTGTGCTACATTAAAAGGTGTTTAGGGTTTTGGTACCCCTTCTTAAATTAGCTTCCCCTTGGGCCAAACAACGTGGGCCGAAAGCCCACGGCCCAGGTTCTCCAATAAAAGCAAAAGCGCCCCTCTAAAACTTCAATTTCCTTCTCTAATTCTATTTAATTTTAGTATTAATCACTTATTTATTTTATGTTTAAACGGGATATTACACATTTGCACTCAATGGTCGTAACACCATCAGGTGCATCAACCAAGTTCCAAACTTGATTGTCATACATGGACTTTATCTCAGATCTCATGACCTCAAGTCATGACTCAGAGTCTAGATCCACCATCGCTTCCGAATAAGTTTTAGGCTCATCATTATTTAATAATAAAACGTCATGCCCATACCTTATAGGCATTTGACATGGCCTTTTTGATCTACGTGGGGTTGATGCCTCATCTACAGGTTCAACAACATTTTGTTCACCCTGTAGAGGTTTAGTAGGAGTTGAAACATTTTAAGATATTTCCCTAATTTCTTCGAGTTGCACTTTGCTCCCACTAACTTCTTTGGAAAGAAACTCTTTCTCCAAGAAGACACTATTACGGGCAACAAACACTTTGTTATCATCCCGATTATAAAAGCAATATCCTTTAGTTTCCTTAGGATATCCCACAAAGAAGAACTTATCAGACTTAGGTGTGAGTTTGTCAGACATCAAACGTTTAACATACGCCTCACAACCCCATAGCCTGAGAAAAGACAATCTAGGACTCTTCCCCGTCCATACCTCATATGGTGTCGTTTCTACAGTTTTTGATGGAACCCTATTCAAAGTGAAAGCAGCTGTTTCTAAAGTGTATCCCCAGAATTGCAATGAAAGATTAGATTGGCTCATCATTGACCGAACCATGTCTAACAATGTTCGGTTTCGTCATTCAGACACCCCGTTTTTTCAAGTAGTAATGGTAACATTAGAGAGTTAGTGATTTCAAGTAGTCATGGTAAAATCAGAGTGTTAGGCATTTCAAACCATGGTAAAATCACAGATTTAGGCATTTCAAGTCACAGAGTTAGGTAAAATCGGGAGATACTTATCACATACTCTCTGATTTCAAGCCATCACTACTACAAAACAGGCCATACCAGACACCTCATCACAGACGGTTCCAAAGGAGCCGTCTGTGTTGAACTTATACAGACGGTTCCATTTGGAATCGTCTGTGATACGCGCCTCATCACAGACGGTTCTTATTACCAACCGTTTGTGATACTTTACAGACGGTTGGTAATAAGAACCGTCTGTGATAGTTCCTCATCACAGACGGTTGATATTACGAACCGTCTGTGATACTTCACAGACGGTTGGTAATAAGAACCGTCTGTGATGAGTACGCCTTATCACAGATGGTTTCGAAATAAAACCGTCTGTGAAGTATCACAGACGGTTCAATTATAGAACCGTCTGTAATAGACGACTATCACAGACGGCTATATTAAAGAACCGTCTGTGATAGTATTATCACAGACGGTTCCAAGATAGAACCATCTGTGATATTTATTTCCTACCTCTTCGCCTCCCGCGCTATGTGTCTCTTCATCGCACCAACGCAGAACCGTCTCTTCGTCTCGCACGCCAACGATAGATACATGCGTCTCTTCGTCTCGCACGCCAACAATAGATACATGCGTCTCTTCGTCTCACGTGCTAGTTACTCCTAATTCTTTATAAGATGGAATAATTCACCGAAGATTAAACTCCTCCCATCGCTCTTCGTCTCACGGTTTTGAGTACGTATACGCAGCCATCGCCAAGGTGAGCATGCAGAGCATGACGGCCAACACCAAGGCGAGGAGGTCGGTGATCGCCGCTCTTTCTCACGATGTCGTCGTCGACATCGTCGGCCGTGTGGCCGCGAGCTCTCCTCAGCCCATGGAGGACCTATGCAGCCTACGATTAACGTACATATATCTTTATATCTACAAAATACGTACGTACTACTATTTATTCTAACATCTTGAATTTTGTATGTACGTATATTGGAGTTGCAAGGCCTTGGACAAGGTGTCCAAGGAATGCACCGTGGGGAGGCGCATGGCGCTGGAGCGAGAGGAGGCGATGAAGTGGCAGGACAACGAGCGCTACCTCGCCGTCGTCAACCACCTGGCCGGCGCCGGCAACCCGGGGGCTTGTTTCATCGTCGGCCTCGGTCTTGTCTTCACGCCCCAGGACATGCAGCGCGGCCTCATGTTCCTTGAACGGGCGGCCGTGGCCGGCCACAAGGCCGTGGCCTACGTGCTCGGTCTCCTCCTCTACACGACCAGCGAGACGCGGGAAGTTGGGAAGCACTACATCAGCCAGGTCGAGGACGAGCCGACCGACGGCGGGTGCGAGACGGCCAAGACCAACCGGGAGTGCAGGCGGTGCCAGAGGCTCGCCGCGGACATGGTCCAGGCGGCGGCGTGGGGGAAGAAGGCCGGGCCACTAGGCCAGGTGTGGGTGCTGTCGGAGGATGGCCACCGGTGCACAAGCACTGGCTGCGATGTGGAAGGGTGGGACGACTACGTCGTCTTCTGCAGTGACGACTGCAGGATTAGGCATGAGTATGCCAGTTTCTTTGCAAAGGTGTTGGACTATTTGCCATAAAATTTTAGTTTTTTAGGTTTCTAGAAAGGTGGTGCAGTTGGACTATTTTCCAAATTAAATGAATTTTTAATGCACCAAAATATACGGTCCACAAGGACAGGAGCGATTACAATTCCACGTTGACATCAAAATATACGTACGACAGATTACAAGTCCATAATACATGATGTTATGGAATAAATTAATTACAATGGAGTAATTTCTTAATTAAAATATAACCCTTCATGATGATCGACGCGCATATAGCTAGCTTCCTCGCTGGGTTCTTCCTCGAGTCTGATGCCATCTCCGAAAGGAGGCAACTAGTCAAATTGATTGTATTCTTCCTCGTCCACTATATTCTCAACTCTGACAATCCTTCTTTTCCATGAAGAACTACGTGACACTTCTTATTTGCCGGGTCGGTTACATAGAAGACTTGAACAACTTGGTTAGCCAATACGAATGGTTCATCTTTGTATCCGACACGATCGAGTTCCACGGTAGTGACGTCGTACTTGTCGACCTTCACCTGTGGGAGATGGACCCAACGACACCGAAATAGGGGGATCTTGAAAAGCACGTAGTCAAGCTCCCATATCTCCTCTATTTGCCCATAGTACGAGCTCCTCAACCCATCGGTACTGAATGCATCTATACGGACACCGCTGTTCTGGACTGTGTTCTTCCTATCCTATGCTGCCGTATAAAATGTGTACCCATTTATGTCGTATCCTTGCCATGTGACAATTGTAAATTGTGGCCCTTTTGCCAACCATAGCAGCGTATCATCACTTGATGACCTCCTAGTCATGTGTCGCACCTTTAACCATTCGTTGAACCGACGGTTGTGCTCTCTCGTGATCCAAACCTCCGACCGGTCTGGATTCTGTTGGCGTACCATGTCTTTGTGCTCGTCGATGTATGGGGACACTTGGGTCATGTGTTGCAAGACCATGAAATGGGCTTGAGCGTACGTATCCAGATCGGGAGTGATTGATTTCCTTCCGATGGTCCCGATACCATCCAGCCTTCCCTCGTGACGAGATAGAGGCACACCTATCGATTCCACCTGAGCCATGTAGTCGACGCAGAACTCAATGACCTCTTCGGTTGCATAACCTTCGATGATGCTGCCCTCCGGTCGAGATCGATTTCGTACGTAGGACTTGAGAATTCCCATATACCTCTCGAACGGGTACATATGACGTAGGAACACAGGACCACATATCTTTGTCTCTTTCACAAGATGAACAATGAGATGGACTATGATATCAAAAATGACGGAGGGAAATACATCTCAAGTTGACATAGAGTCGTCACCACCTCGGCCTGTAGAGCATCTAGTCCTTCGGGATCGATGACCTTCTGAGCAATTGAGTTGAAGAAATAACATAGCCTCAAGATTGCCACTCGGACCTTGTTCGGCAAGATATCCCTAATTGCAACAGGAAGCATTTGTGTCATCAGCACATGACAATCATGAGACTTCATACCAATTAATTTCAAATCTTACATAGAAACAAATTTCTTAATGTTAGCGGAGTAACCAGACGGGACTTTAACACCATGCAAGCTTTGGCATAATTCATTTCTCTCAGCCTTGGACATAGTGTAGCAAGCTGGTGGAAGGTATGTTCGTCCTTTATCGGTCTCTTTCGGTGCTAACTTGGTCCTTATGTTCATATCAACCAAGTCACGTCGTGCGTTAACACCATCCTTTGTTTTGCCACTAATGTTCAGTAAGAGACCAATCAAGCTTTCACATACATTCTTCTCCATGTGCATGCTGTCGATACAGTGACGAACTTCTAAGTGCTCCCAATAAGGCAAGTCCCAAAAAATTGACCGCTTCTTCCAGATGTTCTTCTGACGGGTTTTTAATTTACGTCCCTTCCCAAGCACAACATCGATATCCTTAACCATATCATAGACCTCTTTCCCTCTAAAAGCCCTTGGAGCTGAACTGTCCTCCTTATTTCCGTCAAATTGTTTCTTCATCTTGCGGTATGGGTGACTCCTGGGAAGGAACCTACGGTGACACATATACACAGTTTTGCGTGAGTTGTTCAGCCATACATTCTCCGTAGCATCTAAGCAGTGCGGACAGGCTTTGGCTCCTTTCGTACTAAAGCCCGACAGGTTACCAAGGGCAGGAAAATCATTGATAGTGCAGAACAACATGGCTCGTAAAGAGAAGTTCTCTCGTTTGTACGCATCCCATACTTGTACCACTGTTCCACGATGTCACAAGATCATCCAAGAATGGTGCTAGGTACACATCAATATCATTCCCAGTTGCTTGCCCTTGGATAAGTAGTGACATCAAAATGTACTTCCGCTTCATACACAACCAAGGAGGAAGGTTGTACATACATAGATTCACGGGCCAGGTGCTATGTCGGCTGCTCATGTTACCGAAAGGATTCATTCCATCTGTACTCAACCCTAACCTTATGTTCCTCGGTTCCGCACCGAACTCTTTGAATGTCCGATCGAAGTTTCTCCACTGGGCAGAATCAGCAGGGTGTCTTAGCTTTCCATCTTTCTTACGCTCCTCCGAGTGCCAACGCAGCAATCTTGCCTCCTTTCGGTTCGCAAATAAACGCTTCAAACGTGGGATCACAGGCAAATATTCTTACGCTTGTATCGGGATGCTTTGCACACGGGACATACATGCAAGTCTGCATACTCTTTACGATATAGGATACAATCGTTCGGACATGCATGTATTCTTTCTACTTCCATTCCCAATGGACAAAGAACCTTCTTGGCTTGGTAGGTGGTGCTGGGCAACACGTTTCCCTCCGGAAGAATGTCCGCTAGGAGACCTAACAACGCTGTGAAACTCTTGTTGGACCAACCATTGCTCGCCTTCAATTTCAGCAGTTCAAGTACGGTTGACAACCTTGTGTATTCCGGCTTGCAGCCAGGGAACAAAGGTTTCCCCGAGTCCTCCATTAAGCGCTCGAATTTACAAAACTCTCTCTCATCAGTAGTTTCATACGCATCGCGTAGCATCTGATCCAGATTGTCATCGTACGACCTATCGTCATCAAAAACACAGTCCACATCCGGCATATCGTTGACTTCCTCGGCGATGTCATCATTATTAACTTCCTCGACGATGTCGTCATTATTAACTTCTTGTATAATCTGCTCTTCACCGTGACTGGTCCAACATGTATACCCTTTTTTGAAACCCTTTCGAATCAAGTGCCCTACGATCTGCGCCGGGTTGTTAAAAATCTTCAGATTACCGCAATCAATGCATGGACAATACATAAATTCTATCCCCTTATTCAACATATTCTGCTCCGCGACTCTTTTAAAAGAAATCACGCCATTAATGTACTCTTCACTCACACGGTTCGCACCGTACATCCAGTTTTGGTCCATCTACGCTACGCACGTAACAATTAGTAGTGTTAAATTATATTAATAAACTGCAAATACGTTACTCCTCCTATTAACCAAATACACTAAAATTGATTAAAGATAAACCTAGAGCAAATATAAAGAGTTAAAGATCGTTACCCTCGGAGCTCACGACGAAAATTCCTAATATCCCGCGAGATTCCTCACTGTCCTTCTCCTTCAGGCCATAGTGCAATGTGAGACTTAAGTGGACAGGGCAAGAGAAGAGCCACAGTCGAAATGCACCTCACAAAGCAAGCATGCAAGCCAAATAGCCATAAGTTGCTAGGGCAAACGACAACCAAGAACAAGGTAAGCAAAATAAACAAGCCCCCTACAGCCAACACAGAGCAAAGCTTCTCAAGCCCCTCTATTCCAAAGAAGAGATCAGAGGCGCTAGGGCAGGGGATCTGTCGGGTCTTTATATTTATAGGGGTGGCATATCACATACGGTTCTTATTCCCAACCGTCTGTGATGTGAGTATATCACAGACGATTCCTATAACTAACCGTCTGTGTTGAACTTATACAGACGGCTCCATATTGAATAGTTTGTGATATCCTCCATATCACAGACGGTTAGTAAGTAGAACCATCTTTGATATACTCACATCATAGACGGTTCTATTGACGAACCGTTTGTGATGTGAGTATATCACAGACGGTTCTCCTTACTAACCGTCGTGATATGGAGGATATCACAGACGGTTCAATATGGAGCCGTCAGTTCAGGACGAGGAGAGGAACCGTCTGTGATGTGAGTATATCACAGACGGTTCTTTAATAGAGCCTTCTGTGATATCCTTTTTATAAAAAAGGCGCACCGCTAGGGTTTTGCTCTTTACTCGTCACTTCCTCTCCCGCGCCCCTTAGGCTCTCGCGCTCTCTCGGCTCCTCTAGGGTTCGCCCGTTCACCTCCCCGGCCGTAAGACCCAACGCCGCCGCCGCCGACATCGACGACGCTGCCTTCGCCTCAACGCGTGGCCTCCTCCCCGTGTCGGCCTCCTCCCGGCGCCGTCCTCCTCCCCGCGCCTCCCTCCTCCCCTGCACCGGCCTCCTCCTTGCACCGTGAGTTGTTGTGCGACATCCTCTCTGTGAGTATTCCTATATTACTATTTGTCCTGGTGGATATATTGACTTTGATAGTCTTTGATAATATGTGAACTGAATCTAGTACTAAAGATATTGCAAATTGATCAGTGGGCTTTGTTGACATGCTCTGTGATGAACTTTGTCTTATACTGAGATTGAATATGATAGTTAGTTCATTCTTGAGCTCTATTGTATTACTTACTACTGTCAATTTGATATACTGTTAATTTGTTACTTTCGATTGAATGCTAGTTATTCCGATTCTTCTGGTTCGCTCTGTGATGAACTTTTGTCTTATACTGAGATTAAATGTGATAGTTAAGATCATTTTCGGTAACAGTTGAGATCATTTGACAGTTAAGCAAAGTATTGTTTAGAGCTCATAGTTTGAATTTATACTATCATATTCATTTAATGAAGAGTATAGATAATAGGATTGAGATGGCAAAGACTTGTTCTTTTGCAACTCTCCTTCTGAGAGCACAAACTATCATCAATCCTTCTTTATATATTACGTTTGTTCATCATTTTCGGTTAAGTTGAGTAAATCTGCTTGAATCTGGTCAATTAGAGCTTAAGCGTATTGCTTTGTGCATATATAGATAGCAAGTAAGCGACATGGCATCCGCACCACCGTCTTCGCAGCCGTCATCGACGTCGCCGAATGCGTCTGGATCTCTGAGGAAAGTGGTACGTACGCGAGATGGCAGAGGAACATCAAAAATTCCTCCGGGCCTAATGACTGTCACGGAGGTGAATGCCAATGGGATCCCTGTGAGTCCCCCCAAAGCAGCGGCGAGATTCCGGACCATCTGCGGGATACTTGGAAGGGAACGGGTCCCCATCACCACACTGAGCTGGGACAATGTGTCGGCTGATCGGAGACGCGAGCTGTGGGACAAAGTTTTAAAATCGTTCACTTTCCCAGACGCAGACCTGGCGCGCGTGGAACGGCAGGCGTTGCTGTCGATCGGAAAGGCGTGGAGGACCTTCAAGAGCGTGCTTGTCACGAAGTACGTGAACACGGGTCGAACGCTCTTCACGGCGTATAAATTCTTGTCGCGGGATATATGTGACGCCTTTGTGCAAATGAAGACGACGGCCGAATTTTTTGAGAAAAGTGCGACACACAAGGCTCTTCAGACACTGAATACTCACCCCCACAAACTCGGCACCGCTGGATACGCGGGTAAAACCGTGCAATGGGCGGCGGAGGACGAGAACGAAACAAGGCCATTTGCTAAGATCACAGACAGGCGCGCTCTCTCTTGGTTAAGAGCGAGGCATCGATCCACGTCTTGGTAAATCTCTTTCACAAACCCGGAGACCGGATGTGGCCAACCGTGTGGTAAATATGTCTTGAACTACCTAGTTGTTAATAAGTCCATAACTTCATAATGTCTATAATAACATGATGACCTCTTGCAGCAAGAATTGAGTTCCGCATGTTCCGAAGGCTCTTTCCAAGCGCATGAGGAGAAGGATATACTATCTACGGCTCGGGAAACAAGGAGCACCCGGGTCGCACGCGAGGCAAAGGGGTTAACGTATCTTGGAGGATGGATTCCCGCACGACTCATCGCACGTATAGGAGCGGGAAGAGATCCAAGGCGAGTACGACATAGAGTTGGAACATGTGCTTACTACAAAATTTGAAGAGAACGGTGCTTCTCGCAAAATTTGAAGAAAAGATAGCAAGATTGCGGGACCAAGTGAATCAACTCCTACTCCTCAACCATGCATAAGCGCCCCGTTGTTTTAGGAGCCGTCCTCCTCAACATCGGAGTAGCGTCGCGTCCACGCAAAATTATGAACATGATGACGCCCAATTACCTATCGACAACATCAAGGTAATGTACATCTCTGGAATGCTCCAAAGATAGACCTATAGGACGCCTTAGCTAATTGCGTATCGTTTTGTAGGAGCCGACGCACTGCACGCTCCAAGTGAGGATGGTTGGGATGTCTATTGAGGCTGGGCGGGGGGTAGCGTATCCATGCAAGGAAGGAATAGTGCAGCACGGTGCCTAGGTGGTGCAGGGTTACGCCAGGGTCCAGGTGGACATGGTACATGGCAATTTTAGGGCCGTCCCCCTGGAGATTCGCCCGAACGACGACATCAGAACACTAGGGGATGCCGTGTACAGTTTTATCCAGTGGCCCAAGAAGGACATCGCCCTGGACCCTGCAGTGCCGCCTCAACCTCTGATGACTCCACCCCAACCATCTTGACACGACCATGCCTCTCCAACAGGACCCTCCATGACTACACCTCAACCTTCGCTTCAGAAGCCCGCCTCATCGGTTCCCGTGGAGAAGACACCGAACGAACAAAAAAAGTGTGCCTCCGTATCGGTTCCCGAGTCGTCTCACAGGAGGACGCGTAGCGGGCAAGTCGTTCAGGACAAATCGAAATCGAAGAACATTAAGGCGCTTCCGCCTCCTAACCCTAAGAAATACTCTTTCGGAAGTCCGTTGGCGACCACCACAGTATTGGCCTACGCTGGATTAGGTTGTCAGAGTTTGCATACCTGGTACTTGCACAAGACCAAAGAGAAAGGGTGCGCTGATGGAATCACCGTCAGATACACGGAGGACTATTTCCTCCACGAGCCGGCCCCCTTTGTCGTGGGCTTCGACGACTTATTCGACCTATTCAACCTCAAAGCCCTCGATGCCTCACTTCTACGATGCTGGACACTGTAAGTGTGTACAATTAAGTTCTACATTCACGTAATAGCGAATATAACAACTCATTGCTTATGTATAGATACATGATTAAAAATGCCCGGCGATTGAAAGAACTGGTGGGTTTCCTCGACCCACACGTGGTCTCTGAGCAAACCATCTTGGCAGACGCATCCTACGTCGAGAAATACATAACGACAGGATTGCTTGCTCAAAACGACAAGGACTACATAATGGTGCCCTACAACCAGAAGTAAGTGCTTCACTACTTGCTATACAAATTTCATTTGTACTTTATACTGCAAAGACGAACTTAGGTTTAATGACTCAAGCGACATACATGAGTAGGCACCACTGGATCCTTTTAGTCATTATACCAAAGAGGAACCAGGTACTATACCTTGATTCCCTAATAAAAAAAAAGCCACGACTTCACCCTTGTGCAAGGAGTACTCGACAGGTGTGCTTATTTCCTCCATACATAACTCTATTGTAGTCTTCCTTCGTTTGAAATGGCCGAGGTTAACTTTTTGGAAACATGTAGGTCGTTCATCTCCTATATTGTCGAGGGAGGGCTATACAAGGGAACGAACGCCACATTTAATCACAGGACGCGAAGTATGATATAGAATTTTTGGGAATAGTTTGAACCTAATTAAAACTCAAACAACATTCATAGACATACAACATGTTTGAATTTAAATATCACAAATTTTAATATGAACAGAAGGGTTTTGTAATTTTTATGGGAACTATATCTTCCCAGGAACCCCCACAAATTATTTCATGATTTATGAAATTTATTTCTATTTTTAAGCCTTGGTCAAAGTGGAGTAACTATTCTAATTCTCAGTCAAACTCAGACCGAACCAGGGTACTGTTCCTTGGGCTTGAGTCCGACTCGGCGAGCCGACTCAGCCCGACCGCCTAACCGCACCGTGACATGCAGCCGTCCGATCCTCGTTCAACGGTCCAGATTTCATCACCCTGTCGACCTGTCCGAACCCCTGTCTCATCTCGTCCGTCCCTTCGCGATCCAACGGTGCTGATCAAATCTTTCGCTATGCACCGCGCCGCGCCCCTTGTGCCGCTGACTGCCCGGACCCACGCATCAGAGCCTTCTTCCTCCTCGCGACAGAGCTCGCGCAGAGCCGCCTCGCCACGCGGTCGTTTCGCCCTGAGCCGCAATCACCTCACCGCGCCCGTTGGCCTATCCCCGAGCTCCCCCTCTACACACCGCACCCACTCCATCGCTCTCGGGCCATATTACCCCTTCCACGCCCGGCATTCTCCCTCACTTCTCCTCGGTTGACAGAGGGGAGGGAAGCTAGCTGGAGCTCGTTTCTCGGGTAAGCTCCAACCGCATGGTTCCTCCCTTCTTCTTGTTCGTTGCCCTATCCATTTTTGCTGATGCGAGCCTCTCCTATCGTTTGTAGCTCGTGTTCCATCTTCGAGCTCTCTGAAGCTCCAGAGCGCGCACCCGGAGGTCTCACCGTGTCATTCTTAGCTCGGTGAGTTCTTTTCCATTTCTTGCGCGTCACTTCGTGTGCCAGGTTCTAAGGAGTAAAACCCCTCAACTTATTTGTCGGATTATGCACAGGAGCTCTGTGATTTCTGGTTTTCAACTCCACGGCCGTGAGAGCTCGCTTTCTTCTCCGACGCCGGCACGGTGAGTTTTCTGTCGACTCAATCCTCTGGGACCATCTCCTGGATGCCCTGGTTCTGCTCCCACCTCACATCGTTCTTCGTTGTCCTCAGAACGTTCCCGCCGCGGTGACCTCCTCCTCGCCGCCGCTGGTTCTTGCCGCCGGAGTTGAACACGAAGACCCTTGGTCCCCGTGCCTCTTCTTCATCATCGTGTGAACCCCAGGAGTGTGGATCCAACACCCTTTTGCCTCGGAGTGGTTCTTGCTTCGAGATCCCTCGGCACCGTAGCCTTCTCCTCCGCTCGACTCCGTCGCCGGCGTGCCACCGTACCTCTTCACCAGCAAGATCATCACCTGAAGGTAGCTGTCACTATTGCCTTTCCATCTTCACTTAGATCTTGCACTCCCTAGGCTCCCCTCGCCGCCGGCGGGCTCGGCAGCAGCCAGCTTCGCCGCCCCTCTCTGTTGTCGGGCCGTCCGACAAAGCTCTGGATTAGTCACACTAATGTTTGCATTAGAAGGTTAAGATCTCTATGACATGTGGGCCCTTTTGGACCGTTAAGTGGTTGCGTAGTTGCTAGTTTATGTTTTCCTAATAGAACACGTACTCTGGGTAGTTCAATTACGAGTTTACGCTTTTGTGTTTAGGAGACGTATTTTCTGGAATACGTTTTCCTCTGAGTTTCGGCCGAGCTAACCTTGGGGGTGGACTGGGTCAAAACCTTGGCCTGGGCCCGCAAGTCAGTGACCGTAGCTAGCGCGGCGCTCGGTGAGAAAAGTAGCAAATGGATTATAAAATCCACAAATCATTTACTTGCATACTGAAAAATATGTATAACTTCTAAAATGCATAACTAAATCATTTTAACTCTAAACTGGGTGAAACCACTTCTGATATTTTTCATATTTAATGAACTTTGTATCAAAATTGGTTTCAACCTTGTCTCTGTAGCAGAGAGCTTTATTTGGAGATTAATCCATTAAAACCATTATTTTTACAATAAGAAAAGGACTGATAACTTCAAAAATGCGTAAGTAATTATTGGAAACTCCAAAAACAGTGAGACCACTTTTGATAATTTTAATTTTCAGTGAACTTAATTCTAAAAATGGTCTCCACATTACCTCTGTCACAGAAACTATATTTGGGAGGATATAATCTTTAACCCTATTATTGTTACACTCTAAAAGGCTGATAACTTTGAAAATACATAACTAAATCATAAAAACTCCAAAAAGGACAAACTCAACTGTTTTTAACTTATAATAATATTGCCTATTTATCTATGTAATCCATGTACTCGCCACTGTTCTACAAAATTTCACTTCATAATTAAATTACATAAATGAAGGCATATTGAAATCTGAAATTCAAACCATTATAACTTTCATATACTAAATCAAAATGAAATAATTCTTTTACCAAAAATCATTTAAAATCATGACCTAACTACTGTAGAAAAATCATGCATTTTTGAGCATTTTGGTTTTTGAGTTGTTTTCCCGGTATTTATTTGATGTTATAATTATATAGATCCCGAGCATATTGATATCGACACTTACGCTACTGAGAGTGAGCAGCTACTGTACCAGCAAGGCAAGCATCATTTGAACTTTCTTTTGCATCATGTTTGATCCCAGTTTTGGTTAAGCTAGTGCAATGATAATTGCTTGCATGCTATTTTGATTATGTCAATATTTTTGTGATGTGTAGTTTAGTTATGTCCTATGCTTGAGGTTAATCTTGAATTATGCCAACTCCTATATGCTTAAGATAGGATGTGTGAATTATGGGTTATAGAATTGCTTAGCCATGCAAGTCTAGACACGGTAGTTCGATCGTCGGGAATAACCCGGCGGTTTTGGGATAAACACAACTCTCATTTTATGATTTACACTTCAGATCTTTGTAGCTGTTTTATGAGTTAAACTTTGTCATTTTTAAATGAGCTTTTGGTCTGGACAAGTGTTGGTTAGTGATGGTGCTTTGTGCACGAGCATTGGGTAAGTGGAAGGACTTGTCTGGACAATTGAGGACCGAACTTTGGTAACGTCGTTAATTCAAGTACACTCGTGCTGCCACACGCGGTATATGGGTGCCGTATGGTTAAGTAGGGGGAGGGTTTTATTGTGTTAAGTCCTTGGTGGTGTAAGGGGCATAGCGACCGTGAAATCCTATGTTCCTTAGGAGCCGATGTAATCCTTTATAGTGTGCAAGGGAGCACCAATTTTATTTGTTTTGATTGCATCGGTATGTCCAATATAACTTGTGAGCCCCCTAGCAAGTGCTATCAGATGCTTGTACTAGGCAAGGAACCATCTCACAAGGGGGACTTAGCTCAATAGGGCTTTCTTGCTGAAAATGACTGTATCTTGATTTACTCGGCCGGCATACCATAGGAAGTGTGCTATTCCAGAGGCCTCTGGAGGCTTACGGGCTAATCAAGTCGTGTGGGTAAAGTAGTACACCCCTGCAGGGTATCAATCTATTCGAATAGCCGTGTCCACGGTTATGGACAACCGCTTGAGTTCGGGAGTTACTATTGTTAGACTTTTAATTAAAATTGTGGTTGAACTTGGTATTCGTCATGAACGGGTTGTTCATGTGTTTAGTACATCAAAGTGGGCTGCCACTTTGGTCTTGTATGATTCAATTGTTTATTACTGAAATGCTTTACTTCTACTTCAAATCTGATTTTAAATGGGCACATGAAAAACTAGTATGTGTAGGATGTTAATTGTTGCGTCTCTTTCGCAAAACTAAACCAATATGAGCCATCCTTTGAATGACCCTTATGCATAACTATTTTTATTTGTGTAAGACTTGCGAGTACACTTGTACTCAGCCAGATGTTTGCTAGCCTTTTCAGGTGAGGAAGATTATGAGACTGACGATCTTGTTAGTGTTGACTTGGGTGACACTAATGAGTAGTGTGCTATCATTTAACTCCCAGTCGGTTGCCGATGGGTGATGGGCATACCACTGCTGGTCTTTTGCTTATTTTACTTGCTTCCGCTGCTACTTGAGACTTTACCTTGAATTTGGTCGGTCGGCCGTATGTAATAAGATGTAGACTTTGACTATTATGCAGTATGTCTTTTTATCTCTTGTTGTATGCGTTGTATGGATGTAATCAACGTTGGATGAGGGTATGAGTATATTGGTCGTTGATCTTGGGAGCCAATATAAGTCATACTCGTTGTTGATGAATCCCCATTTAACTCACTAAGTGTAGTGCTTCGAATCGAAAGAGAATCGACAATCATGTAGCGCTCGCAAAGGAGCAGCGCGTATGATCGTTGAGGCTTTAGTATTCGGCTAAGCCTCTCACTTGGATAAAGTTAAATTGGAATTCATTTACCGGAGACCCGTGATTATGTCCCTAAGACCTTGTCTAATCTCGGTCTTATGGAGATAATTACCGGGGTCCCCACATAAATGATCACTTTGAGTGTCAATGATTGATTCATCTGTAATGTAACTATTTTCTGCCTGCTTGTTTTCAGAGGGCATGGCTAGCAATTCCTAAGGCTAGCGGAAAATCAAAATTAAATTAGTTATGCTGAAAGAGCTATCACAGACGGTTCATAACTATCGCCGTCTGTGATAGATGGATATCACAGACGATTCATAATTATCACCGTCTGTGATATGTAGATATCACAGACGGGTAATAATTAGCACCGTTTGTGATATCCACATATCACAGACGGTGATAATCATGAACCGTCTGTAATATACACATATCACAGACAGTTCATAATTAACACCGTCTGTGATATCCATATATCACAGACGGTTCGTAAATATCGCCTGTGATATATGGATATCACAGATGGTGCTAATTATGAACCGCTCGTGATATGTATATATACGACGGTTGTGTAATTATAACCGCTCGTGATATGTGATATTACGACGGTTGTTCATTAGAACCGCTCGTGTTGTGACTTATCACGAGCGGTTTTTAACCGCTCGTGATAACCGCCCGTTATCACAGACGTACAAAAACACAGACGGTGCTGAACCGTCTGTGATGACGGTTCCGAACCGTTTGTGATAACGTTTTCTGTAGTAGTGCATGGTAAAATCAGACGGTTTTTAATACAAACCTTCTATGATGAGGACAGAAAGTCAGAGACGGTTTGTTTGAAAACCGTCTGTGAAGTATCACAGACGAAATATCATAGACGGTTCTTGTTCAGAACCATCTGTGATACTTCAAAAATGGTTTTCAACATGAACCGTCTGTGATATTACTTTTTCACAGACGGTGTTTAGCGCAACCAGTAACATAGACGGTCGCTAAACCAAAACCGTCTGTCATTGTATTTAATACAGACGGTTTTGGTCAATCGTCTGTGATAAGGCGTCCAGTATTAGCCTTTTTGTGGTAGTGCTTGCTAAGATCTATGGGAATTGATCTAGGGTCATCTTGACCATCTTCGATCCACGAGCAAGTTTTTAGGTCAAAGTTTGAATTTCCTTGGTTCTTGTACCTCCTTGTCCTCATCCAAGAAATTAGTGGAAGCTTGGCTTCGATTGTCCCAATCGTCGATTGGAATTGGTTCCTGACCTTCTTGATGAGCTATGGTTGAAATCTCGGGGGATTTGGATATCAGAATCAAAAGTTAGGTCGATTTGAGATCATCGTGGGCTATTATCCCTGCAGCTGGCGGTCAAACCGGCCCCATTAGTTAGACCGACCCTTTGGTGGTCATACCAGCCTCTGGTGGTCAGACTGACCAAGCGGGTTTTGCCTTAGGGATTTTTGCTTTCAACACAAGATTTCGGCTGTGTTTGTATTTTTTATCTTCATAGCTTCCATAACTATTGAAGTGAAGAAGTTGAATACCGTGGGGGTGAAAAAGAGTAGATGCTCCTATTCACCCCCTCCCTCTAGTCGCTTTGTCGGTCCAACACAAACGCTAGGCTATCCTACAGTTGGCTGGTTGGATTTGTTGTCAAGTGGGTTAAGAATAAGTCCATTTTACGCTGTCATCTCTCAATGAGTTCAGAAAGCATCCATAAACTATGAAACCATTCATTTTACACTCTCCAACGTTTTAAAATTAATTTTGGAACATATAAATTCAAGTTATGTATTAAAATCAAATCCACAAAATTATTTTGATGTTAGAAAAAAATTAAGAATAGCACTAAAATTGGAATTTATATAATTCAAACATGGGATTTAAATCAAGGCATCAAAAACATAAGTAAATTGATAAGATAAGAAAATTATAAATTTATTTTTTGGTGAGGATAAAATTTTATTTTTCAAAACAGAAAACATTGAAAGTTACAAATTAAAATTCCAAACATAAATATTGCTTCTGAAATTTTTCATAAATTTATACAAATTAAAACATATCCAAAGTTATTTGTGCAAATTTGAATCGAAGCTGATGATCCCTGCGGTTTTATCTTTAAAACAGTAAGGACTGCATATCTTTTAACACTACAAAAAATATATTACTTAAAACAAGTAGCATAGGTTGATGACGAGTCATTTTTAGTCAGTGTATTTTGTTTTGAATACAACTATGGATGCCCACGCGCACACAGACTAATGCGTCCACTTGCATACGCTTGAATTTGTGGAGACAAACATGAATTGGTGGCCTCATGGAGCGCAAACACACGCTTTATTTTCACTAAGACATTTGCTTTGCGCATATAATAAGGAATCTGGACTCAAATCCAGACGTTAGATACCAAGTCTTACCCTTTTCCCATTGTGATAAGGAAAAGTTATTTCAATTCGAACATTGCTTGAGCACTGTACTTTTATTCGGTAAGATAAATAAATGATGCAACCAAGTTTTGATTAGCTGAGCTGTGGCTACAATTGGTCCTATGACGCAGGTTTTGCTTCGGGCAAAAACGTTGTTGACTTCCGGCGAACAGGATGAGGTTCGTGTGTTATAACTTTTCATTTGTGGCAGATAGGTTTTATACGCAGAGAGAGAGAGGGGGAGGGAGAGGGAGGGGCGAGAGAGATTTATAAACAACCTCAATCTTGCGGTGGCATGCATTCTAGGTGCGAGAGGAGCAAAAGGGAAGTTAGATAGACTATCACTGTTGTCGGCATGCTGTTGGCATCATAACCACACGACAAATATCAGGGTCAGGCATGCGGTATGCGGCATGCGGCATGCCTAGGGGGCTAGCTACACCATTTAATTATATATACGAATTCATATCCTCTGCCATTCGGATTTAATTATATATACGAATTCATATCCTCTACCATTCGGTTAGTATAATGGCAATATGCTATTACTAATTGCAAAAAGGATTGCAATCATTGAATTAAAACCAATATGCAAGATCTATTGATCCGGTTTTGTAACATTTTTACTCTATGAACTAAACAATGTAGCCCTTTCATTGTAGCGATCCGTCTCATGGGTCGTTTTTTATCAGATGGTTGCGGATAAACGAATGGCGCTGTACTGTCGTATTCTACCATTGCAATGGAATGGTAGAGAATCTGCATCCTTTGTGTACCACCTATCTTAATATCTCATATCCGACAAGGTTCATATAACAAAAGTATAAAAACCGTGCATATTTTTTTATCTCATTTATCACAAACCTACTTAAGAAAGGAAGGGGGAAAAAAAGAGCAGATGGCAGTAGCAGAACTAAAAATTGGAGACAAGAGAAGCGACAGAGTAATATACAAGGACACATGATGCCTACGAAAAACAACATGGCTTCTTAAGCTATGTGGTAAAAGATGCTGACAACTTCGACCAGAGCGTCCCAGCTCTAATTCCGCTAATGGTGGTGCCATGGTGATGGAACTCTAGCTGATCAGTTGAGTCCATGCCTAGTTGCCAAAAAGAGAACCAATTAGCTTTGCAAATTACAATGAATGCATAGTACAGTTATCCTTCAATCTGACTGCTGAAAATGTTGTATTAGGGAACTTGGCGACACCGATATATGTTGGACCTAGCAGGACGTAAAAAGACCTAATGCAGACACTTGTTACGGTTGAGATGACCCAGCTGTTGTATTACGTAATGGGCTTGCAATAGGCTGCATCAATCCATCCAAAGTCTCAACAAGAGTTTACCAAAAAAAAAAAAGTCTCAACAAGAAACACACCTGCAGGCTATATATAATATATGTTATAAGGTGGAACTAAAGAAAGAAGAAACAATTAAGCCACTCATTCACTGTTTGAATCTTTGAACCGGCATCGTACTGAGTACCAAAAAGGGTGCCTCCAAGGAGTGCAAAACGAATCAAGCATCACTAATCAACTAACTACTTTGACCAAAGGGTTCTTCCTCTTTTTGAGTACTATCAGTACGAGCTCTCTAACGCACGTATAAGTTATAACGCTGTCAGTACAGGCCTAGGGGGTGTGTAACTGTGTAAGCATATGATCATTTCAGCCGTGGGCAAAATATGACTGCCAAGCACGAGAAATTAGCGCATGCATGTGGTGAAGAGATGACCGCTTCGTCAACGTGCTAACTATGTTTTAACCGAATGCAGTTGGTTGTATGCTGTCCGATGGATGCTACTCTTTGCAGGCACCTTTCAAGTACTACAAGTACGACAACTCTTACTGCTCGAGTAAATGAATGGTTTGTTCTTTCTTTTTCAAGAAATTAATGGGCAAATTAGTCCCTCAAAATTTGATAAAAGGGCCATTTTGGTCCTACAACATTTGAAAGGGCCAAATTGCCCCCTGAGGTTTGCATCAAATATGTCTACTGCTTACTTCTCTAGCCACGCGGCATGTTGACGGCAGTTAATCACGCTTAGTCTATTTCGCAGACACGTGTAGTACGAAATGTCCAAAACACCCACGACATCTCCACCAGGGATCCGGTTCCTCCACCCTTCCAGCTCCAAACCGTGGTGCAATTGTCACCTATGTTGCGCCCACCTACTTCATCATAGTGCACGCCTATAGTGTGTACCTCAAGTTGATCACTGACTACCACGGCGTATGCATATTCAGTGTCTAGCTCTCCAGTACGTAGCTCCTTTGCAACATCACATCAATGCCACAAGGTCACTGCCACTGGTTCGAGCATGCTGCTCTCCCCCTCTGATCTCATCGGTTGGGGCTTGAGGCGGAGGGGCAAAGAAAGCCCTACCAGATTGTGTATGTTCCCCAAAGTGTTTAAAAGTTCCCCTAGTGTTATCTATCGATACTAGGGAATTCCGCGAAAATCCCACAAGCCAAGCGTAACACACGGGAGCTAAACAAAATAACACTCGGGAAGGTCTGACTCCCCTGTTGCTCGGAGCAAACACACGGGAGATTTTAGCCTTCCCCTAGTGTTACGAGTGGAGCGCAATCGAAGTTGATACGGACGGATGTTGCTCATGTTGCATTCTATTATGTATTTTTTTCTCGGAATTGGAGTCGGACATAGATAGTGTTGGATACTCATTTCTCTATCCCGTATTCACTCCGCGAGCCTTTAGTTGGTCGAAAATTAACCGCTTCTTGTGCACCCCTACATAGGACATTGGATAGTAGAAGTGCAGTCAGAGCGAATACGGAGAGACTAATCGCTGAGATGTCGAAGGAAAAACACTAAGTATCATCTACATACTCAGATGCAGCAACCCACCTATCTGTTATCTTATTCCTAAGTGATGTCACAACAGGTTTTTCTCGTACCACCTGACATACGGACACATACGAACGGATATCGCTCATCCTGTATCTTATTCTGTATTTTTCCTCAGAGTTAGAGTCGAACACGGATAGTGTCAGATATCCATTTCTTTATCCCGTATTCACATCTCGAGCCTTCAGTCGGACGGGAATTATCTGCTCCGTTTGCACCCTTATTTACGAGTAAACACATGGGAGATATGGAAGTTGTAGCGTGTTAATGAACAGGACAGTGACTTTCCCTTTTGTTTGCTTTGGCGTGCACTCGGGATTAGGGCTGTTCAAATTGGTACCGAACTGGAAAAAACTGTACCAAAAAAACCAAACTGAACTAGTCAACTTGGTTTGCCTACTATTCTGTATAGGATCTAGAAATCATGTTTTTTTTTAGTTCGGTTTTTTTGGTAAAACCGGTTGAAAAACTGAAAAAACCAGACGTACCAAAAAAAATTGACCAATCGAACCCATCCTTTCCCCCCAACTCATTCCCTTACCATCCCCGCACTGCGCACCTCCTCCTCACTCCCTCGCCCATACCTCCGCCTCTGCGCCGTTCCCTCGCTCGCCTCTGCCCCTGCCTCCGCCCCTGGGACGTGTGCCTCCCCCGGTTCCTCTGCCTCCGCCCCCATGCCCGCCTCCATCCCCGCACTCACCTTCGTGCCTCCTCCTCGCTCACCTCCGCCTTGCTCCTTCACCCCCGCGTCGCACGCCTCCTCCTCGCTCCTCCGCTCCCACGCCTACCTAAGCGCTCGCCTCTGCGCCTCCTCCTTGCTCCTTCGCTTGCTCGCCCGACCTTGCCCCCACGCCGCGTCCTCCTCCTTGCTCCTCCGCCTTCATTTCCATGCCATGGAGCTGAGCCCGTACGTCGGTGCCGGTGGGAAGATGGGAAGATCTGGCGCCACTTGCCGTCTCATGCAGACACCACCCCCTTGGACCGAGACCCCACCGCGGCCGCGGCGCACCACCTCGCGGCCTCGCCCTTGCACCGGCTCCAGCTCCACCGCAGCTTCAGCTGTCTATGCCTCCCAGTCTGCTTCCATAGCTCCTCCCAAGCCCACCACGTGCCTGCTCAAATGCCAACTTAGTTCCCAGCTGTTCACCACCATGGTTGGCCTTGGCTTCAACCAACAGTAAGCAAGGATCCACATCTTCAAAAATGTCATCGGCATCATCATTCGTCAAGCCTTCCAGGATCACTGTCCTCCTTGACCCCCAGGTTGCAGTAAAACCACCTTCTTGCTAGCACTGGCAGACTTGCAGTTGCAGGAATGCTCAACAAAAATCTCAAGGTAACAGGAGGATTGAATACAATGGTATGAAGCTAAATGGGTTTGTTCCGGAGAAGACATCAGCTTACATTAGTTAGTATGATCTTCATGTCCCTGAGATGAGTAGATGACTGTCAGGAGATACTCAACTTCTTTGCAAGATTTTAGGGCATTGGCACCAGAGCAGGTAACTGCTATAATTACGTTACTGAAGCAAGCAAATGTCGAAACTAAGAAGGACCTCTACTTAACCAAGTTTGTTGGGTAAATCAGAAATCATGAAGGAAGTCATTACAAGGAGAAGAGGTTGGGATCACCCTGACCCTAACATATATACGTATATGAAGGTAGTAAACAGTAAGCCTTTTGTATCTGTAGAAGGTTTCGAAAGGAGTGTGCAAACGGACTACATTTTGAAGATAAATTGGAACATGGAACATGGGACCAACCTACCGGAGGAAAAATTGCTACAGTGCACCAAAAAATAGCAAAAAAAATCCCTTCATTGCTCGTGTGGGCGGCAAAATTCCCTCAATTACTCACATTCCCTTTTCCCTACCAACTTTAAGTGAGGGCCGTCTCTCTGTAAAGAAAATCCCCAATTGCACAACTCCCTTTCCCAGTTCCCCCTCCACTCCTCCACCCATAGTGTATGAAAACCAACAGGGCTCACGTTGCCCTAGGGCAACCGGACTAGAGCTCTAGGTCAACGTAAACCACAACTTGAGTACTTGGTTCAAGCGGTTCACCAGTTGGACTGTCGGTTCATCGGTCCGACCGCCGGTTAAATAATATACAATAAAATAGTGGCTGCTAGTAGTCTGGTAGAGAAAATAAGGATTAAGTTTATTATGTTTTCCATCTAAAGCACCAAACCAACCTTGTCCATTTGGTTTATGTGGGCAACGTAAGCTCTAGGGCCAGTTACTATAGGTCTTAAGTTCGAATCAGTTTGCTTGCATGGACGGTCTTGACACGTGACCGGACCGGCACTGGTCCGGTATTTCGTACTATGCCTCCACCATGCCATCGTCGCAGCTCCTGACCCAGATTACAAAATCAGAAATCATATATGTATTGTACACTAGTTTAGGATCACGCTAGTGCACACAGTAGTAACATCGATAAAATATCAACCATTCAACGAAATAACTAAAAAAGTAGCAAATTATTATTAAACAGTAACAATTGGACCTTATGGTCAAAGTTTACTTAACTTGTCGCGCAAGGCTTAAGAAATTTGAGTTCCCTAGTTCTTCCTTAGTAACTAATCAATAATGTATAAAACTGTGAGTACATAAAGTACTCAACAAGTTATAGAGAATAGTATGCAATTATATATTCATGCAAGCCTTGAACAAAGGAATAGCCATATGGTTCTTTTATAGAAAGCAAATGTTAACAGGAAATACAGTAAATATATTGCAAAGCATATCTGGAAAGATCTAATAAATAAAGTAAACAATTGCTTTAAAATAACCAGTGAAATTCCTTTTCATTATCCAAAACCGGTTCACTTCCTAACCATTTCACCATCGAAAATCTTTATGAAAACTCTATGCCGTGTGTGAAATTCCTAGACATTATCCATAACTAGAGATACGGTTGTTCAAACAGTTTTAAACACTCTGCAGAGGTTGTACAACTTTATCCACAAGATACAATCAGCATGGCCAACGCTAGATCATAACAAGACCTTTACAATGCTCCATCTCAACCCAGTCCTGCGCGCTATGGTTTCACCATCGAAAGACATTGCACCCAATCCGAGGCCCCCTCTTGTGCCATGTGAGTCTTCATCTATCCTGGAACCCACACCACCATATGGCAGTACCAAAGTCAAAACATTGCAAATTAATCAGTCAGGTCCATCCCATACTAGGTTGTACGATATGGCCCAGTTCAACGGTGCACAGAGTTAAGTCCTTAGTGTTTACTAAGGTGATACAACCTCATCCCCAATGTGCAAACGACACCTCCTTTACTACACAATCATTCACCTGAAGATGAAACTATTTTGTTTAACCAAGATCAATGACATCCTCCCATGGCACACAACTTTTACAAAAGTGGCATCGCACCACAATTCCATCTCTCATTAAGTCAAGTTAACATAATTGATCATGTGAATATGAGCCCATTGTACAATTAAGCATGGCTAAGCATAATTGTGTCAACCCAAGTTGGTAGTGTAATTATGTCCAACTAATAATAAGCCAACCCGTGGTGACAATGGATACATGGCATTCTGGATAATCAAGGTGGCATAATGATAAAGAGGTATTGAGCTACTCCCAGGACATAGTTGATATAAAAGTAGCATGCAATTTGATATAAAACAATATAATTTTGTAAAACATAGGTTCAACATGATAAAAAGGTTATGACTTGCCTTGACCTTGCTTAGTTATATACTATGGTCTTCAAATCTTACTCCCGGTCTTTGGAAATCGTTGTCTAAACAAGAGAGAGAGAAAAAAAACAAACGAGGCACAAATAAATTCCAAAGAAATTCAAATAAAATAAAAAATTAACAAAAATAGTACTGGAATAGAGAGGTCGATTTTATATGAATTTAGAAAGAGGAATGAGCTGAATCGGAGTTCGGACAAAGGAGAATAGGCTCTCGAAAGATTGGAAAAGAGAGAATGGGCTCTCGGAAGATTGGACCAAGTCCGCATAGTTTGGATCTAGGGTTTCAGGTCTGCCACATGTGCGCCACCTAGGATTACACGGCGATGGTGATGCTCACATGGTGGTGAGGTGGCATGCTACGTGGCAGTGACGGCGACAGTGGCGACACACAAGAACTAATGGTTCTAGCGATAGCGGCTCGACTGCGATGATGAGAGCTTGGATATGGGCAAAGGGGCAATGGTGAACACCATGACATGAACAATTTCCACCTACGGTGACCAGGGCAACTGGTGGCAATGGTTGAGGTGGTGGAGTAGCTTGGGCGTCGATGGCGGCAGTGATGCGGCGGGTTCCTAAGGAAGAAGAGGTGAGCACCGTGTAAAATGCAATGAGGCGAACTCAAAAGAGGCAATGACACGGCCAGAGACTCACCAATAGCGATGAAATCTGGCGAGGCGGCGCTTCTCGGCTCGATTCGGCAAGATGGCGGCGGAATTGAGGACAAGGGCCTAGGGTTTCAGGGGAGGGGAGCGAGACAAACCTCGTGACGTGGGCAATGACACTATTTATGGGCAGGAGAAGCGTGTGGGACACGGATGCCAAAATGGGGCAGTGGCAGATGCAGCGTGCATGTGGAGAATAAGAACAGGGCGACGCGGCTGGGTTGGGCTGAGTGCGGGCGAGGTAGGCCGAGGCATAGGTTGTGCAAGATAGGGCTGACGAAAGCTGCTGGGCTGAGTGGCGTGGGGAGAAGGAGATGGGTGGACCAAATTCAACCCAGGGGATTTTCCGAAAAAGAATGGATTTAGGATTTTCTGAAGAGGAAATAAATCAAATCAAGCTCAAAGAAATAGCACATGAACTCGAAAAAAATCCAAGAAAATATCTTGGAACCAGAGGAACTCAAATAAATCAGTTTTGAATTTAATTTAAGTTTGGTTTATTTACATTAAATTGTTTTAGTTTCTAAAAATTTAAATTAAGCTTTAAATATCTCAATAAAAATCAAATGATTTTTTAAAATGAAATCTCCAAAAAGACAGTAGAATTGGGCCTATCGTTCGGCTACCCCCAGAATGCCCCATCGTTCGGACATTTTCAATCAGGTACTCTCCGTTGTTGGGGAGTCACATCCCTTCTCAAAAAGTAACTTAGTAACCAGGGGCACATGTTTTCATACTGAGACTAACTAAAGTAATTGGCTAGGTCTACCTCATATTAGACTTGTGGTTGTGCAGCTTAGTATGTGTGAATGGAACACAGGATTCGGTCCTTAATCGGCTTAGGCTTGACTATCCACCAATTCACTGCGTGCACATAGCACCGATCTCAATTATCTACTTGCCTAAATCTAGACCGTTTATAAATCCCGTTCATGTGCATCCAGCAGGAATTGAACCTGCAAATTTACCAATTATGAGTTGGGTGCTTTAACCATTCAGCCATGGATGCTTAATAGGGATCATCGTACATCATAAATAACCAATTTTCATATAGAAAGACATATCATAGAAAAATGAAATCGAAAATATTCGGAGATGGCCAATATTCGGAGATGACTATGAAAACACCTCTTTGGATCCTCGAATTGAAAGAGAAATTGAGAGGGATCAGGAATCCTAATTCTCACTATATCTTACTATTTCCAGTGGTAACCCATGTTACCACACTATGGTTCAAAAGTATCCAAGTTCTCGTGGTAGCAATGTTTGTGTCCTATTCATGTTAAATTACTAAGAGGTATCTAAACACAACTAATAGTCATGTTCATTTAATCAGTGGGATATTTTACTCATGTAATAATTATCCTTAGGGTGACAAGGTATAGGGGTATCAATAATCAAGGAAGGGGTTAATGATAAGCAAACTTTGGCATAGATAAGTATCAACATTTGACATAACATTTCATAAATAATAATAAGCATGCAAGTAATAATTTGAATCGAAATACTTTGCATTTTGAAAAATAGGTGCAACATGATGAATGGTAAGGACTTGCCTTGCTAAAATGTGGATATTTCTTGGTCTTGGTCTTGACTTGAAGTAGTGTTGAAGTCTTCGTTGACTTTTGAACCTATTTAACGTGAAAACAATAATTTCAAATAAATGGTCATAACAAAAATAAATCCAAATTAAATTCAAATTAACTAAAAAATAATATTTTGGTACTATTGGAAAGATATTTAATTTAGATGAATTTATATTAAAAAATCAAATGATTTGGATTTAAAATGAGGGAGAATGAGCTCTCCAAAGTTTGACCCGAGAGAAAATTCCAGAAATTCTAAAATTTCTTACATGTAGTCCCATTGGGATTTTATTTTCCTTTTATTTTGTTTTAAATTAAGAATTCCACTGTGATGGACAAGTGGGGTCCACCAGGGTTTTATTTATTTTTAACCGAGATATCCTGAGAAGCTGACAGGTGGGGCCGTGGTCCATTGGACCAGGTCCACTCAACGGTTCGCATAAGCTAGGGCCCATTGGTTAGAGATCGTTGGTCCATGGACTAACTTCTAACTTACGGATTAAACTAACTTAACTAAAGTTGTCGTGCCCACATGTCATACACTAACTAATTAACTAACTAATGTTACTAATTACTAGTTAACACTAATGACGTCTAGTGGAGCTCGCTGCTAGCGTGGTGGGGCTCGTCTGGCACTCATGAGGGCCAAAGTGGGTTGCGGGCATCACGGTGGAGCTATGGGTGGCGGCGGCGTGTTGGGAGGTGGCCCGAGGCGACGATGGAGCTATTGTGCTACCGGGCCATTCTATACTAAAAGCTATTTGGCAACTAAGCAATGCTTGGGTGAGCTTCTACAGGCTACGACGAAGCTATTCACAGCGACAGCGTGCACAGAGGCTCACTAGAGCGCTCTGGAGGCAGCAGCCAGTAGCGAAGAAGATGAACTACACGACGGAGGCTCTACAGAGGCTAAACATCTACACTATCTAGCCTGGAAGGTTCACTAGAGAGAGGCATATGCTATGACACGAAGAAAGGGGGAGGGGACTCACAGGAGACGAGAAGAGGAAGAAGGGGCTTGGCGGAGGCACTGTTCCAGTGGGGAGGCGAAGAGGGCTCCAGTGCTCCAACTGGAAAAAGGAGAGGAGCATTAGCAAGAAGAAGGTGAGGCGATGCCGATTGGCGTGACCTTCAAGGTCGAAGTTCACCAGGGTAGTAAGGAACGAGGGCGCGATGGCGCAGACCGCAGTGGATCAGAGGCTCGGTTCCTTGCGTCTTCCTGGTGATTGAACGAGAGAGAGGAAGAGTGAGTGAGGGCAAATGCACGAGGAGATTGAGACGGCCATGGTGATGCGCTAGGGAAGGCTTTATAGCTGTGGAGGTGGTGAAATGCTGGCAACAATGTCACGGCTGAACAGCGATAACTCGTGAATACGAGGGATTTAAGGGGACCGGCTACTGGAGGTTGATGTTGTCATAGCTACAAACTAGACAATAGTGAAAGGGGGACCCTGGGTTCCCTGTAAATGTGAAGGGGAAACCCCAGAGATCTTCAAAGGTGGGAACAGTATTTGTGTGTATTAAAGGAGTGTATTTATTGCTTAAAAAGCCTCCCCTATTACATGGGGAAAGGGCCAATTAATAGCCTAATATATTCAGGGTACACGAAATTACAATTCTAACCCCAAAAGGTCTTATGCTTGTAAGGGCTGCACGGCCTTTTCCTCCTAGACGTAGACTTCAGTGCACGGTAGACCCTCCTGGGTCTGGTCCATCACGCATGTACTCTTGTGTTGGTGATATGCCCTAGAGGCAATCATAAAGATGATTGTATCACGTCTATGTTTATGAGTTATTGAATAAATGCTATTATGTTCCTTGAATAAATCATTGGTTATAAAGATTAACAAGTATGTGACTAGTTAGTGAAGCTCCTTACCTTATATGATGTCGTTCTAAATATATCCCTGGTCAGATGTCACTGACTCGAACACAGTGACTCTATGACTAGCACATGCATTGATTGATGACCATGTTTCACTGGTCATGGATATAGGGATATCGAATCAATAATGCGAACACATATTAGAGAACATAGGGTTGGATTGACCAACCTTGAGACACTGTTGAGATTGTTATGATTCTATGTGTCATTAATTGGTTTTAAGCAATGATGATGTATAATCCTTAGACCTGAGATTAGTATAGTTTCCTACATGTGTAATAGTACACTTAGAGCTACCAAATGCTACTTGTAACTGGGTAGTTATAAAGATAGCTTTCAGGTATGCTATGAAACATATGGAGGGATGTGGCTGGTCGGATATGGGATTTGCCCCTCCTAACATAAAAAGAGAGATATCTCTGAGCCCTTCGAAGTGGTCGGATAAAGAAAGTGCATGGTCATGCCACTGGTGGTCGAAGAGTTTGACCACATAAAGTTATCCGACACTCGACCGAAAAAGTATTGAACAGTCCATGGATGACATAATATCTCACCTGGAGTTCAACCAGATATCATGAGGCAAAGGAAGAATACACGAGTAGGTCGCTTAGTTCGATCAGTCACGGACTGGTCATATGGAGATATGAACTAGTCGTAGACCGGTCGAACGTAATTACAAAGTGGTCGAAACCTGGTCGTAAGGAGTTACGAACTAGTTGAGACCAAATATGAACTAGTCGTATAGATATACGAGCTGGTTATTAGTGATAAGTACCTAGTCGTAGATCATATTGCATTAAGGTTCGTCCGATATAATTTATGTGTATTCAAGAATCGTTATGTCCTACTAGGAACCGCTAACGACATGTGATCAGAAAGGGTTTCTGAGTCATAATCGATTATGCATGAACCTACAGGGTCACACACTTAATGGGTTGAAACAAAATGTGTTCAGATAGGATCCATCATAGGCACTATATAAGGAGATGTTTGATGCTA
Source organism: Ampelocalamus luodianensis (assembly GCA_036346255.1). Lineage (NCBI taxonomy): Eukaryota > Viridiplantae > Streptophyta > Magnoliopsida > Poales > Poaceae > Ampelocalamus > Ampelocalamus luodianensis. The sequence continues at coordinate 40,591,255 of CM070626.1, forward strand.
TTGGGAGATATACGAGATACGTGAGTTGCTCTCACCGAAACCCTAGCCACCATCTTCTCAAGAGAGCCCTACTTGCTGCTAGCACACCGATGTTCTGTGTTCCTTCCCTAGACGTGTGGATACCGTAGAGGCGCTACCGCGGTTGCTGTTGCACTTGAGGATGATCCGCGATCTTCATAAGGAACTGCAAAGGTTGCTGGAGGAGACGATCGACTACGACCACTTCATCAACGCGCTCTATGTTGGATCGGTCTACTCCAACTCTTTTTCTGTTGCACTGCGCGTCTAGTGGTAACAATCTATGATCTCTTGGTTGCATGACTTCCTGGTTTATGTGGTAATTTTTTGAATTGTCAACTAATGTAGCCTACCCGTATTCCTTCATCCTGGTCCACAAGTGGCCTTAAATCCCTCCACTCATTACAAAGCGGTCCCGGAGCGAAGACCCCCAGGACCCCCTCGCTCCATGCAAGGTGGTCCGGGAGAGGGCCCCTTCGCTCCCAAGTGTGTGGTATCCTTCTGGCGGGGTGGCCTTCGGTAGCCTTTCTACACCATTCGGCTGTGCGAGGGGGGGTACCTGGTACCCTCCCCTAGGTCGAGGTGCACTGCTGACTTGGTGCCTGTAGCGGCCTTCTTGTACCCCTCGACCCTACGAAGGGCTACATGGTACCCCCTCATTTAGTCTGAGGCGCACTACTGGCTTGGTGCCCCGGCCTTCTTGTACCCCCCGGCCTTGTGATGGGCTACATGGCACCCCTCATCTAGGCTGAGGTATACCCTTAGAATGGCACCCTCAGCGGCCTTCTTCGTGTCTTCATTAGGTCGTTGGGGCTGGTGGGTCGTCCCTACGATAGATGTGACAAGGTCGCAATGAAGGAGGGGTGCGCTCGAGGTCTGCCGCACAAAGGCACTCGAGTGCCTACGAGGTTTAATGGCGAGCATAGGGGAGAGGCGAGGCATGCTGGCGTGCGGGTGAGGAAGAAGCACAGTGCAACACTGAAGGTTCGGGGCATGGGGCCACTAGGCAGCATCGCAGGCGCGAAGTAGGCTGGTGAGCGTGCGAGGCGTGAGGTCAGGCCGGGCAAACTGGGTTGTGCGTGAGGGAAAGAAGAGAAAGGAAGGGAGGCGCGCATGCAGGCCGACACGCGGAGACAAGCCGCACGGGAGAAGAAAAGAAAGAAGATGAGGGAGGAGTGCGGGCATGCGAGCGGGCTAGGAAGGAGAGGTGGGCTGTGCGGGAGAAGGGGAAGGAAGTGGGCCACACAGTGGATTTTGGCCCGAGGGGAAAAAGAGAGGGAAGAAAGGGTTTGAAAATTGTTTGAATTAATTCAAGGATGAATTTGAATTGGATTCCAATTCAGAGAGATTTTGGGACTTAATTTTTCTTGTAGATTTTTATTAATTCTATTTAAGGCTAGGATTTGGATTTTTTATTTTTGAAATACACCCAAATCTTTGTAATTTCAAGTGCAACCAAAACTAAGCTGTTAGAATGGTCCAGTGCACCAGGCGACGAGTGATGCACACCGGTGACTACCATTTGACGACACCCCGATGTGTGCCCTTGATCTGCGTGGATAGAAAGGCAGTAATGGGCTCATCGACGAGTGGCGCAACACCGATGTTGATCTGGGATGTGGCAACGCGAGCAAACGAAGAGGTGGCTGCGGCCGTGGAGGTTGTCGACGCAGTCAGCAGCATGCTAGTGTTGTGGATATGAGCGATCTCAGCACCTAGCATGCATCACCGTGGTGCTGTTAGTGGGGAGCGACTGCACGTAGTGGATGTCTAGCCAGCAGCAACCATCCTAGATGTGTTGTCCACGCACCGCTTCTTGATATCGCGTTGTGTCAGTGCACGTCCGGAACGTGCATCTTCTTCTCAGCACCATAAGCACCAAATACTTGATGAAGCACCTCCTCCACTGGACAGAGCACCTTGCTCACGATGAGGCGAAGAACCCCTGATGTGGCCGCCTCCTAGTGGCCCGACATTTCATCGAACACTTGGCATACATCGAGTTGCTCCTCCTTAACTTGCAACATTTGAGCGGTGCATGCTGTCTCCGACACCACCATCAGCGGCAACGTGGTCGTGGAGATCTTGTTGTGAATGTGTTCGGGTGCTGGTGTCGAGTACCTGGTGGGCGTGAGTCTGAGTTGGACAATATGGAGGCAAACCAAGCATGCGGTCCAAACGTAGCGTTTATCTTGTCCAACAGCTACTGGATAATCTCCTCCTCCACCGATCTTGCCATGGGGGTCGGCAACTTGAGGTCATCACCCATGGTTTCTTAAACGCCCGCAGAGAATAAGATGGTTAGCTTTGATACTATATTGTTACGTTTCCTTGATCACTAGATACAAATTACACAAGTAATTGGTAGAAATTGGGAAGAAGCATATGAGAATTTTTGAGGATTTTGGAAATAACAGAAGGGGACAGGGAATAGGGGTGGGCATATTTTTACCGAACTGAAGAAACCAAAATTTTCAGTTTGTTCATTTTTGGTAGAAGCCTTGGTTTTAGATTCCTCTCTGTTCGGTGAACGGTGTTTGGCTCGGTGTTGCAATCTCATAAACCGATCAGACCGAAATACCAAAGAAACACTATGCAGCATCACGTACTGACGTACCAGGCCATGGGGTCATCTACATCTTGCAAATGCCCAAGCCCATGTAACTCCCAGCCACTCTTCTATCAGCCTAAGGGCCTCTTTGGTAGGGCTCCTACTCGGATTCTCAACTAGAGCAGCGGGAGCCCAGCCAAACACCCTCGCTCCTTACTTTGTAGAATCTAGAACACCACAGAATCGGAGTATGGTCCCTGTAAAAAACTCAAAGTGACCTTTGCACCGCTCCTGCAAGAATAAGCAGGTGTATTTACCCACCTTTTGCCACTGCTTATAAACCACCCCCCAAAAATTTTCTCCTCCCCAGCTGCACCATTCCCTCTCTCCATGCCTCCCCATTCTCCTCCTCCCACCTCCGCACCGGCCACCACCCACCACCTCCCCTCCGCTCTGGCCTTCCCCTTCCGTGTCGGTCTCCCCCTCCGCATCGGCCTCTCCTCCTCCACGCCGGCCTCCCCTGCCTCCGCCTCCCACCTCCGTGTCAGCCTCCCTTCCTCCGTGCCGGACTTCCCCCTGCGTGCCGGACTTCCCCCTGCGCGCCGGACTTCCCTCCTCCGCGCCGACTTCCCCCACCTCCGCCTCCCCCTCTGTTGGTGATATGCCCTAGAGGCAATCATAGAGATGATTGTATCACGTCTATGTTTATGAGTTATAGAATAAATGTTATTATGTTCCTCGGATGAATTATCATTTATAAAGATTAACAAGTATGTGACTTGTTGGTGAAGCTCTTTAACTTATATGATGTCATTTTAAATATATCTCTGGTCGGATGTCACTAGTCGGAATACTAATAACTTATCGACCATCACATGTATTAATTGATAACCATGTTTCACCGGTCATGGATATGAGGATATCAAATCAATAATGTGAACACATGTTGGAGAACATGGTGTTGGATTGACCCACCTGGAGACACTATTGATATTGTTATGATTTTATTGGTCATCAGTTGGTCTCAAGCAATGATGATGTATGATCCTTAGACCTGAGATCTGTATGATTTCCTACATGTGTAAGTACACTTAGGGGTTGCCAAACGCTACTCCGTAACCGGGTAGTTATAAATGTAGCTTTTGGGTATGCTATGAGATATGCGGAGAGATCTGACTCATCGGATATGGGATTTGCCCCCCTAACATAACAGGAGAGATATCTCTAGGCCCTTGATGTAGGGATGGAAACGAATCGAATAGTCTCGAATACGAATACGAATCCATGTTTTTAAAATGGATACGAATACGAATTCGAATATTCTCGAATACGAATCGAATGTTGTAATGAATTCGGATTCGAATTAAATATGTAGTCAATTCGGTCAAATACGAATATCCTACAACTTTTGCGACAAATCTCGGTAGAACACCCAACAGCCATAGATTCTGTAATACTCCAAATTAATTCAGAAGAGAATATTCGAATTAAGAGTAGGATCAAATAGAGAATAGTTTAATTAGCAGTTAGAGAGGGGGTTTTTAGTATAATTGGGATAACTTGGGCCTCGGGCCTTAGCCCAAGAGGCCCATGAGGGCTAGCCACTATTAAAGAAGGGAAAACCTAATTTTTCTATGTGGCGTGCGTGCTACAGTGCACACCACCACCTGTAGCACCACCATGGTGCCTCCTCCCCATGGCAGCCCTTGCCTCCATCATTCGGCTCATTGCCGACCAAAGAAGTGAGAAGGAAAGGAGAAGAGAAGGAAGAGAGGAGAAGGAGGATCACCTTCTTGAGGCCTGTTCATCATCTTCCTGCGATTCTTCAAGGGTAACGGCGAGTGTTCTTCGCTGTTTGATTAGTATATTATGCGTTTACGGTTTCGTTTAGTAGATCGATTACTTTTGCTGCTAGATCGCGTTCTGTCCAGATTAGTGCGTGGAAGTTTTGGCATCCTTAGAAGCGGAATCTGGGAATCTTGTCTCCTAGAGATAGTTGGGTTTTGTTCTTAGCTTTAATTGGCCGCCAAGAACACCCAATTCCGATTTACGGTTTAGAAGTTACGTTGATTTAATTGCTGCTGTCCCAAAATCCTGACGAGAATCTGCAGTCGTTTTGATTAATAATTAAGAAGCTGTTAGAGGCCGAATTGGAGGTCTCCATAACCTAGAGAGTTGTAGGTTATCTCGTTATCTTTCATTTCCGACAAGAATCACATCATTTGGACCTCTGTAGCAAAAGTTATGATTTTTCTTAGGGAGTCTGTGCTGTGGAATGATGGCTGGTCTGACAGGTTTTAGTGTTTCGACTTAAGCGTATACTTAGAAAAAAAAATCAGAGGGGCTCACCATAACTAAAAATGTAGATAATCCTTCCAGATTTTAGGAAAACTAAAGATCATGAAATTCGGACGAACGTAGAGAAAGTTATGTTAGTTTCTTTGTTGCTGTCCAGAGACCCGACGCGAGAATTGATACTCTGTTGTATGGCTTGGTAGGGCTAGTAAAGGGACAAATCAGAGAACCTCACCAACTAAGTTTAGAAGGGGAATTCAATAACCTTTTCAGAATGTCCAAGATCTCTTTATTTGAATGCCCACTGGTAGGACAGACTGGTAGTTGGTAATAGAATTGGGGACCGCGTTTTAGTGGCCGTTATGCTCAGTTGTATCTATAGTTTTGCTTTTGAATCTATATGGTAGCCTTAGCGTGTCTCATATGTTATCTAGGTGTGGGTTTGATTCCGGGAGCAGCACCGTATCCCCAACCTCCTCGTTCGCACGGTTGAGGCAAGTGCATTGTTGTTAAATGGGTGTGATTGATTGGCTATGTTTGTGTGCTATTTGATATATGGTTGCATAGCAAGATGGCTTACTTGATGAATGTTTAAGTATGGTGATGGCTCAAATTATGCTTATGCTCTACTGTGGTTCAATGTTGTTGTCTTTTGGTAAGATTTATGATGAATGAGAGATGAGCATTTGCATATTGAGAGCATATTGAGGCTTGGTCACGCGGTGACCAAGCATGTTTCCCTTTGAGATCCCCGTCATGAATGTGACGGGCCCGAGATCCCCTCACTCGTGGAGTGTGGGCTTGAGGTCCCCGTTACTTGCGGAGTAACGGGCAATTGGTCCCTGTGCGTGCGCGCATAGGCATGGGTATGCGGCGACGGTTGCATACTCTGCATTACCAGTGTAATGCACACAGAAAGTTAAAGATAAAGGTTCCTTGAGCATTGCATTTGCATATGAGATGTTCTATTGTTGATCTCCTTTACATGTATGTTGATGTTATAGTTTTTTTTTATGTACTTGCTGAGTCTGTGGACTCACTCTTGCTTTTATTGTTGTTTTAGGTACAGAGCCAAGAACGACATGCATGGGGGGAAGTAGTCTGCTAGTCACACACATGCCACATGAACTAAATAAAGTTGAATGATATTCAGATCGTAATTGTTTTTAGTAATTGGGCAAGATACTCAAAGGTTCATTATGTCTTGTCTCTTGCAGGGGTTTAAGTATAATAATGATGAGTAGTGGAACTTTATACTTCATTGGATTGCTAGATACTTAGCATGTCTTTGATTATCTTTTGATGTGTCCGGATGATAGTTTAGTTAATTTATGAATTATCAGATGTTGGAACCTCCGTGTAATTAATTTTGAGGAGGTTCTCAAAATTTACTAAAGTTGCCTTGATTAGAATTATTAGGGTTTTGTTTACTAGCATTCCGTGCTCATGTCGGGTGGGGTGTTACAGATTGGTATCGAGCGGGCTTTAGGTCCGTGGTAGTTGAAATATTAAATTGACACACTTGTGCATGATGAGGTGGGTTGGGTTTTTGCATTGCATTTACGCTTCCGTATGTTATATTGAAGAATCCTGTTGTGAGTTGAACTAATATATCTATATTATAATGGTAAGGTTATATGTGTGGGGATAACCCATGTTGAGAGGTGGAGGTAGTGGTTGTGGTCCTGGGCTATACCAGGTTACACCATCATTTGTGGTATAGGATTAGCGAAGTGTCCACACCGGAGAGCGTGATACAGGCGTTGATAGCAAGTATTTATATTTAGAAGAGTTGTTCTCTTCCTTGAAATTGAATTTGGTCAACTCTTATCCGGTTGTGATTGATGAGTTTCTCTTGAGTTCTTAGTTCATTGTGATTGATGGATTGCTTTGAAAAATATTGGTGTGTTTCCATTGGCTTAATTTGTCCCGTAAATCAATTATTGTTTTCCCAACCGTTGAGTTATTTTCGCGATTGGTGAACTTTGCTAATTGTCAAGATTGACCTTTGTATTGGAGCTTTGTCTTTCCTATTGGAAAACTTAACCTATTTATTCGCTTGAAGTTTTTGGATAATGAATGTTTCCTTTGCAAGTCCTTTAGTACAGAAGGCTTTGACCCAATGTATCTCTCTTGGGTATTTTGAGTGTTGAAGATTAATGGTTCTTTTTTATGGGAAAAGATGTTAAACCCTTTAGCGATGTTTTGTCTTGGTTAAGTGAGAAGTTATAATCAAAGAAATTAATAGATATGATATGGGTTATCACGTTAGGTCTGCAGTGTGTGCATGATTGATCATAACTAAGATCCTTGAAAGGAAAGTTGATAAATTTGAAAGTGTCTTGTAGTAGTTCTTGATAAGCCGTGATTAAGAGTATGGCTATACCAATTTGTAATCAATAAAGTTAATAAAAAGTGTGGAACATTGATGAATTGAGTTGATCATTAAGAGTGATACATTTGGTAAACTTCTTTGGTAAATTGGATTAGCAAATCTCAATGGATTAATCTAACTGTTTGGGATGGTTAAGTTCAAAAGGAGTTAGATTATTGTCTTAGTGGATATTAATCTTGGAGTAATCTTTGGTGGATACTTAGCGATTATATGTAATTGCTAGGTGCAATTATTGTCTATTAAAGGTTGGTGTTGAGCATCACTAAGAGATAAACTGATGGGATTTAATGGATGAACAATGTTTACGTGATGGTAGAATTACCGGATAATAGTATGTCTTTGATGGAAGGGTCGTGGAATAACTTTTTAAATTGTGTAGTCGGTACTCTCTAAAATACAATGGTTTTTGTAGTGAGGTTGTAAGAATTTGGTATACCCTCAATTGAGGATCAGATGATAAAGAGGCATCTAACAGTTTGGTAAGCCTTTGGAGGCTTAATAAAGGGAAGAGTTAACGATAACGAGTCTTGTTAAGGGTAGATTATTCTTGATGTTAGTAAGATTGTCCACAAGAGATTCTGACTCGTCGTAGTGGTGATGATTCTTCTAGAGAGAAAGTAAGTTAATTGTCTTTCGTAATATCAGTCAAATGAAATGTTTGGAGTTTGTATTCGTGGACTTTTGAGAGTTCATGATTTAGGTAGTAGATGGAATTAATTGAGCAATGTGACGTTTGAAAAGGTTCTGATTGGTTCCTAAGTGGTTAATATGATTTGGTTTTAAAGGGCATTTCTGGTTTGTGTTGGCAAGTAATGTTGTAATCAAAGAAAATTGCTTTCTTTGTTAATGGAAAATATGTACCATAAGTATTGAAGGTTGGAGTTAAGTTTGGTAATTTGCAACCTTCCTGTTATTCTGACTTAAGAGTTTCTTGGTTTTCCATAGTAGTATTTTATTTTAATTCTTGGAGGTTGAAAGTTCCTTCTTGTGGGACATGTGCCCTCATCAGTGAGACTTGTAATTTTGTTTTTAGAGGTCTTTTCCTTTGACTGTTTCTCTTGGTCTCGTGCTCACTCGGAGGGCAATGTTTTCTTGTGTGTTGAAACTTGTATTAGTTTGTCTCTTCCTTTTGAGAAAGGAATTAACCAACTTGTGTTGCCGAGTTTTCTAAAGTGTAATTTGGCGATGGTTGGTGGTGGACAAGTATATGATAGTGGTGAAATTTTGGGAACTAAGCTATTTGAAGAGCGAGAAGCAGTGGATTGGTTTTGACCTTTAACACCGGAGAGGATTCGTTGGAATGTTTTGGCGATGAAATAAAATTGATTAGTGTTACAACTAGTGGAACCTATGGCGAGTTATGATCCAATAACCTTTGTCTATGTTGGAATGTTGGAGTTAACGAAAGTATGGACTCTTGACAAATTATTACGTGTCGCAATTGGATACTTAGTAATATTGTGTAGAAGAGTTTTGATGGTGAAGTTAATGAGAGTAGCAGTGTAGAGAAATCTATTAGTCGTGTTAATTAATGGGATAGCAGGGATTGTTGAGATATTGTCAAGTATGACTTGGCCTCAGTGATTAACCCTATGGGATTTAGATTATCTCTAAAGATAGCGTGGTCAAGAATATTTTTTTTATTGATGTTAGTGATTGAGTACGTTTGAATCTTGATCAATTAGTTAAAATATGGTGAATGAGTATATGGTGGCCGTGTAGCTGAATTTGATTGATATGGGTTAGAGAAGGTCTAAGGTTGGTGAAATGAATCGCTTTTAGGTGGTATTTGTTTAGCGAGGAATGTTGATATTAATAAGCGAGGTTATTGTTGAGTGTGTGAAATTTTAGTAAACGAATTTGAGGACTTCCTATCAATTATACTAGAAATTCAAGGTAAGAGTTGGAGGTTACATTTGGGGCTTTGCATGTTATGCGAGGACCTTGGAGACCCAATACTATGTGTAGAGGAGGATGAACAGAATCGAATTTTAAATAGTGTGTTGATCTTTGATAGAATACTTTGGGTAAAGTAGATGAGTGTGAATGTGGTGAGTTTCACATTGATTATCCATAAAATATGAAGGTGATGTGATTGTGGAGAAAAGATATATTGAGGTGTGTTTGGAATTATTTGTCAAAGTAATTCCTTTAGTAGAGAAGTTGATCAAAGTATGTTATTATGAATTGAATGAGTATCTCTACATAGGTGTGGATCTTATGCAGTTTGAGTATAGCTTTGAGATGGTCAAATTAAGAGAAACAATTTAGTGTGTTATGTGATGATTTGGAATCTCATGGTTTAAGAGAAAGTTAAATTCTTAAAGAAAGTTTGAGAAAAAGGTTGTATTCTCGAATGATGAATTATTCTCTTAGTTTTTATTTGAGCTTGTCCCTAAGCCAGATGCCAAATTATAAATGGAGTTGTTTCTTTTCGGTATGCGTGGTTCTTTTCGGTTAAGACAAAGAAAGTAAATGGTTGTATTGGGCATACATGTGATTTTGCCTTTGGCTTTTGTGGTAATCATTGGCAAACTGCCTACTTGGAAAGTGGAAGAGTTTCATGACGAATCTTTTGGTTTTTGGATTTAACTCTTTTAGTAAGGACTTGGTAATGCGTGTTGCGGTGATACCCTTTTATTTTCAGCTGGGTTCTGTTTTTAAAATAGTTGGTTTTAAAACAAGTTCTGTTGTGCCTCCCGGGTTAAAGGAGGTGCTCATTGTCAAAGTGAAGAGATCGAATGATACAAGGAACAAGAGTTCTATGTGTTATGCACAGGTTTTGTGGTTTGGTGCCAAAGGGAATATTGGCCCAAGGTACATTGGTTGTTTCTGGAAGTTGCGGAGATTTGGGAGATAGCGTATCACTAGGACGATTTGGAGTCCTGGCGTGTAGCACGGAATGTTTTGTATGACCTATTGTCGAGGGAGTATTGGAGAAATCTGGAGGGTAAAGCTTCCTTAGAACAGTTGACCCACAAGTAAGACCGTGCCTTCGAGACGTGTCCGTCGAGTGACTCTTGAATGGTTGGGACAAGTAGTAAGGCGTAACTCGTAAGTACATCAAGGTATTTTTGTCGCAGTAGACCGAGAGAGAGGCCACCTGGGAATTTGAGTCTCGCATGCGTGAGCAATATCCGGAGTTATTCACAGCAGGTTCGTGGCAATGTTAATAAGTTTTAGCTGTGATCATCTCTTTCGCGTAAACGTGGTTTGAATTCGGGGTCGAATTCAGTTTAAGGGCGGTAGAATGTAATACTCCAAATTAATTCAGAAGAGAATATTCGAATTAAGAGTAGGATCAAATAGAGAATAGTTTAATTAGCAGTTAGAGAGGGGGGTTTTAGCATAATTGGGATAACTTGGGCCTCAGGCCTTAGCCCAAGAGGCCCATGAGGGGCTAGCCACTATTAAAAGAAGGGGAAAACCTAATTTTTCTATCAGTAGCGTGCGTGCTACACGTGCACGCCGCCATGTAGCACCACCATGGTGCCCCCTCCCCATGGCAACCCTTGCCTCCATCATTCATTCTTTGTTGCCGACCAAAGAAGTGAGAAGGAAAGGAGAAGAGAAGGAAGAGAGGAGAAGGAGGATCACCTTCTTCGAGGCCTGTTTATCATCTTCCTGCGATTCTTCAAGGGTAACGACGAGTGTTCTTCGCTGTTTGATTAGTATATTTTGCGTTTACGGTTTCGTTTAGTAGATCAATTACTTTTGCTGCTAGATCGTGTTCTGTCCAGATTAGTGCGTGGAAGTTTTGGCATCCTTAGAAGCGGAATCTGGGAATCTTGTCTCCTAGAGATAGTTGGGTTTTGTTCTTAGCTTTAATTGGCCGCCAAGAACACCCAATTCCGATTTACGGTTTAGAAGTTACGTTGATTTAATTGCTGCTGTCCCAAAATCCTGACGAGAATCTGCAGTCGTTTTGATTAATAATTAAGAAGCTGTTAGAGGCCGAATTGGAGGTCTCCATAACCTAGAGAGTTGTAGGTTATCTCGTTATCTTTCATTTCCGACAAGAATCACGTCATTTGGACCTCTGTAGCAAAAGTTATGATTTTTCTTAGGGAGTCTGTGCTGTGGAATGATGGCTGGTCTGACAGGTTTTAGTGTTTCGACTTAAGCGTATACTTAGAAAAAAAAATCAGAGGGGCTCACCATAACTAAAAATGTAGATAATCCTTCCAGATTTTAGGAAAACTAAAGATCATGAAATTCGGACGAACGTAGAGAAAGTTATGTTAGTTTCTTTGTTGCTGTCCAGAGACCCGACGCGAGAATTGATACTCTGTTGTATGGCTTGGTAGGGCTAGTAAAGGGACGAATCAGAGAACCTCACCAACTAGGTTTAGAAGGGGAATTCAATAACCTTTTCAGAATGTCCAAGATCTCTTTATTTGGATTTCTGTACAATTAGTTATGTTTTTTCGAAGGTGACTGTCCACTGGTAGGACAGACTGGTAGTTGGTAATAGAATTGGGGACCGCGTTTTAGTGGCCGTTATGCTCAGTTGTATCTATAGTTTTGCTTTTGAATCTATATGGTAGCCTTAGCGTGTCTCATATGTTATCGAGGTGTGGGTTTGATTCCGGGAGCAGCACCGTATCCCCAACCTCCTCGTTCGCACGGTTGAGGCAAGTGCATTGTTGTTAAATGGGTGTGATTGATTGGCTATGTATGTGTGCTATTTGATATATGGTTGCATAGCAAGATGGCTTACTTGATGAATGTTTAAGTATGGTGATGGCTCAAATTATGCTTATGCTCTACTGTGGTTCAATGTTGTTGTCTTTTGGTAAGATTTATGATGAATGAGAGATGAGCATTTGCATATTGAGAGCATATTGAGGCTTGGTCACGCGGTGACCAAGCATGTTTCCCTTTGAGATCCCCGTCATGAATGTGACGGGCCCGAGATCCCTGTAATACCCAGATCGTTGGCTCGGTGTAGGTTTTAATTTTTATAAGTGGTGACGCAGAGTCACCGGTTAATCAATTTATCGCGGGAAAGAAAGAAAGAAAGATTATTAATTTGTGAGTCAGCTTTAGGTTGAATTAAACAATTAAATAGCTGTTAATTAAGTAAAAAAAATAGTAAGGGAGAGTGGGCTTACCACCTTGGGCCAAGGGGGCCCAAGAGGTGGCCACACCCTTTTCTTGCCCTAGCCACCCCTTACCCCTTGGCCGACCCCCTCCTCCTGTTTCCCCCAAGCCGCCACACCTCCTCCTTGCGCCTCCCCTCAACCCAGTTGCTGCCCCTGCGCTCTCCCTTTGCCAAGTTGTCGCCTTTGCGCAAGAAGGAAAAGAGAAGAAGGAGAAGAAGGAGAGGAAGGAGAAGAAGGAGGAAAGGAGAAGAAGAACTCGCGTGGGGATTGGTTCAGCAAGCTAGCGGTTCTACAAGGGAGGTGAAGCCTCGTGTTTAGGAGTATCATCTTTGCCGGCTAACGCGTGCATCGTGGAAGGCAAGTAAATGTAGCGGTTGTGCTACGGTTTAACCCGTTTTCTTACTACTTGCACTATGCATGATTGACGTAGTGTTAAATGATATGCCATGGTTACATGTTTTCTAAGTAAGAATGTGGTAGCAAGATATTAATCAATTGCTATGTTTGGATGAGTTTGGGTAGTATTGTGGTAATTCGCGTAATGAGCCAAATGCGAATATGAGAATAAACTCAAGGTGGACATGTTGATAATTCATTGTGGTTATTTTCATGATGATCATGTGGTGGTCTATGTGATAGAGTTTCATCTAGATCGATTGATTTTGATCTTGGTGAATCGGGTGTGGGTTATGTGGTAATGGTCTTATGACACGTTGGTATTGTGCTTAATGAGACACATGTGGATTATGAGAAAATATTCATGATGAGTACGTTGTTGATCTCCGTGGTTAAATTCTTGTGGTTTATGATTATCATATCATATCATTCATGACATATCATGACATTTGCATTGTGGATGTCGCGCTTATAGCCGCGATCGTGTCGGTACAACATCGTGCATTGTCAGTAGACGATGCATACCTTTACCTTGTTGGGTAAAGGTGCGATGGAGCATAGCATACATATGCATTACATTGTGGAAAGATCATTTGCATTCTTATGCAAGATATTGAGGTGAATTTATTTTGCAATCAAACGCAACTTCATAGTTGCAATGTGGAAATTGACTCATGAGAGTCTCTTGTGGAATGAGTAATGTGGTTGTGGTTGTGGAATGGGGTTTATCCCATGTGGTATGGTAGAGGTTGTGATTGTGGCATGAGATTCTTCTCTCTTGTGGTAATCGTTGATAGCAGATTGTGGATGTGAGAAATAGTAAAGTTATGAGGTAAAACATGTTAATACTCTATTGTCATTGGTAGTGGTAGTGGTGAATAATATGAAGCAGTTGATCAAGATTTTGTTGTTAATATTTTACTATCTTTGGTAGTAAATATGGTTGAGGCTATAATTGTGTTCATTATGAGAATTGGATATTGACGCTTAATATCTTTGTAGTTTAATTAGCTTGTAAATGAATGTGGATTCACATTATGGATGTGGACATATGGATACTTTAATGATGTTGTATATTTATTTGTAGTCCGATTAGCTGTTAAGCAGTTTGCTTGTTGAGATTTTTATCTCACCCTTGTTTCCCATACAGGTGATTGTTGAGCATTCATGGGATGGGTAGAGCGGCACCACAATAATGCACTTGGTTCATCAACTCATGTTGTAATAAAGACGATGAAATTCTAGCCAAATGCTTAACTATTTGTGGATGATTATGTTGTTAAATAAGGATGGACTTGTGAACCATTCTTTGTTTAATCTGCTAGAGGTTGTTTAATAATTGAACTTGTTACCGTCATCTTTATTCCCTTAGTTGTTTATGCTTCCGCTTAGTGCTTCTTGTCTAGAGTTGCTGCCGAATTAATTTTGTCTTGAAATTATTGGCTAGCTGTAGAGTGGTTAAGTAGCATTCCAGGGTAATGTGGATCCTGGGGTGTTACAGTTGGTATCAGAGCGGGCTTTAGGTCTGTGGTAATTAAAAATATTAAATTGACACACTGGTGCACAGTAGGATGGGATGGGTCAAGCATTGCATTCGTGCTTTGACATGTTATATTGATTATTCATGCTATGAGATAATCCTGTATGTTTATGTGTTGTTTCTATGACTGCTATGAGTGAGGATAGTCAATGATAAGAGGTAGGGTTTGCGGCTGTTGCCTTGGGCATTGCCAGTTTATACCCCATTCGTGGTACAGGGATATTGATGCAGTTACCTCGGGTAACTTAGTTGCGGATGTCATGGGTAAGTTTCTTAGAAAAGTGTTATCCTCCTTGAATTGATGTTGGCCGATTCTTGGCCTATTGCAGTTAATGATTTTTTCTCTCGGGTTAGCTGTTTATTGCGCTTGTTGGGTATCACTAGGCCTCCAATTGTTCTTGAGGTCAAGTATTGTTTCTTCTCGATTGATGGGTTGTTTGATTGCTCGTGAGCGGTGCTTTTGAGAGATGGTATTTTTCCGCGTTGTTCCATCTTTCTTCTTTGAAAACATGACTCTTGTATTTCGTTTGATATTTTGAGAGAGAATCAAAGCTACGTGGGAAGTTCATTAACTTGTGGAAGCATTGGCTCTATGCATTTCTTCCGAGTTATTTCGATTTTTGAAGTTTGATTTTCTCCTAGAAGGAGTGTTAAAATCCTCTATGTTGTTTTGTTGTGTTTAAGTAGTAGGTGGTAATTATGTGAATAATTGATAGATTGTGAATTATCAAGTTGAAAAATTAGTGTGGTACATCATTAATTTCTACTAACATCTTTAGAAGTGAAGTTGATTAATATGATGTTGTCTGTTGTAGTTTCTTGAAGATTTGTGGCTAAGAATTTAGCGATACATGTGTAGAACTCATGCATTTATTAAGGATTATGAAAAACAATTGTATTGACTATTGTAGTTGTTTAATTTTCCCAACTTGTTGGATAGATTGGATTGATTGATCTTAAGTAATTAATCTGACCATTCGGGAGGGTCAAGTAAGGAGGTGTTGGAATATTGCCTTAATAAGATTAACCTTAATTATGTCCTCTCTTTACATACTTGATGAGCATGTACAACTGTTAAAGTTATGTAACTTTTACCATGCTAAATTGTTGAATTATGTATAAAGAAATGGATGAAGGTGGATGTATTGACTTATGGAATCTTGTCTTATAAAGTGGTATTATTGATGTTTAAAGTTATTTTATTTTAATATCTTAACATAAGGTGGAGTATCGAATCTGTGCTCTTTATTGTCTTTGTGATTGCAAATTAGAGATAGGATCATTAATGCTATGTTGATGAAAAATTAATAATCAATTATTGACACAGAATGGCTAGAGTGTAATTACTTGTTGCTAAACTAGAGTTGAGCATCAAGATGAGATAAATGTATGGAATCTAATAAGAGATTCATACTAGCATGTTTTGTGGGGTTGTTATGTTCTAATATCATCTTGTTAAAGAGTTTGTTTTAATGTGATGGCTTATGCACTAGTTTTAACTAGATTAAGTAGTTGGAATCTTATTTGGATAATAAGAACATGATGAAGTGATTAATGGTGTTCCTTTTGGAAGAATCTGAAGGAGTGGGATGATATGATGATTTTTTTTTTGTAAAGAACGTTTTATCTTGTTGTGAATACAACCGATAGCATGTAGTTGTGATTATGGTGTTGAATGTTTTAAAAATAAAGGAATTTGTTAATTCCATAATACTAATTGCATTGAAGGGTGAGAGATTTACGGTTGGAATCTTTTTGGACCTTATGACTTGTGTCATAGTCGATGTTGCTCTGAGTAAAGCGACGTGTTGATTGATCTTATTGGTTTTATTTGAATCTTGTGTTGTGGTCTTCAAGCATCCTTTGTTGGAAATGGCAGGATGTTGTAATCAAAGAAAATTGCTTCTTATTGAAAGGAAAAGTTGTACTAGAAGTATTTGA
Source organism: Ampelocalamus luodianensis (assembly GCA_036346255.1). Taxonomy (NCBI): domain Eukaryota; kingdom Viridiplantae; phylum Streptophyta; class Magnoliopsida; order Poales; family Poaceae; genus Ampelocalamus; species Ampelocalamus luodianensis. The sequence goes on from CM070626.1 coordinate 40,607,496, forward strand.
GGTACAGATGATCTTATCTTGTGTTTTTCCAACCTCATTGCTATTTGTTATTCTTTTGGTCTTTTGGCTATTGTGATGATAACCATTTTCTCAGATGTTGAATTTATTTCTTCTTACCTCTTCTTCTAAGAACATGGTAATTGTTGTGGGTTGCGAAGCCTTTTGTTGGTCGTGGTTTTGGGATAGAGTATGATTTGTGGGGCCAGTAGAGTCTATCTACAATGGTGTAGATGATGTACTCAATTGAGCTAATTGTTGAGGTGGCCAACTTGAGTTAAATGAGTGGTGTGTTGGGTAATGATTTGAAAATCCTTGGTTCAAGGAAGTTAAATTATTAAAAGAAATGAATTGAGAAATTATTGTTATGTCAAGTAGTGCGATGCTCTCTTGATTCTTGTTTATCTTTGTGTGTTTATGGCGAGACCATTTGCATTTTGAGTTGACGTATGTTGAGGCGTAGTCTTTTCCATTAGGAAAAGAAATTGATTGTTTTGGTCCTGTCGAGTGATTTTTTTCACTCTTAGCTTATGTGGTGTGGTTCTCCAATTGTCTACTTGGCGAGTAGAAATATTTTGTGGTGAATCCTTTGATTTGGATCGTGGTCCTTTGAAGGAAAGCTGGTTGCTAGTGTGATGCTTGAGAGTTCTTTACTCTTCTCATTCTTTGGGTTGTTTGCAAAGATACCGTTGTGCTCCTAGTAGAATGATGTGAGTGGAATTTGTGATCAAATTCTTTAAAAGGGGTATATTGGGTTATCCCAGTATATTTAATAAGAGAAAATGTTTTAAGAAAGAGGATGGTTTGAGAAAGTGGTCTTAATAGTTTTATGGAAATTTTGCCAAAATGGCAGACACATTGGTCGCTCAGGGCCGACAAAAGAATTATGCGGATGTTCGGCGCTGAGAATTGGAGTTTGCGGTGGGAAGCCTTGTGCTCCTTTGGGTGTCTCCAACCAAGGGTATTGTTCGTTTTGGTACCACCGGGAAGCTTAGCCCGCGGTACATCGGTACTTTTCCAGTGGTTGCTCGGGTGGGTAGTTTGGCTTATCGTTTGTAGTTGCCAAACTCTTTGAGTGATGGGCACAATGTTTTCCATGTGTCTATGCTGAGGAAATTCTTGCGGGATCCAGAACACAAGATTGACCTGGAACAGGTCACAGTGGAGCAGGATCTCACTGTGGAGAGTCGGCCAGTTCGTATCTTGGACACGTCGGAGCGGGTCTTGAGGAATAAGACCATCAAGTATGTGAAGGTCCTTTGGACGAATCAGTCTGAGAGAGAGGCTACGTGGGAGTTGGAGGATCATTTGCGAAAGAAGTACCCCGAGCTCTTCGTGGCTAGTGAGTACTCCTAGTTTGGGTTGCTCTTTTCTTGTTGTTCCTTTCTTTGTGGTCTGAAGAGTTGGATTCGAGGGCGAATCCTCTTAAGGTGGGAAGAATGTAATACCCAGATCGTTGGTTCGGCGTAGGTTTTAATTTTTATAAGTGGTGACGCAGAGTCGCTGTTAATCAATTTATCATGGAAAGAAAGAAAGAAATATTATTAATTTGTGAGTCACTTTAGGTTGAATTAAACAATTAAATAGCTGTTAATTAAGTAAAAACAAGAAGGAGAGTGGGCTTACCACCTTGGGCCAAGGGGGCCCAAGAGGTGGCCACACCCTTTTCTTGCCCTAGCCACCCCTTACCGTTGGTCGACCCCCTCCTGTTTCCCCCAGCCGCCACACCTCCTCCTTGCGCCTCCCTCAACCTGAGTTGCTGCCCTTGCGCCTCTCCCTTTGCCAAGTTGTGCCTTTGCGCAAGAAGGAAAAGAGAAGAAGGAGAAGAAGGAGAGGAAGGAGAAGAAGGAGGGAAAGGAGAAGAAGAACTCGCGTGGGGATTGGTTCAGCAAGCTAGCGGTTCTACAAGGGAGTGAAGCCTCGTGTTTAGGAGTATCATCTTTGCCGCTAACGCGTCGCATCGTGGAAGGCAAGTAAATGTAGCGGTTGTGCTACGGTTTAACTCGTTTTCTTACTACTTGCACTATGCATGATTGACGTAGTGTTAAATGATATGCCATGGTTACATGTTTTCTAAGTAAGAATGTGGTAGCAAGATATTAATCAATTGCTATGTTTGGATGAGTTTGGGTAGTATTGTGGTAATTCGCGTAATGAGCCAAATGCGGAATATGAGAATAAACTCAAGGTGGACATGTTGATAATTCATTGTGGTTATTTTCATGATGATCATGTGGTGGTCTATGTGATAGAGTTTCATCTAGATCGATTGATTTTGATCTTGGTGAATCGGTGTGGGTCATGTGGTAATGGTCTTATGACACGTTGGTATTGTGCTTAATGAGACACATGTGGATTATGAGAAAATATTCATGATGAGTACGTTGTTGATCTCCGTGGTTAAATTCTTGTGGTTTATGATTATCATATCATATCATTCATGACATATCATGACATTTGCATTGTGGATGTCGCCGCTTATAGCCGCGATCAGACTGTACAACATCGTGCATTGTCAGAAGACGATGCATACCTTTACCTTGTTGGGTAAAGGTGCATGGAGCATAGCATACATATGCATTACATTGTGGAAAGATCATTTGCATTCTTATGCAAGATATTGAGGTGAATTTATTTTGCAATCAAACGCAACTTCATAGTTGCAATGTGGAAATTGACTCATGAGAGTCTCTTGTGGAATGAGTAATGTGGTTGTGGTTGTGGAATGGGGTTTATCCCATGTGGTATGGTAGAGGTTGTGATTGTGGCATGAGATTCTTCTCTCTTGTGGTAATCGTTGATAGCGATTGTGGATGTGAGAAATAGTAAAGTTATGAGGTAAAACATGTTAATACTCTATTGTCATTGGTAGTGGTAGTGGTGAATAATATGAAGCAGTTGATCAAGATTTTGTTGTTAATATTTTACTATCTTTGGTAGTAAATATGGTTGAGGCTATAATTGTGTTCATTATGAGAATTGGATATTGACGCTTAATATCTTTGTAGTTTAATTAGCTTGTAAATGAATGTGGATTCACATTATGGATGTGGACATATGGATACTTTAATGATGTTGTATATTTATTTGTAGTCCGATTAGCTGTTAAATAGTTTGCTTCTTTGAGATTTTTATCTCACCCTTGTTTCCCCATACAGTGATTGTTGAGCATTCATGGGATGGGTAGAGCGGCACCACAATAATGCACTTGGTTCATCAACTCATGTTGTAATAAAGACGATGAAATTCTAGCCAAATGCTTAACTATTTGTGGATGATTATGTTGTTAAATAAGGATGGACTTGTGAACCATTCTTTGTTTAATCTGCTAGAGGTTGTTTAATAATTGAACTTGTTACCGTCATCTTTATTCCTTAGTTGTTTATGCTTCCGCTTAGTGCTTCTTGTCAGAGTTGCTGCGAATTAATTTTGTCTTGAAATTATTGGCTAGTCAGAGTGGTTAAGTAGCATTCGGTAATGTGGATCCTGGTGTTACAATCCCTCACTCGTGGAGCGTGGGCTTGAGGTCCCCGTTACTTGAGTAACGGCAATTGGTCCCCGTGCGTGCATGCACAGCATGGGTATGCGGCGACGGTTGCATACTCTGCATTACATGTAATGCACACGAAAGTTAAAGATAAAGGTTCCTTGAGCATTGCATTTGCATATGAGATGTTCTATTGTTGATCTCCTTTACATGTATGTTGATGTTATAGTTTTTATGTACTTGCTGAGTCGTGGACTCACTCTTGCTTTATTGTTGTTTTAGGTACCTAAGCCAAGAACGACATGCATGGGGAAAGTAGTCCGCTAGTCACACACATGCCACATGAACTAAATAAAGTTGAATGATATTCGATCGTAATTGTTTTTAGTAATTGGGCAAGATACTCAAAGGTTCATTATGTCTTGTCTCTTGCGGGTTTAAGTATAATAATGATGAGTAGTGGAACTTTATACTTCATTGGATTGCTAGATACTTAGCATGTCTTTGATTATCTTTTGATGTGTCTGGATGATAGTTTAGTTAATTTATGAATTATCTGTATGTTGGAACCTCCGTGTAATTAATTTTACAGGGGAGGTTCTGCCGAAATTTACTAAAGTTGCCTTGATTAGAATTATTAGGGTTTTGTTTAGTAGCATTCCAGGCTCATGTCGAGCTGGGGTGTTACAGATTCAGCACCGGATCATGACCCCGTCGAAACTGAAACGCTTCGGGAAAAAAATGATAGTATCCGTATTCGTATCCAGGGGAAAAAAGGATAGTATTCGTATTCGTATCGGTGGAAAAATAGATAGTATTCGTATTCATTTTTTCCTGAATACGGATACAGATACTGCCTATTTTCTCGGATAGTAGCTGGATACGAATAAAACCGAATACGGATACAGATTCTATCCATTTTTCCCGGATAGTACTCGCTTTTCATTCGAATACAGATTTTTGCTTACCGCATTTGCGTTTTCTCATATACGAATATCGGATAAAACGGATTATCCTTTACCAATTTCCATCCCTACCTTGATGTGGTCAGATAAACAAAGTGCATGGTCGTGACACAAGTGGCCAAAGAGTCAATCACATGAAGTTATTAGTCACTTGATCGAGAAGTATTGAACAACCCATGGATGATAAAATATCTCACCTAGAGTTCAATCAGATATCGTGAGGCAAAGGGAGAATACGCAAGCAGGTCATTCAGTCCGACCAGATACGAAGTGGTCGTATGGAGATACGGATTGATCGTAACTAAATATGAACTGGTCATATGGAGATACGAGCTGGTCGTAAGTGATGAGGACCTGGCCGTAGATTATATTGTATAAGGTTCATCCAATATAATATTTATATGTATTCAGGAATCGTTATGTCCTGCTAGAAACCGCTAACGACTCGTGGTCGAAAACGAGTTTTCAAGTCACAACCGATTACGTATGAACCTACAAGATCGCACACTTAACGGGTTGGAACAAACGAGTTCGGATAGGATCAGTTATGTGCTCTTTATAAGGGGATGCATGGGGCTGTTGGATTGTACAAGAGTTGCTCCACCAAAACCTAGCTGCCATCTTCTCGAAGGGCCTACCATGCACGTTGGTAGTTGCACATCGGCGTACGGCGATCCACCCCTGGACGTGTGAATACCGTAGATACGCTGCTGCGCTGATTAAGGATGATCCACGACCTATGCAAGGAACATCATAGGTTGCTGGAGGAGACGATCGGTGTCGAGGATGTTGGACGATCGACTACGACCACTTCATTAGCACGCTCGACGTTGGATCAGGCTGCTCCGACTCTTCTTCTACTACACTGCGTGTCTAGTGGTAATGATTTATGATCTCTTGCTTGTATGGCTTCCTGGTTTACGTTGTAGAATTTTTGAATTATCAGCTAGTGTAGTCTACTCGTATCTCTTTAGTGGTATCAGAGCCATCTTATGTAGTTTTTTATCTAGATCGGTTGTATATACTTGATATGTCGTAGTAATAGATTGGATCTATTACTGTTCTAATTTGGTAACCTAGATCGGTTCATCTTGATGGAGCGGTTTAGGCATTGGTTAATAAGATCAATCGGTTTTAGCGATAGTAGATGGGTTTGTGGGAGGTATGAGTTGATAGCACCAGATGATTAACTGCACTTGTTCATGGTCGCATTGCATAATACTCCTACCGGTGGAATTCGCTATTGGGGTATGCCGTGATGCGTAGTCGTATGGAAGCGGTGATTAGATTGGTTTTGAATAGGGTTAATATGATTAATCCGATAAATTTCCAAGGCTTCATTACGTGAATAAGATTCATGTCCAGAATTTTTTTTCCAATGGACCATCGTGCTAGGTAATCTTTGTCGTGTAATATAGTATTATGTGTTCATGTCAACCGATAGAATTGGATTATATGCATAACACCTTTTGTAGGGATTGATGTGAATAGTATGACCCATTGTATATGTAATTCATGTATGGATTTTTCTTGGCCAACGTGTCATGCTGTGTGATAGCCATCAAGCTATATATTATTGTATAACGGTCTGCGTGCTAACTTGTGATGCTTGATATTATCATATATAATTCATTACTAGCCTTTAGAAGTAATTGCTTAGTAGATGAATATGGTGATTCCCAGCATGATGGCTCGGTAGACAAGTGTGGTGATGGAGATTGTCATGTTAAGGGCCATATTATTTCACAGTTTAATATGATTATCTGTGAATGTTTATTTCATTCTTGTTATGCTATTGATCATGTTTTATCATTAGATGTTTTGACATGATAGAATAGTATCCCTCAAGAAAAATGAAGCAAATTTGATGCCTTTCCTATTGCTGCACCTATCACGATTTTGATCGTTAATTGGTAGGTCTACCAAAGTAGAGTGCCATTAACTATCTTAATCAGATGGGGTGGGTGTCGGACACCCACATACATAGTATTGGTTAACTTGACAAGGGTATCAAAATGGTTTTAGGCCTTGGGTATAGTGTAGGTTGCTGGTGCATAGTGATGGCACCCAACAAACAAGAGTCATATGAGATATGATTAGCAAGGATTTGCTTACCTAAGTCACTAGGTTTCTAGTAGTGATGCTAAAGCTCACTAAGAGTTACTGATATGTGGATCTTGAACTCACTATATGAAGTTACAGGGAAACTTAGTTTATAACATATGGTGGGACTATCTTTTGTTAAATTGTTTAATAGAAGATTTTATATAAATATAGTGCCGAATTTTTGTATGTACATATTTTATATTCTAGATCATGGCACCTAGTACTTCCTCCACACCTACCTTTAACTTGCGATCTATTTTTGAGAAATAAAAACTGAATGGAACAAACTTCATTGACTGATTTCATAATTTGAGAATTGTTCTCAAACAAGAAAAGAAAGAATATGTTCTAGAAGGTCTCTATCCTGAGGAACCAAATGCATATGCTACTCATACTGAAAAGAGTGCTTATGAGAAGCATTGAAATGATGCAGTCGATGTACACTGCCTTATGCTTGCTACCATGAACTCTGAGTTTCAGAACCAATATGAGACCACAGATGCTTACAGTATGATTGTGGGTCTGAAAGGCATGTTTCAAGACCAAGCAAGGGTGGAGAGGTACAATACTTCCAAGGCATTATTTTCTTGTAGGCTGTCGGAACTCGGAAGGTAGCCTAGTCAGTCCTCATGTGATCAAAAAGATTGATCACATCGAGAGCTTGAAACGTTTGGTTGTTTCCTTAGCCAAGAGTTGGCCACTGACATGATTCTACAATCTCTTCATGCGAGCTTTAAGCTTGTCATATTGAATTTTTATATGAATGGTATGGAGAAGCCAATGACCGAGTTGCATGGCATGCTTAAGGGTGCCAAGGAGAGCATCAATAAAAATTCCAATCATGTGATGATGGTTCAAAAGACTTCTAGCTTGAAGAAGAAGGGTAAGTCTTGGAGAAAGATAAAAGGCAAAGGAAAGACTCAAGATGAGATCGAGAGTCTCAAGGCTAAGCTTAAGAAGCTCAAGCTAGGTCCTAAGCCTGATACAAATTGCTACGATTATCATAAGACTGGGCATTGGAAGAGGAATTGTAAGAAGTAATTGGCAGAGATGAAAAAGAACAAATGAGATAAGACTTTCAGTTTAGGTATAAATGTTATAGAAATTAATCTTGCCACTTCTCCTACATGTTCTTGGGTATTTGATATCGGATCGGTTGCTCATGTTTATAATTCGATGTAGGGAATGGTAAAGAGTAGAAATATAATAGAAGATCAGATTGGCTCATCATGTTCAGATGAACATGGCATCGATGCAGTGAAAGCCACTATTTCTAGAGCTGGTCGCAGATCATATTGCATAAGGTTCACCCAATATAATATTTATGTATATTCAGGAATCGTTATATCCTGCTAAGAATCGCTAACAACTCGTGGTCGGAAAAAAGTTTCCGACTCACAACTGATTACGCATGAACCTACAGGGGTGCACACTTAATGGGTTGGAACAAACGAGAGTTCAGATAGAATCCGTTATGGACTCTTTATAAGGGGATGCATGAGGCTATTGGAACGTACAAGAATTGCTTCACCAAAACTATAGCCGCCATCTTTTCGAAGGCCCTACTAGCACACTGGCGTATGGCGTTCCACCCCTGGACGTGTGGATACCGTCAAGGCACTGCTGCATTGATCAAGGATGATCCACGACCTACGCAAGGAACGTCATTGGTTGCTAGAGAAGACGATCGGTGCCGGGGAAGTTGGACGATCGACTACAACCACTTCATCGACGCGCTCGACGTTGGATCAAGCTACTCCAACTCTTCTTCTACTGCATTGCACGTCTAGTGGTAATGATCTAATATCTCTTGCTTGCATAGCTTCCTGGTTTACGTGGTAGAATTTTTGAATTAGCAACTAGTGTAGCCTGCCCGTATCCCTTCACCCTCGCCTCACATGGTTGCTGGAGTTCTACAAGCACCGGGGCCTCCTCTTCTACCCTGCTTGGATCTTCACGCTACCGAATGTCTTTCTCAGGATCCCCTTTTCCATTATCAAATCAATAGTCTGAGTGGTTGTTACATACTACACTATAGTTTTTGTCCTAGAGGCTAACAGGTACATATGAAGGAGAAAGAACTTTAGTTGTACAAATCAGGAACTGTCAGTTTTGTGGCCGCTAAATTGTCATCTTTGTGCGTAGATTTTTCAAGCAGTTGCTGCTAGTGTTCTTCGTCGAGCAGATGGTGTAATACCCTATAATAGGATTCGGGAGGAAATCTAAAGTTTTAAAAGAAACAAGTGATCGGAAGTCGATTCAGGGGAAGGACCTTCTGGAAAATAATTGAATAAGTGGGAGGAGATGGGTTTTTCTATATAAACGCAACAACCTGGGCCTGGGCTACGGCCCATGAGGCCCTCTAGTGGCCGGCCAAAGGGAGGCACCCTTTTCCTCCCCTCCTAACCCTAGCCGCCCCCTCCCTTGCCCCTCCACCCGTGCGCCCCTCCCTCTCTCTCCCTTAGGCAGCCGCCCCTCCCTCTCCCCTGCGCACCACCCCTGCCCAGGGTCTCCCCGGCTGCTGTACTCCCTCCCCCTTGCGTCTCCCTCGCTGCCGGCAAAGCCCCGTCCGTCTTCCTCGCTTGCCGACTCGGGAGAGAAGGTGATCGCTGGAGGAGTTTGGCTGTTCGAGGAAGGAGAAGAGGAAGGGAACGAGATCATCTTTGGGAGAGCTCGCTGGTGGGTGCCCTCAGTGCCCGGCAATCGGTTCGTCAAGGGTAACATCGTTTTCCCTCGTTTAGATGTTTTAGCACTTAACTATTCTTTGCCGGCAATTCTGTCGCCTCAGGGCAGATCGCATTAGAGGGACGATTTGTTATAGTTAAGTGCGGATTCAGTCTCGGGCATCTCCTAGAAAGTTGTAGAGGACGTCAATAGCTTTCAATGAAGTGCTAGATCATATTATTTGGACCTCTACAGCAGAAGTTATGAATTATTTACTATGACTGTCCTGCGAATCTGTCAGTATTTTGACAGGTTTTAGTAATATGACCTTTTCGATCAGTTAAAGGGATAATTAGAGGAGCTCAGTATAACGAAAGTTGTAGATAATTGTCGTAGCTTTCAGGGAAGCACAAGAACGCAAAATTTGGGTAAACGAGCTGAAAGTTATGTTAGTTTTAGTGCTCTGTCCAGAAAGGGTGACGTGAAATCGATGTTTTGTTAATCAGTTTAAAAGTGATTTTAGATGGCCGAATCAGGGAGGCTCACCAACTAGGTTTAGTTGGGAAATTTGATTACCTTTCAATGAAGTCCAAGAACACCTAATTTGGACCACTGTACGGAAAGATATGAATTTTAGAACTTGACTGTTCACAAAAGGTACAGAACAGCAATTAGGAATTTGGAGTCGGGTTTGGATTGCGAGCTATTGCTAGTTGTGTTTGTTTTAGAATTCATGTGGTTCGTTACTGTGGTCTTAGTCTATGTTCTTGATTGAATTTAGGTGGGGAAGAGTACCGAGGCGGCACCGACTTCACGTTCCCAGTTCTCACGTGGTTAAGGCAAGTGCATTGTTTGATTCGTGGTTGTGTTTGATTGGTCATGATTGTGTGTTTCTCGATATGTGGTAGCATAGTGAGATTGTTGGCTTGATGTTGATTTAAGATTGATGGATGCGTCATATATGTCCATGCTCTATTGTTATATGTTTATACTGTCTTGTGGTAATTTGATGATGATTAAATGATGAGCATGTGCATATTGAGATCATATTGAGGCTTGGTCATGTGGTGACCAAGTATGTTTCCTTTGAGATTCCCCGTCATGAAGGTGACGGGCCCGAGATCCTCACTCGTGGAGTGTGGGCTTGAGATCCCCATTACTTGCGGAGTAATGGGCAATTGGTCCTCGTGCGCGCGCCAGCATTGTGCATGGGTATGCGGCGGCGGTTGCATACTCATTACGGTGTAATGCACACGTAAAGATAAAGAGAAAGGATCCTTGAGCATTGCATCCGCATGTGAAATGTTTGTTGTTGATCTTCAGATATTGATGCTGATGTTATGGCTTCTATTTCAGATTTGCCGAGTCCGTGGACTCACCCTTGCTTTTATTGTAATTTTAGGTACCGAGCCAAGAACGACATGCATGGGGGAAGTAGACGCTAGTCACACACATGCCACATGAACTAAATAAAGTTGAATGATCTTCAGATAGTAATCTGTATTAGTAAATGGGCGAGATGCTCAAAGGTTTATTATATCTTGTGTCTTGAGGTGGTTTAAGTGTAATAACGATGAGTAGTGGAACTTTATACTTCAATGGATTGTTGGAAATGTAGCATAGCTTTGATTATCTTTTGATGTCTCTAGATGGTAGTTTGGTTAATTTATGATTCACTTGTATGTTGGAACCTCCGTAATTAACTTTACAAGGGAGGTTCTGTAAATTTATTAAGTTTGCTTTGATTAGAATTATTAGGGTTTGTTTAGTGGCATTCCAGGCTCATGTTGGGCTGGGGTGTTACAGATGGCAGGTGGGCTTTCCAGAGCAATTGCTGGCCTGTGCAGATCCATGATCATTGCTCAAACTGGAGGACCCGTGTCCCTTCTCATCTTCTTTGTTCTTGGAGGCTTTCTTCTGCCAAAAGGTTGATTACTTATATTGTTTCTTTGCAGTTTACATTGCTTCTGCAGATCAATATTGCAGCTTTGTTGACTAGCCCTCCACTGTTAACAACATTCATCCCAAACTGGTGGATCTAGGGGTATTGGATTTCACCACTGATGTATGGATATAATGTTGTAGCAGTCAATTAATTCTATGCTTCTTGATGGATGAACAAGTTTGTAATGGTGAGCTCACTACCGCACTGATTTTTAACTATTAGACATGTGTGTTTGTTAACAAGGTGTGTTTGCATGTTGATAGGACAACAATGGTGTTCCTAAAAGACCCGGGATAGCTATGCTTGAAGGTGCCAACATCTTTACTGACAAAAACTGGTTTGGGATTGGAGTAATGCTGATTCTTTCTGGAAAATAATAGAATCTTATATGTTGGATAGTTTCGTGGGTTCTACAACACAAGAAAGTAGCAGCATAGGTTTTGGTGACAACCAAGATACTGTTACCGATTCTAATGGTGATATTCGTAGGTACGATATGATACAGAAAGTGACGAGTGAAAACAATGTTCAAGGATGATATTGTGATGATGATATTAGTTGTGCTATCTATTACTTGTTCGTGAACAAATCTGTTACTTCTTGCTCTTTGTGCTAGCTATTACTTGCACATGAGTCGTGTACAAATGTTCTACCTTTTTTGTACAATCAATTGATATACATGTCTCAATACCTGATAGTAGTGTATATGGTTTGTGCATGTGCATGGATTTAGACGGTAACATGCAAGACCAAGTGAACAGTGTAGCTCATTTGAATGAGACATCACAATTGATTTGTAAGAATGTAGTTAACTGATTGAATGTGTGTGTTTATGTATCAATTATGAGATGAATTCTTGTATCAATTGTCACTACACTATGACATAGAATTAAGGGCTATATATTGCTGGGGAAAATGGGATGAGTGGCAAAACATGTGCCAGCAATATCCAAGAGATTAAGGGTCTCGTTATCTGCCAAAAATAATCATTGTCTAGAATAACTTATGTGTTGGCTATGTTTTTATGTTAGCTACAATACAACAGCCCTGAAAAAAGACAACTAGGTTCGCATATCTGCCGGGGATAATAACCAACCCATTTAGGCACGCAGATGAAAAAAATAGAGTCGCGAAGACCAATGGACCATGAATTCAAACCTTATCCCCAAATTTTGAAACCCTTCCGCTCCTAGCGCCTCCTCCTCCCCGACCACCCTCTTCCCAGCGCCGCCCTACCTCAAAGCGCCACCCCTCCTCCTCGGCCGCCCTTCCTCCCAGGTCGCCATCCTCCCTGGCCGCCCCTCCTCCAAGCGCCGCCCTCTTACCTGTCTGCGCCCTTCCTCCTAGTGTCGCCCTCCTCCCCAGCCACGCCCCTACTCCCAGCGTCGTCCTTGTAACACCCCGGCCCAACCCTAAGCTCGAAATGCCACTAACTACACTAACTATCAATTTTAACATCATTTTATAATAAATTACAGCAAGCGTATCACAAAAAAACCCGTCCACGGGTCACAATAATATAAGCATAATGATATGACAACCAAAGATAATTTACTCCTAGACGCATAACAAGGTAATAAACCAACATTAACGCAAACCAATCGATTAAGTCTATTGGATGAATAATCAACTCTAACTTATCATCTAAGGTTATTCAACACCATCATGTCCTAAATATAAGTCATGCTAAAACAAAAATATCTCATGTCCAATGAATCAAGTAATTGGGTGTAGTTTGTGATTCCAAGTGTGCAAGCCCTTCCCGAGTAGAACGTCACCAACGGTCACCTAAAAACAACGACATAAGAATGAGTCCAGACTCAAGAAATACATAATAAAGCCATAAACAACAGTTTGTCAACCATAATCAAGGCTATCATCATCATCATCTATCTATTGAATGCCATTCTCATATTCAAATGAACAAGCCATATTTCGTATAGGTAAAGTCGCACAATTTAACATTTTACTCATATATGCGAATGAACCATCATGCTCATGCCCATATGCATCTCATCAGCTGATACCGGTATAGCGGAGTGTTCACCCGTCGATGAACCACTCTATCCTTCACTCCCGTGAAGTCCCCACCAAGTAGGATTTTATCTAGAGCACTCCGGACTAGTCATGTATCTTTCTCACCGACCTCACCGGACTAGTTACATGACTTTCTCACCGACCTGGCTCGTGCAATTCTTGTCATGATGAATGTAAATGATGCAACATCTTTAATTATTCATCAACATAATCCATCTCATTAACTCAATATCCCATTCTCATTAACGCAATATCATAATCTCATTCAATCCATGTCGTCAATACTATGTATGAGAATAAGCTTAACAAAAGCATAATAAATAACATGACAAGTAATATCAATGACAATGGCGAACAATCTATTGTTCACCACTCTACCATGTACTTGCCTTTAGTGTTGCGATGCGTTAGGAGGCAAAGACGATGCCGCTAACCTCGAAGCCTCACCTCCTACACCATTAGATTACTCAATAAGAACCACGACATCAAGACACTACTCGTAGCACATACCCCAAAAACCCAACGTTTAAATTACATTCTTTACTCGAATTGAACTAGAATCTAGCAGGAAGCTGTAAAGGACAGCAGTAGTAAAAGTAACATAACTTTTGCGCTGAAATTCATAAAAATGCAAACTCGGGCTTGTTTGAAAGGTAATGAAATTATCTACAACAATCTAGTTGGTGGAAATCCCGAATTCTATATACATCTAACTCAAAAGATAGATGAACACCGCTCATCGAACTATTCGACAAAACTGGGCAGCAGCACGAAAACAGCCATAACTTCTAATTGGCTAAACCAAACTTAGTGTTATTTATTAATATCGAAAGCTAAGACCAAGTCCTACAATAACCTAGTTGGGTGAAAACCCTGAATCTTCCATTAACACAATCATATTTTAAAAGACAACTTGATAGTTCCTTCTCGTCAGGATTCTGGACAGCAGAGATGAAAACTATCATAACTTTTGATCCGTACGTCGGAATTAAGTGATCTTGGCGGCCACTGAAAGCTAAGAACATTATCTAAATATCTCTAGGGGATGAAAACCTCTAATTCGGCCTCTAAAAACCCAAAAACAGTCGCACAACCTTCTGGACAAAATTGAATCTCTAACCGTAGCAAATCGAACCAATCAATTCTAAGCGAATTCACATCTACTACTAATCAAACAACGAAGACCGACACCTGTTACCCTTCAAGCACCCAGGAAGACGATGAAGAAACCCCACAAAGACTATCTCTCCTCTTATCCTCCTCTTCTCTTCTTTCCTTCTTCCTTCCTCTGGTTGATCTTCCTCTTCCTGGCCGGCAGTAGTGGAGAGGCAGTGCTACAATACTGCCGTCAGTACATGCTGCCGCACATGTGCTACTCTGATGTCGGCGCACTACAAAGGCGTGCTACAAGAAAACGCTAGGGTTTGTACCTCTTAAGCCCCTTCCCCACTTGGGCCAAAGAGCTACGGGCCGAAGGCCCAAGTTGTAATACTCCTCTCAAATTCTGAATTTTCCTTTCTAATTATATTTAATTTCAGTATTAATCATTTATTTGTTGTATGTTTAAACGGGATATTACATTCTACCCCCCTTGAACAGAATTCGACCCCAAATTCTACTTGTCGTTCTATACGCAAGAGGACCACAACTAAAATTAATCACAATTAATACGTACCCGACGTGAACAACTTTGGATTCTGCTTGTGCATGCAAGATTCCAACTCCCAAGTCACTACCCACTCGGACTTATGGGACCACATCACCTTGATGGATACCAACATCTTACACCTGCACACTCGTTTCTACCTTTTTAGGTACACTCAACAGATAGGACTTGAAGGTACGACCGTACTCATAGGTTAATAGCTCTAATGAAACCTCACACTCCAGATCTCTTAAGTACTCTCTTGACACTAGATCAAACAAAACGTTGTGAACCCTGTGCTTAGACTCGAGATGGTTCTAGCGATACGCTATCTTCCAAAATCCCCGTAACTTTCAGAAACAAATCAATGGACCTTGAGCTAGCATTCTCATTTGGTACCAAACCACACAACTTGTACATAACACACATAAATTTTGTTCCATCTCTCAATCAATCTCCTCACCTTCACAAGGAGCACCTCCTTTAACCAGGCATACACAACAGGACTCATTTTAAATAAACCTTTTTACAAATAGAGCCCAACTAAAAAAATAAAGGTTTCTCATCGCAACAACGCATTACCAACTCCCCCCAAAACAATAAATCCAAAATCAAAGATTCATCAGAAAACCTTTTCGCTTTCTAATTAGGCGGTTGCAAATAAACACCACGTAAGCCAAAGGAGAAGTCACTCAAATGCCCAAATCAAACACTTTTATTTTTCTGAACTAGAAAGAACCATCATGCCAACATAAAGCCAATCAAATGGTACTGACCTCCATCATAAACACACAACTCAAATAAAAATTAAGAGAGCATTTCACTACCCAAAAATCGTTCTTGTCTCAACTTTTATTTTAGGAAATAAATCTTCTCTCAAATCATGCGATTCCAAATCATCACACTAACTCTTTCCTCTTAACCAGCAACCTCAAAACAATACTCAACCTAAAAACAACAACCGCACTCATCTAGAGGGCTTTACTAATCCACCAAAAAGATACGCTAGTCCACTCCTCTATCAAAAGACTTACTTTGACAAATAATTTCCAATGCACCTCAATATATATTTCACTCACAATCACATCAACTCAATCATTTACTTGAGAATCAACTTGAGATTCACATCACACACACTCGTATACTACACCCAAAGGATGCTATCAATGACCATCATACTATTCAAAATCCACTTTTATTCTACCATTTATACATATAATCCATGGACAACCAAGATTCTAGCATAAAACACAAGCTCAATTTCAACATCCAATACTCCTACAATAAAATTCTGGCATAGTTGATAGGAAAATCCTCAGATTTGATGATCACCCCACAATCAAAACAATATCCTCAATCATTAAAATCAACAATCATAACTAATCAATTGACCGCCTAAAACAATTAATTTTGCTAATCTCAGATACTCACTAAACATCATTAAATTTCATCTACACCACCTTGCAAATTACACAATCACAATACCTTAACTAATGGACCAAGATTCAAACTTTTGATAATTCTAATATTCCACCAACATAAACAAATGTTCTTGGATCACCATTCACTATAGTTTCTACTGGTTGTAACAAAAATCAATTTTATTTCAAGGACAATCATTTCATTTAAATCAAGTTCCCTCCAATAATTATATCACGCAATCAATTTATCCTCCAATGCTCCTCAAATAACTTGCAATCCAAGGTCTCACAACATCCTATAGTTGACCACTACTAGCCAGTTACCACTATATACTCTATAAGGTTTTGTAAAACAAATCAATTATTCCTTTTTCAAGAGAAGAGGTAAATAAAAACAATTTTTCAGTACATAGAAAAAATATATTTTACCTTTCATAGTAAACATAAGACCAAGAGAAATATTTAAATAACAAAGATCTCGGGAAAGTAAAAGAGGAGACCACAGTTGAGAACATAAGTCCCACAAGAAAAGAATATCAAACCTCAACCAATAAGAATAAAGTATTACTTTGGAAACTCGAGAAACTCTTAAGCGACAACGATGTAAAAGTTAAACGAACTTCAATAAGTTGCAAGTTACAAAGCTTAACTCCAACCTCAAATACTTCTACTACACTCTTTCCTTTAACAAAGAAAATAATTTTTTTTATTACAACAACACTTTGCCACCTCAAACAAGAAGAGCTTTTAAGACCAATTCACCTTAATCACTTAAGAACCAATAGAACTTTTTAACACATCGCTTTGCTCCACAAATTTCAGATACCACATAAATCATGAACTCCAAAAGATCACGAATGCAAAGCTCGAAATATTTCATTTGGGTGATACCCTGAAAGACGATCCAGTTTACTCACTTTCTATAAGAATCAACACCTCCCTCACCAGTCACAATCCTTTGCAGACAATCTTACTAACATCAAGAACAACACACTCTTAACAAGAATCATCATAGTCTAATCTTCCACTATAAAGCTCTCTAGAAATTCACCAAATTGTTTCATACTACTTTATCATCTCATCATCAAATTGAGAGCCCACCAAAACTTTACAACCCGACTACAATAACTACTTTATTCTAAAGATGATCTACTATACAAATTAAACGGTTCTACCAAAACCTTTTCATCAAGAACATGGAATCATCCGACAATTCCACAATCAAGTAAACATAAGCCACTTATTAAATCCCATCAGTTATGCTCAACACCAAACTTCAACACACGATAATTACACTCCAACAATCGTTGTTATCAACTGACTTCATCATAAAATCTAGTTGCTACCTACTTCTCTTTGCAAATCACATGAATATTTACAAATACATATTCAATTGTTCCTCCTCATGTTTAGATTTAGACAAAATCACGCTAAAACTTTAAGAACCGAAATCTTCCGTCGATCAAAAGTCTCAACAACACTACAACCAAATTCATCCAACCATTTTTGCTAGATTAACTATCCAGAAATTTCTCCCATAAATTCTAGATCCACCGATATTCAACCCCTCCAATCTTTTGTACACAATTCAAACAATTAACCATACTAAGGACTTTGTAAATCTAGCAATTATATATGATCACTAAGTATCCACAGAAAATATAACTCCAAAATTAATATCTACTAAGGCAATAATCTAACACCCTCTTAACTTAACAATCCCAAACGGTTAGATTAATCCATTGAGACACATTAATCCAATTTACCCAAGAAGTTTACCGAATTCAACAATCTTAATGATCGGACAGGTTCATCAATATCCCATACTTCTTAATAACTCCAGATTTTTAGTAGGTATGGACATACCCTTAATCATAATTCATCATGTAACTGCCCCAAAACAACATCAAATTTATCAACTTCACTTCCAAAGATCTTGGTTAAGATCGATTATGCACCACGCTATAGACCCAACTTGATAACTCATACATTATCAATTTCCTCTATACTTAAAACCACTTAACACAAATGCGTAGAGTCAAAACATTCTTCAACGAATTTTGTAAAAGATAATTTCCATTATCTAGAACACCAACCGAATAAACGGGTCACGTTTGCCAACAAGAAAGTAGAACTCTCATGAAAAGGAACAATATTGCCAATAACAACATTTACAAGTAGCAAGAATAGCTCAACAATTAGAGAAGACAATAATTACTTTATAAAACAAATAGAGACCCATTGAAACCCATCAACTGTATTGTAACCATTATCCAAAGAAAGTTCAACAACTGCAAGTGGCTATAATCATAATAACCACAATCTCTACCTCTTGTTATAGCTATCAACCAATCAACAACACACAATAGGTTCAAAGAACCAATATCAACTCATACATCAGTATAACAACATATCGAAAGCGTAGAGCAATACTCGTCCCATTCTCATCCTACTGTGCACTAGTGTGTTAAATTTTTAAGTTAATTAACCATTAGCAAATTTTAGTTAATTTTACTAGTCCTAAAACAAATTTTAGCAATTTTATTTTACCTAAATTGTTAATCTATTACCCACGGACCTAAAGCCCGCTTTGATACCAACTGTAACACCCCGGCCCAACCCTAAGCTCGGAATGCCACTAACTACACTAACTATCAATTTTAACATCATTTTATAATAAATTACAGCAAGCGTATCACAATAAAACCCGTCCACGGGTCACAATAATATAAGCATAATGATATGACAACCAAACATAATTTACTCCTAGACGCATAACAAGGTAATAAACCAATATTAACGCAAACCAATCGATTAAGTCTATTGGATGAATAATCAACTCTAACTTATCATCTAAGGTTATTCAACACCATCATGTCCTAAATATAAGTCATCATGCTAAAACAAAAATATCTCATGTCCAATGAATCAAGTAATTGGGTGTAGTTTGTGATTCCAAGTGTGCTAGCCCTTCCCGAGTGGAACGTCACCAACCGTCACCTAAAAACAACAATAGAGCAAGAATGAGTCCAGGACTCAGCAAATACATAATAAAGCCATAAACAACAGTTTGTCAACCATAATCAAGGCTATCATCATCATCTATCTATTGAATGTCATTCTCATATTCAAATGAACAAGCCATATTTCGTATAGGTAAAGTCGCACAATTTAACATTTTACTCATATATGCGAATGAACCATCATGCTCATGCCCATATGCATCTCATCAGCTGATACCGGTATAGCGGAGTGTTCACCCGTCGATGAATCAATCTATCCTTCACTCCCGTGAAGTCCCCACCGAAGTAGGATTTTATTTAGAGCACTCCGGACTAGTCATGTATCTTTCTCACCGACCTCACCGGACTAGTTACATGACTTTCTCACCGACCTGGCTCGTGCAATTCTTGTCATGATGAATGTAAATGATGCAACATCTTTAATTATTCATCAACATAATCCATCTCATTAACTCAATATCTCATTCTCATTAACGCAATATCATAATCTCATTCAATCCATGTCGTCAATACCATATATAAGAATAAGCTTAACCAAAGCATAATAAATAGCATGATAAGTAAGATCAATGACAATGGCGAACAATCTATTGTTCACCACTCTACCATGTACTTGCCTTTAGTGTTGCGATGCGTTAGGAGGCAAAGACGATGCCGCTAACCTCGAAGCCTCACCTCCTACACTATTAGATTACTCAATAAGAACCACGACATCAAGACACTACTCGTAGCACATACCCCAAAAACCCAACGTTTAAATTACATTCTTTACTCGAATTGAACTAGAATCTAGCAGGAAGCTGTAAAGGACAGCAGTAGTAAAAGTAACATAACTTTTGCGCTGAAATTCATAAAAATGCAAACTCGGGCTTGTTTGAAAGTTAATGAAATTATCTACAACAATCTAGTTGGTGGAAATCCTGAATTCTATATACATCTAACTCAAAAGATAGATGAACACCGTTTGTCGAACTATTCGACAAAACTGGGCAGCAGCACGAAAACAGCCATAACTTCTAATTGGCTAAACCAAACTTAGCGTTCTTTATCAATATCGAAAGCTAAGACCAAGGTCTACAATAACCTAGTTGGGTGAAAACCCTGAATCTTCCATTAACACAATCATATTTTAAAAGATAACTTGATAGTTTATTCTCGTCAGGATTCTGGACAGCAGAGATGAAAACTATCATAACTTTTGATCCGTACGTCGGAATTAAGTGATCTTGGCGGCCACTAAAAGCTAAGAACATTATCTAAATATCTCTAGCAGATGAAAGCCTCTAATTCGGCCTCTAAAAACCCGAAAACAGTCGCACAACATTCTGGACAGAATTGAATCTCTAACCGTAGCAAATCGAACCAATCAATTCTAAGCGAATTCACATCTACTACTAATCAAACAACGAAGACCGACACCCGTTACCCTTCAAGCACCCAGGAAGACGATGAAGAAACCCAACAAAGACCATCTCTCCTCTTATCCTCCTCTTCTCTTCTTTCCTTCTTCCTTCCTGTGGTTGATCTTCCTCTTCCTGGCCGGCAGTAGTGGAGATGCAATGCTCACAGCACTCGTCGTACTCAAAGGCCACGCTGGTGCTACAGACGGCAGCGCTACATACGGTCGTGCTCAAGAAAAATCTGCTGGGTTTGTACCTCTTAAGCCCCTTCCCAAACTTGGGCCAAAGAGCTATGGGCCGAAGGCCCAAGTTGTAATACTCCTCCCAAATTCTGAATTTTTCTTTCTAATTATATTTAATTTCAGTATTAATCATTTATTTGTTGTATGTTTAAAAGGGATATTACAGTCCTCCTCCCCGGCCGTGCCCTACACCTAGCGCCCTCTCCTCCGCAGTTGCCCCTAGTCCCTAGCCGCCCGTACTCCTAGCGCCTTCTTCCCTGGCAGCCCCTACTCCCAGCGCACTGTAACATCTCAATTCTCAATTTGTGTTTCAAATGTAAGAAAATGTGTAGAAATTAAAACTTTTTCTTGCATCGTGAAGTTTTTGAGTTTTTCTGTAATTCTTGTAAAGGAATTGTGGGAAATCAAAAACCTAAACCTCCCCTTTTGACTAAAGTCATAAACTCTTTATTGAAAATCTTGGGTTCAACTACCTGCAAATGCCTTTCCTTGGTTGTGTGATCCCTATGAAAAATTTCACAATTATCAGAAATTGTTTGAATATTTTAAGAGGCAGTCAAACCATTTTGACCTTTGGTCAAACCCTAGACCAGCACCTTAAGAAATTTTGGAGGAAAATGTGTTGCATAAAAACCTCTGGAAATGTTACATGACGTCCATCTCAAAGTCAGCAAGCTACTGTAAAAATTTCATAAATTTTGGAGTTAGTTTGCTACTTCTAGAAATTTCTCAAAGTTTTCAGCTCAAATGAAACCCTAAGTTAAACCTTTGGTTTGATTTGAATCGGATTCGAGGTCTGGGTTGAACCCAACCATTTGGAGCACCTCGGGCTCATCCTTGAGGCGCGATCAATTTCAGCCGTTGGATTCCATCCCTACCTCCACGATCTTAGGAGCCCTCAGACCTCCCACTCGTGCAGACCATCCCCGGTCGTACCGTTCCAAACGGAAGTACCGCATCTCCGAACGGTAGTACCTCCCATCAAGCCGGTAGTACCAGGCTTCAGTTGAGTGGGTGCGTTTTCAGCCGTTAGATCTTAATCGGACCGCCTAGATTGCTTCAAACGTTTTAAAGCTGCTGAACGAGAGATTCAATCATGGCCGTTCATTTCCAATCCAACCGTGCGGTGCCTTTTCTTTTCTCCTCCGGAAGTACCGCCTCAAGCGGTAGTACCGCTCATTCCCCACCAGTAGTTCCGGGCTCGTAAAATCGGTGCACATTTCCGACCGTTAGATCGTAATCTAACGTTCCGGATCTCGTGTGCCTTTCGGCTTTTCCTTTTTTTCCCAATCGATCTCAACCGTTCGAATCCTATCGAACACTACGAATGATTTGGGGGGTTAGGACCTCCGAACCTCACTTAAAATCGGGGCCCTTCGTTTCAAATCCAACTGTCAAGACCTCTCGGAGCCTGGTCATCATCGTTTTCGCACGCAGGCGTGTGTGCTAGAGCCATGGCAGAGAGGTTTGTAGTGCCTTGTCAATTCTTGTCCTTGCCAAATGGCTCTTTGCTGCCAACCTTAAATGCATGCCAGTACTTTTGCCGTAAAAGTCCTCCTTCTACCCGCCTCCATCTTTTCAAGTGCACCCTTGGCAGGGATTCTTTTTGACTCAGTGCGCCGTGGAGCTCCACTTTGCTCCACTCCCTTGCTCTCTTAGCTATTTAAGTCCCATGAGCTCCTCCTTAGCTTCTTTTAGACACCACTTTGCAAACCTGAGCTCCTCCTCTTTGTGTTCTTATGCTCAGTACACCTAGAGGACCTCCTTATCGCCATTGCCGGACCTTGGAGCTCCTCGCTGATCACCGGGCTCCATTGGTTCAATTGCAATCTTGGCATGCCAACTGGCTTTTCTGGTCATCTTGAGCATTTCCCTAACTTGTTTTGTTTGACTGTCACAGAGATTGTCAAACTTGGGGGGACTTGCCCTTTGTCGGCCAACCTCACCCTTTTCTTCCTTAATGCCGGTAAGCATCCCAACCTTCCAATTATGTGCTCATGAACCTTCTATGGGCTATTTTGAAACGATCCTTACTCTAGTTTACCCTCTTTTTGCTCAGACCATCTTATCCACTTTTTCTTTCTCAACTCCGGCGAGCTATTGGTCACCAGAGCTCCTCCAGCTATCTTCTTGCCTTCTCGGTGCTCAGGTAATGTCGAACCCGGAGCGAAGGATCCCGAATCCTCTGTGTTCATACACCAGTCCAGGATTTTCAGTGCACACAGTCTCACAAAATGGATATCACAATCATATCACGAAATCATAAATAACATTAAGTAATTAAATGTTTAATACAAATGAGTCTGAACCACAAATATCAAATATCAAATAAATAACACTGCGGAAGCATAATAACATAAGTGAGCCACACGATGCACCACAGGCAATCGTCTGGGGTCGAAGGCCTACTCGTCCTGATCCTCACCGTCGGGGAAAAAGTCTTCTCCTGAATAAGAGTTATTCAGAATAGTGAGCACTACTACCGTGCTCTCAAGCTACACCCAATATGGAATGAAAATGCATGCATAAGGTAACAAGTGAATAAAGCAGGGGTTATTTTGCGTAAAGCAACATTTTCAATTTAAATATCCATAGTAATTTCTAAGGCTATTTTCCTATTATAACTAAAATTAGATTTAAAATGTCAATGTTATAATATGGATAACCTCCAATGAATAAGTGAAGGATCCCCTCCTACACATGGCTGACCGCCCAAATTTCTCATAAGGATTAACCATCCTCAAACATTTGTTAAATCATTTTGAAAACCAAAAAAATAAATCTAACTTCAAGTGGCCTTGCTAGCATGTCCATGACCGCGAACGTGACTATTCGAATAGTTTATACTCTGCAGAGTTTGTACAACTTTACCCACATGAGATGACATGCTCATTATGTCGGCCAAAGCACACTTCCGTAGGCGTGTGACTGAGCAATTATCATGAGGCCTTTACAATGTTCTGTCCTAGTGTACTTATGCCTGCTAAGATTTCGCCTCTTTTGACTAACCGTCCTCCGGAAGCCCCCTCTTGCGCCAAGTGGGAATAAAGGTCTAACCGACACCCACATAATCAACATGACACAAATACACTAAAACATTACAAATTAATTAGCCAAATCCTGCCCATACAGGACATGTGGTGGTACGGTAAGGCATAGTAAAAATCGGCTCAAAGACTGATCCTCAATTGACTTGGGCATCTTCCAAACAAACCCTGGGCTTTAATCTTAACCAGATTAAACCCGTGCATTAACCTGCACCCCCCATTCAACCAATTCGCCAAAGTCCAAACCCATTTTTGATTTTATTTTGAGTAAAACCCTCTTTATAAATTCATGTGGTAAAAACAATACCACCATGTGAAGTTTGAAACAAATTTGTAAGAGATTTGGCTAAACGTTCCCAAATTCATAAGTGTGAACTAAGCCTGGCTAAGCATATGACTAGTTTTGATAATATCTTGTCTATGGTGTCAAGGCAATCAGGTACAATATTCAAATTGGCCATACAATGAAACATTGGAGTAACTATATATAAAACAGGGCATTGAAATATTTATATAAACATATGCATGCATTAAATAATTTAAAAACTAAAAATAACTTAAAAATACTAGGAGCAATATGATCAATGGTGTAACTTGCCTTTGTTGACGTCCTGGAAATCTAAGTCTTCAGAATGGTCAAACTCTCCGGAGTCGCCGAAGTCTATACGCGAAAATACGACAAATTCAAATTTAAATTTAAAAATTCAAAAAGATAGCTCAAACTAACTTCAAATTGAAATATTGTGCTTTAGTTAGCTAGATTATAATTTTATATAAATTTTGCAACTTGAATCACCCAATTTGGGATTCAGATGCAAAAGTTATGAATTTTTAAAGTTTAAATCCATTTAAAAACCTAAATTCTGAATTTACTAGATTTTCTGGATTTATTTTTCTAAAGGAAAATCTAATTATTACGCAATGATGACGTAAGCAACAGGTTTTCGGAATTAAAAGAAAATAAAAACAACTTCTGGCGTGTGGGCCACATGTGTCATAGACACAGTCCATATGGACTAGGTTCATGGGCTTTTGGTCCTGGGTTTGGGCTAGACCTGCCACGCAAGCGCGTGTGTGGGCGCTGACCATGGGCCACGTAGGCGACACGCGAGCAGGGGGGTGAGATGGCGCCTAGGTGGCAATGCCACGTCGACGAGGGCGGCGCCGGCGCGGGGACCAGTGGTCGCCGGCATTGTGTTGTGCGGCGAGGTCCGGCGAGGGTACTAGAAGAGAGAGGGAAGTGCAGTGATCACCGTACGCTCACCCACGTGTCGAGAGGAGGTCGGAGGCAGCCGGCGGCGTGGAGAAAGCGGCGGCGCAGGTACGGGCGTCAACGAAGTAGGGGTTCCGACGATCCTCCGGTGGAGTGGGTGCGCGCACCAGGATCGCGGTGAGGTGGCGATGCTGATGGTGGTGGTGGCGGGACGCGGCGTCGACGGTGACGGCGTAATCAGCGGCGAGCGCTTGCGGCTTGGCGATGACGAAAACTCAAAACCCGGCGATCTCACAGCGAGAGAGAGTAGGTGGATGGTGGCGTCGGGATTGGTGTGACGAGAGGCTCCTGGGGCTGCCTTTTATAGGCGCCGAGAAGGTCCGAGGCGGCGTGGAGAAGGTGGGGATCGTGCGGCGGCGGTTGCGGGAGGTCGTGGCGTACGAGCGGAGAAAAAGGGGGAAAACGGCGTGGAGACGTGGCGGAAACCGGCGTGGTCTCATGCGCACGACACGGGGTGTGTGGGGAGGTTGAGGCGGCCATTAGCCAAGCTCGGGCGTGCGCAAAATGGCGGTCGTGGGGCTCGTCCGCGCGAAGAAGAAGGCGAGGAGGAAGAAAGAGCATGGGCCGTTGGATTTCGTTCCAATGGTCACGATCATTAGTGGTGACGTGGGAGGAAATAGAACGGGATGCGCGTGCGGCTCGTTGGATTTTAATCCAACGGTCGGGGCTTGATGAGGAAAGTAAAACATAGGCTAACTCCTAGCCGTACGATTTTGTCAGAGGATTCATATTAATTGAGACGTTCGGGCCTCCGAAGACTCAAGAAATCGTAGCCGTTCATTTTAGATCTAATGGCTCATAATGATTGGGATGTTCGGGCTTCCGAAGGGGGTACCGAGATCTGCTGTTGGTTTTTGATCGGAAGGCTCGCGTTGATTGTGACGTTCGGGCCTCCCGAAAGCATAACAAGATCTGCCGTTGATGTTTGATCTAACGGCCAAGATTTCGCCAGGTGAAGAGAGTAAAAGAGGGTGCGGGCGTGGGCGTGGGATGTTGATCCAACGGTAGAGAAAGAGGAGGGGGTGTGGGCCGGTGCGGGCCGCGTGGGAGGAGGTTTGGGACGGAGGTTTGGGTTTCGGCCCAAACTGAGTTTTTAGTTTTAAATTCCTTTTCCATTTAAATTAATACAGTTAATTCATTTAAGCTTTAGAAAATAGCAAAATAATTCCAAAAATTATGGAAAAATTCACAGAAATTCCCATACTCATTTTGGACTTTATAAAATTATTTCCAACTTTATGTTGGCTTTTAATTTTGCAAATAAATTTGTCTTGACTTTAAAATAATTATAAAAAGCTTTTAAAAATCCAGAAAATTCCACAAAAATAGATAAATTTTAATTTCTACTGAAATTTAAAAATTGGGCTGTTACAGGTAACTTCTTAATAGTCCCTAGAAGCTTGGCACTCGCTTTCCTGGCTTGCTGCAGAGCTTTTTGGCTATTTTCACTTTCGCCACACTTGTCGCCGTCCTTCTTCTCCAGCTCGCCGCCGTTCTTGGCCGCTGCTGCCGTTGAGGGTGCCACCCTTGGGTGCGTATGGCTATTGCCAACCCATTCCTATCCTTTGTTCCCACCATTGTCACCGGAGTCGCCGGTAGAGAGCTCAAGTTCAAACTCGGATTTTTGTCGTGCCTTACTCGGACAGTCACTATTGCGTGATGATTAGCATTTAATGGCTGTCGGAAATGGCTCTCTGGCCGCTGTCATTTTAGGACAAAGTTTTGGTTATTAAATGTTAATCAGTGCAAATCGTAGCTGTAATACCCCAAAAGTATTTGAAAGGACTTCCGGGAGAGATTTAATTTTGAGTTAAAGGATTAACTGTTTAGAAGTCGATTTAGGAGGCGAACCTTTTGGGAGTTAATTAATTAAGCAACCAACGAGGGGGGTTTTCGCATTTCCTAAGACATCCTGGGCCCCGGGCTACTGCCGGGAGGCCCATTAGTGGGCTGGCCGGCCAAGGCCCAAGAGGGGGGGGCGGCACAAACCCTAACCCCTCCCTCCTCCAAGCCGCGACCCCTCCCTTCCCCCTTTCCTCCCCAACCGGCCGCCACTTTTCCCCACCACCTCCTGCCTCCCCTCCACACCTCCTTGCGCACCTCCCCACCTCCTCCACCTCCATTGCTGCTGGCCAAAAGGAAGGAGAAGCTCCATTGCAAATGCCGGCCAAGGAGGAAAAAGAAGGAAAAGAAGAGAAGGGAGAAGAAGAGGGAGAAGAGAAGGAAGAGAGGAGAAGGAGGATCGTCTTCGGGGTTTGTTCGTCGTCGTCCCAGCACGTCGTCAAGGGTAACGACGGGTTTCTTGCGTTGAGTGATAGTCATTAGAAGCGTTTGCTAGTAGATTGATTGCATCGGTTAATTTCTGTTCTCTGTCCAATTTTGTCCAGTAGCCTGCGCGGCCGATTTCATGTGGTTATAAGCAGAATTAGGAGTTTGGATCTCCTAGAGAGTTGTAGTTTATGTTCTTAGCTTTCAGTGGCCACCAAGATCACCCAAATCCGATTAACGGTCAGGACGTTATGAATTTTTTTGTATCGCTGCTCTGTTATTCTGTCAGTTTTGAACAGTCTGTAGAAAATGGGATGAATCTGCTAGTTAAGGTCAAAATCAGAGGACCTCAATATAACGAAAAATGTGGGTAATTTCTATACCTTTTCATAGAGATAAAGAACACGAGATTTGGACTTTCTTAGCAAAAGTTATGGTGGTTTTAGCGTACTGTCCAGAGAACCCGACGAGAATTCTGTTGTCTGATGATTGGTTTGATAGGGGAAGTTAATGATAGAATCAAAAGGGCTCCCCAACTAGGTTTATTTAGGTAATTAAATTACCTTTTCATAAAGTCTAAGAGCATCTTAATTGGACTCCTGAGGAGAAAGTTATGTATTTTAGAATTTGGCTGTTTTCAGTGAGCACAAAAACGATCGCTAGAAATTGGAGGTTTTGTTAACGCTTGGGAGTTTAGTGAGATCAACTGTGTTGCTATTTATGATTTTGGTCCAGTATACTGGTCTTAGATTGGGGTTATCTTTATGTTCAGGTGGGAGCGTGATCCCAGGGGCAGCACCCTCTTCGCGTCCACCGCTCTCGCACGGTTAAGGCAAGTATTCGAACTATTGTATATTTATGCTTGTATGTCGTATTTGTTTGTGTTGTGCTCATAGTAGCTATGCATGGATGTTATGGTGATGAGTTCCAATTTATCTTGGTGAATGCAAGTGCATTGTTTGTTAAATGGGTGTGATTGATTAGCTATGTCTCATGTGCTTTTGATATAAGGTTGCATAACAAGATGGTTTACTTGATGATTGTTTAAGTATGTTGATTGCTCAAATTATGCTTATGCTTTACGTGGTACAATGTTGTTGTCTTTTGATAAGATTGATGATGAATAAGAGATGAGCATATGCATATTGAGAACATGTTGTGGCTTGGTCACGGTGACCAAGCATGTTTCTTGAGATTCCGTCATGAATGTGACGGGCCGAGATCCTCACTCGTGGAGTGTGGGCTTGAGGTCCCCTTACTTGCGGAGTAACGGGCAATTAGTCCTGTGCGTGCGCGCACGGCATGGGTATGGCGACGGTTGCATACTCTGCATTACCGTGTAATGCACACGTAGTTAAAGATAAAGGATCCTTGAGCATTGCATTGGTTGCATTTCATAAGTTAAAAGTCTATGTTTAGTGTTGTGTTATTGTGAATCATTGATGCTATGTTTGTGTTCTTGTTTATAGCCTTGTTGATACTTGCTGAGTCTTTGGGCTCACTCTTGCTTTAATGTGTTTTAGGTACCAATGGCAGGATCGACATGAATGGGAGGGAATAGATGATGGATGCACTCACTACCTCACACTCTTAAGGCGTTTACCACTTAGCTACAATTTTAGAAATAAATAAACTGATGATTATCACTCATAGATCGGTTTGGTTGAGTAACTGTTTAATTGTAATAATGAGATTGCCAAGTCTTGGTATGTTCAATTGATTATCAAGCTTGATCATGAGAATTTTGTTAAATGCTATCATTTATCGTTGAACTCTCGTATAGCTGATTAAACAAAGGAGACTCATCAAAAATTTGTAGATTGGGCTAGATGAGTTTATTTCAGCGACATTCGTGCTCTTTGAGAGTTGGGGTGTTCTGAGAGCGTAGTATTTAATGTTGTCTTGAATCGAGCCTTTCTTTAAAAACAACCTTCTCTAGCCCTATCGGAACTATCGCCGTGTTAGCGCCGATAATACCGCCCATGCGGTAATACCTTTCTCATAACGCCGGTAGTACCATCTCCCGTCGGACGTCAAAACTTCCCCTTAGCGCCTTCTCTGGAAATTTTGTACCACCGTTCACAACGGTACTACCGTACTTGCGGTAGTTCCGTTTCATGAACTACGGTACTACCGATTTTTCCAAAAGTCTTCTTCTTTGGATTTCGAGTACCACCTTACCGGTGGAACTACCAGGAAATTGGTACTACCGCGCATCACTCGCCGGAACTACCGTTCTTCCTGTCGCCTGCAGTAAGGTGTGTTATACTAGTTTTTTGAATTAGAAAAATCATAAGTAATTCGTTTCAACTCCAAATTTCACAAACTCAATTTTGCTATCCTTAGATTAGCATTATCTGCCTACCATAAAAATTTTAGGTTCTAGATCTTTCTGAATATTTGTGTCATGAACAGTACTAGAAATTAATTTAATTTGAATTTTCAGGCTGAGAGAAATTGTTTAGGCTATAACTTTTACATACTTAATCCAAATAAAGTAATTCTTGTTGCAAAATTCATTTAAAATCATACCCTTCCTGCTGTGTAAATTTCATGGTTTCTGGATGAGTTTGGACTTTGAGTCTCTTTCGGTGTTCGTCGTTTTTATTGGATTTTCTCGTTCTTGCGATAGGTTCCGAAGAAATTATTAATTGCGTGAGTGATCCTCTGCAGCAAGAAAGTGATCTCCAACAAGGCAAGTAGATGTAGCATCATTTGATTATATTGCTCCTATTACTTTTAAAGTCTAATATCTTGATTGCAAAAACTAAGTATGCATGCTTCTTGTATCAAAGTTAATTTTTGTCGATTAGAGGTAGCTAAGTCTATTGCATTGTTGCCTTGAAATTGTTCACCCCTGCCACTACCATAGGTTATTATCCTCACTGGTGAACTAGAGCCCGGTGAATGATTTATAGTCTTTTTATTATCTTTACGATATGATGCTTAGCAATGCTTAGTTACCAGTAGAATTGGATGGTTATCGACTTAGTCGATGACCTTGATCACACAAAACTCATTATTACTTATGATTAATACCTTGTGCTCTATTTATTTGTGCAAACTAAAACTGAAAATAAAATATTTTAGACTTGGGCACAATGGTATGATGGTGTGATCTTGTGGTGTGATCTTGTGGTGTGACTGGAATGGTGCCTGGGTCATCAAGGACCGAGTTACTTGTGTCACTAAGCCAAGGGATAATTGCGTGCTAACCACACTAGAGATATATGAGACCTCTCTTGACTAAGTACTTTGGAGGGTGTTAATTAATGAGCCACGTGGTGGGTTGTATATTTCTATATGCAACATGGGACAAGTAAAAGAGGGGAGCACCCGCAGTTGCTACTGCTGGGCCGGTGCATCCTACTCTATGTATGGGTTCTTGTGATCTATTTCGTCGGCAGGTCACTAAGGGTTAACCCCCATGCGTGCGACTCTTAATTAGCATTTTTCATTGGAAATATCTCGTGGGACTTAGCCGTGCCGGCATACCAAAGAAAGTGTGCTTAATCTAGTGGCTAAAAGGCGGTCTGATGTTTGAGTACATTGGTACACCCCTGCGAGGTTCAAACTATTCGAATAGCCTCGTCCTAGGTTATCGACATGCTTGGTAAGGTCGTGTAAGAACTAGACTACAACCTTTTTAATTAAAACTTGATGTGGGTGGTACGAATGGGTAATTCGTGCTATTGTTGTGATGGCTATTGGGTTAGTCATCTCCAGGATGTCTTTATGATTATTACTTATTGTCTCATTGTTATTTATGCAAATAAAATTCATATTGTTAAAACTGCCTTCAACATATTATCTATTGCAAATAAAATCTGTTTTATGCTGAAAATGAACCTTGAGCCTTCTCCTTTGATTAAAGCCTGCATATAGTAGTATCTAGGTTTGTTACTCGTAACTCTTACGAGTACATTTTTGTACTCATTTGCATTGCTTAATTGTGGCAGAGGAGGGTTATCCCCAAGGGATTGACTTTTGCGAGTTTTGCTGCGGTGTGGACGACTAGCTTGGCGGCCTGGTCGGATTGCCTTGTGGGTGTGAGGCAAACCGGTTGGCTTTTGTTCATAGCCATCTTATGGTCTTTTGCTTCCGCTCTTATTTAACTCTTTTAGCTTGTTCTTGGCCGGTTGGCTTCTCTTTTGTAATAACTATCATGTATGCCTTTTGCTTGTAAAGCTTTAGCTTTGGTTTTGTGTGTTGTATGGAATTGATGCAATGTTTTGTAAAAAGGTGTGTATACTGCAATTCTGGGAAGTATACATTTTTCTGAGGCACGGTTTATT
Source organism: Ampelocalamus luodianensis (assembly GCA_036346255.1). NCBI lineage: Eukaryota > Viridiplantae > Streptophyta > Magnoliopsida > Poales > Poaceae > Ampelocalamus > Ampelocalamus luodianensis. The sequence goes on from CM070626.1 coordinate 40,639,311, forward strand.
TGGTTTGTGATGCTAGAGTCAATGGAAGACTAAAGCATTACAAGTTAAATACACCGGGGTCTCACAAAGCTTGGTATCAGAGCCATACCGACCGTTGAAACCCCTAGTTTGTTCGTCCTTAGGATGTTTTGAAAAACTTAGTTTCAAAACTAAGTTTTGAAACATCAATTTTCCAATCACATTCATTTGATAGTTTTGAAACTAAGTTTTGAAACATTCATTTCACATATCGATACACTTCAATTTTCCAATCACATTGGTAAATTGAAGTGTTGACTGCCCTTTTACAAGGTTTTGAAGCTTCTGGAGTTGAAAATTTCGGCTAGGAGCTTGGATGCAATTTCTGGACAGCAAGCTCGTCGTTTCTAAATAGGGTAGATAATGTGAGGTTAACTCAACTAAAACTTGTGGGAATAAAAGGGTGAGATGTGATATTAGTTGGCTAAGTATCTAACACCCTCTTAGATGGTTTTAACTTACCCTTTAGCTGAATTGGATCTAGGGTTGTGTTCTGAAATTTACCTTCCTAAACCGATTGCTCGTTCTTTCTATACGAGTTAGTCGTACCAGGAAGTTGATCTTGTGATTTGAGACCTTATGCTGATTTTGTGTTGTTTTTAGCATTTTGAGTTCATTTCTTAGTGAGTTATTGTTTTCCTTGCCTTTAGTTTTCGGGTTTGGCCCTTATCCGTCTTAGTATCTGTTCCCACTCCAACTTTCGGATGAATTCCCTAGCTTTTTGCTCACTTACCTTTACCTTGTATGCGATAGATGGGCAGCTGGTATGTGGTCAAGGAGACGCGTGCGGAGTACGTGGACGGGTAACCCGCACTACTGCGAGATATGATGTGGCACGCCAATTTCACCTACCAACCAGAGTATGCCATCTACCGTCGGGACCGGGACTGGAATGGAAGAGTATCGATGCGTGGTCAACGTCATCGCCAGACAAGTGACCGGCAGTATCCCATACTGTTTCTGGGTTCACGCCACCTCCGAAGCCATGGCCATTCAGGAAGCTGCCAGCAGGGTTATGAGTCAACTTCGTCATGACTTGACGGAATTGTCTCAACCACCCTACGACCATTTTCCACAAAGAGGTCTTGAAGCAGACGTAAACACGTTCGCTGAGGTTCAGTTCGGAGAAGACCCTCAAGTACGACAGTTGGCGAGGTTGGTCCACATCATAGACCAAGTTCATCGCTGCAATTTGTATGAGCTGTCGGAAACTCGGCGTCGTCTCAGGGAGGCCTAGGAGTACCTCAGAATCGGGGTTAGCATGAACCGTGTTCCTTGCATTGTGCTTTTTGGTGCCAACGAGACCTCCCCAGCTGCTGTGACACCACCCGGGTTTCGACTTCTGGAAGTGACAGGGCCAGCGCCTGTCTATGGGCCGCGCCGCTAAGTCCGCATGACATCAGGATTTCCTATCAATCGGAGGCCCAATCCTCCGGAAGGTCATGTTCCTTTATTAGGATCCCCGAGGTGTCTCTTTAACCCCTTGTCCCCACTGGACACCGGATCACCTGGAGCTCATCTTCTGGACGAGTTCCCTGTGAACTTCAACAGAGATGACTACATCTAGGTGTGTGGGAATTATCGTGGAGGTCGTATCCAGCAAATAGCTGTCCTTTGGAAGGTGTAATAGGATAGCACCTGTTCAGTTGGGTATGTTGTGTAAGACTCTGTTTTGGGCAGTGGCCTCTTCCTTCCTCGATCAACTGAAAAGGATGTTATTGTGCCAGAACTAATTGGTGCTTTTTGACTTGTGTGGCACCTTTCCTTCCCTATACATCCAAGGGCATCACATACCTGTTATTGCCTCAACCTTCCGTGGCCGAAATCGGCCATAGTCCTTCTAACAAACTAGCTGCGGAGGGATGACTCCATATAGCTAGTTATCATGCTGAGGTCTCGTTCATTAGTGGAGTAACCAGACAAATTGCTCCACCCACTAAGAACGGCCATAATCCCTCTAAGAAACTAGCTGCGGAGGGATGACTCTGCATAGCTGGTTAGCAGGCTGAGATCCCGTTGTTGGCGGAATTAACCAGACAAATCACTCCGGAATTAACCAGACAAATCGCTCCACCAACTAACTAACAATGGCCATGCACCACCACCCTTAGAATCAAGAAAGATCTCTCAGTCTGTCAATCCTTGTTATATCTGGACCTGGTAAGTTTCCCCCGTGTTGACTAAAGTGGCACGTTTTCTACTAGTCAGAACCAAGATTCGTACGGTTACATGGCTGAGCTTCATGTCTCAAGGATCGTAAGCTTGCAAGGTACTGAAGACGATCATTTCAGATCGTGGTTCTCTGTTCACTTCTCGATTTTGGCATAGTGTGCAAGAGGCTATGGGAACTCATCTTTCTTCCAGCTCAGCGTATCACCCTCAAACCGATGGTCAGACGAAACGAGTCAACCAAGTCTCGGAAGACATGCTCCGTCTTTGTGTTCTCTCCTATGGTAAGAATTGAGAGAAGTGCTTGCCATTCACCGAGTTTTCGTACAACAACAGCTTCCAAGCCAGTCTCAGCATGGCACCCTTTGAGGCTTTATACGAGAGAAGGTGTAGAACCCCGTTGAATTGGTCTGAGACTGGTGAAAGACCTTTCTTTGGCCCAGACTCGATCAATGAGGCCGAAATTCAAGTTCAGTTGATCCGAGATCGATTGCGCACGGCTCAATCCAGGCAAAAGAGCTATGCGGATCGTCGTCGTCGTGAATTGAGCTTCGAGCCCAATGACTACGTTTATCTCAAGTTTTCTCCTTTGAAGGGCCACCAACGTTTTGGTGTCAAGGGCAAGTTAGCTCCTCGATATGTTGGTCCTTACCGCATCATCGAGAAGATAGGAGCTGTTGCTTACAAATTGGACTTGCCTAGCACAATTGAGGGAGTACATGATGTGTTCCATGTGTCCCAATTGAAGAAGTGCCTTCGTGTTCCAACCGAGGAAGTTCCATTGGAAAATCTCGATGTCCAAGAAGATTTGACCTACTACGAGCGCCCTGTTCGCATCCTTGAGGAAGCTGAACGAAGAACAAGGAACCGTGCCATCAAGTTCCTTAAAGTTCAATGATCGAATCATTCCGAGGATGAAGCTACTTGGGAACGGAAGATCGTCTGCATGCGGACTACCCGTCTTTCTTTTTCGAGTGAGCCAAATCTCGGGGCAAGATTTTTGTAAGGGGGGAAGGTTTTAGCATCCCAATTCTCAATTTGTGTTTCAAATGTAAGAAAATGTGTAGAAATTAAAACTTTTTCTTGCATCATGAAGGTTTTGAGTTTTTCTATAATTCTTGTAAAGGAATTGTGCGAAATCAAAAACCTGAACCTCCCCTTTTAACTAAAGCCATAAACTCCTTATTGAAAATCTTGGGTTCAACTCCCTGCAAATGCCTTTCCTTGGTTGTGTGATCCCTCTGAAAAATTACACAATTTTCAAAAATTATTTGAATATTTTAAGAGGCAGTCAAACCATTTTGACCTTTGGTCAAACCCTAGACCAGCACCTTAAGAAATTTTGGAGGAAAATGTGTTGCATTAAAACCTCTAGAAATATTACACGAGGACCATCTCAAAGTCAGCAAGCTACTGTAAAAATTTCATAAATTTTGGAGTTAGTTTGCTACTTCTAAAAGTTCCTCAAAGTTTTCAGTTCAAATGAAACCCTAAGTCAAACCTTTGGCTTGGATTTGAATCGGACTCGAGGTCTGCGTTGAACCCAACAATTTGGAGCACCTCGGGCTCATCCTTGAGGCGCGATCAATTTCAGCCGTTGGATTCCATCCCTACCGCCACGATCTTAGGAGCCCTTAGACCTCCCACTCGTGCAGACCATCCTCGGTCGAACTGTTCCAAACGGAAGTACCACATCTCCGAACGATAGTACCGCCCATCAAGCTGGTAGTACCAGGCTCCAGTTGAGTGGGTGCGTTTTCAGCCATTAGATCTTAATCGGACCGCCTAGTTTGATTCAAACATTTTAAAGCTGTTGAACGAGAGATTCAATCCTGGCCGTTCATTTCCAATCCAACCGTGCGGCGCCTTTTCTTTTCTCCTCCGGAAGTACCGCCTCAAGCGGTAGTACCGCTCATTCCCCACCGTAGTTCCGGGCTCGTAAAATCGGTGCGCATTTCAGACCGTTAGATCGTAATTTAACGTTCCGGATCTCGTGCGCCTTTCGGCTTTTCCTTTTTGTCCCAATCGATCTCAGCCGTTCGAATCCTATCGGACCACTAGGAATGATTTGGGGGGTTAGGACCTCCGAACCTCACTTAAAATCGGGGCCCTTCGTTTCAAATCCAACCGTCAAGACCTCTCGGAGCCTGGTCAAGCGTGTGTGCTAGAGCCATGGCAGAGAGGTTTGCAGTGCCTTGTCAATTCTTGTCCTTGCCAAACAGCTCTTTGCTGCCAACCTTAAATGCTTGCCAATACTTTTGCCCTAAAAGTCCTCCTTCTACCTGCGTCCATCTTTTCAAGTGCACCCTTGGCAGGGATTCTTTTTGACTCAGTGCACCATGGAGCTCCACTTTGGTCCACTCCCTTGCTCTCTTAGCTATTTAAGTCCCTTGAGCTCCTCCTTAGCTTCTTTTAGACACCACTTTGCAAACCTGAGCTCCTCCTCTCTGTGTTCTTGTGCTCAGTACACCCAGAGGACCTCCTTATCGCCATTGCCGGACCTTGGAGCTCCTCACTGATCTCCGGGCTCCACTGGTTCAATTGCAATCTTGGTGTGTCAACTGGCTCTTCTGGTCATCTTGAGCATTTCCCTAACTTGTTTTGTTTGACTGTCACAGAGATTGTCAAACTTTGAGGGACTTGCTCTTTGTCGGCCAACCTCACCATTTTCTTCCTCAGTGCCGATAAGCATCCCAACCTTCCAATTATGTGCTCATGAACCTTCTATGGGCTATTTTGAAATGATCCTTACTCTAGTTTACCCTCCTTTTTTCTCAGGTCATCTTATCCACTTTTTCTTTCTCAACTCCGGCAAGCTATTGGTCACCGGAGCTCCTCCGGCTATCTTTTTGCCTTCTCAGTGCTCAGGTAACTTCTTAATAGTCCCTAGAAGCTTGGCACTCGCTTTCCTGCCCTGCTACAGAGCTTTGTTTTGGCTATTTTCACTTTCGGCCACACTTGTCGCCGTCCTTCTTCTCCGGCTCGTCGCCGTTCTTGGCCGTTGCTGCCGTTGAGGGTGCCACCCTTGGGTGCGCACGGCTATTGCTAACCCATTCCACCGCTGTGACCGGAGTCGCCGGCGGAGAGCTCAAGTTCAAACTCGAATTTTTGTCATGCCTTACTCGGATAGTCACTGTTGCGTGATGATTAGCATTTAATGGTTGTCGAAATGGCTCTCTGGCCGCTGTCATTTTAGGACAAAGTTTTGGTTATTAAATGCTAATCAGTGCAAATCGTAGCGTAGTATTTAATGCTATCTTGAATCGAGCCTTTCTTTAAAAACAACCTTCTGGCCCGATCGGAACTACCGCCGTGTTAGCGCCGGTAATACTGCCAATGCGGTAATACCTTTCTCATAATGCCAGTAGTAACGTCTCCCAGGGGACGTCAAAACTTCCCGTTAGCGCCTTCCCTGGAAATTTTGTACCACCCTTCACAACGGTACTACCGTACTTGCGGTAGTTCCGTTTCATAAACTGCGGTACTACCGATTTTTCCAAAAGTCATCTTCTCTAGATTTCGAGTACGACCTTACCGGCGGAACTACCAAGAAATCGGTACTACCGCGCATCACTCGCCGGAACTACCGTTCTTCCTGTCGCCTGCTGTAAGGTGTGTTATACTAGTTTCTGGAATTAGAAAAATCATAAGTAATTCGTTTCAACTCCAAATTTAACAAACTCAATTTTGCTATCCTTAGATTAGCATTGTCTGCCTACCATAAAAATTTCAGGTTCTAGATCTTTATGGAAATTTATGTCATGAACTGTACCCGAAATTAATTTAATTTGAATTTTCAGGGTGAGAGAAATTGTTTAGGCTATAACTTTTACATACTTAATCCAAATAAAGTAATTCTTGTTGCCAAATTCATTTAAAATCATACCCTTCCTGCTATGTAAATTTCATGGACTTTGGATGAGTTTGGACTTTGAGTCTCTTTCGGTGTTCGTCGTTTTTATTAGATTTTTCGTTCTTGCGGTAGGTTCCAAGGAAATTATTGATTGTGTGAGTGATCCTCTGCAGCAAGAAAGTGATCTCCAACAAGGCAAGTAGATGTAGCATCATTTGATCATATTGCTCCTATTACTTTTAAAGTCTAATATCTTGATTGTAAAAACTAAGTATGCATGCTTCTTATATCAAAGTTAATTTTTGTCGATTAGAGGTAGCTAAGCCTATTGCATTGTTGCCTAGAAATTGTTCACCCCTGCCACTGCCATAGGTTATTATCCTCACTGGTGAACTAGAGCCCGGGGAATGATTTATAGTCTTTCTATTGTCTTTACGATATGATGTTTAGCAATGCTTAGTTACCGGTAGAATTGGGCGATTATCGACTTAGTCGATGACATTGATCACACAAAACTCGTTGTTACTTATGATTAATACATTGTGCTTTGTTTATTTGTGCAAACCAAAACTGAAAATAAAATATTTTAGACTTGGGCATAATGGTATGATGGTGTGATCTTGTGGTGTGACTAGAATGGTGCCCGGGTCATCAAGGACCGAGTTACTTGTGTCACTAAGCCAAGCGATAATTGCGTGCTAACCACACTAGAGATATATGAGACCTCTCTTGACTAAGTACTTTGGAGGGTGTTAATTAATGAGCCACGTGGTGGGTTGTATATTTCTATATGCAACATGGGACAAGTAAAAGAGGGGAGCACCCGCAGTTGCTACAGCTAGGCCAGTGCAACCTACTCTACGTATGGGTCCTTGTGATCTATTTCGCCAGCAGGTCACTAAGGGTTAACCCCCATGCGTGCGACTCTTAATTACATTTTTCATTGGAAATGTCTCGTAAGACATAGCTGTGCCGGCATACCAAAGAAAGTGTGCTTAATCTAGTGGCAAAAAGGTGGTCTAAAGTGTGGGAACATTGGTACACCTCTGCAAGGTTCAAACTATTCAAATAGCCTCGTCCTAGGTTATGGACATGCTTGGTAAGGTCGTGCAAGAACTAGACTACAACATTTTTAATTAAAACTTGATGTGGGTGGTACGAATGGGTAATTCGTGCTATTGTTGTGATGGCTATTGGGTTAGTCATCTCCAGGATGTCTTTATGATTATTACTTATTGTCTCGCTGTTATTTATGCAAATAAAATTCAGATTGTTAAAACTGCCTTCAACATACTATCTATTGCAAATAAAATTTGCTTTATACTGAAAATGAACCTTGAGCCTTCTCCTTTGATTAAAGCCTGCATATAGTAGTATCTAGGTTTGTTACTCGTAAGTCTTACGAGTACATTTTTGTACTCATTTGCGTTGCTTAATTGTGGCAGAGGAGGTTGATCCCCAAGGGATCGACTTTTGCGAGTTTTGCTACGGTGTGGACGACTAGCTTGGCGGCCTAGTCGGATTGCCTTGTGGGTGTGAGGCAAACCGGTTGGCTTTTTTCATAGCCATCTTATGGCATTTTGCTTCCGCTGTTATTTAACTCTTTTAGCTTGTTCTTGGCCGGTTGGCTTCTCTTTTGTAATAATTATCATGTATGCCTTTTGCTTGTAAAGCTTTAGCTTTAGTTCTGTGTGTTATATGGAATTGATGCAATGTTTTGTAAAAGGGTGTGTATACTGCAATTCTGGGAAGTATACATTTTTTCAAGGCACTGTTTATTTGGTTTGTGATGCTAGAGTCAATGGAAGACTAAAGCATTACAAGTTAAATACACCGGGGTCTCACACGCACCCTCCTACTAGCGCCTCCTCCTCCCCGGCCGCCCCTCCTCCTAGTGTAACGCCCCCTCCTACCAGCACCTCCTCCTACCAGTGCCACGCCCCCTCTTTTTGAGAGCTCCAGGAATGTCTTGAAGGAGGTCCAACCAACATCTTGAAGCATATTTGTGGACTTCTATGTTCGTCCCCCGCATTTTAGGTGAAGCTATCCCACCCTTGTTCCCTTCCTTCTCCCGGTTGCTCAAAGGCTCCAAGCAGTAGCCGGTTTGGCTTAAATTAGCATCGGAAATGATGATGGTTAGTTGTGCATTATCCACATATTAGAGGATTGAATAATACAACACACAAGTTAAGGGTTGTGAGACCCCGGTTTATTAAGCTTGTAATACTTAACCTTCCACTAGCTCTAGTATCACAAACAGAATAACCCGTGCCTCGATGAACATGTGCTTCCCAGAAAATGCACCACACATACATCATACCAAAGCATGCATCAATTCCATACAACATAATATAACAAGTCTACCAAAAGACATACATAATATAAGTTATTACAAAACAGCCGACCGACCAAATGACATAAGTATCAAGTAACAACGGAAGCAAAAGATGCCATAAGATGGCTTAAACCAAAAGACGATCGGTTAGCCACATAACACCACAGGGCAACCGACCGGGCCGCCAAGCTAATCGCCCCACACACTGCCACAGCACAACTCACAAAAGTGAGGCCCATCGGGCTCACCTTCTTCCTCTGCACACAATAAGCAATGCAGGTGAGTACAAAAATGTACTCGCAAGACTTACGAGTAACAAGCCTATACATAGCTACATGAAAGCTGTATCAAAGGAAGGTTGGTTATATAGTTATTTGGACGCATAAAGCAAGTTTCATTTGCAATAATGTAAATAGATTGAAAGCAATTTGTCAATTCAGTTTTTAAGCATTGAAATAACAGCGAGTAACAATAAGTATCAAGTAACCACCTAGAAGTGACTAACTCAGTAGCCACCACAAATAGCATGAATCCCTGATTCATACCACCCATCAAGTTTTAATTTAAAATGTTGTAGTCTAACTCTTGAAAAGCTTACCCAAGCGTGTCCATATCCTAGGACGAGGCTATTCGAATAGTTTTAAACCCCAGAGGGGTGTACTAATGTACCCACACTTGAGATCGCTTTAAGCCACATGATTTAGCACACTTCCAAAGGTATGCCGGCACGGCTAAGTTCTACGAGACATTTTTCCAATATTGTGAATCAACTACGAGCCGCCTGTATGGATAGAAATCCATACGCTTACATTGTAAAGCCAAAAAGACAACTACCCCTCGGGGTAAAGCTCTTTGGACAACTACAATGCTCCCACACACAACCATCTCATTTTACCACAACGCAACACACACACGCCCTCCTGCGACTCGTAGCCAACACATGCCAAAGTACTAAGTCAAGAGAGGTCCCATTCCCTCGAGTGTGGTTAGCACGCACAAAATGTCTGGATAACAGGTACTCACAAGATGTTCGATCCTTAATTGACTTGGGCACCATTCCAATCACACCCAAAAGATCACACCATCATACCGTTGTGCCCAAGTCCAAATTGTTTTTATTTTCAGTTTTAGTTTTAGTTTTGCAATTTGAACATAGCACATAGCTGAAATATAGAGATCATAATAAATTTGTGTGATCAAGATTATCGACAAGTCGATAACCGCCCATTTCTATCGATAGTTAAGCATGGCTAAGCAGCAAACTCGTAAGCTACTTAGTGACAAGGATTCATCCAACGAACCCAACATCACAGCAAGATAAACCTAGGCTCAGTAGTAGAGGATTAACATTTGCCTACTGATAGTGCATCTACGAGGTTAACTATCGACAATAGTTAAAACAACATAGCAACGCATACATAGAATTTGCAAACAATATATTAGAATTTGAAAATAGTAGGAACAACATGATCAAATAATGCTACATCTGCTTACCTTGCTGGAGTGCAGATCGATGGTGTGGCTCGATTCGATATCAAGATTATCTTCTAACCTAACGCAAAAAGGCGATAAAACCAATAAGAACGAAGAACACTAAATAAACTCCAACAGCAAAAGACATTCAAATCTAATGAAATTTATACAGCAGCTAGGGAATGATTTTAGACAATTTTAGGAACAAAAATCAAGCAGTTTGGATTTAGCATGCAAAAGATAAAGCCAAAATATACTTTCTCAGCCTTTAAAATCAACCTAATTAATTACTGGTACTGTTCATGGTGAAAATTTCTAGAATGATCTAAGGTCCGAAATTTTTATAGCAGGTAGATTATAACATCCTAATGACAGCAAAGTTGAGTTTACTAAATTTGGAGTTATGATGATTAACTTATGATTTTTACTAAGTTGTAAATCTAATGCAAGTCACTTTACAGAAGTATGACCATGCTCAGAACCTATTTTATAGTAAAGTATACTAATAGAAGAATTTAACAAAATTAATTTTACACAAATTGGAATTATACAGAAAAAGATATGCACTTTACAAGTTTTAATGCTATTTCTGGAATAATCAAAATTGGCAGTAACTAAGTTATTTTGGTTCCATAATTTTCTGCTACTGAAATATGCCTAAATGCATTTTTTTATTAAACTTAAAGGGCATATGAATTTATTACAGTTGGAAACACCTAAAAAGGAGTTAACAAGAATTAGTTATGAGTTTTTAAAGTTTAAATACAATTTTTAGTTGACAAATAAAGACTTACAGGAATAACATCAAACTCAATGGAAACAAAATGACGTGAGCGCTCGTGGGCCTTCGATCTAAAATCCTACGGCCCACGCGCGCTGGGAACAGCGCTCGCGCGCGATCCCTAAAAGGAGCCCACCGTTGGATCAAGATCCAACGGCCTACGGGAAAGGAAACATTCGGACGGTGCGGTTGCCTCGGCCATCCACAGCCGCAGATCTAAAGATGGACGGCTTGGAGCGCATCTCCCTTCGGAGAGTTCGATTGCACTCACGATCTCAGCCGCAGATCGTGAGATGGACGATCCAGAATGATAAGGGAACCGGACGGTCCGAATGTTCTCTAGATCTGGGCCGTTGATCACAAGATCGACGGTGGCTATAGATCGCAGCGAACAGAACCACTGACAAGAGGGGACCACTGTCAGTGACCTCAAGTCACGCATGCGGGGTTTTAACACACGTGCACAGTGCACGCGGGCCCACCTAGCAGTGACTTGAAGGAAAAATTTTAGGACAACAAATAAATGCTAAACCCAATGATTAGTGATGTTTAGCATTAATTGTGTCCTAAACAAATTTGCACAGAGAGGGTTTAAGTGGGCGAAAGTCCACATGGCAGCGAGATAATTTGGCGGCTTAAGACATATTAATTGCCAATCATTGAGTAGCATTTAATGATCATAGATTTGCCCTATGGATTACTGATCTACGGTTTTAAGCCTATGGGCCCACATATCAGTGGCACAATGGGCCCGATTAAGACATAATTAATACTCCCCAATGAATGATAATGATTAGGCATTAATTATGTCCTAATGACTGACGAAAACGGGTGATTACGACCGACAACACCCGAGTGGATTCCCCGGCTCATCGCCGGCGACTCCGGCCGCGGCGGCGCCCACCAAGAACCAAAACGGACTCGCAATAGCGTTGCGGACCTAATGGTGGTGACCTCACCGGCGGTGGTGGCCCAGAACGCCGGTGAGCCGGAAAACAAGATGGAGACTTTTACTGCTAAACATGAAAATCGCAAAATGCTCCAGTGCGGTCCAAAGAAGCGAGTGCCAAGGACTCTAGGGACTAATAAGAAGCTACCTTTGTCAAGAAGAGCTTCTAACGATGGCCGAAGCAGTTTTGAGAGAGAAGGAGCTCACCGGAGTTGAAGAAGATGATACGAAAACGACCACCTGAGCAAAATGAACACCACCGGGTGGTCATAATAGATTCAACGAAGCTCAAAGAAGGTTCATGAGCAAATAATTGCAAAAAGAACCACTTACCGGAGCTGAGGAAGAAAGGGGATGGTTTCGGTCGAATTTGAACAAACCCCAAATTTGTCAAATCCTGAGAATGAAACCCAAAATTATGTAAGGGGAAATGATTAGGATAAAAAGGAGTTGAAAAGGGTACAAGAATATTTGAAGAAGAACCACTAGAGCTTCATGATCCTCAATGGAGCTCCACGGGTCAACAATGGTGATTTGGTGTTTTTTTTTGGTGAATTAAGCTCCAAAAATGAATAAGGAGCTTGGGATGGTGTAAAGGAACACCAGGAAGGGTTTTGGAACCTTATATAGCCAAGGATTACGGTTTGGCAAGAAGGAGCCTCTCGGGTGAGCTAAGTCCATGACACAAACATGGACTGAAAAGCAAAATGATGGAGATGTAGGAGTAGGGCATGCCTCTCGGCCGAAAGCACCTGCAAGCACTTAATGCCAACCAGGGAGACGTTGCCAGAGGAACAAGATTTGACAGCGCCATGCCTCTCTCTGTTCACGCACGGTGGGAGGTTGAAGATGACCAGAGAAAAAGCTTGGGCGATCTTGGACCCTTGGATTTTGATTGGGCGGCTTATAACACGCCACGCCACTGAGGTTAAAACACAACGGAGGAAATTGTGAGCGTGATTGAACGAAACATTCGGAGGTTTAAAACAACAGAGGAGATCGCGAGCCCTTGGATAAAAAAAATGGACGGCCACGATTAAATAAGTCCTCTGGACAGTCCGAATGCTCTCAGAAAATCAGGACGGTTGGATTGAGATCCAACGTTTCGAATTGACTAGAACATCCGCACGGTCCGAATCTTTACGCGAACACGGGCCGTGCGATTAGGATCCAACGGTTGAGATTGGACGCGCGCTTTTAAAAGACACTCGATGCAGTTAGTTGGCTGGACCAAGACGAGTGGCTCGAGCCCGAGTCTGACTCGAACCCAACACACAGTGGAATTAGGTTTTAAGTTTTAAACTGAGCTGGGACTTTAGGGGGTTTATTTGAGATAGCAAAACATCTCCAAAATTTCTGAAATTTTTACTAGAGCTTGCTAACTCAGATATTAACCTTGTGTAAAATTTTCAGAGGTTTTTACGCAGTGCATTATTCTCCAAAAATTATGCAAGACTCTGGTTTAAGGTTTGACTAACAGTCAAACAGGTTTGACTGCCCTCTAAAAATATTCAAACAATTTCTAAAAATTGTGAAATTTTTCAGAGAGGTCACATACCATCCCAGGAACTTAAGAAAAATGTTTCCAAAGGATGATCACAAGATTTGAGATGAATGTTTTTGGAAGACAAGGTTTTGGATCAAAAGACTTGTGACTTGGTATTTCCATAATTCTTATACAGGAATTGTTGAGACATACAAGAAATACAAGATGTAAGAAAAGTTTTAATTTCTACTCATTTTCTTACATTTGAAACACAAGTCCAAAAATTGGGATATTACAAATCTCCCCCCTTTGCAAGAATCTCGTCCCGAGATTCCGTTTACTCGGAGAAGAAAAACGGGTAGTCGGCACGAAGGCGATCTTCCCGCTCCCATATTGCTTCATCTTCTGAATGATTTGACCACTGAACCTTAAGGAACTTGATGACACGGTTCCTAGTTCTCCGTTCAGATTCTTCGAGAATACGAACAGGATGCTCATGGTAGGTCAAATTCTCCAGCACGTCGAGATTTTCCAACGGAGTTTCCTCAATTGGTACACGGAGGCACTTCTTCAAGTATGACACATGGAACACATCATGTACCCCCTCTAGTGTAGCTGGCAACTCCAATCTGTATGCAACAACTCCCACTTTCTCGATGATACGATAAGGCCCAACATAACGAGGAGCCAACTTACCCTTGATGCCAAAACGCCGATGGCCCTTCAGAGGTGAGACTTTGAGATACACAAAGTCATTGGGATCAAAGCTCAACTCACAGCGACGACGATCCGCATAACTCTTTTGCCTGGACTGGGCCACGCGCAAATGTTCACGAATCAACTGAACCTGGATTTCGGCCGAATTAATTGAGTCTGGGCCGAAGAACTATCGCTCACCAGTTCCTGACCAGTTCAATGGGGTTCTACACCTCCTCCCATACAATGCCTCCAAAGGTGCCATGCCAAGACTGACTTGAAAACTGTTGTTGTAGGAAAACTCAGCAAATGGCAGACACTTCTCCCAATTCTTCCCATAGGAAAGAACACAAGCACGGAGCATATCTTCCAACACTTGGTTGACTCTATCCGTCTGACCATTAGTTTGAGGATGATAAGCTGAACTGAAAGAAAGATGAGTTCCCATGGCCTCTTGCAACTTGTGCCAAAACTGAGAGGTGAAAAGAGAACCACGATCTGACACAATCGTTCGTGGCACACTATGCAAACACACAATGCGAGATATGTAGAGATCTGCCAACTGACTGACACTAAGGTTGGTGCGCACTGGCAGAAAATGTACTACCTTTGTCAATCGATCAATGACAATCCAGATAGCATCCTTCCTAGAAGAAGTACGGGGTAGACCGGTGATAAAATCCATACCAACGGAATCCCACTTCCACTCAGGAACTGGTAAAGGCTGAAGAAGACCTGCTGGACGCTGATGTTCAGCCTTGACATGATAGCACACGTCGCACTCGGCAACGAACTTGGCAATTTTGCACTTCATGCGAGTCCACCAAAATCTCTGACGAAGGTCCTAATACATCTTGGTGGCCCCGGGGTGAATGGACAAAGGGGAATCATGGGCTTCGCGGAGAATCAAATCCCGCAATTCTATGACCTTTGGAACCACAAGGCGTTGTCCAAACCACACAACACCGTGCTCATCCTCTGAGAAGCACTTGGCTATCCCATCCTTGATGTTCTGCTTGATTTGGCTCACACCCACATCTGACTGCTGAGCAGCCCTGATTTGATCCACCAAGGTTGGTTGCACAACCAGGGAAGCAAGAGAACCGTGCTCAATCAAACCCAAATTGAGCCGCTGAAATTCTTCATGAAGGGCAGGCTGTTGCTCTTGAAACATCAACGCATTGCAATACACCTTTCGACTTAGTGCATCTGCAACCACATTGGCCTTGCCCGGGTGATACTGAATGCCCATATCATAATCTTTGATCAATTCCAACCATCTTCTTTGCCTGAGGTTCAGATCTGGCTGGGTAAACAAATATTTCAAGCCCTTGTGATCAGAATACACCTCACAACGGTTACCAATCAGGTATTACCGCCAAATCTTGAGTGCATGGACCACTACAGCTAACTCCAAATCATGGGTAGGATAGTTGAGTTTATGAGGCCTCAACTGCCTTGATGCATAGGCTACTACCTTACCTCCTTGCATAAGAACACAACCGAGTCCCTGTCGAGAGGCATCACAATATCAAAGCTCTTGTGGACATCGGGAAGCACAAGCACTGGAGCTGAAGTCAAGCGCCCCTTGAGTTCCTGAAAACTCTCATCACAAGCAGATGACCATAGAAATTTCTTATCCTTCTTGAGCAACTCAGTCATCGGCTTCGCGATCTTGGAGAAGTTCTCGATAAAGCGGCGGTAGTAGCCAGCTAAAACAAGAAAACTCCGCACATCGGTGACTGACTTGGGCTGACCCCAAGATAGAACATCGCTGACCTTGCTAGGATCCACAGCTATACCACCTGCTGAAAGAACATGGCCCAAGAATGCCACTTCCTTCAACCAGAACTCACACTTGCTGAACTTGGCGTACAGCTGGTGCTCACGCAACTTTCCCAATACAATTTGCAGATGCTCAGCATGCTCCTCTTCACTCTTGGAGTAGATAAGAATGTCATCAATGAAAACCACAACGAACTTATCCAAATACTCCATGAACACCGAGTTCATAAGATTCATGAATAAAGCGGGAGAATTAGTCAAGCCAAAAGACATGACGGTGTACTCGTAGAGGCCATAACGAGTAGTGAAGGCCGTCTTTGGAATATCTTCAGCCCTGATTCGGACTTGATGATACCCCAATCTCAAGTGAATCTTGGAGAACACACGGGCTCCAGTCAACTGGTCAAAGAGATCATCAATACGAGGCAGAGGATACTTGTTTTTCACCGTCACTTCATTAAGCGGACGGTAATCAATACACATACACAGGGTCTTGTCCTTCTTCTTCACAAAAATAACTGGACAACCCCAAGGAGACGAGCTAGGATGGATAAAGACCTTTGCTTGAAGCTCACCTAATTGCTTCTTCAGCTCCTCCAACTCATTAGGAGGCATTCGGTACGGCGCCTTTGAAATTGGAGCGGTACCGGGCAGCAACTCAATAACAAATTCCAAGTCTTGAACTGGAGGCATCCCAGGCAAATCTTCAGGAAAGACATCCACAAAGTCACATACTGTGGGCACCTCCTGAATCTCCAAGGCTGTCTTGGCTTCAAGGGCACAAAGATGTGGCCCTTGCAGCTGCGGTGAAATCCCAACCTGCTCTCTTGAGGGGCTGGTGAGGTAGACCCTCTTCCTGGCACAATCGATTTGCCCCAAGTGTTGGGACAACCAATCCATGCCAAGAATCACGTCCAGGCGTGCCGAGTCATGTAGGATGAGGTTTGCCAAGAATTCCACTCCTTCAATATTAATGGGAACGTCCCGGCATTCCTGATCAGGTCTCATTTCCGCACCCGGAGAGCGAATAAGCAAAAGAATCTCCAAAGAAACAAAGTGAAGGTCACAGGCAGCAGCAAAGATCTCGAAATAAAAGAATGCGATGCTCCTGCATCAAATAATACTGCAGCAGGACGATAACTGACAAGAGGCGTACCCAACACAACGTTGGGCGCCTCCTGAGCCTCCTCAGCCGAGATGTGGTTGACTCGACCACTCCCGACACCCTGAGTCTTCTGGACCACCTTCTAGTTAGGTGGGTGACCATTCCCTTGCCCGCGTCCTCCATTAGGATGAGGGGCTACTCCAGTCCTCTGAGGGCAACTGTTGGGGTAGTGGCCCTTCTTGTTGCAAAGCGGCAGTAACCTCGGCGGCCGGATTGCGGAGACCACCTGTTCTGGTCGCAGTGCTCGGTTGAAACACGGCTGCGGGGACGAGTAATCGCGCCACGCCTCGACGGTGGTGAAGCCAAAGCACGGGCCCCTGGTGCAGGCCCAACACGGGGATGGGAGAGACTGGCCTAAACAGACCGGTGGGCCTCCCACTTGCGCTTACGGGACACACCCAGCGCCTTCGTCTTGTGCTCGACGGCGATGGACTTGTCCACCAAGGCACGAAGTCGGCAAAGTCCACAATAGAGAGCTTGTCTGCAGCCTCGCATAAGCCTCCATGAACTTCTCTGCTTGGCCTCATCGGTGGCCACCTCACCCGAGCATAACGAGCCAAGTGATTAAACTCGTATAAGTACTCGATCTGCACTTGCGCCTCGCTTGAGCGCGAAACTCCTTCTTCTTGAGCTTCATCAGGCCATCGGGGATGTGGGTCCGACGGAAAGCAAACCTGAACTCCTCCCACGAGACCACATGGCCCGCGGGCTGCATGGCGAGAAAGTTCTCCCACCAAGAGAGTGTTGCACCCTCAAGCTGATGGGATGCAAAGAGTGCCCGCCTCTGCTCTCGGCATCGGCGATGTTGAGCTTCGCTCAACTAGACGCGACCAATCATCCGCGTCCGGAGGGTCCTCGATCGGAGAAAGTGGGTGGTGAGCACGAGAAACTCAAAGCCCACCACGAGGTGGCCACCACCTCCGATCCCGGCACCGGAGAGTGGAGGTGTTCTCGCGATGACCTCCGCATCCGAGTCCGATCCATGCGGTTTCGCCGATCGAGCAAGAACCTCACCATGGTCGGAGGAGGAAGCTCAGATCGGAACCACTACCGATCATTGCGGGTGGTTCTTGCCATCCTGTTCCACAAAGATAAGTCAGCAATAACTTCGGAACAGGAGACAAAGAAAGACAATTAAACATTCTACAAAATAAACTCCACCGTTTAAGACTCAGCATAAAATCGCAGCAATAGCCCAGAAATAAAACTCCAACTTCTCAAAATGACTAACTCGTATGGAAAAACGAGCAATCAGTTTTTAGGAAGACAATTTTCAGCACGTTAATCTTGATTCGAAACAGCTAGGAAACAAGGTGAAAGCTACCCAAAGAAAGGTTAGACACTTAACTAACTCATATCACTTCTTACCCTTTTATTCCCCAAGTTTTAGTTAAATTAACCCCTCCTTTTTGGCACCCTTTACTCATTAGAAACTAGTTGTCCAGAAATTCTTGCTTGCTGTCCAGATTTTCTCTTCACTCTTTTGGCTGAAACCCTTACTTCCAGGAGCTCCTAATCTTCTCCAAAAAGGCAGCCAACACTTCAATTTAAAGCTCTCATGGTTTTCCCGAAACCACATTAACCGATTAAGCAGCTATCTTTGGAAAGAAGATGAGAGGGAAAACAACTTTTCAAATCCAGCCAAGAATAAGTGAGATGAGCAAGCTAAGATAGATAAGAAGTAAAATCTGAGAACTTACTTAAGACTTTCATGAAACATTTGGGATTTAGGAAGTAAATTTTCAAAATACACTAGGGACGACCAAGCTAGGGGTTTCTACGGTCAGTATGGCTCTGATACCAACTCTGTGAGACCCCGGTTTATTAACCTTGTAATACTTAACCTTCCACTCGCTCTAAACAGAATAACCCGTGCCTCGATGAACATGTGCTTCCCAGAAAATGCAGCACACATACATCATACCAAAGCATGCATCAATTCCATACAACATAATATAACAAGTCTACCAAAAGACATACATAATATAAGTTATTACAGAACAGCCGATCGGCTAAATGACATAAGTATCAAGTAACAGCGGAAGTAAAAGATGCCATAAGATGGCTTAAACCAAAAGACGACCGGTTAGCCACATAACACCATAGGGCAACCGACCGGTCCGCCAAGCTAATCGCCCTACACACTGCCACAGCACAACTCACAAAAGTGAGGCCCATCGGGCTCACCTTCTTCCTCTGCACACAATAAGCAATGCAGGTGAGTACAAAAATGTACTCGCAAGACTTACGAGTAACAAGCCTATACATAGCTACATGAAAGCTGTATCAAAGGAAGGTTGGTTATATGGTTATTTGGACGCATAAAGCAAGTTTCATTTGCAATAATGTAAATAGATTGAAAGCAATTTGTCAATTCAGTTTTTAAGCATTGAAATAACAGCGAGTAACAATAAGTATCAAGTAACCACCTAGAAGTGACTAACTCAGTAGCCACCACAAATAGCATGAATCCCTGATTCATACCACCCATCAAGTTTTAATTTAAAATGTTGTAGTCTAACTCTTGAAAAGCTTACCCAAGCGCGTCCATATCCTAGGACGAGGCTATTCGAATAGTTTTAAACCCTGCAGGGGTGTACTAATGTACCCACACTTCAGATCGCCTTTAAGCCACATGATTTAGCACACTTCCAAAGGTATGCCGGCACGGCTAAGTTCTACGAGACATTTTCCAATATTGTGAATCAACTACGAGCCGCCTGTATGGATAGAAATCCATACGCTTACATTGTAAAGCCAAAAAGACAACTACCCCTCGGGGTAAAGCTCTTTGGACAACTACAATGCTCCCACACACAACCATCTCATTTTACCACAACGCAACACACACACGCCCTCCTGCGACTCGTAGCCAACACACGCCAATGTACTAAGTCAAGAGAGGTCTCATTCCCTCTAGTGTGGTTAGCACGCACAAAATGCCTGGATAACAGGTACTCACAAGATGCTCGGTCCTTAATTGACTCGGGCACCATTCCAATCACACCCAAAAGATCACACCATCATACCGTTGTGCCCAAGTCCAAATTGTTTTTATTTTCAGTTTTAGTTTTGCAATTTGAACATAGCACATAGCTGAAATATAGAGATCATAATAAATTTGTGTGATCAAGGTTATCGACAAGTCGATAACCGCCCATTTCTACCGATAGTTAAGCATGGCTAAGCAGCAAACTCGTAAGCTACTAAGTGGCAAGGATTCATCCAACGAACCCAACATCACAGCAAGATAAACCTAGGCTCAGTAGTAGAGGATTACCATTTGCCTACTGATAGTGCATCTACTAGGTTAACTATCGACAATAGTTAAAACAACATAGCAACGCATACATAGAATTTGCAAACAATATATTAGAATTTAAAAATAGTAGGAACAACATAATCAAATGATGCTACATCCGCTTGCCTTGCCGAGTGCGAGGATCCGATGGTCGTGGCTCGATTCGATATCAAGATTATCTTCGGAACCTAACGCAAAAGGCGATAAAACCAATAAGAACAAAGAACACCAAATAAACTCCAACAGCAAAAGACATTCAAATCTAATGAAATTTATACAGCAGCTAAGGAATGATTTTAGATAATTTTAGGAACAAAAATCAAGCAGTTTGGATTTAGCATGCAAAAGATAAAGCCAAAATATACTTTCTTTAAAATCAACCTAATTAATTATCGGTACCTTTCTAAAATCAACCTAATTAATTACTATCCTAATGGCAGTTGAGTTTACTAAATTTGGAGTTATGATGATTTACATGAAATGCAAGTCACTTTACGTAGTAAGTTATTTTGGTTCCATAATTGGCACAAATTGGAACTAAAAAGATATATTTTGGTTCCATAATTTTCCATAATTTTCTACTCATGAAATATGCCTAAATGCATTTTTATATTAAACTTAAAGGGCATATGAATTTATTACAGTTGGAAACACCTAAAAGGAGTTAACAAGAATTAGTTATGAGCTTTTAAAGTTTAAATACAATTTTTAGTTGACAAATAAAGACTTATAGGAATAACATCAAACTCAACGGAAACAAAATGACGTGGGCCCTTGTGGGCCTTCGATCTAAAATCCTACGGCCCACGTGCGCTGGGAACAGCGCTCGCGCGCGATCCCTAAATGGAGCCCACCGTTGGATCAAGATCCAATGACCTACGGGAAAGGAAACATTCGGACGGTGCGGTTGCCTCGGCCATCCACACCGTAGATCTAAAGATGGACGGCTCGGAGCGCATCTCCCTTCGGAGACTCCGATTGCACTCACGATCTCAGCCGCAGATCGTGAGATGGACGATCCAGAATGATAAGGGAACCGGACGGTCCGAATGTTCTCTAGATCTGGGCCGTTGATCACGAGATCGACGGTGGCTATAGATCGCAGCGAATAGAAGCGCTGACAAGCGGGGACCACTGTCAGTGACCTCAAATCACGCATGCGGGGTTTTAACACACGTGCATAGTGCACGCGGGGCCACCTGGTAGTGACTTGAAGGAAAAATTTTAGGACAACAAATAAATGCTAAACCCAATGATTAGTGATGATTAGCATTAATTGTGTCCTAAACAAATTTGCATAGAGAGGGTTTAAGTGGGCGAGGGCCCACATGGCAGCGATATAATTTGGCGGCTTAAGACATATTAATTGCTAATCATTGAGTAGCATTTAATGATCATAGATTTGCCCTAAGGATTACTGATCTACGATTTTAAGCCTAAGGGCCCACATGTCAGTGGCACAATTGGCCCAATTAAGACATAATTAATACTCCCCAATGAATGCTAATGATTAGGCATTAATTATGTCCTAATGACTGACGAAAACGGGTGATTACGACCGACAACACCAAAGTGGATTCCCCGGCTCATCACCGGCGACTCATGCATGGCGCCACCAAGAACCAAAACGGACTTGCAATAGCGTTGCGTACCTAATGGTGGTGACCTCACCGGCAGTGGTGGCCCAGAACGCCGGCGAGCCGGAAAACAAGATGGAGACTTTTACTGCTAAACATGAAAATAGCAAAATACTCTGCTGCGGTCCAAAGAAGCGAGTGCCAAGGGCTCTAGGGACTAATAAGAAGCTACCTTGGTCAAGAAGAGCTTCTAACGATGGCCGAAGCAGTTTTGACAGAGAAGGAGCTCACCGGAGTTGAAGAAGATGATACGAAAACGATCACCTGAGCAAAATGAACACCACCGGGTGGTCATAATAGCTTCAACGAAGCTCAAAGAAGGTTCATGAGCAAATAATTGCAAAAAGAACCACTTACCGGAGCTGAGGAAGAAAGGGGATGGTTTTGGCCGAATTTGAACAAATCCCAAATTTGTCAAATCCTGAGAATGAAACCCAAAATTAAGTGAGGGGAAATGATTAGGATAAAAAGGAGTTGAAAAGGGTACAAGAATATTTGAAGAAGAACTACTGGAGCTTCATGATCCTCAATGGAGCTCCACGGGTCAACAATGGTGATTTGGTGTTTTTTTTTTGGTGAATTAAGCTCCAAAAATGAATAAGGAGCTTGGGATGGTGTAAAGGAACACCAGGAAGGGTTTTGGAACCTTATATGGCCAAGGATTAGGGTTTGGCAAGAAGGAGCCTCTTGGGTGAGCTAAGTCTATGACACAAACATGGACCGAAAAGCAAAATGATGGAGATGTAGGAGTAGGGCATGCCTCTCGGCCGAAAGCACCTCCAAGCACTTAATGTCGACCAGGGAGACGTTGCCAGAGGAACAAGATTTGACAGCGCCATGCCTCTCTCTGTTCACGCACGGCGGGAGGTTGAAGATGACCATAGAAAAAGCTCGTGCGATCTTGGACCCTTGGATTTTGATCGGGCGGCTGATAACGCGCCACGTCATTGAGGTTAAAAACAACGGAGGAAATTGTGAGCGTTGGATTTTAATACGACGACTCAGATTGAACGAAACATTCGGAGGTTTAGAACAACAGAGGAGATCGCGAGCCCTTGGATAAAAAATGGACGACCACGATTAAATAAGTCCTCCGGACAGTCCGAATGCTCTCAGAAAATCTGGACGGTTGGATTGAGATCCAATGTTTCGAATTGACTAGAACATCCGCACGGTCCGAATGTTTACGCGAACATGGGCCGAGCGATTTGGATCCAATAATTGAGATTGGACGCGCGCTTTTAAAAGAGGCTCGGTGTAGTTAGCTGACTGGACCAAGACGAGTGGCTGGAGCCCAACTCTGACTCGAACCCAACGCATAGTGGAATTAGGTTTTGAGTTTTAAACTGAGCTGGGACTTTGGGGATTTATTTGAGATAGCAAAACATCTCCAACATTTCTGAAATTCTTACTGGAGCTTGCTAACTGAGGTATTAACCTTGTGTAAAATTTTGAGAGGTTTTTATGTAGTGCATTATTCTTCAAAAATTATGCAAGGATCTGGTTTAAGGTTTGACTAACAGTCAAACAGGTTTGACTGCCCTCTAAAAATTTTCAAATAATTTCTAAAAATTGTGAAATTTTTCAGAGAGGTCACATACCATCCTAGGAACTTAAGAAAAATGTTTCCAAAGGATGGTCACAAGATTTGAGATGAATGTTTTTGGAAGACAAGGTTTTGGATAAAAAGACTTGTGACTTAGTATTTTCATAATTCTTGTACAGGAATTATTGAGACATACAAGAAATACAGGATGTAAGAAAAGTTTTAATTTCTACTCATTTTCTTACATTTGAAACACAAGTCCAAAAATTGGGATGTTACAAGGGTGGTCTCGGATATGTTGCCTATTGGTAATGGGTATTTTCTTTCCAGGATTTGTTTTAAGCTCTCATGGATTTGTGGCCTAGCTATGAGAAGTTGGCAGTTATATATTCTAAAAATGCTTCCTTGCTATTTAAGGATCAGATTCTTTGATGCACTAGAAATCGCTAGCTTGTAACGGTCCTTAAAATCTCTTGAGAATGCTTCGTTGTTGTTTAGGGGCTAGATTCTTTTAAGCATAGGAAATTATGTACTTGTAATGGTCCTTACAATTTCGCTCAAAAATGCCTTGTTTCAGTCACCTATGATTCTCTTGTATAAAGAAAAAAGGAAAATTGTCCATGAAATATATTTTATCTCTGCTAACTGCAGCTCCTTGTTGCAGCTTATCATCATTGTTGATGATGTTCAGGCATTTCTCCCAGCACTAAATCACTCTCCTTGGGACTTGATGAACCACGGAGGTTCTAATTTGGCCCGATCTTTCAATAAGAAGGTAAATTCGGTAGAAGTCGCTCAACTCTCATGATCCTGGCTACGAAATCGCAAGGCCCAAAACTATGCAATCGCTGAACTGCTCGACAAGTCGTTATCAATAGCACACAAATACCCAAACGACCTGATCACGAAGATCAATTCCTGCAAACACTGAAGAAGCACGCAAGAATAATGTAAAACACAATATGATGTATTGCAAATATGAATTGAAAGTGTGTTGATAAGCGGGGTTCCAAAGAAAATGTCGCTGTGGATCTCGTTGAACAAGAGGACAAAGTATAAAATAGCAAAGCTAAACTTCAATCAACAAAACCC
Source organism: Ampelocalamus luodianensis (assembly GCA_036346255.1). Lineage (NCBI taxonomy): Eukaryota > Viridiplantae > Streptophyta > Magnoliopsida > Poales > Poaceae > Ampelocalamus > Ampelocalamus luodianensis. The sequence continues at coordinate 40,663,597 of CM070626.1, forward strand.
ACCAAACCCTAGGAGAGGCGGCCACTATGTATAGTAGGAAGAGGAGAAGGGAGGGTAGCCATGGTACTGTTCACATGTGAATAGTACCACATGAACAATACCAACCCTAAGGTGCCGACCACCATATGGGCCATATGGACCAAGTTAGCCCGTTCATTACATAGCCCATGGCCCAACAATAGGTGATGCAGCACCATGGCATATAAACGTAGCTCGGTTCGTAAGAGTAGAAGGAGCTCGGTCCAATTGGGAAATATGGCATTGCAGTAGCCAAAAGTTCAATTGGAGAAGATGTGGTTGAAGTAGAAGATGCAGTGCAATGGGTCAAAGTAATGGTTGAATACTTAGGGTTGATGTCCTCATCACGGCGTAACGATTGTTGATTTCATCATGCCATTCTTCCTTTTCATAGTTGGGGTCTCTCTGACACTAGCATACGAGGTATGTACACCCAGATCGTCCTTTCGAGTTAAACACTAAGTCATAGAACATTTTCAAAGTTAATTATGCCACTTTGCGTAGAGGGTGCCGGACAAATTGGAGGCGACTAAGAAGGCTATACTTCATGCCCTGAAGTTGTTCCACCTTGGTCTTGTCCTCCAAGGTATTAACAATGGTACATTCATTTTTTACATTGCCATGAGACATCTAATTTCAGTTTGTTTTTGTAATTGATGGATAAATGAACCAACTCGGCAACAATCAAGCACTTAGTCATTTTGGGATGAATGCTAATACCTTTTTTTTAGTCATGCGAACTATGAGTACTAGTGTCAATCTACGAGTATTTGTATCTGAAAGGATAATACTTTTCCTATGAACTGATGTATGTGAATAGGGTATCACATTCAAATTGAATTAGTCCTAGGAAATTTGTAAAGAAATTTCCAAATTTTGTGTATAAATAGAAAGGAGAGTGATACAAATAGACTTAAGTGTTAAAAACTGAGATAATATGGTCTTTTTTCCTCAAATCCACACTTTTAGAGTTTTGAAAACCAACCTTCTACCAAACGCTTCTGTCAGCCAGTTCCAGATTCTTGAGAGCTGAAAAATAAGGAACGGAGCCCTACAAAACAGGCTCTAAGTACTTTGTACTCCTGCCGAGGTCCCTGTGAGAGCCCGAGAATCTTGACTGAACGAGCAGCTATCTTAATCACTTAACCCTAGCAACCGCCGCACCAGGGCGCCATGCCGCCACCATCTAGGTGTCTACCGAGGGCGACGAAGTGGTTACTTGTGAGCGGGGCGAGGGCTGGCGAGCCAGGCGAGGAAGCGGCGGTAGAGCGAGGGGAGCAGCGAATTGGAGGGAGAGGCCTTTGCCGGTGCCATGCCCGTCCTCGTGTGCGATTGTCTTCATATTTGTTCTTAGCAGCATGTGTTGGATTTGATTGAATTTGGGTCAGAAATGAATAGATCTACACTTGTTTGTTCGGTGGTGCACTGGTGTTTAGCGAAGTGTGCTTTGATTTTCAATATGAAGTTGGTGTTGCATGCTTTCACTATTTCGGTATACCGAAATATCGAATCGATTTAAATTCGTCTAATTATATTCGGTGTGAATTTCTTGTCTGGTTAATTACGTGGTGGCATTTCAACAACCGAATTTTATTCATACCAAAAAAACTAAACCGAATGCCTACCCTAACAGGGAACAAAGATAGGAGATTAGGAGTAGAGGGAGGAGGCGAAAACCAGGTTCTATTATGTTCGATCCTTCCTACAACTACGGTTTTGTTTATATGTTGCCCGCTTGTTGTACAAGCCCATTTCCAATCAACTACATGGCCCATTCGGCCCAATCATTTGCCGAGAACAACAGACCAACGGGCAACAGGATACGTGTCCATGTCTCGTGGCCACAACAAGTGTCAGAGAATTTTCAGCAACGAATTACGTGAAGAAGAAGCTAAGAAATAACATAAGTTTTGCCGCTCGCATTTGGTGTCATGTGGGCTTAACCTATTCATGGCGTAATAAGAGAGATGGCACCGGCAACATCACCATCCAACCAGAGCTGGCGCAAGGAGACGAGGCTTAGAGGTAAGCCATCCAAATTCTGGTATACATACACTTTCTTTAAATTAGAGTTTTGATTAGAGATTAGTTTCTTTCAATTGTGTTGCTTGCTAGTCAAGTTTGTTAGGGTCCATCTCTATTTAAAGAGATTAATGCAACATTAAGAAAGGATACGTAGAAAATCTGAAAACCCAAATCTACCCTCTCTCTCTCTCTCTTTGCACCCTCCCTGCCCTAGCCATGTTGTAGCCTCACCATGGCTCCTCAACCGTGCCACCGGGTTCCAGGGCCACGTCCAACGACTTATCACAATTATCTGATTCATTCCAATCCAGTTCGTGACAACTTGGTATCAGAGATCGTCCGCTACTTCGCCAACCATGTCAGAAGGGGTCAGTTTTGATGCAATGAGCAAGAAGCTCGACACCATATTGTAGCAGATGGAGATCGACCGGCTCAAACTCTACGACAAGATTGATATGCTTCCCAGCTCCATCTGCAACATCGGCAACCAACAACGGGCACACCACCTCGCCATCACGCGGCTGGAGCAAGGATACCACCAACTAGCCGTCGAGTTCGACCGTGACATAGTCATCTACATCGAACTTCGTGGCGGATGGTCGATGTGGACAGGCCCCTGGCACCTTGCAAGATGGCTAAGGGGCACGCCGTGGGCCGAGGTGGCGTTTGTCACTTCCACAAGCTGATTGCTCGCTGTTCGACAGTCACGAGGATCTGTTACCATGGCTTAATCGCCGTGAGCAATTTTTTCGAGGACAACACACCATGGAGGAATACAAGATTTGCCTGGCAACCTTTGATATGACTGGATTGGAACAACTTTCGTATCATCTCCTAGAGCATGACATGGGAACGCCCACTTGGCGCCACTTCGTCGAACTGATCAATACCCGCTTCGGGCCTCTATTGCGTAGCAATCCATTGGGCGAGAACATTGCTCTACACAAGAAACGAATCGTCGGATGTTCTCCAATCAGTTCGTTGCCATCCTGTGCCGTACCGATCCATTGACGGAATGCCATCAAATCCAATTATTTACTACTAGTTTGGGGCAACCTCTTTAGACCGATGTGGAGCTACAAGTGCCTCAGTGCTTGGAGTCTGCGATGAGTTTGGCTCACACGTACAAGCGCTGCACGCAAGTGGCAGTGACCGTAGTGCCTTCACAGTGCCCATGGTGTTCGGTAGTTCGATGAATGGGTCCTCCCTAGTCGGACTGCCAGGCTCGGGCCACACCTTGCCCATGTCAGACAATGCCCTCAGCACTCGGATAGCCAAACTGGCCATCTTGCCACATCGCTCGTTGACGCCAGCAGATATGGAGCGCCGCCGTGCACAAGGATTGTGCTACTAGTGCAACGAGAAGTTTTTTTGGGGCCACTACTGTAAATGCCACTTAGTCATTGAGATCTATCTGGACCTCTCCAATGACGACACTGACCATGACAACACCGGGCAGTCGACATTAAGACGGAGATCTCTTTGGCTGCCCTCACCAGCATCCAACCCCGCTTGAGTCAAACCATCCGCCTTTGGGTAGTGATCGGTAGCACTACCCTAGTCGCTCTCCTCACTCCGGATAAACTCATAACTTCAATGCCGACCATGTGGTGCATGCCGACGATACATATGCAACCTAAGTCTGTCCTTAAAACACAGTGGCGAATGGAGATCGTGTCGCCAGTCTAGTGCTCTGTCGTGCCATGCCCATTCGCATTGGACAGAAAGACTTCACCTTGGATTAATATGCCATGCCATTAGAAGGATTTGATGTGGTCTTGAGGGTTTAGTGGATCGGTACTCTCGAACTGATCACTTGGGACTTCTCCTGCATGACCATGGCTTTTGCTCACGAGGGACGTAAGGTGATCTGGCTCGATCTATTGTTGGAGCCTCGATCGGCAATGTTGCTATTGTGTACCGACATCAACTTAATGGATGATCTCCTCAATGAGTTCAGCAGCCTCTTTGTCGAACCACACGAACGGCTGCCAGTACAAGACCGTTGCCATCGCATCCACCTGAAGTGAGGAACTAATGCCATTGTCATACGGGCGTACCGCTATGCGCAATTGCAAAAGGATGAGCTAGAAAGCCAATGTGCCAAGATGCTTCAGCAAGGGACCATTCGCCATGGTACTTCGACTTTCTCTTCACTCGTATTACTAGTCAAGAAGGCAAATGGTTCCTGGCACTTTTGTGTGTACTACCGTGCACTCAATGATAGAACAATCAAAGACAAGTTCCTGATTCTTGTCGTGGAGGAATTACTTGATGAGCTCCGTGGCGCCAAATTTTTTACTAAATTAGATTTGCGCTCCGGCTATCACCAAGTGTTGATGCACCTGGCCGATATTGAAAATATGGCGTTCCACACTCACCAAGTGCTTTTTGAGTTCCTCGCTATGCCATTCGGTCTCACCAACAACATTTCAGGCCCTTATGAACTTCATCCTACACACCTTCCTTCAGTGTTTCGTGTTGATCTTCTTCGACGACATCCTCATCTACAGTCTGTCATGGTCCGAGCATCTTCGACATGTACATGGCGTCCTCCGAACACTCCAGTACCATCGTTTCTTCTTGAAACATTCGAAGTGTTTTTTTGGGGAGGACACGGTCGTGTATCTAGGTCATGTTGTGTATGTGGACGGTGTCGTCGTGGACCAAGTGAAGATCAGTGCAATTACTTCTTTGTCGGTTCCTAAATTAGTGTGGGTGGTCCTAGGATTTCTTGGCCTTGCGGGTTATTACCACAAGTTTAATCGTGGTTTAGGCTCCCTCGCTGCGCCCCTTACTCAATTACTCAAACGAGAAGCTTTTCACTGGACCGCGATGGCCAACAACGCATTCGAGAAACTCAAGGCGACATTGACACAAGCCTCGGTACTTTAACTATCGAACTTCACCGTGGAATTTATTGTCGAGTGTGATGCGTCGGGCCATGGCTTTGGCACAGTCCTCCACTAGGGCATGAACGCCATTGCATATTTTAGCTGACCCATTGCACCATGACATGCTCTCTTTGCAGCCTACGAACGCGAGCTCATCAGCCTCGTTCAGGCGGTTCAACATTTGCGACCTTATTTGTGGGGCCGCACGTTTTTGGTATGCACTGACTATTATAGCTTAAAATTCTTGCTTGACCAATGATTATCTATGATTCCACAACACCAACGGGTTAGCAAACTCTTGGGATATGAGTTTGGAGTGGAATATAAACCGGACCACAACATTGTGGTTGCCAACGCACTGTCCCGACACGACACTGAGCTCCACCTCTATGGCACTCTACTCTCCACAATTTACTATGTTTGACGACTTGCGCCAAGAATTAACCCAAGATCCTTCCATGACAAAGCTCAATGCATCAATCATAGCCGACACCCACCGATGTCCATAGGGGGTCATGGATGGACTGGTCACCTTCAACATGTGGGTCTGCATTCCTCCCATGGCTGTCCTCCCACCTTGTCTTCTCTAGGCAGCCCACGGCAGCGGCCATGAAGGTGTCCAAAAGACGCTCTATCGATTACGTGCGGATTTCCACGTACCCAATGCTAGATTGGTGGTGCAAGATTTCGTTTGCGCGTGTGATACGTGTCAATGGAATAAGGGTGAGTAGTTACATCTGGTCGGTCTTCTTCAACCGTTGGACGTACCATCAACTATATGGGCTGACGTTGCTATGGATTTCATCGAAGGCCTGCCTTACATACAAGGCAAAATAGTCATTCTTATGGTGGTGAACCGCTTCTCCAAGTATGCTCATTTCGTTCCCTTGGCTCACCCCTAGACGGCACACTCGGTAGCACATGTGTTTTTCAGTGAGATCGTTCGGCTCCATGGTGTGCCTACTTCCATCGTTAGTGATCGCAATCCAGTGTTCACTAGCACTTTTTGGACTGAGCTTTTCGTTTGGCTAGTGTTAAGCTCCACTCAACACCACGTTTCACCCCTAATCGGATGGCTAGTCCGAGGTGGTTAACAAAATCATTGTCATGTACCTTCACTGCACCACAGGAGATCGACCCAAGTAGTGGCTTCGATGGTTGCCTTGGGCAAAATACTGCTACAGCACCTCCTTCCAAACGTCACTTCACACTTCTTCGTTCGAGGTGGTGTATGGCAGGGAACCACCGTCTTTGTGTTCATATGAGACGGGTAGCACACGTCTCCCAGCCGTGGAGCAGCTCGTACGCGACCATGATGTCTTCCTGTTAGAAGTCCATGACCGGTTGCTCCAGGCACAACAAATTTACAAGCGGCAGTACGACAAAGGACATCATGATTTGGAGTTGGCTGAAGGTCAATGGGTTTGGCTCCGCCTATAACATCGACAGGTGGCATCTTTATCTCTATCCAGCTATGGGAAGCTGGGACCTCGTTATTTTGGGCATGTAAAGTGCTTCAACGTGTCGGCTTGGTAGCTTATCGTTTACAATTGTCGGCCCATGCCAAGATTCATGATGTATTCCACGTCAGCCTATTGAAGCTATTTGTGGTCCTCCTCCTACTAGCCCTCCAGCATTGCCGACCCTACTGCATGGTAGAGTATGCCCAATGTGGGCCAAGGTCCTCAAATCCCGCGTTGCTCACGGCCAACTACAATTTCTTGTTCAATGGGAAGGAGCTTCCACGGCAAGTGCTTCTTGGGAGGATTTGGTGCAATTTCAAAAGTTATTTCATCTTTTTCAACTCGAGGACGAGCTGCTTGTCGAGAAAGCGGTGCAACAAGAGAGATGGCGCTGGCAACATCAACATCCAACCAGGTCCGGCGCAAGGAGATGAGGCTTAGAGATAAGCCTGCCAAATTCTAGTTTCCTTGAATACAGACTCTTTCTTTAAATTAGAGTTTTGATTAGATATTAGATTCTTTCAATTGTGTTTCTTGTTCGGCAAGTTTGTTAGGGGCCATCTCTATTTAAAGAGATTAGACGCATTGAGAAAGGATATGAAGAAAATCTGAAAAACTAAATCTTCTCTCTCTCTCTTCGCACCCTCCCCGCCCTAGCCATGCAGTAGCCGCCACCATGGCTCCTCAACCGCACCGCCGGGGTCCAAGGCCACGTCGAACGACTTATCACGATTATCCGATTCGTTCCAATCCAGTCCGTGACACATTTGTTGACCAATAATTATTTTTCCACCAGTTGGTGACCTATGATGTATCTAAATCATTTCTGAAGCTTGGAAAATCAAATCGGTGAGTGATTTTCCATTTTGTTAAATGATCTGTGATGTTGGCAACAATAGAAACATGTAACATGATCTATTTGGATTTGACCGTTATGTTATTGGAACATTTTCTAGCCATTTTTATGTTTGCATGCACCCTGTCTCAGAAATTGTTGCTTCGCCGCTGGCTTTGATAAGCTAGAGCAGGCAATTAATCGGATGGCAATTTATTTTCAATGACCTGGCAAAAGTAGAGATTAATTTGAGATCACTCACTCAAGTACGTAGGATAATCAAAGCAGGTGTTCATTCTTATTTAACACAGACGAAACATAAGAAACATATTTCGACAAACACCACATGCATAGTCCAGTGATGTCACTAGAGCCTCAACGTAAATGGTACATGCAGGGCTCGCTTATTCCGACACAAAGCCTCCCACGGCATCCATCTTGATCGGTAGCACATCCTCACTCACGATGTCGTCAAGGCAGCGTGTAGTCTGTCAAATCAATGAAATTGGAGTGAGGATTGCAACAAAATCAATCACAATCTTCTAGCAAGAAGACATTATTAGTGGATCATTCGTTCATATGTATACAGGTATGTACCTCCGCACTTGTAGCCGACGGGGCGGTCGGCCATGTTGCAGCGCTTGGGGATGGTGATGGCGACCTCCGGCTTGATCCCGGCGGCCTTGGCGGTGTTGGACAGCATGACGGCGCACAGGCAGCTGGGGCTCTGCCCGATGGTGTGCACCACCGAGCAGCAGCTGCTCGTCGGCGTCGACTGCGGGTCGTCCGCCGCCGAGATGCACGGCGCCAGCCGCAGGGCCACCCGGTCGGCTGAGGCCCTCCCGCACTCGCCGGCACCGTCGGCGCCCCCCAGCGCGACGGCGGCGAGCACGACGGTCAGGGCAAGCAGGAAAAGCGGCCTCATTGTTGTCAACCTCTCTTACTTTGCTCTGATGATCACTTGTGCAATTGTGTTGCTTACAGTCGTGCGTGGATCAGTTGCTGCTGCTGCCTACTCCTACATGGCTGGTGCTTCTTATATAGCAGTGTCATTGTGGCAGCACAGTGGTTTCTCCACTAAATGGAGTGAGCACTTGGCACTCTTTGACTGTATTGTGGCAGAGTGGCAGCACTAATGGTTCCTCCACTCTAGATTGTGAAGGATGTAGACTAGCTAGTGGGCTTCTGCCTAGGCCAGCACTGTACGTGGTGGCTCTACATTGATCTAGTGTGAACGCCCCATGTGTAACGGCCATCATCTTCAGAGCTGTGTTTGATGGAGCAGAAGCTTTTCATGGGCGTGGTCATGGACTCGTAGCAATGGCAATGTGGGCAATTAGTTAGTTATGTGGTTCCCCACAGCTTTTCTTGAGTTAAACAACTACGAATGCATTATGCCTCCCTGCATTCTGCTCGGTCAGTGGGTTCAGCACTTCGCCATATTTTTCCACAATTGCTGCTTGCTTCCATCTACAAAATGATGTTAGTGGCAGTGGTAATGTTTCGGTGGTGTTAATCATTGGCTTATGGAAGAAATGTTTTCTTGTGTAGTATTCAGTATTCTTGGTTGCAGTGAAGCATCAAATATGAATACGTCGATGAATTTAATTTGTTTGCTTATTCCCACCGTTGCGATCTTGCGAATGAAATTTCATCTGGGAATTTGGCTTTTGAGGGATGGATCACCCGATTCCATTAACTAAGTGGATGAGCCAAATTGCTCCCCACTAGTCGAGTTACAAACCCAGAATCCTTCATGCCACACCAGGACGCTTTATGGACCAAAGGCGCACAATTTTTTTACAATTCGTGTGAAACCGAATCACAAGCACTAGAGCAGTGTTGGACAGGAACAGGATTACAACTGTTAGATTATTTTATAATCGGATATGTCGCATGTAATTAAACGAATGATTCTAACATAAATGAGCTAATGTGATGGTTGCTAAACTAAAAGATTAGCATCACGTGGGATTAAATTCCCTGTCCTCTCCCTTCAAATAAGTAATCGATGGTTATGTGTGCAATATAAATTAGCTGTTTCTTTTACTGCTAGTGAAAAGAATGCTAATTAATGCTAATGGCTAGTACTTACGTTCAAGGACTAACGGTACTTCTCTGATTGAACTAGGAGTCCCACCCTGCGTTGCTGCGCGGCTGTATGGGCATATGATTTAGCACGTCTTACGACTATAACTTTTTTGAAACTCATTTGAAATGCACCAATCATAATTCGATGCACTTCGCTGGGTGTAGATTTGATTATTTCCCCCCCCCCCCCCCCCAAAGTGTTTAATACGCATGAATGCCCAAACGAACTTCATTTCCATTTTGACATGTAAAATGTTATAAAGACCAATTACTAACAATACACACTAAATGCCTTGAAAACATATAGTGGCCACAAAGCAACGTTCCTTACAAACGATTTGTGAAAATACATTCAAATTATCTAATTTTGCTAAAATATCCATGCAGCAATTTTATTGTTCAAGTCCTTTTTTATGAATATACAAAATAACCTATCAGGTTCCATTTTGTTAAGATTCACCAACGCCTTTTGAATTAAGGTTCTTTAGGGCTATCAGGACTTTACTTTGCGGATCAATAGATGTTGCCAGTCTTAAAAGAATGGCAAAATTGGCTATAAGACATCATATTTTTTTGTCATTGGCGAACCAATTGGATGTTGGCTCTGTAAGACAATGAACGAGGATTGGAAAGCACCGCACAGCGTGAAAGGCTGGGTTTGCATGCTTTATATGTCCTGATGATACAAGAGATTACAGCCGGATTACAGTGGGGATTACAGCCGTGAATCACGGGATTACAACCAAGTAAATCAGCATGAAATCAGTGATCTATTTCTATCTATAGAGGATAACTATACATAGCAGAGTATCGCTAACATCCCCCCGCAGTCTCATCGTGAGGTTGCCAAACACCGAGCGATCCAATGCCGTCAAGACCACCACGCCGCCTCGCAGTTGTTGTCATCCGGACAACGCGCCAAAACCGCCGCACAACGCCGCGACCAAAGGCACGATGGCGGCGAGTGAATGCCAGGAATGGGTGCGCGATAGCATTGCGCACTCCGTACCACCCACACCGACGGTGGACTCAGAGCGGCGCACGCGGCAGGCAGGTGGCACGGAAAAATGACAACGACGACAGCGCAAAGAGCTCCGCAATGACGCGGTGCTCGAGCATCTAGAGTGAGCCACCGACCGACGCGAGGTACAGAGGCGGCCTGAGCAGCTCGCACGAGTTGCCCGCGACGACCCGAGGAAGATGACGCGAGGAAGACGGCCCGCAAAATGCCGCCAACACGATGAGTTCTAGAGAGCACGCAGAAACTCCCCGACAGCACTCACCGGCTACCGAGACGGTTAGAAGGCGCCGCCGAATTGGGGAAATCCAAACCAAGCGCGCCCCGAAGCAACTGGAGTGGGGTTACACCACCGAGGTGAGAGGAAGGTGCAAGCGAAGGGAGCCAAGAACCACCGAGCACCGGCTTACAGTGAGCTCCAAGCTCCTGCGACATGGGCGCTGGTGGTATGGGCTCGCTGTGCTTAGTGCAAGAGGAGCCGCGGGAGAGGAAAGGAAGCCGGTGGGGACCCGAGCTTAATAGGCTCGACAAGAAAACGCCGTTGCTTCACCTGGCCACTGGCGCTGCGGTCGCCGTGAGCGACGAGCAGTGAGCGTGACTTTGGCGGCTCGCCGACGCGCATTTAATGCACTCGCCCGCGGCGCGAGGGTGAGTGGACGCGACGCATCGCCCACGCAGCCACGAGGAGGACGACGAGGGCCAGCATCCGATTCGCATCCAACGGCTCTGCGGCGATCGAGCCAAATGGGGCTGCAATCGCCCACCGTCTGATGGACATCCAACGTCGAGAAACAGAGGCAACCGAGTTGTCCGACGCATACACGAACGCGAGCCGTCCGATTGAGATCCAACGGTTCAGAGCGCTACAATCGCCGATCGCGCTTGCAGACATTAGTTGACTCGACCGAAATGGTTGGCTCGACTACTGAGAACAATGCAAACCCATTAGAATTTGATTTTTGAGCTCAAACTTTGGGGATTTAATTGAGGCATCAAATCAACTCCAAAATTTATGAAATTTTAACTGGGCTTCCAGACTTAATGATTAACCTTCCATAAAATTTCCAGAGATTTTTGTGCACGGAATTTTCTCAATAAATTTTGTAAGGTTAAAATAGAGGTTTGACTGTTTGACTTGCCTCTAAAATATTTCAAATAATTTCCAAAAATTATGAAATAATTCAGAGGTGTTACCAAGCAACCCTAGAACCAGGAAAATTATTTCAAGGGTTTGACAAAAGATTTGACCAAGGAGGTAGTTGACTTGATAAATGAGGCTTTTGATTTTAATTTTTCCAAAATTCCTTTACAAGAATTTCAAAAGTTTCAAGAGTAAAAGGATGAAGGAAAAGTTTTAATTTACCCTCATTTTATTACATTTGAAACACAAGCCAATGGGGATGTTACAAACCTCCTCTTACAAAATCTCTCTCCCAGATTTGGTTCAATCGGAAAAGAAAGAGGGGTAGTCCACACGAGACGATCTTCTCGCTCCCAAGGATGGTCTTGTTCCTTGTTCTTCGCTCAGCCTCTCGAGTATGCGAACAGGTGCTCGCGATAGGTCAAATCCTCTCGAACACGCCGAACACTGAGGCACTTTTAGCCGGGACATGGAACACATCATGTACGCGCGGCAAAAACCCAACTTGTAGGCTTACGCCTTCTTCGATAACACGGTATGGACCGACATATCGAGGAGCCAACCCTTGACACCAAAACGTGACCCTTCTCGGAGAAACCTGAGATAAACGTGGTCATTGGGCTCAAAGCGCCGAGGCGATCCGCATAGCTCTTTGCTGGATTGAGCTGTGCGTAAGTTTATCACTAATGAGTCGACTTGACCTCGCCTCATTAATCGAGTCCGCCAAAGAAAGGTCTTTCACCGTCTCTCGCATCAGCTTCAACGGGTCCTACACTTTCTCCCGTATAATGCCTCAAATGGTGCCATGCCGAGACCGCTGGAAGTCGCACAACGCCGCACCAAAGGCACGATGGCGCGAGTGAATGCCGCAGCATTGGTTGTCGAATGACAGATCTTGGAGAAAACTCGAGCTCCAAGCACTGATCGAAGAGGTCATCGACACGGCAAAGGGTACTTGTTCTTACCGCTACTTCATTAAGTGGACACAACGACATGCGCAGCTGCCTTGTCCTTTTTCGACAAAGATTGCTCCCAAGGAGATGAGCTAGGCGGATGAAACCCTTCTCTTGAAGCTCACCACCTGTTTCTTCAACTCCACCAACTCAATTGGGTCCATCCGTAAGGCCTTCGAGATCGGGCGGTACCCAACTCAATGACAAACTCTACTCGAACCGTGGCATCTCTCGAAGGTCGCTGGGAAGACATCAACAAAGTCACACACCACCGACTTCACTAATATCTAGAGTTGGCTTTCCTTGCCGCTAAGAGATGCGACTCGCACTTTCGCAAAGCTAACTGCCGCCGGGACCGTGAGGTAGATGAGTCTCTAGCGCAATCAATTTGTCCCATGTGCCGGACAACCAATCCATGCCTAGGATTACATTAAGCCGCCGATCAAGGAGGATAAGGTTTGCCAAGAATCCTACCCTTCTATCTCAATAGTGGACACATCTCACTCGACGGCCTCAACTCTCAACCGAGAGCGAATGAGCGCTGGACCAACAATGGAGTAAAAGAAGACCTCCACAAAGAAGAAAAGACTAAACAAACGAATGAGATGCGCTCAATCAAACAAAACAGAGCAGTGGAAAGAGTTAACCGGGGGTACCCAACACGACGCCGGGTGCCTCTCTGCGCTCTCCGCGGAGATGAGGTTGACGCGCCACTACCCACGCCTTGGGTAGCGGGACAACCTTCGATCCCGGGAGGACCACCTCTCGCTGCCTCCATTAGGACGAGGCTGCTCCACCTCTAGGGGCAAGTATTGGCATAATGCCCTCCGTTGCACAGCAGTCCGGGCCTCCCACTTGTGCTATGGATCGTCAGTGCCTCACTGGCCAGCATAGAAAGCCAAAACAGCAAGTAACAACTTTAAATGTTTCAAAGAAGCTCCAAAAAAAGCAAGGAAACTCAAAACAAACTCAACTTCTCAATGCCATTAACCCGTATTGAATGAACGAGTAATAGTGTGAGAAGATAAAATTTCAGCACACTACCTCAAGGCTAACACTACTCAAGCAAGGTTGAGGCGTAAAAATAACGTTAGATACTTAGCTAACCAGTATCACATCTTACCCTTTTATTCCCACAAGTTTTAGTTGATTATCCTCTCATTTTCTACCCTATTTAGAACCTTTGAGCTTGCTGTCCGAAATCGAATGCTCGCTGTCCAGATTTTCGCATCCAAGCCTCCTAATTGAAATCTTCAACTCGAAGCTTCAAAACCTTGTAGAGAACAGCTAATAAGCAAACTCATTGGTTCCCAAACCCAATTTAAACGAGAATGACTATCTTTTGAGAGAAGGAAAGGAGGACAAGATGAGATAGAAAGCCGAGAACTTACTCCGTACGGCTTGTACTGCTTAACCAACCACTTGGTTCACCCACACCGACACAATGGGATAGCAAAGTGACCAGACTGCGCGTGTGAGATAATGTAACTATAATTAACTACATGCAAGCTTTATTTAATCGATGAGGCTCGATTTGCAATAAGTTAATAGATTCGGCAAGAGATGACAAAACTAACCTAGAAGTGACTAACCCATAGTCACTACAACAATAGCATGAACCCTTCATACCACCCATGTCAAGTTTAAGTTTTTAAAAGGTTGTAGTCACTTGCACGCACTCAAGCATGTCCATAACCTAGACGAGGCTATTCGAATAGTTTTAACCCCAGGTGTACCAATGTACCCGAGTAAAAGGATGAAGGAAAAGTTTTAATTTACCCTCATTTTATTACATTTGAAACACAAGCCAAAATGGGGATGTTACAAACCTCCCCTTACAAAAATCTCATCCCGAGATTTGGTTCAATCTAAAAGAAAGAGGGGTAGTCTGCACGAGACGATCTTCTCGCTCCCATGTAGCTTCATCCTCGTAATGGTTTGACCACCGAACTTTAAGGAACTTGATGGTCTTGTTCTTGTTCTTCGCTCAGCCTCTCGAGTATGCGAACAGGGTGCTCGCGATAGGTCAAATCCTCCCGAACATCGAGTTTCCAACGAGCTTCTCGCTTGGAACACTGAGGCACTTCTTTAGCCGGGACACATGGAACACATCATGTACCTCAAGTGCGGCAGTAACCCAACTTGTAGGCGATAGCTCTCTTCTTCTCGATAACACGGTATGGACCGACATATCGAGGAGCCAACTTGCCCTTGACACCAAAACGCTCGTGACCCTTCAGAGGAGAAACCTTGAGATAAACGGTCATTGGGCTCAAAGCTCAACTCACGCCGACGGCGATCCGCATAGCTCTTTTGCTCGGATTGAGCTGTGCGTAAGCGATCACGAATGAGTGGACTTGACCTCGCCTCATTAATCGAGTCCGCCAAAGAAAGGTCTTTCACCGTCTCGCACAGTTCAACGGGTCCTACACTTTCTCCCGTATAATGCCTCAAATGGTGCCATGCCGAGACCGGCTTGGAAGTCTGTTATAAGAAAATCCGCGAATGGCAAGCACTTCTCCCAATGCTTCCCATAGGAAAGGACACAAGCTCGCAAAGATGTCCTCCAAAACTTGGCTGACCCTCTCTGTCCGACCATCCGCTTGGGGGTGAAATGTCGAAATAAAGAAAGGCGAAGTTCCCATAGCCTCTGCGTGCTATGCCAAAATCGAGACGTGAACAAATAACCACGATCCGACACAATTGTCTTTGGCACACCATGCAAACTCACGATGCGGGCTAGGTAGAGATCCGCCGAAGACCTACTCAAGGTCGGGCTTGACAGAAGAAAATGAGCCACCTTAGTCAATCGATCGATGACGACCCGTGATGGCATCATTCTTCTTTGGGGACCGGGTAGACCGGTGATAAAGTCCATCCCGACCGAATCCCACTTCCACTCCGAATTGGTAAGGGTCGGCAGCCCTGCTTGACCGATGCTCGCCTTGACATCGACGACACACGCCGCACTCGCAACGAACCTTGCGATCTCCCTCTTCATTCGGGTCCACCAAAATCTACGCCGAGATCATGATACATCTTCGTGGCCCCGGATGAATGGATAACGGAGAATCGTGGGCTTCGCGGAGGATCAAATCCCGCAACTCCATGTCCTTTGGAACCACGAGGCGCTGTTCGAACCTCACGACACCAAGCTCATCTACGAGAAGCACTTGGTCGTTCCATTCTTGACATTTTCTGATGCGTTCACCCAACATCCGATCACGAGCAAACTTGATCCGATCCACCAAGGTTGGTCAGACAACCAAGGCAATGAGGAACCATGCTCAACCAAACCCAAGTTGAGACGCCAAACTCCTCTAGAAGAGGGGCCGATGCTCCTGGCAACAATGCATTGCAATGCGCTTATGACTAAGCGCATCCGCAACGACATTGGCCTTGCCCTGATGGTAGTGAATACCCATGTCATAGTCCTGATCAACTCCAACCATCTCCTTTGCCGAGGTTCAGTCCGTTGGGTGAACAAATACTTTAGGCTTTTGTGATCCGAATACACTTCGCAACGACACCGATTAGGTAATGTCGCCAAATCTTAAGTGCATGGATCACACGCCAACTCCAAGTCATGGGTAGGGTAGTTGAGTTCATGAGGTCTCAATTGCCTTGATGCATAGGCCACTACCTTGCCTTCTTGCATAAGGACACAACCGAGGCCTCGACGAAGCGCCACAAAAGATATCGCTTTGACGGACATTGGGGAGAACAAGAACGGAGCGTGGTCAATCGCTTCTGCGCTTGAAACTTTCTCGCAATCACGGACCACGAGAACTTCTTGTCCTTCTTGAGCAACTCCGCCATCGGCCGCTATCTTGGAGAAATTCTTGATGAAGCGACGATAATATCCCGCTAAACCAAGAAAACTCCGAACTTCGTGACCGGTGGGTCGACTCAGAAAGCACGCGCGATCTTGCTAGGATCCACGCCACGCCTCCCCCAAAGAATATGGCCTAAGAAGGATACTTCCTTCAACCGTAACGCGCACTTGTTTAACTTTGCATACAAATGGTGCTCACGGCTTGCCCAACACAAGCCTCAAATGCCTCGTGTGCTCCTCATCGCTTTTGAGTAGATAGGATATCATCGATGAAGAACACCACGAACCTATCCAAATACTCCATGAATACCAATTCATGAGGTTCATGAACAAGGCCGAGCATTGGTTGTCGAATGACATGACGGTATACTCGCATAAGCCATAACGAGTAGAAAGCCGCCTTTGGAATATCCTCGTCGAATCCGAACCTGGTGATATCCCACTCGATCAATCTTGAGAAAACTCGAGCTCCAAGCACTTGATCGAAGAGGTCATCGACACGGCAAAGGGTACTTGTTCTTACCGTTACTTCATTAAGTGGACGGTAATCAACGCGACATGCGCAGCTGCCTTGTCCTTTTTCGACAAAGATTGCCGAGCATCCCAAGGAGATGAGCTAGGCGGATGAAACCCTTCTCTTGAAGCTCACCCACTGTTTCTTCAACTCCACCAACTCAATTGGGTCCATCCGTAAGGCCTCTTCGAGATCGGGCGGTACCGGAACCAACTCAATGACAAACTCTAGGTCTCGAACCGTGGCATCTCCGAAGGTCGCTCGGGAAGACATCAACAAAGTCACACACCACCGGGACTTCACTAATATCTAGAGTTGGCTTCGCCTGCCGCCAAGAGATGCGACCGCAGCCTTCGCGCTAAAAGCTAACCTCGCCGCTGAAGGATCGTGAGGTAGATGAGTCTCTAGCGCAATCAATTTGTCCCATGTGCCGAGACAACCAATCCATGCCTAGGATTACATCTAAGCTCGCCGATCGAAGGAGGATAAGGTTTGCCAAGAATCCTACCCTTCTATCTCAATAGGACATCCCTACACTCACTCGCTCTCAACTCCAACCGGGAGAGCGAATGAGCGCTGGACCAACAATGGAGTAAAAGAAGACCTCCACAGCAAAGAAAAGACTCAAACAAACGAATGAGATGCGCTCAATCAAACAAAATCAGAGCAGGGAAAGAGTTAACCGGAAGGGTACCCAACACGACGCTGGTGCCTCCTGTGCTCCTCCGCGGAGATGAGGTTGACGCGCCACTACCCACGCCTTGGGTAGCGGGACAACCTTCGATCCCGGGAGGACCACCTCCCGCCCGCGCCCCTCCATTAGGACGAGGGGCTGCTCCACCCCGCTAGGGCGGTATTGGCATAATGCCCTTCTCGTTGCACAAAAGCAAGTGACCCCGCACCGGATTGCGGGGCCACTGGCTGTTCGCAGCGCACGTGATCGGGCACGGCCGCGGAGGGCGAGGAGCCGGTGACTCGGTGGTAGCGAAGCCACGTAACGGCCCTCGAGTAGGCCCGACACGAGGACGGAGAGGCCGGCCTATGCGCATCGCCTCCCACTTGTGCTATGGGACTCGCCAGCGCTTTCGCTTTGTGCTCAAGAACAATGGCCTTGTCCACCAAGGCCCGAAAGTCAAGAAAGTCCACAATGGAGAGCCTGCCTTGCAGCCTCGCACAAACCTCCATGAACTTCTCCCGCTGGCCTCATCGCGGCCACCTCGATGGAGCATAATGAGCCAAGTGGTTGAACTCGCATGTACTCCATCACCGACTTACGCCTCTGCTTGAGCGCGAGAAACTCCTTCTTCTTCAGCTTCATCGCCGGCAGGATGTGAGCTCGACGAACGCCGTCCGAACTCATCCTAAGAGACAGTGTGGCCGGGCGGCTGCATGGCAAGAAGTTCTCCCACCAGAGAGTGCCGCCCTCGGCCGATTGGAGGCAAGAGTGCCCCGTCCCGTCCAGCACCGAGCAACGCCGAGCTTACGCCAACTCCGACGCAGCCGCCATTCAAGCCCAATGGGTCCTCGAT
Source organism: Ampelocalamus luodianensis (assembly GCA_036346255.1). Classification (NCBI taxonomy): domain Eukaryota; kingdom Viridiplantae; phylum Streptophyta; class Magnoliopsida; order Poales; family Poaceae; genus Ampelocalamus; species Ampelocalamus luodianensis. Next base: position 40,681,913 of record CM070626.1, read on the forward strand.
TGAGAACGGGGGTTTGAGTGCGAAGAAACTCACCAAACCCCACGAGATCGATGTCCACCCCTTGCCCGATCCCGAGGCACCGGAAGGGCGGAGGTGTTGAGCGCAATAACATCCAAGCAGACCTCCCGCCCTCCGAACGGTTGCGCTGACCAAGAAGGACTCACCATGGTTGGAGGAGGCGAAGCTCCTCATCCAAACCAAAGTCACGACCACGGCCGCTACGAGTACCTCCAGCCATCCTGGTTCAAGAATTTTAGGTTAGAAACCAAGCACTAACATTAGAAGTTGATGAAAGCGAAAAGCTAACGATTAGGGGAATGAGATACCACCCTAACCGAAAGCCAAAAACAGCAAGTAACAACTTTAAATGTTTCCAAAGAAGCTCCAAAACAGCAAGGAAACTCCAAAACAAACTCAACTTCTCAATGCCATTAACCCGTATTGAATGAACGAGTAATAGTGTGAGAAGATAAAATTTCAGCACACTACCTCAAGGCTAACACTACTCAAGAGCAAGGTTGAGGCGGTAAAAATAACGTTAGATACTTAGCTAACCAGTATCACATCTTACCCTTTTATTCCCACAAGTTTTAGTTGATTATCCTCTCATTTTCTACCCTATTTAGAACCTTTGAGCTTGCTGTCCGGAAATCGAATGCTCGCTGTCCAGATTTCGCATCCAAGCCTCCTAATTGAAATCTTCAACTTCGGAAGCTTCAAAACCTTGTAGAGAACAGCTAATACTTCAATTTGCCAAACTCATTGGTTCCCAAACCCAATTTAAACGAATAATGACTATCTTTTGAGAGAAGGAAAGGAGGACAACTTTTAAAACTCAAATTAGAGCAAGATGAGATAGAAAGCTAAGATAGGTAAGGAATAAAATCTGAGAACTTACTTAAGCTTTATAAATCATTTGATACTTTGAAATTAAGTTTTCCAAAATATCCTAAAGACGATCAAGCTTGGGTTACACGGTCGGAATGGCTCGATACCAACTTTGTGAGGACCCCGGTTTATTGGCTTGTACTGCTTAACCAACCACTTGGTTCTAACAAGACAAATCAAATAAACTAAGCTCGAGATATGTATACTTCCTGCACTGCAGATACACCTGCTACAAAATCATGCATCAATTCCATTCATACACATAGAGCCAAGCAAAGCAACAACCGAAAGACATAGATAATATAAAGAGAGTTATTATAAAGAAAGAGGCCGACCGCCAAAAGTCATAAAGATAAGTAAATACACAAGGAAGCAAATGGCCATAAGATGGCGATAAGCAAAGCCAATCGGTGTGCCTTTACCCACAAGGCAACCAACCGACCGCCAAGCTAATCGTCCCAAACACACAAGAACATACCACAAAAGTGAGGCCCTTGGGGCTCACCTTCTTCCTCTGCAACAATTAATATTAAGAAGCGATGAGTACAAAACTTGTTTTTGTACTGCAAGACCGACGTGTGAGATAATGTAACTATAATTAACTACATGCAAGCTTTATTTAATCGATGAGGCTCGACTTATTTTCAAAGATAAAGCAAGTTTCCATTTGCAATAAGTTAATAGATTCAAAGCAAGTTTGCAATTAACTTTTATGGTTCAAATAAAAGGGAGACAATTATAACAATAGATAGATGACAAAACTAACCTAGAAGTGACTAACCCATAGTCACTACAACAATAGCATGAAGTACCCTTCATACCACCCATGTCAAGTTTAAGTTTTTAAAAGGTTGTAGTCTAGTTCTTGCACGACCTACCAAGCATGTCCATAACCTAGACGAGGCTATTCGAATAGTTTTAACCTCAGGTGTACCAATGTACCCACACGATAGACCGCCTTTCCACCACCCACGGTTAGCACACTTCCTTTGGTATGCAGCATGGCTAAGTCTAACAAGACGCTTTCCAATGGACGATGCTAATTAAGAGCCGCAACCCACGGGAGAAGGACACATTAGATGCCCTAACCGGTCCGCTAATGCTCCTCCAAAACACACACACAAGAACACACCCACCGACCAGCTCATAATTAACACCTTCCAAAGTACTTAGTCAAGAGAGGTTCCATATCCCCTCGTGGTTAGCACGCACAAGCGCTTGGCTTAGTGACACAAGTAACTCGGTCCTTGGGGACTTAGGCACCATTCCAACACACCCAACAGATCACATCAACATACCATTGTGCCCAAGTCAAGATATAGTTTTGTTTTCAGTTTTTGATTTGTAAATCAATAAAACACAAGGATTGGACATAATGGAGTAGTATAAGTAGTTGTGTGATCAAGATCACCGACTAAGTCGATGATCGCCCAATACTACCGATAACTAGGCATGGCTAAGCAATATTCATTCAGAATCTACTAAGTGATAAGAGTTCATCCATCGAACTCTAACCACAAAGAAATAACCTAGGCTCGTAGTAGAGGATAACCATTTACCTACGATTATGCAACTAGAGGTCTAACTAATCAGTTTAACAACAAAATAGCAATTCATACATAGAAGTTAAACAAAATATTAGACTTTAAAAGTAATGGGATCAATGGGAAATGATCAAACTGCTTGCCTGCTTGCTGTTGCTCGAATTGTTGCGGAGGGTCATTCTCGGGGTTACCGCAAATATCGAATCCTAAGCGAAAGAGCGAAAACAACCAATAAGACGAGCAAAGCTTAAATGAAAGAGCAAGCAAAAAATTATCCAAATGTGACGAAATTTACACACAAGGTAGAATACGAATATACCTAGACATAGAAACTGGAAAAACTTAATTTGGATTTGTGGTGCAAAAGATATTCCCTAAAAACCTATTTTCGGCCATAATTAGCACTGTAGCAAAAATATTTTCTATAAAGGTTTTGAAGCTGAAATTTTTATGGTAGCTACCTACTGGTATAGGGGTAACCCATATAAAATTTCAGGTCATTTGGAGTTATATTGAAAGAGTTATGATTTGTTTAAATTGTTTAGGTTATTAAACTAAAATATGATCCTTATGATTTCTAAAAACAGTGAAATTTTTGAAACCAATTTTCCTAGCAAATACACTATCAGTGGAAGCTAATCCAATTGGATTCATACAAAAATCACCTATAGATTAAAAGTTATGCATTTTACAAGTTTACTAAAGTTCTGAAAAACAGTATTAAGTTCACTTGTTTACTTTTTTTGAAAATGGTTTTCCAGGTTTTATCATGGTCTCCAGTTATTTTTCTATTTAAGTTCAAGTTATAAGGAAGCTAACAAAATTGGAATCATCTAATTTGGAAAATGACAAAGATATGAAAATGACAAGACCCTAATGTTCTTCAGTTTTGGACTTAGCATTTCGGGATTTTCCTAACACCCGAGACGTGGACGAATGAGAGCCGTTGATCTCAGATCCAACGGACGACATTGAACCAGATCATAACACTTCACGCTACAGAAAGTAGGGCCGACGCGGAGGCTCCAGTCGTTGATCTCTCGATCCAATGGTCAAGACCACCCACGCCGCTTCGCAGTTGTTGTCATCCGACAACGCGCCGGCGGCTTCGCCGCACAACGCCGCGACCAAAGGCACGTGGGCGCGAGTGAATGCCGTGAATGGGTGCGCACAGCAGCACCTCTCCGTACCACCCACACCGACGGGGTGGACCAGAGCGATACGCTGCGACGAGGGGCGGCACGGAAAATGACAACGACGACAAGCAAAGAAGAGCTCCGCAAGCATCTAGGGGCTACCAGGAGCTACCGACCGACGCGGAGGTACAGAGGCGGCGTCTGAGCAGCCCGCGACGAAGCTCCGCGACGGACCGAGGAAGATGACGCGAGGAAGACGGCCCGCAAAATCAACCATGCCGCACCATCACGATGAGTTCTAGAGAGCACAGAGAAACTCCCGAGAAAGGAATTAGAAAAGGAGCACTCACCGGCCTGGAGACGAAGAAGGATGCTCGCGCCGAATTGGGGAAATCCAAAATTCCGCGCCCCGCTGAAGCAACTCAAACGGAGTGGGGGTTAAGCACCACCGAGGTGAGAGGAAGGTGCAGGAGCAAGAAGGGAGCCAAAGAACCACCGAGCACCGCGGCGACAGAGCTCCAAGCTCAATGGCGGAAATGGGCGCTGGTGGTGGGCTCGCTCGCGCTTAGTGAATGCAAGAGGGAGCCGGGAGAGGAAAGGAAGCCGGCGGGGTTGACCGGGAGCTTAAATAGGCAAGCAAGAAAACGCCGTTGCTTCACTCGTGTTCACCGGGCGCCGCGTCACCATGAGCGACGGAGCAGTGGGACGGGCGGCTCGAAGGAACATGCAAGCCTTCGCCACGCAGAACTTGGCGAGCGAAGCGCGAGGAGGACGACGAGGCCACCGTCCGATTCGCATCCAACGGCTCCCGCGGCGATCGATCAAACAGCCGCACACATCGCCCACCGTCCGATGGACATCCAACGGGGACACCTTTTTCCGAACAAAATGGATGTCAATTTCGATGTGCTTGGTTCGGCGATGTTGCGCGGGGTTTGACGACATGTAGACAAAATTTTCTCAATAAATTTCGTAAGGTTACTCACATTGTCACAACCCTAGAACCAGGAAAATTATTTCCAAGGGTTTGAAAAAGATTTGACAACTATGGCGGAATTTTTCCAAAATTCCTTTACAAGAAGTTCCCCTCATTTTATTACATTTGGAGTTGGCGGTGCCAACAACACTCAAGAATCAACATCGCATGGGCGATGGCTCGGTATTCGGAAACTCGACGGCCAACAACACTCAAGCTGGGCGAGTTGACATCAGAGATTGCCTCTTGGAGGACCATGAGATAAGGTTATCACCAAAGTATATACAGTATCCAGAAGTAGAGTGATGAGAGTCCGGGCAGCCGGCCCAGTCAGCATGAGAGTAGGCGGTCAATGTGGTCACTAGTGAGGCATGAAGCTGAAGACCGTAGTCCATGGTGTCCTTGACGTAGCAAAGAATCCACTTAACAAGTGCAAGATGGGGCTCCCGAGGGTCATGCATGAAGAGACAGACCTGTTGTACGGCGTAGGCGAGGTCAGACCAGGTGAGAGTGAGGTACAGAAGGGCACCAACCATGCTCCGATACTCACACTACTACAGAGAGGGTCATCACAGATGATTCGGAACCGTCATCACAGACGGTTTTTGAACCGTCTGAATAAGTTGGTCTCTGATAACAGGTGGTTATCACAGACGGTTTGGAAACCGTCTGTGATACGAATATCACATACGGTTTTTTGTATTAAAATCGCTCTGCGGAAGGCCATATCACGCATTTCAGACACTAACCATCTGTGAAGTCATAGTATCACAGATGGTTCTATGAACAAACCGTCTGTGATACTGGCCTTCACAGACGGTTTTAATACAAAAACCGTATGTGATAGTTCATTATACTAACTATATTTTTACTGATTTTCAGCTAGCCTCAGGAATTGCTAGCCATACCCTCTGAAAACAAGCATGCAGAAAAACTGATACGTCACAGATAATCAATTATCGACAAACTCAATCTGATCATTACTCAAAATAAATTACAAAAGATCACATTTGTTCAAGTATTGTTACAAAATAAATTGGATTACAATTGAGTCAATTTTTTTTCTGGTGGTTGAGAAGTGTCGGCGGGGTGATGCGCTGTGTCGGCGACAGAGTGAAATTCTCCAGTGTCCTTAATTATCTCTAATATGGTAAAGCTGCAGAGCTTCCCTCGAATGTCCTTGATCTCATTCGCAAAGAGTCCATCTAAATCTATAATCAAGGCCTGTCGCTAGCAAGAGTAAAGTGGTAAGCATATATATTTAAATTTATAATTAGAAAATAATTATTTCCAGATTCACAAACCTCAGGATCCTTCTTCCTAGCTCTAATGATTTGCTCCATATGATGGCAAACGTAGATTGCACATAACTTATCATTTTTTTGCTGGCGGCACTGCAAAAATAGAATTACATATATCAGTTCGAGACGTGTTATTATGAAGTATGATATAGGATTATCGTGTTGTAGCGCGTACCAGAAATGTTGTCCTGTGTGTTAGTTCGGCGCTCTTTCCATCGTATATTCCTTTGTTGGCAACATAGTCGATGAACGACCTACATGATTCCAAAAAGTTATCCTCGACCATTTCAAACTAATGAAGACTAAAATAGAGTTATGTATAGAGGAAATGAGCATACCTGTCGAGTATTCCTCTCAGAATGCTGAACTTGTGGTCGCTGCGGATTTGGAATCAAGGTATATCACATGGTTCCTCCTTGGTATAATGACTAAAAGGATCTAGTGGTATCTACTCATGTATGTCGCTATAGTCATTAAACCTAAGTTCGTGCTGCGTATAAAGTACAAATGAAATTTGTAGAGCAAGTAGTGACACTTACCCCTCGTTGTAGGGCACCACTATGTACTTCATGTTCTGCTGACGAAGCAATGCCTGCGTTATATATTTCTCGATGAAGGACGAGTCTGCTTGGATGGTTTGCAACGATACCACATGTGGGTTGAGGAAACCTACCGGTTCTTTCCATTCCCAGACATTTTTCATCATGTATCTATACATAAGAAATGGGTAGTGATATTTATCGGTATTACGTGAATGTAGAACTTGATTGTACACACTTACAGTGTCCAACTTGTAGAAGCGAGGCGTCGAGGCCAACGAGATTGAATAGGTCGTATAAGTCGTTGAAGCCCACGATGAAGTGGTTCATCCCGTTGAAGAAATGCTTATGCTCGTATCTGATGGTGATTCCAGTATCGCACCCCTCCTTTTGGGTCTTCTCCAAGTACCAGCCATGCAAAGCCTGACAAGTATATCCAGCACGCCCTAATACTGCGTCGGAGCACAACGGTTTTCCGATGATGTACTTCTCGGATATCCCAGACTTGCCAAACTTGAGAGGCGCCTTAACGTTCGTCGATTTAGATTTGTCCTTAAGGATTGGCAACGTCTTCCTGCGAGACGACTCAGGACCCGATACGGCGGCACGTTTTTCTTGTTCCTTCGATGTCTTCTCCACGGGAACCGATAAGGTGGCCTTCTGAGGCGAAATATGAGGTGGAGTCATCGAGGGTCCCGTTGGAGAGGAATGGTTGTGTTGAGATCACGACATTGCTGGGTCCAGGACGATGTCCTTCTTGGTCCACTGGATAAAACTGTGCACGACATCCCCTAGTGTTGTGATCTCTTCGTTCGGACGAATCTCCTGCGGGACGACCATGAAATATTCATGTACCATGTCCACCTCCACCCTGGTGTAACCCTGCGCCACCTGGACACCGTCTTCGCATCGCCTCTTCCCGGTATGGATGCACCATCCCCCGCCCAGCCTCAATAGAAATGGACCCAACTAACCTCACTTGGAGCTTGCAGGTCGTCGGCTCCTACAAAACGATACACAATTAGCTAAGGCGTCCTATAGGTCTATCTTTGGTGCATTCTATAGATGTACATTACTTGATGTCGTCTATCGGTAATTGCACGTCGTCATGTTCAGAATTATGTGTGGACGTGATGCTACTCCGATGTCGAGCAGGACTGGCTCCCAAATTAACAGGGGCGGCTTGCGACTGCGACTGGCTCAGGAGATGATTCATTTGATCCTGCAATGCTGCTAGCTTTCCTTCAAACTTTTCAGTAATCATCTGTACCAACCGGTCCTCACGCTCAGCCTTAGATCTCTTCCTACTCCTATACATGCAGTAGTCGTCTACGAATCCATGACTCCAAGGTACGTTAACCCCAAGGCCTCGCGTGCGACCTAGGTGGTCCTTGTTTTCCAGGGCCGTAGAGAGTATATCCTTCTCCCTGTCTGCTTGGAAGGAGCCTTGGGAAGTTTGAGCAGACAATTCACGCCGCAAGAGGTCATCATGTTATTATAGACACTATGAAGTTATGGACTTATTAACAACTAGGTAGTTCGACATACTTACAACACGTTGGGACACTTCCTGGTCTGCCGGGTTTGTGAAAGAGATGCGGCCCGAAGACGAGACTTTTGCCCTTACTTTTAACCAGGCTAGGGAACGTGGGTCTGTGACCTTAGGAAACGCGTTCTCCTCCTCCGCCGTCCATTTGTCGTATTTACCCGCATACCCAGTGGTGCCGAGTCTGTGCGGATGAGTGTTTCGTGTCTTGAGATCTTTGTGCGATGCACTTTCCTCGTTAAATTCGGGCATCGTCTTCATAGCCACAAAGGCGTTCCATGTTTCTTGCGTCAAGAATCCATACTTCGCGAAGGGCGTCTGACCCGTGTTCACGTACTTCGTGACAAGAATGCTCTTGAAGGTCCTCCACGATTTATCAATCGTGAGCATCGTCGTCCATTCCACGCGTGCCATGTCTCGCTTCTGGGATAGTGAACTTTTGTAAAAGTTCTATCCACAGCACGCCTCTCGCTTCTTTCGTCAAATCTTTCCACCTTGGTGTGGTGATGGGGACTCATTTCCTTGCAGGTATCCCGCACATGGTCTGGAATCTCGCCGCTGAGCTCTTGGGACGCAGAGGGACCCCAAACTCACTAACCTCCGTGATGACAAGTCGGCCCACAGGCATCTTCGATTCTCCTCTGCCATCTCGCTTCCGTATCATTACTGTCGATGGATTAGGCGGCGAAGATGGCGCCTCTGTCATCTGTGGCGTTGGCGACGACGGCGAAGATGGTGCCTCTCCCATCTGCGGCATCGACGACGACGGCGAAGACGGTGCCTCTGCCATCTCGCTTACTTGCTATCTATATAATTTACATATGCATAAATATGAGACAATTAAGTCATTTCAGTGCACGATATATTGAATATATATATATATATATATATATATATATATATATATATATATATATATGAATATGCAAAGAGACAGTGCACGATATGTTGAAATACTCACAACGGCCATGATAATCAATTTCAGTATATGAATAACTTCAACATATTCATTATGAGAACAACTAAAAACAACATGAAGCTAAGCAAATAAGATTGCTCAATTGCTCTCAGTTAACTAATTGCATAAGACATAGTCTTTGCAATCTCAGTCCTTTGTCAAAATCTCTTCACCAATCAATTTTGATAATTAAAAAATAGATCTTGAGCTCAAACTACAACTTTCTCATATGTCAAGTTATCTCAGAGTAGCAGTTAAACTTAGTGAAATTAAATCACCAAAACAGCGACATAAAGCATTATGTAAACAGAACACCTAATCATATGCCTTCAAAATAATTCACAAATTTATATCAACAATAAGCCTAATTGACTGAAAAGAAAGAGTATAAAGGCTATAACTGAAAAGAAAGAGTATAAAGGCTATAACATCTATTTGATTTCAGATTTCGACTATCATCACAGAGAACATACAAGTGTAATCTTAATTCAGCTATAACTGAAAAAGAAAGAGTATAAAGGCTACTAATTATAACTGACCATATAAAGCAATATGCTTAAGCTCAAGTCTTGTTTCTAATCATCTATTTGATTTCAGATTTCGATTATCATCATAGAGAACATACAGGTGTAATCTTAATTCAGCTATAACTGAAAAGAAAGAGTATAAAGGCTACTAATTATAACATACAAGAGCAAGTATGTACTCTCCCTATTTATTAAACATACTTAAATTGATTAGCGATTAATTTATAGGAAACATAAAGGGTTATAGATCGTTACCCTCAGAGCTCACGAAGAAAATACGATTCCTCTCCTTTCCTTCTCCTCTCTAAGGTGGCGCAATGGGGGTGGAGGCACAGCAAGGTGCAGGTGGCGCAATGGGGGAGGAGGCGCTAGAGGCAGGGGTCCAACCTTCTCCTCTCTAGCTGGCGCAACGGGGGAGGAGCCACAGGTTGGAGGAGCTAGGGCAGTGAAGTGGTGCATGGGGGAGGAGTAGCAGATCTAAGTGGAGTCAGCGGCAGGGTTGCTGCAGAGGCAGGGTTGCTACAGAGCGGTAGAGGTAGCAGCAGTGTTGCAGTGGCAGTGCGGCAGTGGTAGTGGCAGTAGATCTAAGTGGACACAACGCCTCCAGAGTGGCAGTGCGGCAGAGGCAACGGCAGTGCGACAGAGGATGTATCGGGCGCAATTTATATTATGCTAGGATATCACAGACGGTTCTTAATTAGAACCGTCTGTGATAATCCACCTAATCACATACGGTTCCTTATAAGAACCGTCTGTGATTAGCTGGATTATCATAGACGGTTTGTAAATATAACTGTCTGTGAATTATCACAGACGGTTCTAGTTACAAACCGTCTGTGATAACTAATTATCACATACGGTTCTAATTAAGAACCGTCTATGATAGGTTCACAGGGAAACTGCCGTGTCCGGACAGACTGTCTGTGATGGGGTGTCTACTATAGCCTGTTTTGTAGTAGTGTTAGTCAGATTTGACACAGGAGCCCCATCGGCTGCAGAAAGCTTGGAGCAGGTGTCAACAGGAGTCGCCGTTGGGTGGCAGTCAGCCATGTCGGCACGCTGAAGAAGATCTGTGGCATATTGGTTCTATGATAAGAATAGTCCAGAAGCAGTCCAAGTAATGGAGATTCCCAGGAAGAAGTGAAGATCCCCCAAGTCAGTCATAGAGAACTCGGTATGAAGCCACTGAGAAAGTCAACGAAGAAGCTTCAGTGATGATGCTATCAATATGATGTCATCGACATACAAAAGGAGGTAGGCAAGGTGCTGACCATCCTTGACGATGAAAAGAGATGTGTCGGTAGCCGAAGCAACAAAGCCCAAGGTGCGAAGGTAGGTGGCAAAGCGTTGGTACCACGCACGAGGGACTTGCTTGAGACCATAGAGCGACTTCTTCAGATGGCATACGTGTGAAGGATGGGTTGGATCGACAAAGCCGGCTGGTTGTTGACAATAGACCGTCTCATCAAGAGTGCCATGAAGAAAAGTGTTCTTGACGTCGAGTTGGCGTAGAGGCCATGAGCACGAGGCGGCGATGCTGGGCACAACTCGAATGGTGGATGGCTTCACGACTGGGTTGAAGGTCTCATCAAAGTCGACGCTGAGCTGTTAAGAGTAGCCATGCACAATCCAATGTGCCTTATGTAGAGCAAGAGACCTGTCGGAATGAAATTTGTGCTTGAAAATCCACTTGCCTGTGACAACATTGGCGTCAGGTGGACGTGGAACAAGAGACCAGGTCTTGTTATCGATGAGTGCTTGGTACTCGTTGGCCATGGCTTGGGGCCACAGAGGATCAGCAAGAGCACCTTTGTATGTCTTTGGTAGAGGAGAGACACCGGAGTGAATTACCAAGAGATTGAGACGGCCCACAGGCACAACGATCCTAGATTTGGCCTGTGTGACCATCTGATGAGGTCCCGGTGCCGGCCGGAGCACTGGAACGAGAGCTGAGCGCACAGCCATGCCGACGGATGTCGTCGAGCTACCTAGGGATCCTGTCGCACCTGGAGGAGAAGGCGCACGGACAGGCGTCATCAGGTCCGAGGGCGTCGTGACTGTCGGGGGCGCCGTGCTGTTGGAGAGCGCCGCAGGGAACGGCACCACTGTGTCGTGGGAGGTCCTTAATCTAGAGAGGCTAGTCGCATTAAGGGGTGCCATCGTGCCAGGGGGTGTCGTGGCTACTAAAGATGTAATACTCCAGATTAAACTTTGAGAATGAAAATTGATCTTTAGGGAGAGGAATCAATGGGATTAGTGTATTGTCTCTGGAAAGGGGGGTTATCTGTTAATTTCGGCCAACTTGGGTCTGGGCTAGAGGCCCATTTGGACCCCCCTAGTGGCCGGCCAAGGGGGGGACTCCACCCCTTTTCTCCCCTTTGCCAAACCCTAGCTTTTCTCCCCTTTGGCCGCCCTCCTTCTTGGCCGCCACCCTTTGGCCTCCCCTCCTATGCGCCCTACCTCCTCCCTCCCTGGTGTTCTCTCATGGTGGTGCCCCTCAAGACATCTTCCCCGCTGCGGTGTTGATCTTCCTCCATTGCCGGTCTTTGCAAGAATCGGGGACGACGATCGTGGGCTGTGGAACAAGGAGAGGAAATCACCACCAACTTCTTCTTCGAGGCACGCTCAGCATCATCTCCCACGTCATCAAGGGTAACGATGTGTTCTTGGGTCTTCTAGAAGTCTTTCGTTAAGTGGGCGAGTAGTTTTGTTAATTTCCAGTCTGTCCGCGTTTCGTTCAATTCTGTCCAGTATGTTGGAGGGGTTTTTTCGGTTGTTTTTAGGCAGAATCTGAAGGTTTGGTCTCCTAGAGATATCTAGGCCTCGTTCTTAAGTTTCAGTGGCCACCAAGTTCACTTGATTCCGAGGTCCGAGTCAAAAGTTATGGATGTTTTAGTACCTGCTGCCAGAAATCTGATGAGAATAAACTGTCTGGTTATTTCCTAAATTATGAAAGGGAAATTGGTTGAAACTGAAAGTTCACCCAACTAGGTTATTGTATAGGATTCGATGACCTTTTCAGATTGGTAAAGAACGTTCAATTTGGAGCTACCTAATAAAAGTTATGATCTTTTTAATTCTGCTGTTCGTTCTGTGGACAGATTCTGGACAGAAAGTTCAGACGATTATTAACCTATTAAATTGGCCAAATTGGTTTATCTCGTCAACTAGAGTATTGTAGATTAGTCAGTTAAGAAGCTACAGAAATTGGGTTTACCACTTTTTGACTTCCTGACACTGAGATACGTTAATTCTCGTGCTGCTGTCCAGGGACAGTTTTAAAGCTGAAAACATTGATTCTAGTTTGCTTTGTTTTATTGACTAGAGTCGCCGAGAAGCAATGTATAACGTCGGTTAGTAGAAATGGATTTTGTTGGTGTTCTTATTGAATTTATTTCATTGGTTAGGCGCGGAGCTTCGAGTTTAGGAACGCCATCGCTTCCAACTAACGCGCCTCAACGCGGAAGGCAAGTACATTGTTGATCTAAATGTTTGTGCATTGTGGTTATTGATATGAGCGTGTGTGATAACTATTGTGTAGTATGAAGTGAAATATCCATGTTTTGTCTCTATGTTGAATTCATGAATAGAAATGATGGTAATGTTGTATTCAATAAGTTGTTTCATGCATTCATTATCTTTGCCGCCCACGGAGTGGATGAGGAGACCATCAATTCCATGATGGTTGAGTAAGACCCATTAATTCCAATATGGGCAATGTTGGACACCCGTATGAAACGCTCTTCATACGGAAGTGGATCCCCGCATTTTTGTTAAGATGCGGGCTTGAGTGAACACCGACGGTGTTCACCGACTATACCGTATATGTGTGTGCAGTCCATTCCCTTGATTTTTAAGCATTCATTTCATGTCATCATAAGTACTCATTTGTGTTATGATCAATGTCGAGGCCGAGTAGGTCTTATTCGTATTGATAAATGTGTTTTTAATCTTTGTACTTGCTGAGTCATGGACTCACCCTTGCTTTGTTTATCTATTTCTAGGTGATCGCTGATGAGGTTCTCTTGGGAGGGAGTAGACATGCACTACTCGAATAATGCACTTCACCTTAGTTCCATTGCAAGAATTATTAAAGACTCTATTATGTTAACTTTCAGATTGTAATAAATAAATCTAGTCATGGATGGCATTCTTTTATGATCTTTGAGGATTGATCGATGTTATTGAGAAGATTTATGCTGTATGGCTTATGTTAAATTGGTGGTTAGCATCTTGACTTCTGAATAGCCAAGGTGTTAACTTAGTTGGTTAATTAGGATTTATGATTAAGTCTTATAACTGATTTTATTATTGTTTTATGATTTATTGTGAAAAACCTCCGGTATCGTCGTATACCAAAGAGGTTATGTCGAAATTTTGTGGTTTAGCTTAGGATAGTAGCATTCCAGGCTCATGCTGAGTTGGGGTGTTACAAAAGACGCCACCGCGCCATGGGAGGGCACCTCCTATGGGGCACACGGAGAGGGGTGGAAGCGCTAGAACGACCCTGCATGCTGAGTGGAGTCGTGGTGTTGGGAGGGCCAGCGGTACCTACAGCCACAAACGGAGGTACAGAGGTAGTTGTAGCCTCATCGAGAAGAAAGTCAAGTGAGGTTGTTGGAGCACGAGAGTTGTGTGTTGTGAATGGAAAAATGTCCTTGTCAAAAACAACATGGCGCAAGGTGATAACCTTGTGTGAGGAGACGTCGAGGCAGCGATATCCCTTGTGCGAGCTCGTGTAGCCAAGGAACACGCAGGGGACCAAGCGGGGCGACAATTTGTGGGAGCGGTGGAAGATATGTTAGGATAACACAGGCAACCAAAAACCCGAAGGTGTGTGTATGACGCTTGTTTGTGGTGGAGTTTGTGGAAGGGTTGGTGTTGTTTATGGTTGGTGACGGCCGGCATTAAGGAGGTAGATCGTGACGGCCAGAGCCTCAGCCCAATAAGAAGGCAACATGTGAGCATGGAGGAGAAGTGTTCGCACGATGGTGCGGATGATATGCTCGGATTTGCCATTTTGTTGTGTAGTATATGGGCAGGAGAGGCAAAGGAGGATGTCGTGATGCGCAAGGAAGTTGGAGTTAGCAGAATTGACAAACTCGGTGCCATTATCAGCTTGGATATTTTTTATGGGTAGACTGAATTGAGTTAAGGCGCATGCGTGAAAATTGAGAAAATGTTGGTGGACTTCAGATTTTTTACGGAAAGGAAAAGTCCAACAAAGAGCAGCGGGGGGCAGCGACGAAGATGTGGGCGTGGTGCGACAAAGAAGGAGTGGCTATGGGTATGGTGTATAGGTCCCCGTCGCTATTGCAGCAAAGAATCACATGCCGTGTTTTGAGGTCCTTGACAGAGAAACCACATGAGTCAAATTCGATGGAACACACATTATCACAAGTGAATTTGTGAACGAAGATGAGAATTTTTATTAGAGAAGGCACTAGAAGAACATTGAGTAAAACAAAGTTGGAGGAAGGGGTTGGGAGGTGCGTGTGGCCATTGAAGAGAACAGGAACACATATACCATCACCAACAGTGACTATAGACGGATGGGGTAGAGGTTCTAGGGAGATGTGGCACCGGAGTCCATTATCCACCCTGCCTGGGAGGAGGTGGAAAGGCTATTCAGTGCGGCGATTAGACTGGCCTAGTCCCACTATGGCACGGTAGGAGAGCCAGGCTCCGACACCTGAAGTGGAGTGAAGGTGGTGTTCTACGCCTAAGGGGCCACCGGGGGACGGGGTACGAGGATGCCCGCGCTGGGGGCTGGATGCCAGTTCGTCGTGCTGGGAGCGACTGCACATGGGTTGAAGCAAACCCAGGGGCCGGTCAGTTGTGGAGTAGGCACACGCGACGAGAATGATTGGCCATCTTTGATCTGCTTGCCGTGGCGGTTCTTCTCGCCACACTTGAAGTCGCGGCCATTGCCGCCACCCGTGGAGCCGGGCGCCGTGTTGGGCACCAAAGAGCGGCACCCACCCGGTCCGCAAGCGGAAGGCGGTGCCGACGCAACGAGTGTTGTGTCGGCGGCAACCTTGCTCTCGTTGGCCAAACAGAGTTCCTTTAGGGTGAGCATGGAGCGCGCCTTGGCAAATCTGGGGAAGGGCTCGGCGTTGGCAATGTCATCGACGGTGTTGGAGAAGTGAGCGCTGAGGCTAAGGAGAAGATTGAGGATGAGCTGCGGTTCAAAGACGGTGTGGCCGATGTCGCGCAGGGAATCTGCCAACATTTTGAGATGTTGGCAGTACTCCGAGATGGAGAGATTTCCCTGAACCATGGAGTGGAACTGGTTGCTGATGAAGATCGTGCGGGAGTCCTTGTTGGCGCTAAACAATGCGTTGATGGCAACCCAGAGAGCGCGAGTAGTCTGGTCCGGTTCCATGGTGATGTCGAGAATGTCATCGCTGACGGAGCCGTACAACCAGCTGAGGATGGAGAAGTCGGCCTGGACCTAGAGAGCGTCGGACGGGTTGGCCGGGGCGGAGCCGTCGATGTGGGCAAGAAGCCCGAACTTACCACACATCGATTTGAACAAGAAGGACCACTTGGTGTGGTTCGAGCACGTGAGGTCGAGGACGATCGGGACGTGCATCTTTGTAACATCCCAAAGTGCTGTTACCAAAATAAAATAAAATAAAATTATTGTTTTATTGGATTTTCTGAAATTTGATAGAGTTTTATTGCTTTATTTGAATTTTTGAAAAAAAAATTTAAAAAAATCAAAAGTGAAATTTATTTGAAGTTCTTAAAGTTTTATTTGGTGTGATCTGAAAAATAAAAATTTAGGTAATTTCTGGAATTTTTTGAGTTTTTAAAAGCTTTTCCTAAGTATTTTAAAGCCAAAACAATTTATTTTACAAAAATTAATAGCCAATTATAAGTTGGAACTATTTTATTAAGTCCAAAATAACTAAGGGAATTTCTGTGAATTTTACCATAATTTTTTTATTTAATTTGCTATTTTCTAAAGCCCTTTCTAATTATCTGAATTAAATCAATTAAGAAATCAAAAGAAATCCTTAAACGGTGTTTTGGGCCGAATTTGGCTCGGCCCATTTCCTCTCACCGCACCTCCAGCCTAGTTGGCCCGCTCACCCGCGCGCATCCAATGGTCCTGGTCGTTGGATCAAAATCCAACAGCCAACAAACCTCCACGCCGATCCGGCTGTCGGATCAACATCCGACGGCTCGCAACCCATCTTCTCCCCCGCACCTTCGTCCTCACGCAGCCGCCGCTCCCGCCACTTCTCCGCCGCGTTGAGCCCGTCAAACACCGCAATCCCTGCCCCCTTTTCACGCGCGGACGTGCGCACCGGATTCCGCACATCACGCCACCCAGTCTCCCGCCCGTTGCCCCCTCTCTTCGCGCCAGTTTCGCCCGGTTTGTCCACGCCCTACCACCGCCGTAATCCCCACTGCCACGATCTCCTCCTCCAGCCGCGCTCCCGCCCTATAAAAGCACGCCTCGGGAGCCCTCTTACTCCCTCATCTCACTGCCACCACCCGCTCCTCCTCCCTCGCCCTCTTTTGGCCGGAATTCGCCGGCGAAGGGCTTTGGCCGAAGCTCCTTCCGCCACCCCTAGCGCCGCCACCACCGCCGCCGCGTCCTCGGCGCCGCCACCATCGACATCGCCCCGTCGCGACGCACCCGGTGTGCTTGTTGCCTTCGCCGTAGACCCGCCGCATCGCCGCACCGCCTCCGACCCGAACGTCCCCGCCGCCTCTTGAGCTCGCCGCCAGCCATTTGCCATGCCCGCTCGCATCCAAGGTGAGCACCAAGACCACTGAGGTCCGCTCGTTCTTTTGGTACCATTCACTCCCGCCGGAACGCCACCAAATGCCGGCGAGCTCGCGCCCGAGCCGCCGCCGGCCACTGCCTACGTGGCCCTGCCACCTCACCTGCCACCTCACGGCTAGGTTAGCGCCACGTCGCCTCCTCACTCGCGTGTCCGCCCACGTGGCACGCCCGCGTGGCAAGGTCCACCCCCCCTCAGCCTCAAACACTTATGGACTTGGTCCACATGAGCCGCGAGACCGACATGTGGGTCCCACATGTTGGAAATTCTTTTAATTCATTTAAATTCCGAAAAACAGTCGCTGACGTCAGCCTTGCGCAATAATTTGATTTTTCTTTAAAAAAATAAATCAATAAAATCTGTTTTAGGGTCGTTCTCCTTCATACGAACTCCGATTTCGTCAATTCAAATTCCTAAATTCCTATAAAATCACGATCTAGCCAACTAAACCAAAATTATTTAATTTTGAGTTCATTTGACCAATAATTTCTTTAAAAACCCTAAAACTATCATTTCATGTAATTTGAACCTTCCAGAGCTCATATCTTTTGAATCCGAACTCCGATTGAGTCCATTCAAATTTCTAAATTTGTCTAAATTCAAGATCTAGCCAACCAACCCAAAATTATTTAATTTGGAGTTTATTTGATTTATTATTTGAATTTTATATAAATTTGGCTTATTTCGCGATTTGATTTCGACGACTTCGGAGAGTCAGATTTTGACGTCATTGAAGAGCTTATAAGAGGATTGATTTTGACTGTATGATCATCGTGATTGTACATTGGGACTACCTAGAGAAAGTACTTGTGAGTACTAGGTGACCTGTTAAGGAAAATAACATCACCTCAGTACCAGGTGATCTGTTAAGGAAAACAACATCACCTCAACAAGCAAGGTAAGTTATACCATTGATCATATTGATCCTATTATTTATATTCTGTTTTAAATTATTACTACATGCATATGTTTATACAATTATTTTAATTCCCTGTTTTAATTCCCTAGTTATTCCAATTTTCCTTGTATGGCCAATTTGAATATTGAACGTGAATACCTTGTCACCATTAGGTAAAATGACACTAAAATTAACCTTATGCTTAGCCAATGCTTAGATCAAATCATGTATTTGGGAAAGTTTAGCCAAATCTTCCAAATTTGATTTAAATTCGGTCTATGGTATTGTTTTACCATAGAAGGTTTATACAATGCTTTTACTCAGAAAATAAAATGAAAACAGGTTTGGACTTGGGCATAATGGATGTTTGGTGGGTGCATGTTCATGCACGGGCTTAATCTGGTTAGGATTAAGGCCCAGGGTTAATCGGGAAAGTTGCCCAAGTCAATTAAAGACCGGTCTTCGAGCGCATGATGCTACGCCTTACCGTACTACCACAAGTCTGGTGCTGGGAATGGGGTCCCAATCTTCCAACAGGTTCTGGATAAGTTCAATTTGGTGGAGGCGCGACACAAATCGACTCGGCTTCCGAACAACACGTTCCAAACCCCGCAATCGCAGCACCACGTCTCCTCAGGTTATCAACCGCGCGCAACCCGGTTGACCTCGCCAAGAAGGCTATTCCTCGCCTGCGAATCGAAGAAAACAAGCAAGAACAAGGAAGAACACAACGGAATTGCAGATGTATTGTTTTAGCACTCGAAAGTTGGGGTCTCACAAACCGATGAACGGCGAAACTGTTCAAGACAGAATTAATCTAAGCAAAACCCCCACCCTAATGGTGGGGGTGGCGGCTGTATATAGAGGACTGAGGGGCGTGCAAAACCCCTGGACGCGCCCTAATGGGCTCCAACACGATACAAAGCCGAACGGCCCAAAAGACGGTGACGCAAAGACTCGATAGATTCTGAATGCCCACTTGTTTCGACGATTCCTGTTGACTCAGAAGGAATTTTGACATGGGACCAGAGCCATTGGAAAGGTCGTCTTCTCAGCTTTCGATACATATGTGGAACGTCTAAAACGGAGCCCGGATGCGATCTGGGCGTCCGTTTTAGTGCGGCCTGGTCCTGGACTCCGAATTGGATTCGAAGTCGGCTTGAGTTGGGCCTCCAACATGATTCGACCGCCCTTGCTGGACTTGTGCGCCTCGTAGCCCTTCTCCAAGTACTTCCAGGTCCTCTCCATGGTTCCTAATCATAATTAAATCATTAGGTAGCAATCGATTCTCAAATGAACAAAAAGAAGTACTTAGGAACGAGCTCACCTGTAAATTCAATTGTCGGGTGCGAGCTCTAGTGATTGGTCCTTGAATGTCAAGTGGAGGATTGTTGTGTGTATCCGAAGAAGTGATGTCCTCATCATCTGGTGTGGGACAGATTTGGCTAAATAATTTGTGATGTCTTGGTGTCATTTGTGCTATATTGTTGGTGTGGGTGTTGGACAGACAGTAGCCCCACCTGGCGCAACAGGGCGCTCCCGGAGGATGGTTAGTCCAATGGTAGCGAAACCTTAGCGGGCATAAATACATTAAGATAGGACATTGTAAAGGCCTCATGATAATCACTTAGTCGCACACCTACAGAAGTGTGGATGCAGACAGTACAAGTTGATTATCTCTTGTGGGTAAAGTTGTACCACCTCTGCAGAGCGTAAAACTATTCGAATAGCCGTGTCCACGGTTATGGACATGCTAGCAAAACTACTCCAAGTTAGACTTTGGTTTTGTTTAAAAAATACTTCTTCAAACTGGTTTATCCAAATGGGAATTGGGCAGGAAGCCTTGTGATAGGAGGGTATCCTTCACCATTCATGTGTGAATGTTATCTAACTATATAATTGAGAATTTATAAAATAAATTTTAGTTATAGAATAACTGCTTTGGAACTTAGTACAAGTATTTAAATAAAATGCTGCTTTATGCAAATCAACCAATAAGCCATCCTTTGTTACATCCGTATATACATGTCATTCTGTTATTTGACGGGTGTAACTTGCGAGCACGGAAGTTGTGCTCATACTTGCTTTATGCAAATAAAATTTCAGAGGAGAAGGTCTTTGCTACCAGTGTGGATCTCGACGACTAGGCCTCTACCCCAGTTGATTGCCTGTGGCAGATTGCTGGACTCTACTACTTCTTCGTCTTCCGCTGTGTTCTTTATTGTTGGCTGTAAGCCTCTTTTGTAATAAACTCTGTTGATTATTAATAAAGTTGTGATATGAATTTGGTACCATATTTGTTTACTGTGTGAACTAGCTACTGATCATGGGACTAGTTCAGAAATGCACAGAGGATTTGGGATGTTAATCCCGGGTCCTGACAATCTTGATGGCGACGGTGCTGAACGGGTTCATGAGTACCGGCGGTGCCACGTTGGCCACAACGTCGATGGTGTTGTTATGTGCCATGGTGAGTTGGAGGAGGAGAATAGAAGAGGTAGGGCAGCGGAAGAGATGTATTGAAACTAATCTGATACCATGTAAGACAATGAACGAGGATTGGAAAGCACCGCACAGCGTGAAAGGCTGGGGTTGCATGCTTTATATATCCTGATGATATAAGGGATTACAGCCGGGATTACAACCGTGAATCACAGGATTACAACCAAGTAAATCAGCATGAAATCAATGATCTGTTTCTATCTATACAGGATAACTATACATGGCAAAGTATCGCTAACAGGCTCAGCTAGACCATTTAGGGTCGATCCCGACCTGACCGATCACATCTCTCTCTCTCTCTCTCTCTCTCTCTCGCATTGGGTTAGTGGTTACAATGCAATTGATATGTTTCCTTTGGTTTTTATTTGTTCCATAAAGCAATTATTGTTTTTCTGACTATTGAGTTTATTTTGCTGTCTGTGAGTGTTGTTAATTTGCAAGATTGATCATTTCATGATAGTTTTGTCTTTTTGTTGGAAAACATGACTTGATTGTTTCGCTTGCTATTTTGAATAAAGGAAATTATCGTTTCCCAGTTCTTTATCATGTGCAAATGTTGATCCTATGTATTTCTTTTGGAGTAATTGATTGTTGAATTTTAATTCCTCTCTTTTATGAAAGAAAGTATTAAAACCCTTTTAGTGATGTCTTGTTATGGTTAAGTGAGAGGTTGTAAATAAAGAAATTAATTGATATGGTATGAGTTATCAAGTTGGGTTAGTAGCATAGTGCTAAATTATTCTTAACTAACATCCTTGGAAGTGAAATTGATTAATTTGATGTTGTTTTGTATTTGTTACATGATGAATTTTAAATAAGAGTATGTCCATACTTATTTGGAACCTATGAATTGTTAAGAAGTGTAGAATGTTGATGAACTAGTTTGATCATTAGGATGTTTAATTTGCTAAATTTGTTAGATAAATTGGATTATTTAGTCTCTTGTATTAATCTGACCATTCGGGATGGTTAAGTTAAGGATGTGTTAGGGTGTTGCCTTACTGGATATCAATCTAGAATTTATCTTTTAATTGGCTACTTGATGATCTGATATAAAATGCTAAATTTACCTAATTCTTGACATGCTAAAATTATTAAAACATATATAAAGTAATGGATGAATGTTGATGTATCACCTTGTGAATACCTTGTTTTATAGAGCTCATTATTATTGAAATTTTAATTGTATTTTTTGTTATAATTCCTGAATGTAAGGTGGAATGTTAAATCTATGTTATATATGCTCGTGTGATTGCAAATAGAGGTAGGACCATAAATTCTTCCATGATTAGTATAATCGCCAGTTGTTAATGATAATCTCTAGGGTGCAATTAGTGTGTGCTAAATTGGCGTTGATCATCGCTAATAGTTGAATGGTTGAAATCTAATTAGTGATTTAAATATATGTGCTTTGCAAAATTGTTATATGATAGTATGTCCTTGTTAAACAAGTTTTGCTTCAATATTGTGGTTTATACACTAGATTTTCTCTAGAACAAGATAAGTGCTGCAATCTTATTGAGATAAAAAAATACGAAGCAACTTATTGTGTTTATTTTGGAAAGTTTTATGATGAGATAGTAAGGTATGTTGATTCTTGCCAAGAGTGTATTATATTGATGTTAATAAAATTGTCAGTAGGGGTTTGTGAGGGTGTTGTTGATTCTTATAGAAAGAAAATAATTTGATCGTCTTTCGCGATATTGTTTAAATGAAAGGTTTTGAGTTTTGCATTAGTGATCTTTCGGAGTTCATATTTATGTGGTTCTCAAGAGATTCATGTGACTTGGTCTTAAAAGCTCTTCTTGTTTCAGCTGGCAAAGTGATGTTGTAATCAAAAAAAAATATTTCCACTGTTAAAGGAAAGAGTGTAGTAGAAGTATTTGGGGTTCGAGTCAAGTTTTGTAACTTACATCTCATTGAAGAGTGCTTAACCTTTATGTTTTTGCCACAAAAGAGTTTCTCGAGTTTCAATAGCAATGTTTTATTCTTGTTGGTTGAGGTTTGATATTCTCTTCTTATGGGGCATGTGCTCTATAATTGTGGTTTTGTCTCCTGTTTTTAGGGTTTCTTGCAACTTAACTATTTTCCCTTGGGTTTGTGCTTACTGCAAGTGGTAAATGTTTTTTTTCTACATGCTAAAAATTGTTTTCATTTACCTCTTGTCTTGAGAAAGGAATAACCGATTTATCCTACATGATTCTTTTAGAGTGTTTAGCGGCAACTAGATAGTAGTGGTTAAGTATATGATGGTGGTGAGATTTTGGGTGCCAATTTATTTGAAGTGAATTGGAGGATGAATTGATTTTGTGCTATAATTCTTGGAGAGAATTTACTTTGAATGGAATGGTGGCTGCTGAGGCAAAACTGATTATATTATTGCAACTAGTAAAACCTATAGTGATTTGTGATCCAAGATCTTTTGTTCGTATTAGTGGAATATTGAAAAAAAAATGAATCTTGGTGAAATAGTTAGGGTATTGCAATTGTGTAGGTTGCAAGGTTGTGTAGGTAAAATTGAATTGTGTGGTTTAGCGAGGATCCAAGATTGGTAGAGTAATTTAATCGTTTTGGGCAGTTAATTGATTAGTGAGGATTGTTGATATTAATGATTGAGGATATTGTTTGGATTGCGGGAATCTAAGGATTTTTCTATCAATTATACCAAAAGTTCATTGTAGAAGTATTGGATGTTGAAATTGGGCTTGTGTTTTATGCTAAAATCTTGGTTACCCAATGATTATATGTAGAAGTAGTAGAATAAAAGTGGATTTTAAATAGTGTGATGGTCATTGATCGAATTCTTTGAGTAGTAAATGAGTGTGTGCGTTGTGAATTTCTAGTTGATTATCCTTAAAGGATTATGGTGATGGGATTGTGGATGAAATCTATACTGAGGTGCATTGGGAATTATTTGTCAAAATAATTCTTTTGGTAGAGGAGTAGACTAGAGTTTTTTATGGATTAGTAGAGCCCCTCTAGATGAGTGTGGTTGTTGCTTTTGGATTGAGCAACGCTTTGAGTTTGCCCTGTTAAGAGGAAGGAATTAGTATGATAATTTGGAATCCCAGGATTTAAAAGAAAAATTATTCCTAAAAAGAAGATTAAGGAAAATGGGGTGGTTTCTCGAGTAGTGAAATACTCTTGGATCTTATTTGAGCTTTGTGTTTATGGCAGATGTAAGTTGCAAATTGAGTTGCTTTGAGCGTAGTCTTTCTCGGTTAAGAAAAAGAAAGGAAATAGTTGTTTTGGGCATTTAGGTGATTTTGCATTTGGCTTTATGTGGTATGTTTTTTTCTCAAATTGCCTACTTGGAAAGTGGAATAGTTTTCACGATGAATCTTCAATTTTGGATTTGACTCTTTTGGAGGGGAGTTGGTAATACGTGGTTGCGATGGGAATCCTTCATTTTTCAGTTGGGTTCTTTTTGCAAGAAGGTTGGTTTAAGGCAAGTTGTTTATGTGTTTCTTGTTAAAGGAGATGCGCCTTGCAAAGGTAATGTGATTGATTGAGAGTGGGAACAAGAGTTCTGTGTGATTTGTGTGTGTTGTGTGGTTTGGTACCAAAGGGTAGGTTAGCCCAGGGTATGATGGATCATTTCCGATAGTTGTAGGGATTTGGAAGATGGCGTATCGCTAGGACCGCCTCGAGTCCAAACGCGGGGTACACAACATCTTGTATGACCTGGTGTTGAGGGAGTACCCAAGAGATCTGGAGTTTGAGGTTTCGTTAGAGCCGTTGACCAATGAGTAAGACTTTACCTTCGAGTCCCGCCCATTGAGTGTACCTAGAATGGTCCAACGAGTGTTGAGGCATAAGATGTTGGTATATATCAAGGTGTTGTAGACGCATCAGTCCGAGAGAGGCGACTTGGGAGATAGAGTCTCGCATGCGCGAGCAATATCCAGAGTTGTTCACGTCGGGTACATGTTGATTGTTATTTAATTTCAGTTGTGGTTGTTCTTTCGAGTAGAATTCGGGGTCGAATTCTGTTTAAGGGGGGTAGAATGTAATATCCCGAAATGCTTTAAAGGAGGAAATCGCATTAGAGAAGGAATGAAAGGTTTTAAAAGAGGAAAAATAGAAAATTAGGACAACCCAGGTCGTGGACTCCTGGCCCACGGCAATCTGGCCTAAAAGGGGGCCAACCTAGGGGGTTTAAGAGGGAGAAGGCAACAACCCCTAACCCTAGCCACCCACCCCCTCCAGCCGCCACCTCCCTTGCACCCTTCCCCCTTCTGCCCTAGGCTGCGTGTTGCCGTCACCTACTGCCACACCACCAAGCCGTCGGCCAGCCGCTACCAAAGAGGAAGAAAGGGACAACAAGGAAGAGAGGAACAGGGAGAAGGAAGGAGGAGAGAAGAAGAAGAAATGGAAGGAAAAGAGAAGGTTTTTGCGGATTCCCGTGATTTGTCATGATCATCAAGGGTAAACCCTATTAATCCCTAGGTTTTGCGATGGATTAGTCATTCTTAAGTTTGTAGGTCGTTTTGATTAGAGGAAGGTTAGTTTTCAATCTGCCCTAGTTCGTTAATGTTTAGTGCAGAACATTACGAGGGAGATTTGAGGTATTTAGGCTCGGATTCATAGGTCGGTTCAATTAGAGAAATGTTAGATAATCTCGTTAGCTTTCCAGGAAGGTCTAAATCATTAAAACCGGAGTAGCGAGTGAAAAGATATGGCCTCAGGAAGGTCGCTGTCTAGAATCTGGATGTAGCTGGCAGACGCCGTGAACATAGGTCGGTTTGATATAATAGATGGGAAAATTAAATTATGGTGACAACTTTATTAATGTAGTAAATTTTGTGTAGTTTCCAGAACTTGTATCATTTATATATTTTCAAGTTTTAGAATTAAATATATAAAATTGTGAAACAGACTTTCTTGACAGATTCTAGGACAGACTTTTGGGAGCGAAACGGGGAAGAAAACGGTAGAATCAGAGGTTCGTCATAACTAGGGAATTGTAGGTTTTTTTTGTAAGAATTCTATAAAGTCTTGGATAGTTGAATTTGGATTTCAGATGAATAAGTTAGAGCCATTTTACTACTAGGACAGCGGGTAGTGCATCTGGTAGTTTTGGGTTAATTGGGTTGATTTGCGATGATGGTTAGAATAAAGTGTTGATGTTGTGATGTTATGATTTTTAGATGTGTTTTGAATTGTTTGTCCAGAGAGTGTGGTCTCTAGTGCTTTGTCGCCACTTCACTATTCAGCTTCACAGGGATAAAGAGGCAAGTGCATGATAGATAGTGTTCATTTGTACCACTCATTACCATTATATTATTCATTTTTTTACCTTATTTAATTGCAAACAATGTGAATAGTCATGATATTATTCGTATTGTTGGATGTTAGAATATTGGATGATGATATTGTTGATGAATATCATTGCATAAGAGAAGGTGATCACACACCTCCATATGAGTGGAGAAGGTCCTCAATCCTTTTAGAGGACAGGCTTGAGGTTGTGTCATCGACGGGTGAACACTCACACTATACCGGTATACACGAAAGAAGTGCATGTGGACATGTAGTGTAGAGATACATTCAATGAAAAGAGAAATTGATGATTGACTATGAGGAGAAAGATGAATCAATAGTAATATTGATGATGATAAGGTTTATGGTTGAATTGATCATTGTTTATTGTTTATTATTGTGCTTACTGAGTCGTGGACTCACCCTTGCTCTATTGTTGTTTTTAAGTGACCATTGCCGACGTTGCACATGGGAAGGGGCTAGCATACTTGAAACCATGTCATTCATTCAGTTACATGAAACATTGGCCATGAGACACTTTATTAGTGTGATGAAATACAATTAGGATTGGATAGTATGCCTTTGCCTTAGTTGTTAGGTTGGAGATGATTATTCTTCCAATAGATTTGATTTGATTGGTTTTGATTTGTTCTTGGTTAGTTTATTACCATGCTTCCTATAAATTATTTATCTATGATTGTCATACCGTTATGCTTGCGTTATTGTGACCCATGGATGGGTTTTATCATTGATATGCTTGCTGTAATTTACTGATATTTGATGTTAAAACTGGTTGTTATTGTAGTTTAGTGGCATTCTGGGCTCCAAGTTGGGCCAAGGTGTTACAGGCGCATTGCAAGCGCACGCACGGCGGCAAGGTGGAGCCGAGTGCAGAGCTGCAGCGGTGACCGGAGTGCGGCACTTAGCGCAGCGAGGCCGAGGTGGAGCGGCCACTAGCGCACAGCGGCGAGGCGCGGCCCAGCTGCGTTGCACGGTAGCTTGCCGATGGCAGCTCAGCAGGATCGGCTGGAGGAAGAAGAGAAGCCCGGAGGGAGAGCTCTCGAGGAGACGAGGATCTAGATAAAATGAGAGAGAAAAGAAAAATGAGAGAGAAAAGAAAGAAAGAGAGAAGAAGAGGAAGGAAAGAAAGAAGGAAGAAACAGAGAGGCCAGAGGAGGCTGTTGGGTGGGAGAAAAGAAAAGAAAGGCAGTCGGCTGGAAGAAAAGAAAAGAAAATGAAGAAGGGAGGAAAAGAAAAGAAAAGAAAAGAGGAAAAGAAAAGAGAAGATAATAATAAGGTAAATAAAATAAAAGGATAAAAAAAAGAAGAGAAAAAAGTTTTTTTTGGGAGAATAAAAGAAAAGGCGTGGGCACAAGTTTGGCGCTAAAATCGACTGATGTGAAACCGGCAACGGCGGCGGCGGACACGAACGAGAGGCTGAGCGGGACGCAGAACCGGCGGCGACAACGGCGGACATGGACGAGAGGCCGAGCCGGATGAGGAACCAGAGACAACGACGATGGACGTGGACGAGTGGCTGAGAAGACGACATCTAGTGATGATTTGCACGCCTAGTGCTGCGGTAAAATCCTTAGTATTAGTTGCGTTACTGTGTTTATGTTATTAGTTGTGCATGTTGCATAATCGTCATTAGCATTACCTCTTTTTATGCATGATTAGTGTAAATTGTCTGGTAGCTTAGACCGGTGTAACTCCCTAGTTATGTCTTAATTGTGCATATGTGTGATATGTAGCGTTATGTCGGTGGATATGAAAAATTAGATTGTTGTAGTGGAATATGTGTGTTGTCAATCGATGGATGTTGAATTAAATATATTATTGGATTATTTAATCACATGATATTATTTTGGAGTCGTATGGAAATTTGGTGGTGATCTTTAGATGTTAAATTGATTGGAGGTTTTCCCTCAAGTTGGATTAGTGATTTTAGGATTTAGGATGTATAAGGATTTTATAATTTATTACTTGATAGATAGCTCATGTGATGGTATTTAATGAAATATGTAGGTTGAATCGGATGATTTATTTAATCATGAGCAAATTGACCGGACGCGTTAGCTAATAGTTATGTGAGTCATAGATGCTATAATTGAAAGAAAGTAGCAATGGATTATTTGATTACATACAATTATTTGGAGTGCCATGTAATTAGTAGATAAGTCTATGTGCCGAGTTGATGGAATTGTGCCCTCAATTGGATTAGTAGATAAATGATTATTAGTTGATCGTAGAGGCACATATATGATTGGATTGGTATATGTCAGTACACGACTAGTGCGGTGATATGGATGTAAGTTGATCGATTAGTGAGCTATTAAATGTTGGATGTGCAATTAAATTGTAAAGCTCATTAGGTGTCGGTTTGTCAAATAAATCTCGATAGGTGAAAATTTTGGTGTATGAGATTATGATTTGCTGAGGTAGGATTAGTAGAGGTAGATAGATAGTATTAGCTTAAATAGTATAGTGGAGAATGAATTTAGTCATGATCATATGCCCATAACTTGGTGGATTTCGTACATTTACCGGATGGATTGTATAGATGGAAGATTGTGAGTCCGAGCATTATTTGTTGGACTGACTACCTTGATTATGTCTTAGTGAATGTTAGTACAGGATTTAGATCGAGATGAATATGATTGGAGAGTGTTATGCATGTGATTATATTCAACACCCGAGAATCATTAAGTGGATGATTATGAGGGGATTAGATGCATGAGGTTGTGCATAGTGAGTAACCCTAATTGATGATAGTAGAGTAACATATGCATAATGAATTGGATCAAATTAGAGGATTTATCGTGGGTTACTAAGCCCGAAGAAGATCGTGAGTTAGGGAGAAGGATAGAAGTTAGTTTCAGATGTCCAAAACTCAGTTAGCATGGAATGTTGTTTTTCCTTTTTCAGCGATTTTATTACCCGAGCTAAATTGAAATGGCTATAACTTTTGCATACGAACTCCAAATCAAATGAATATTTGTATAAATTCATATAAAATCATGATATGTATGAATATACAAAAATATTTGGATTTTCTTACTGTTGAATTTATTTTTTCCATTTGTGATTTATTCTCGGTTCTTTCAAATAGACGCCAGAGTTCGTGAGTGAACTTAATGACGATCAAGCGACCTCACTCTCTGAACAACCTAAGCAAGGCAAGCACCCCTTTTGATCATGTTGATCCCATTATTTCAATTATCATACTTCTTTTTGCAAAGTCTATTATGCATGCGTGTATGTTTGCTTAAACTTGCTATATTTTGGGATAACGGTAGTTATATTCCTATTCAATGCATGATCCTGTAATACTCCGGAAGTGTGAGAAGTGAAGAATCGGATTAATAAAAATTAATCGGTAGAGAATTATTATTCGGGGAAGAGAAATTTATTGAATTTTCAAGTGCAATATAGTTTAGAGAGGATTTCTCTTAACAGAAAGTATCCATCGTTGATTATGTAATATCCTGTTTAACATTAGAGAATTAATTGAAATGAGAAAGGTATTTAACAGAATTAAACAGAGAAATCAGTTTTTAGAGGAGATTTAATCTTGGGCTTTATTACGTTGTTTGGCCCAAGTGGAAGTTGGTTTAAGAAGGCCAACCAAACCCTAGGTCTTTTTACTGTAGCACGCAGCTACAGCACCGCCCGCCTCTGTAGCAACCCTCCTCCCCTTTGCTGCCACGCCCTCCATGTCGCCCCTTTGCTGCTCCTTGCTCTGGTCTTGGGGAGGAAGAAGAAGGGAGAGAAAGGAGGAGAAGAAGGGATCTTCTTCATGGATTCAACCAGCGTTTCCCAAGGTTCTACAAGGGTAACGAGGCGTTCTTTGCTGTCTAAGTTGTATTAGATGCGAGTCGATTGGTTTGATTGGATTGAATTGCTGCCGCTACAAATTCAATTCTGTCCAGTTTCTTGCGCGGCTTGTTTCGTGTGTTTAGAGGCAGAATTAGGGATGTTGATCTCCTAGAGTTATTTAGATAATGTTCTTAGCTTTCGGTGGCCGCGAAGATCACTCGATTCCGAGGTCTGAGTTAAAAGTTATGGTCATTTTAGTTTTGCTGTTCGATTGTGTAGGCAGTTTCTGTACTGAAAGTTCAGACAATGGTTAGCCTAATATTATGGCCGAATTGGTTTATCGTGTCAACTAGAGTATTGTAGATTATTCAGTTAAGAATCTACAGAAATTGGGTTTACCTCATTTTGACTTCCAGTTCATGAGTTATGTCATTTACCGTGCTGCTGTCCAGAATCAGTATATGGCAGGAAACGTTGTTTTTCGGTTTCAGCTTGGTAAACTCGTTTTGAGTCGTCAAGTAAGCGTTGTAGAATGCCGATTAGTAGCGCTGAGTATATTATGTCTTAATTGAAATTATTTTACCTGTTTAGGAGGTGAAGCCTCAGGTTTAGGAGTATCGCTTTGCCGCTAACGCGTCGCATCGTGGAAGGCAAGTAAATGTAGCGGTTGTGCTACGGTTTAACCCATTTTCTTACTAGTTGCACTATGCATGATTGACGTAATGTTAAATGATATGCCATGGTTACATGTTTTCCAAGTAAAAATGTGGTAGCAAGATATTAATCAATTGCTATGTTTGGATGAGTTTGGGTAGTATCGTGGTAATTCGCTTAATGAGCCAAATGCGAATATGAAAATAAACTCAAGGTGGACATGTTGTTAATTCCTTGTGGTTATTTTTCATGATGATCATGTGGTGGTCTATGTGATAGAGTTCCATCTATATCGATTGATTTTGATCTTGGTGAATCGGTGTGGGTTATGTGGTAATGGTCTTATGACACGATGGTATTGTGCTTAATGAGACACATGTGGATTATGAGAAAATATTCATGATGAGTATGTTGTTGACCTTCGTGGTTAAATTCTTGTGGTTTATGATTATCATATCATTCATGACATATCATGACATTTGCATTGTGGATGTCGCCGCTTATAGCCGCGATCGTACGGTACAACATCGTGCATTGTCAGTGACGATGCATACCTTTACCTTGTTGGGTAAAGGTGCAGTGGAGCATAGCATACATATGCATTACATTGTGGAAAGATCATTTGCATACTTGTGCAAGATATTGAGGTGAAGTTATTTTTTGCAAACAAACGAACTTCACGGTTGCAATGTGAAATTAACTCATGAGAGTCTCTTGTGGTATGAGTAATGTGGTTGTGGTTGTGGAATGGGGTTCACCCTTGTGGTATGGTAGAGGTTGTGGTTGTGGCATGAGATTCTTCTCTCTTGTGGTAATTGTGGATAGCGATTGTGGATGCGAGAAATAGTAAAGTTATGAGGTAAAACACGCTAATACTTTATTGTCATTGGTAGTGGTAGTGATGATTAACATGGAGCGATTGATCAAGATTCAATTGTTAATATTTTACTATCATTGGTAGTAAATATGGTTGAGGCTATAATTGTGATCATTATGGGGATTGGATATTGATGCTTAATATCTTTGTAGTTTAATTGGTGGTAAATGAATGTGGATTCACATTATGGGTGTGGATATTTGGATACTTTAATGATGTTGTATGTTTGTTTGTAGTCCGAATAGCCGGGTAAACAGTTTGCTTTGCTGAGATTTTTATCTCACCCTTGTTTTCTTTCCCCTCAGGTGATTGTTGAGCATTCATGGGATGGGTAGAGCGGCACCACAATAATGCACATGGTTCATCAACTCATGTTGTAATAAAGTCGATGAAATTCTAGCCAAATGCTTAACTATTTGTGGAGGATTATGTTATTTAATAAGGATGGATTGTGAACCATTCTTTGATTAATCTGCTAGAGGTTGTTTAATTATTGAACTTGTTACCGTTATCTTTATTCCCTTAGATGTTTATGCTTCCGCTTAATGCTTTTTGTCTAGAGATGTTGCCGAATTAATTATCTTGAAATTATTGGCTAGTCAGAGTGGTTTAGTAGCATTCCGGGTAATGTGGGTCTGGGTGTTACGATTGGTATCGAGCGGGCTTTAGGTGCGTGGTAATTAAAAATATTAAATTGACACACAGGTGCATGATAGGATGGGATAGGACAAGCATTGCATTCAAGCTTTGACATGTTATATTGATGATTCATGCTTGGAGATAATCTTGTATGTTTATGATTTGTTTATATGATGCTTTGGGTGAGGATAGTCAATGATATGAGGTAGGGATTGCAGTTGTTGCCTTGGGCATTGCCAGTTTATACCTCGTTCGTAGTACGGGGATTTTGATGCAGTTACCTCGGGTAACTTAGTTGCGGATGTCTTGGGTAAGTTTCTTAGAAAAGTGTTATCCTCCTTGAATTGATGTTGGCCGATTCTTGGCCTATTACAGTTAATGATTTTCTCTCGGTTAGCTGTTTATTGCGGTTGTTGGTTGTCATTAGGCCTCTAATTGTTCTTGAGGCCAAGTATTGTTTCTTTCTGATTGATGGGTTGTTTGACTGCTCGTGAGCAGTGCTTTTGGAGAGACTAGTATTTTCCGTGTTGTTCCATCTTTCTTGCTGGAAAACATGACTCTTGTATTTCGTTTGATGTTTTTTTTTTTAGAGAGAATCAAAGCTTTATGTGGAAGTTCATTAACTTGTGGAAGCATTGACTCTATGCATTTCTTCTGAGTTATTTCGACTTTTGAAGTTTGATTTCTCTCTAGAAGGGAGTGTTAAAACCCCTTTGTGATGTTTTGTTGTGTTTAAGTAGTAGGTGGAAATTATGTAAATAATTGATAGATTGTGAATTATCAAGTTGAAAAGTTAGTGTGGTACATCATTAAGTTCTACTAACATCTTTAGAAGTGAAGTCGATTAATATGATGTTGTCTGTGGTAGTTTGTTGAAGATCTGTGACTAAGAAATTTAGCGATACATGTGTAGAACTCATGCATTTATCAAGGAATGTGAAAAACAATTGTTTTGATTATTGTAGTTGTTTAATTTTCCCAACTTGTTGGATATATTGGATTGATTGATCTTAAGTAATTAATCGACCATTCGGGATGGTCAAGTAAGGAGGTGTTGGAATATTGCCTTAA
This sequence comes from Ampelocalamus luodianensis, assembly GCA_036346255.1. NCBI lineage: Eukaryota > Viridiplantae > Streptophyta > Magnoliopsida > Poales > Poaceae > Ampelocalamus > Ampelocalamus luodianensis. The sequence goes on from CM070626.1 coordinate 40,714,849, forward strand.
TAAGATTAACCTTTTATATGTCCTCTCTTTACATACTTGATGAGCATGTACAATCATTAAATTTATGTAACTTTTACCATGCTAAATTGTTGAAATATGTATAAAGAAATGGATACAGTGATGTATTGACTTTTGGAATCTTGTCTCATAAAGTTTGGTATTATTGATGTTTAAAGTTATTTTATTTTTTTAATATCTTAACATAAGGTGGAGTATCGAATCATGCTCTTTATTGTCTTTGGGATTGCAAAATTAGAGATAGGATCATTAATGCTATCTTGATGAAAAATTAATAGTCAATTATTGACAAAGAATGGCTAGAGTGTAATTACCTTTGCTAAACTAGAGTTGAGCATCAAGATCTGAGATAAATGTATGGAATCTAATAAGAGATTCATACTAGCATGTTTTGTGAAGTTGTTATGTTCTGATATCATCTTGTTAAAGAGTTTGTTTTAATATGATGGCTTATGCACTAGGTTTAACTAGATCAAGTAGTTGGAATCTTATTTGGATAATAAGAGCATGATGAAGTGATTTATGATGTTCCTTTTGGAAAAGTATGAAGGAGTGGGATGATATGTTGATTTTTTTTTCAAAGAATGTTTTATCTTGTTGTGAATACAATCAATAGCATGTAGTTGTGATTATTGTGTTGAATGTTTTAAAAAAATAAAATAAAGGAATTTGTTAATTCCATAATACTAATTGCATTGAAGGGTGAGATTTACAGTTGGAACCTTTTTGTACCTTATGACTTGTGTGATAGTCGAGGTTGCTTTGAGTAAAGTGACATGTTGAATGATCTTTTGGTTTTTATCCGAATCTCGTGTTGTGGTCTTCAAGCATCCTTTGTTGGAAATGGCGGGATGTTTTAATCAAAGAAAATTGCTTCTTATTGAAAGGAAAAGTTGTACTAGAAGTATTTGAGGTACGATTGATCTTATCTTGTGTTTTCCAACCTCATTGCTATTTTTTTCTTTTGGTCTTTTGGCTCTTTGTGATGATGACCATTTTCAGATGCTTGAATTTATTTCTTCTTACCTCTTCTTCTAAGAACATGGTAATTGTTGTGGGTTGCGTGAAGCCTTTTGTTGGTCGTGGTTTTGGGTTAGAGTATGATTTGCGGGCAGTGAGAGTCTATCTACAATGGTGTAGATGATGTACTCAATTGAGCTAATTGTTGAGGTGGCCAACTTGAGATAAATGAGTTGGTGTGTTGGGTAATGATTTGAAAATCCTTGGTTCAAGGAAGTTAAATTATTAAAAGAAATGAATTGGGAAATTATTGTTATGTCAAGTAGTGCGATGCTCTCTTGATTCTTGTTTTTCTTTGTGTGTTTTGGCGAGACCATTTGCAAATTGAGTTGACGTATGTTGAGGCGTAGTCTTTTCCATTAGGAAAAGAAATTGATTGTTTTGGTTTGTCGAGTGATTTTTTTCACTCTTAGCTTATGTGGTGTGGTTCTCCAATTGTCTACTTGACAGTAGAAATATTTTGTGGTGAATCCTTTGATTTGGATCGTGGTCCTTTGAAGGAAAGCTGGTTGCTAGTGTGATGCTTGAGAGTTCTTTACTCTTCATTCTTTGAGTTCTGTTTGCAAAGATACCGATTCGCTTCTAGTAGAATGATGTGAGTGGAATTTGTGATCAAATTCTTGACAATGGGTATAGTGTGTTATCACGAGTTTATTTAATAAGAGAAAAGTGTTTTAAGAAAGAGGATGGTTTGAGAAGGTGGTCTTAATAGTTATTGTGGAAATTTTGCCAAAATGGCGGGACTGTTGCTGCTAAGGGCCGACAAAAGAATTATGCGGATGTTCGCGCCAGAATTGGAGTTTGCGGTGGAAGCCTTGTGCTCCTTTGGGTGTCTCCAACCAAGGGTATTGTTCATTTGGTACCACCGAAGCTTAGCCCGCGGTACATCGGTACTTTTCGGTGGTTGCTCGGGTGGGTAGTTTGGCTTATCGTTTGGGTTGCCAAACTCTTTGAGTGGTGTGCACAATGTTTTCCATGTGTCTATCTTTGAGAAATACTTGCGGATCCGAACACAAGCTTGACTGGAGCAGTCACAGTGGAGCGAGGATCTCACGTGGAGCGTCGGCGATTCGTATCTTGGATACGTCGGGCGGGTCTTGAGGAATAAGACCATCAAGTATGTGAAGGTCCTTTGGGCGAATCGATCGAGAGAGAGGCTACGTGGGAGCTGGAGGATCTTTGCGAAAAGAAGTACCCGAGCTCTTGAGGTGGTGAGTACACCTAGTTTGGGTTCTTTGTTTGCTTGTTGTTCTTTTCTTTGTGGTGCAGAGAGTTGGATTGAGGCTAATCCTTTTAAGGTGGAAGAATGTAATACTCGGAAGTGTGAGAAGTGAAGAATCGGATTAATAAAAATTAATCGGTAGAGAATTATTATTCGGGAAGAGAAATTTATTGAATTTTCAAGTGCAATATAGTTTAGAGAGGATTTCTCTTAACAGAAAGTATCCATCGTTGATTATGTAATATCTGTTTAACATTAGAAATTAATTGAAATGAGAAAGGTATTTAACAGAATTAAACAGAAATCAGTTTTTAGAGGAGATTTAATCTTGGGCTTTGCCCACGTTGTTTGGCCCAAGTGGGAAGTTGGTTTAAGAAGGGCCAGCAAACCCTAGGTCTTTTTACTGTAGCACCAGCTACAGTACCATCGCCCCCGTAGCAACCCTCCTCCCTTGCTGCCACGCCCTCCATGTCGCCTTTTGCTGCTCCTTGCTACTGGTCTTGGGAGGAAGAAGAAGGGAGAGAAAGGAGGAGAAGAAGGGATCTTCTTCATGGATTCAACCAGCGTTTCCCCAAGGTTCTACAAGGGTAACGAGGCGTTCTTTGCTGTCTAAGTTGTATTAGATGCGAATTCGATTGGTTTGATTGGATTGAATTGCTGCCGCTACAAATTCAATTCTGTCCAGTTTCTTGCGCGGCTTGTTTCGTGTGTTTAGAGGCAGAATTAGGGATGTTGATCTCCTAGAGTTATTTAGATAATGTTCTTAGCTTTGGTGGCATGAAGATCACTCGATTCCGAGGTCTGAGTTAAAAGTTATGGTCATTTTAGTTTTGCTGTTCGATTGTGTAGGCAGTTTCTGTACTGAAAGTTCAGACAATGGTTAGCCTAATATTATGGCCGAATTGGTTTATCGTGTCAACTAGAGTATTGTAGATTATTCAGTTAAGAATCTACAGAAATTGGGTTTACCTCATTTTGACTTCCAGTTCATGAGTTATGTCATTTACCGTGCTGCTGTCCAGAATCAGTATATGGCAGGAAGCGTTGTTTTCGGTTTCAGCTTGGTAAACTCGTTTTGAGTCGTCAAGTAAGCGTTGTAGAATGCCGATTAGTAGCGCTGAGTATATTATGTCTTAATTGAAATTATTTTACCTGTTTAGGAGGTGAAGCCTCAGGTTTAGAGTATCGACTTTGCCGCTAACGCGTCGCATCGTGGAAGGCAAGTAAATGTAGCGGTTGTGCTACGGTTAACCCATTTTTCTTACTAGTTGCACTATGCATGATTGACGTAATGTTAAATGATATGCCATGGTTACATGTTTTCCAAGTAAAAATGTGGTAGCAAGATATTAATCAATTGCTATGTTTGGATGAGTTTGGGTAGTATCGTGGTAATTCGCTTAATGAGCCAAATGCGAATATGAAAATAAACTCAAGGTGGACATGTTGTTAATTCCTTGTGGTTATTTTCATGATGATCATGTGGTGGTCTATGTGATAGAGTTCCATCTATATCGATTGATTTTGATCTTGGTGAATCAGGTGTGGGTTATGTGGTAATGGTCTTATGACACGATGGTATTGTGCTTAATGAGACACATGTGGATTATGAGAAAATATTCATGATGAGTATGTTGTTGACCTTCGTGGTTAAATTCTTGTGGTTTATGATTATCATATCATTCATGACATATCATGACATTTGCATTGTGGATGTCGCTTATAGCCGCGATCAAATCTGCAGTACAACATCGTGCATTGTCGTAAGACGATGCATACCTTTACCTTGTTGGGTAAAGGTGCGATGGAGCATAACATACATATGCATTACATTGTGGAAAGATCATTTGCATACTTGTGCAAGATATTGAGGTGAAGTTATTTTTGCAAACAAACGCAACTTCACGGTTGCAATGTGGAAATTAACTCATGAGAGTCTCTTGTGGTATGAGTAATGTGGTTGTGGTTGTGGAATGGGGTTCACCCCTTGTGGTATGGTAGAGGTTGTGGTTGTGGCATGAGATTCTTCTCTCTTGTGGTAATTGTGGATAGCGATTGTGGATGCGAGAAATAGTAAAGTTATGAGGTAAAACACGCTAATACTTTATTGTCATTGGTAGTGGTAGTGATGATTAACATGGAGCGATTGATCAAGATTCAATTGTTAATATTTTACTATCATTGGTAGTAAATATGGTTGAGGCTATAATTGTGATCATTATGGGGATTGGATATTGATGCTTAATATCTTTGTAGTTTAATTGGTGGTAAATGAATGTGGATTCACATTATGGGTGTGGATATTTGGATACTTTAATGATGTTGTATGTTTGTTTGTAGTCGAATAGCCGGGTAAGCAGTTTGCTTCTGATTTTTATCTCACCCTTGTTTTCTTTCCCCTACGGTGATTGTTGAGCATTCATGGGATGGGTAGAGCGGCACCACAATAATGCACATGGTTCATCAACTCATGTTGTAATAAAGTCGATGAAATTCTAGCCAAATGCTTAACTATTTGTGGAGGATTATGTTATTTAATAAGGATGGATTTGTGAACCATTCTTTGATTAATCTGCTAGAGGTTGTTTAATTATTGAACTTGTTACCGTTATCTTTATTCCCTTAGATGTTTATGCTTCCGCTTAATGCTTTTTGTCTAGAGATGTTGCCGAATTAATTATCTTGAAATTATTGGCTAGCTGTAGAGTGGTTTAGTAGCATTCCAGGGTAATGTGGGTCCTGGGGTGTTACAGATCCTCCTTGAAATATTGGTATCCTTACTATCGTAGCCCTTAGGATATGGTTTAGAAAATAGATGGTGTGGATTTGGGTATTCTGAGTGTGAATATCGCATAAATACTTAGTCGGGCTCTAGTCTTTACTAAAATTTGAAAGTGGATAAAATATTGAATATGATTTAGGAGTTTTTAAAATGATGGTCCAGAGGGGTTACCTCTGTTAATTTTGTATAGAAATAAAAATGAAAAACCTATATTGCAACACGAGCGAGTTATAATATGAACTAATGAATGTGAGAGAGTTTCTCACATGTAGATAGGGGGAGATCCTTGCTCGGGTCAATTAAGGACCGAACATCGGTGAATCATATCTAAGCCTAAGCGTACAACCATATGTGCCGATATGGAACAGCCTTAGCTAATTAAGTCATCAAAACTAGCCTTACATGTTGGTAAGTCGTAATAATGCAAGCATGTGTGATTGGTCGAAGGGGCTCCCTTCACCGAGGCGTTGGGAACAAAGCTTGCCGACACAACAGTTAAGCCTCACTTTGACTGGAGGTACCTGAGATTGAAGTGAGGGTTGTCATTGTCGGGCTAATACAGGGCTAGAACTAGGCGATGTAATTTTCGATATGTGCTCTAGACTGCATACTATAATGTTGTGCATGGTACTATCGATGGATGCCGGATAAACTATAGAATTCGTATGTTATGGGTAAAGTTGTACACCTCTACAGAGTGTAAATCTACTTAAATAACCATGCTCACGGTCATGAGCATGCTTAGTGACGCCTCATCGAATATAGTCTCTACTTTTGCAAAAACGGTTTTGTTAGAAAATGAGGGGATGGTTTTGTTGTTATTGTCATATGTGTCATATATATGGTTGAAAGTGCGTCGTTGTTCACAACCAAGGAGGGTTGTTGTTTACTCTTATTCAAGTTATATACTTGCGATTTCATTACATATCAACTGCTCTTTAAAATTACGTTGCAAAATAATACATATCAGTATTGCAAACAAAAATTGCTTCATGCTGAAAATAACTTCTAGCATAGAGCCATATTCTTTGATAAGTCTTGAATTTATAATATGTTGTGATACACTACAAGCCTTGCTAAGTACGCAATGTACACAATCTTGCTTAAATTATTATTCAGAGTATGAGGATGAACTAGTTTCGGACGACGACGGGTCTTTCAAAGCTTAGTCCTTATCGGTTACCTATGGGATTGGATGGGGCATACCGATGGATCAATTTGGTTCATTTACCATTCTTTCCGCTGCACTCTGTTATTACTTGAGTTTTATCTGGCCGGTCGGCCTTCGAAATGTATATTCGTTATGTATCGTTTAAGGTTAAGTCCTTTTGTAATATTGTTGTATGTATGAAATATGTATGGACATGATTATCAATGTTGTGAAAGTGTGTACTAGTCACTGGTCATGGGACTAGTACACACACGAGGACTTCGGGTATTCAAAACTAGGGGTCCAATAGGCGATGTTCCAGTGAGGTCGAGGTGAGCATGGCGTAGAACGCGACTTGAGGATGAAGATGATGGGGTCGATGATGGCAAGGGCTCACCGAGGTGGGAAAGTCAACGATGGTGGCACTCGAACGACGACAGGGAAGACAGTTTCGATTCCGACAAACCACTACAAGAAAGATGAGATTGTTCAAGGGAAAAGACAGATCAAGATGTGGAACATGTTTTGACATGAACAAAACTTTGGGGAGCTCACGGAGCGATAGAACAGAGGGGGTCATCGGAGCTGCCGGCGTCACGTGTAGCTGCCCGACCATTGCAAACTGCCTACCATCGCACCGCCACCACCCATGGGGTTTCCAAGGCCGTGGGGTTCCAATTTGGTGCTCGCCATCCGCCATAGTCACCTCCCTCACCGGCGCCGAGCTTGCCTGGAGCTTCCATGGTTGCCTCCTCTATCTCCCTCATGCTCTCTGTTGAGGAACAAAGGGATGAGCCCCTTGTGTGGCTGCCAACTGCACCTACTCGGTTCGACTGAACCAAGAAATGAGACGTGCACCGGAAGTCATTTTCTAAAATCTTGCTCTCCCCAACAACTGAAAGTCATATTTTATTGGCCTCAGCGTCTCAGAGCAAATAGGCATTGTAACACCCCAGCTCAACCTTGAGCCTGGGTGTTACAGTTGGTATCAGAGCGGTCTTTAGGTCCGTGGTTAATAGAAAAATATTAAATTGACACACTGTGCACAGTAGGTGGGGTTGGGAATTACATTGCTTCCGCATTATCTGTTGTTATGTTTCATTTCTTGAGCAATTGTTGAATTGCCTCTGTACTATCTTTCTTGTTGTTAATCAATGATATGATATGTTATGATATTCTATATCTATAAATCTATTCTATGATTGCCAAGAGATGATCATGTATAATCATATTTGATTATATTGTTTATGTGTGTCGATAATGGTTGTTAAGAAGTGGAGGCCGTGGTTGTGGCCTTGGACTTTGTCAGGTTTTACCACCGTTCACTACTACAGAAAGCCTCATCACAGACGGTTCGGAACCGTCATCACAGACGGTTTCCAACCGTCTGTGTAAAAGTACGTCTGTGATAACAGCGATTATCCTGACGGTTTTGAGCCGTCATGATAAAGCTATCACGCACGGTTGGAACAAGAGCCGTCTGTGATAGTTGTTTTCACAGATGGCTCTTGTTCCGAACCATCTGTGATAGCTTTTTTGATTGCAAAAAAAAAATATTGCCATTTCATGGATACACTCATACACATACACTGCCATTTCCGAAGCCTCCCAAACATGGATTCATTGATACACATACATGGATTCCCAACTCCTAAGCCTCCCAATAAATTTCTCAAGCCATGGATTCATGGATACACGCATACACTCGATCATATACAAGTACCAACAGAAGTAGAATCTGAAGGAGAATCTAACACAAGTACCACAAGCTCATACATACAAATCTGGATCTGAATCTAATAGAACCTCATATACAAAAGTACCAACAGAACCTCATATACCAGAGACATCGACGTCGGAGGAGGACTGGAGGAGCTCGGCGTCGGCGTCAGAGGAGGACTAGAGGAGGTTAGCGTTGGTGTCGGCGTCGACTCTCAGCTGTTGGAGAGGAAGACCACGTCGAAGGTTGGGGACTGCGAGAGCAAGGAGGACCGGAACCTGGAGGTGTAGCGGGGCTAGGGAGCTGCGGGAGGACTAGAGGAGCAGCTAACAGCCGGAGCTCGGAGGAGGTCTGCCGGAGCAAGGGAGGACCGAGCCCAGAGGAGGACCGGGACTACGGGAGTGCGAGACTGAGCGCCCAGAGGAGGTCGACCATAATATATAAGGACATATTTTGCCTCCCGCGCACGCGTTCAAAATTTTCAAATTCCCGCGTTGCGAATCATAGACGGTTTCATACAAAAACCGTTTGGAACCGTCTGTGATAAGTAACTCATCACAGACGGTTCTTAATATGAACCGTCTGTGATAAGTACGAACCGTCTATGGTAAGTACCTCATCACAGACGGTTGGTATTAAGAGCCGTCTGTGATTTGGATTTTACTATGGCTTTAAATTTTTCTTACTCTCTGACTCTGATTTTATTATGGCTTAGAATTTTCCTTACTCTCTGATTTTACCATGGCTTCAAATTTTTCTTACCCTCTGATTTTACCATGGCTTAGAATTTTCCTTACTCTGATGGTACTTATCACTGACGGTTGGTATCACGAATTCGTTATACTAACCGTCTGTGATGAGGTGTCCTCATCACAGACGGCTCCTTCTACCAACCGTCTGTGAAGTATCACAGACGGTTGGTAATAAGAACCGTCTGTGATGAGGCACTATCACAGACGGTTCCAAAGGGAACCGTCTGTATAAGTTCAACACAGATGGCTCCTTTGGAACCGTCTGTGATGAGGCGTCCAGTATGACCTGTTTTGTAGTAGTGGTTCGTGGAAGACGAATAGAGTAGTTACCCCGAATACCATAGTTGTAGGAGTTGAGCGTGAGTTGCTTTAGAAAATTGTTTTCTTTCTTGACCTCAAATCTTGGCAAATTCTTGTTCTGTGGTGGATGATGAATTTCTCTTGGGTTCGTGGTTCATGGTAGTTGTTGTGTTTCAATGGTCTCTAATGGTTTTCTGAAACAATTATTGTTTTCCGACTGTTGAGCTGTTTTTACTACTTGTGATCTTCCTCAATTGGCAATGTTGATAATTCCATGGTTGTTCCTTCTTTCCTATTAGAAAAAAATGACTCATGTATTCGTTTGATAGTTTGGGTAATGAGTATGTATGGATTGTGAGAATTTTATGGATTTTTAATCTGAGGTTTTCCCTATCTTCTTTATGAGAAGTACATTGTAGGAGCCTTGGAGTTTAATTTGGGCTTTGCATTTTTATGCTAGAACTTTGGTCGCCCAATGATTATGTGTAGAGGAAGTAGATTAAGGGTGGATTTCGAACAGTGGGATGAACATTGATAGAACCCTTTTTGATGAAGTATATGAATGTGATAGCTGGGAATTCCAAGTTGTTTATTCCTAAAAGATTGAGGTGATGTGATTGCGTGTGTGATCTATTTTGAGATGTATTGGAAGTCATCTGTCAAATTAATCATGTCGATAGAGGACTTGTTGAGAGAAAGTTTTGGTGAAGTCGATAGAGCCTTTATACGGAGGTGTGGATGATGTATTTCGACTTGAGCGTAACGTTGAGAATGTCAAGTTAAGGGAGATGAGTTAGTGTGTTATGCGATGAACTGAAATTCCAAAGTTGAGAGAGATTTTATTCCTAAAAGAGAGACTGAGAAATTGATACTTCCTCAAAGAAGTGAATCGTTTCCTCGATTCTCGTTTGAGTTTTGTGTTGTTGACCAATGTCTTTCGTAAGTTGAGTTTGACTCGATTTTGGTATGTGTGGTTCTTATCGGTTCAGGAAGAATAAAGGAAGTTTTTTATTTGGGCATTTAAAATGATTCCTCCTTTGGTTTTCGTGATGTTTATTCGCAAACTACCACTCATCCTTAAGGCGACTGCTATTTAGTTTTATTCCAATAATAAGTAAACTGCTTGAGAATCACTTATGGATGGTTTTGAGTTTCAGATTAATTGTAATAATGAGAATAGCACGTTTTGTTTATGTTATTTAGATTATCTTGCATGCTCGAATGAATTTGAATATGGAGTTTATTATTAATTGCTATGATTAATTGTTGGAACCTCGGTATAGTTAACTATACAAAGGAGGTTCTGCTGAAAATTGGTAATTGGTCTTAGTTTAATTTAATTTTAGTAGCATTCCAGGCTCAAGGTTGAGCTGGGGTGTTACAGGCATATTTTTGTAGTGTATTTCGGCAAACATATGAAATTTGGATGTCCTATGGCCAACGACACTAAATTGTGATGTCATGTAGCCAATTTTGCCTAAAAGAATTGTTTACCATGAATTTGCTAAACAGTAAACATCAGTACACATAATTTTTCATCCCCGAATAGTTTTAGGACACACCTGTTAAGAGGTATCGATCAGCAGTTGAGCATATGCAGACTTATATCTAATTTGTTACGAAGCCAATGTGCTATATTAATCGGATTGCAATGGATTCTAACCATTATGGGCAGTTCCTCCCAAATCTGCAAGGCATTGGTCTCAAAGAAAAAACTGCCAAGGCATTAGCACTGATTTATTGTTATTTGCTATAAGATGCACCGTGGTCCAAGAAAAGAAATAAAGAGCAGATAATAATGGGAGCAATTAGGAGCTAAATTGGAGAGAACAAAATTGTGTAATTGTCAAAAAAAAATGGGGGAAACTAACTGTATAATCAAGTTTAATACTCCTCTTGTTTCCCGTATATCCAAAGTCAGGAGTAGTCAGCACCATCACCAGATCAAATGACACTATCAAATAAGACAGGTACGTCCTTCCTAAAAAAATATGGTACACAGATCATAAAAATTCCAAGAAAATTGAAGAATTTACACAAAATCAATATATCATGTCACAAATTTTCAAATCTAAATTCCATCTACACATGGAGAAACAAAAATAACAAATCTTGCTGAAAAGGAAATCATAAAATGAAAGGGAGAAATAAAGATAAGCTACTGTTTAGGAAATTTTTCTTTTTTGTTCATCTTAATGTAGTCGCACTTTCAGTTGATTTTTTTATTTGCATTTATATCATGAACTATCTAACCAATTTTTTTCCGGGTCTTTCAATGAACTTATGCACTGTATTTTGAGGAGGGAATTAAGGAAGCACCGTAAGGATGCTTTATGAAAAACCACCGTAATATCAAATGGAGCCTAAGCTGCAGGAGATGCAGCCTGAGTGACCCCTACGGACTTCCAGAAATCAAGGGGGTGACTATATATTGCTATGGCTTGTAGATTGGGCGGGAATATGGAAGAAAGAAGGCTATCAGTGGCGGTTAATTTTCTCATGCGGCAATTTCACCTTCCTGAACTTCAACAAATGTGACGATTGGTAAACACAAATTATGTCATTCCATTTGAAGATATACACAAATCAATTAATTAAGTGCAGTAGTGCAATAACAGCTGATTTTGTGTTAGAAAGCAACTTCTAATCAGACACTCTCCGTTTAGCCATGGCTTGATCAAATGGCCATTAATTTATTGATGATGTGAATTATTATGGAGTATTCTTTAGTAGTCAACAATATAGGAGAGACAGAAGATTATACGCAAATTGGTAATCAAACTTGCATTTTTAATTGAAGATTGTTGCAATGTTCAAACTGTCACTTTTGTTGTGACTTGGATAGTATTTTCCTACAGGTAATAGAAACTTTTTACATCATCAGGGAACTATGTCCGATGATCTCTTCACTTCTGCTTAGCTCCAAGCCATATATAAAGAACTTAGATCTTTATTTTTTTTCAGATAATAAAGAAATTGGATCTGGAGGCAAACGAAATAATCCCGAGCCCCAATCCCTCGTCCTCACGCTCTCTTACTCTCCCCATGTTTGATTGCCTTCATGTGGTAATTCCTTAAGAACGGCTCCTACTTTGATTTTTATTTGAAAGGGATCAGGAGTCGGACGTACGGTGGGAGCTGTCACCCGTACGGTCCTCTCGTGTCCTCAAAAGAAGAGCATTCCTTAATTAACTCTCATCACCCTCCTAAAAATAAAGCTAACACATGCACGCTCTCATAACTCACCAGAGATTCCATCTTAATTCCAAATGAACCACTAAGGCCAGTGTAACACCCCAGCTCCACATGAGCCTAGAATGCCACAAGAATTAAACTAACTAGAACATTCTATAAATTTTTCGACAGCACTTCCTTTGTATGAACAACAAAATCAAGGTATCAACAGATGATCATGGCATTTATTATTATTTCTATAATCCAAGTCTTTCATGCATATAAAATAATCGTTCGATTGTAGACAATTAACATCATTCTCATAACCATGAATAATCCAACAACCAACATCATAAACATCCATAGATAGTCTCCACACAGTTATTTATTCCTAAGTGACACTAAATAGCAATTGCATAAATGTTGTGAGGTAGTGCGTGCTTTCCAATGCCTACTCCCTCCCATGCATGACGTTCTTGCCAGAAGTACCTATAACAAGATAAAGCAAGGGTGAGCCATACGACTCAGCAAGTATCAACAAGGTTGCAACATTCATATAGATATAACATCTAAAGACAACTTTATTCAACACCATTAAGTCATTTCAAATATTTAAATGATGATAATGCTATGCACTCTTTGATCTTTATCTCGTTTCGCATTTTACCGGTAATGCGGGGTATTCATCCGTCAATGAATACCCATGCATGTGCCCTCTGGCACAGGGACCAAGAGCCTATACATCACATGTATAGGGACCTTTGCCCGTCATCACAATGACGGGGACCTCTGTATATATTGCCCACATTCCATGAATGCGGGGACCTCAAGCCTGTCATTACATATGACAGGGACCTCAACATTGTACTCTTGGTCACCACGTGACCAAGTCTCAAAATGCTCCAACATGCATAAGAACTACAACATCATATTTCCAATATCATAACTCAATATGTAGTCAGGGTATGTAAACAATAGCATCATGAAGGAGCCTTAAACATAACTCGCAAGAATCATCACAACTAGAATCATCTCCACAACACATTCACATGGCAATGATGAACAAAACACCACTCAATCATGACATGCAACCAATACTACACATAAACCCGAATACTTGCCTCAACCGCGCGAGAACGGCGGACGCGAAGTGGGTGCTGCCCTTGGGATCTCGCTGCCACCTGGACAAGAAGATAACCCCAAACTAAGAATAGCATACTGGACCAAAATCATACATCACATTACAATCGAAATCGCTAATCTTCTTATAACGTCTAGCTTTTCTAATTTCTAGCGATCGGTCACTGTGGACAGCAGACTTCAAAAATTCATAACTTTCTGCTCAGGAGTCCAAATAGGATGATCTTGGACAATCTGAAAAGGTAATTGAAATGTCTAAATAAACTTAGTTGGGGAGACCCTCTGATTCGGCCATCTACCAGACCTACCAATCTAATTAATCAGAGCAAACATTTCACGTCGGGTTTCTGGACAGCGACAAGGAAACTATCATAACTTTCTCTACGATCGTCCAAATTCAGTGATATTTAGCTTTCCTGAAAGATAAGAGGATTAGCCTCATTTTTCGTTATGGTGATACCCTCTGGAAACCCCTCTAAATAAGCGCTTCAATCAGGTTAACTAACACTAGCAAATCTGCTTCTCTCCAGAAACACAGAAGTACTAATAAATTCATAACTTTGGCTACCGAAGTCCGAATGACTTGATTCTTGTCGGCAATGAAAGGTAACTACGATAGCTACAACTTTCTAGGAGACAACCAGAGCCAAATCTGCCTCTAACCTAATAAAAACCGACAAACTTCACTGCTGCAGAATTTCGACGAACTGACATCCGAAAATTAGACAACTAGAAAATGACCTAAAGCAAAGAACCACGGGTTACCCTTGCCGAAACGAAGAGAGTACACAGCGGGGATGATGACCACCACGCTTCGCTGGATCCCTTCTTCTCCCTCTTCTTCTCTTCCCTTCTCCCTCTCCTTCTTCTTCCTTCTCTTCCTTTCTCCTTCTTCTTCCTCCTTGGCCGGCTGCAATGGAGCTCCTTCTCCACCTTGGCCAGCAGCAATGGAGGTGGTGGGGGAGTGGAGAGGCGCAAGGGAGGTGGAGGAGGTGGAGAGGGAGAGGGGGTGGCGGCCGGTTGGGGGTGGGAGAGAAAGGGAGGGAGGGGGTGCGGCTAGGGTTTGGGGAGAAAAGGGTGCTCTCCCCTTGGCGGCCACACTTGGGCCTCTATGGGCCAAGCCAGGCCAGAGTTGAGGTGACAGTTGCATAAACCCCCTCTCAAGCCGATTATTTGAGTAACTTCTATAAGGTCCTTCCGATACTCCATTTGATTCTCTCCGATCGATTAAACTTTCCGACTAGACGTTGTAACACTTTGAGTATTACATTCTACCCCCTTAAACAGATTCGACCTCGAATCTAAACTCCAAACTTCAAGAGATAAAACGAGACTAGAAACTTAGCAACTGTGCACTTTGAGATGAACAAATCGGATAAAGCTCACGCATGCGAGACTCCAGTTCCCAAGTGGCCTCCTTTACTTTCTTTGCGACCAAAGCACCTTAACGTGCTTCAAAGTTTTGTTCCTCAACTCTTTTACGATCTTTCCGTGCTGCACCGGTTTAGACTCAAATGTCGATCTGATCAATGGTTAGGGTTCTAATGAAACATGATGCTCGGATCACGAAGGAACTTCCTCAACATAGACACATGAAAACGTTATGCACTCCTCGCATAGCCTCTGGTAGGTCTAAGCGGTATGCCAATTTCCGATCCGAGCCAAGATCGTGAATGGCCCAACGTACCTCGGGCTAAACTTCCTTTGGTACCAACACGACAACACCTTTAGTGGGGGACACTCTCAGGAGCACCTGATCTCCCACTTCAAATTCCAAGTCTCTTCTCCTCACATCCGCATAACTCTTCTGTCTGCTTTGAGCTGCTAATAGATTCTGTCTCACCAGGGCCACTCGTTCAACCGTCTTTTGCACCCAGTCCGGTCCCAAAACTGCCTTCTCACCCACGGCTTCCCAGCAAAGAGGTGATCTGCACTTACGCCCATATAAAACCTCAAACGGAGCGGCTTTTATGCTCGAATGATAGCTGTTATTGTACGCAAACTCTGCCAATGGCAATTGATCCTCCCAACTACCTTTCCAAGACAGGACACATGACCTCAACATGTCCTCCAGGGTTTGAATAGTGCGCTCTGACTACCCATCTGTCTGTGGATGGAAAGTTGTACTCAGGCGGAGTTGCGTGCCCAAGGCACTCTGTAAACTCTCCCAAAACTTGGATACGAACTTGGCATCCCTGTCAGAAATGATGGTCTTTGGCACTCCATGCAATCTCACAATCTCCCGCAAATAGATAGGAGCCAAATCACTAGCTGAATTAGTCGATGCGGATGGGAATAAAATGTGCGATTTTTGAATCGATCCACTATAACCCAAATCGCATCCTTGCCTCGCGATTATGCGAGGCAACGCAACAACAAAATCCATAGAAATATCATCCCATGGCCATTGGGGTACCTCCAAAGGCTGCAATAACCTGCGCAGACGTTTATGTTCAGCCTTCACCTGCGACAAACACCACAAGAGGCTACATAATTGGCAATATCTACTTTCATTCTTTTCCACGAAATGCTTCAAATCACGGTACATCTTCGTCTCTCTAGATGAACGATTATACGAGTGCGATGTGCCTCCTTTAAGATGTCATCCTTAACTCCTCTTTACGTGGCACACATAATCGTCCCTTGAATCGCAATGCTCCACACCCATCCAAACTAAAATCTCCTTCCTTGCCCGAATTGGGCGTCTCGACTCTTTGCAATAACGGGTCACTCTGTTGTGCTTCCCGCACACGCTCTGGAATGGCTGACTCTAAAATCAACTGGATCTCAGCATGAGCCGAACCTGCATAGCAATAAGATATCCCCATGCGGTCAAAATCCGCAACTAGACAATCCAATGCAGCCGGTGTCGCCTTGCGACTAAGAGCATCAGCCACCACGTTGGCTTTGCCTGGATGATACTGAATCGTGAGATCATAATCCTTGATCAGCTCTAACCACCTTCTCTGCCTTAGATTCAGGTCCCTCTGCATAAAGATGTATTTCAAGCTTTTGTGATCCGTAAAGACATCACAAGACTCACCATAGAGATAATGCCTCCAAAGCTTCAAGGCGAACACCACCGCAACCAATTCTAAATCATGTGTTGGGTAGTTCTGCTCATGTTTCTTCAGCTTCCTAGACGCATAAGCTAGAACCTTACCATCTTGCATGAGCACACAACCCAACCCAACTCGAGAAGCATCGGAATAGACTGTGAATCGCTTCCCCGGCTCAGGAATAGTGAGAACAGGTGCAGTCACAAGCTTTTCCTTCAAAATAAGAAAACTGCGCTCACACTCCTCATCCCACGAAACTTCACATCTTTACGTGTGAGCACGGACAACGGCCGCAATTATGGAGAAATCCTGCACAAAACGCCGATAATAGCCTGCCATACCAAGGAAGCTTCTCACTTCTTTGACGTTAGTCGGCCTTCCCCATTCTACCACTGTGGATATTTTACTTGGATCAACTGATATTCCCTTATCATTGATAACATGCCCCAAGAATCCCACCTCAGACATCCAGAACTCGCACTTTTTAAGCTTGGCATAAAATCTATTTTCTCTTAACGTCTCCAACACCATCCTCAGATGACGCTCATGCTCAACTTCAGTCTTCGAATAGATCAAGATATCATCAATAAAGACGACGACAAAATCATCCAAATACTCGTGCAACATCCTGTTCATAGTCTCCATGAAAGCAGCAGGGGCATTCGTTAGTACAAAAGACATAACTTTAAATTCAAAGTGCCCATACCTTGTAGAGAACGTCGTTTTCTCGATATCCTCTTCTCGGACAGGAATCTAATTATAACCCGACTGAAGGTCTATCTTTGAAAATACCTTTGCCCCTCTCAACTGATCAAATAAATCTTCAATACGGGGTAAAGGGTATTTATTCTTGATGGTCAGCTGGTTGAGTGCACGATGTCGATACACATGCGCCAACTACCATCCTTCTTTTGGTAAATAAAACCGAGCTCCCCACGGAGATATGCTAGGTCGAATAAGATCCTTCGCCTTAATTCATCCAATTGCTTCTTTAGTTCCTCCGGAAAGGACGTGCGAGACAGTGAGGTCATAGAAACCGGTCGGGCACCGGTACTAAATCAATTCGAACTCCTTTGGGCGTGGTGGGGCATCCCGCAACTCTGCTGGAAAAACATCTAAGAATTCTCGAACCACGGAGTTAATTCTACAATCAAAGAGGAACTCGACTTTCCCACGAGACAAAAGAAACCCACTCTTGCGGCTCGACTACGAAAAGCAGAGCAAAGACGCAAAGAGAGTAAGAGGGCACTCCACGAAATACTACCTCCGCCCGAAGGTGCTGCAAGGTTCTTGTCTTCCGAAGCGAGGATATAACCGCTCGATAGCTATGCAACCATCCATACCTGAATAACATCAAACGACTCCATATTCATGACCATTAGATTAGCAATGAATTCTTCCCCATCCAAGGAGATCACACAACCAGACAAATCGTGGAGCTAGAAAGGATTCCCCGGAGAGTTAACTAAAGCGGCGAGCTATAGGCGCAAACTCAAATTGGCCTGCTAGCAAACTCTAACGATACAAAGAGAAAGTAGCTCAGAATCAAAAGTACAAATGCCTCCACCGAGTCCATTAGGAGCGTACTGTCACCACATCGGGACGACTGCAGGCTCTGCGTCGGCATGGCATAAGCTGCTCTTTGGGCGGAAGGAGCCCCAACACCACAGTATGGGGTGCGGCGGTGCGAGGAGGTTTGAAGGTGCATGGCGAAACGGTGCCGCAGGACCGGTGGCCAAAAGTACTGCGGTGGAATACCCCGGATAAGGAGGATAAGATCGCGGTGACCCGGGGCGAGTAGGAGTGGCCGCTAACATATGCATGAACCCGGATGAAGCGCTTGCTCGTGCTTGGCAATGGGTGGCTCCCACTTGATCACACTGGCAGGATTCCGCCGACAAACCAAAGCCTTGTGGCCCTCCCGACCACAGTGGCGACAAGAACCCGACCAAGAACACTCCGAAGCACGATGCTCATTACCACACTTGAAACACTTCATCCCTTGCCCTGGAACCGGACGCAATCTAGGAGCACTCGCCGAAGGTCGAAAAGAAGAGGATGACTGTGGCCTTGCGGACTTGGACTTGAAAGAATTCTGCGGGCCCTTGAACTTCTTGTAAAGCGGTTTCTGATGACCCACTTCCTCCCCAAAACTCTTCTTCGATCGCCACTGCATCCTCTGGACCATGGTACCTCCTGCACTGTAATTCTTCCCAAGCCGCATTTCAAGTTCCATGCCCCGAGCTTGCTCTACCAGGAGCTAAAGTCACGCAGCTCAGTGCCCCCAAACACAGCGAAACTCACTGCGAGACCTCTCTGAAATCTCTTGGCCTTCTCCACCTCATCGGTAGCCACTGCAGAACAAAGCGGATCAGGTTGTTAAAACCCGCCTCATATTCCGACACTTTGTCATCTTGCCACCTTGTAGCTTTGCAATGAAACCTCCATCCTCTCCACAAGCGGCGGATAAAACCTCCTCGGAATTGCTCCACAAACAACTCCCAAGTAACTGGACCATGGGCAGAAGTCCTAGCTGTCAGGACTCCTTCCCACCAGATATCTGCTTGCCCTTGAGTGGAGGCGACAAGCTGCGCCTCATTTACAAGTCATCCCTAGAGCTCCAAAATGCCTCTCCATGTGTCGCAGCCAGTTAGCTGCATCAACTGGCGTGCCTGACCCGTCGAAGGTGTCCAACCTCAAAGCATTCCACTGGTGTAGCCCCATGGCAAACGCTGCAGAGGCCGCTGCAGGAGCCACCATGGGAGCGACGACAGGCACCGGTGGCGGGGCCTGATTCTCTTGCACTGCGGATGCAACCTCTTCCTCTGACCCCGCAGGACTAGCCTCCCGGCTACGAGTTCGAACTTCCGCGGGGCATTGCACGCCTCGCCGGCACCTGCCGCCACGACCACGACCACGGCCTCCACCCCTTGCCATCTCTAAACAATCACAAACATGACAAAATAATTTAAACAATAAGCACAACAGTCAACTAAAGCACAAGTCAAACTATAATATCAACGGAAACGTAAATGCAATGCAAAGAAACCCAACCCACCTACTGTGCTTAGTGTGTCAAAATTAACGTTTCACTAACCACGGACCTACAGCCCACTCTGATACCAACTGTAACACCCCAGCTCCACATGAGCCTAGAATGCCACAAGAATTAAACTAACTAGAACATTCTATAAATTTTTCGACAGCACTTCCTTTGTTTGAACAACAAAATCAAGGTATCAACAGATGATCATGGCATTTATTATTATTTCTATAATCCAAGTCTTTCATGCATATAAAATAATCGTTCGATTGTAGACAATTAACATCATTCTCATAACCATGAATAATCCAACAACCAACATCATAAACATCCATAGATAGTCTCCACACAGTTATTTATTCCTAAGTGACACTAAATAGCAATTGCATAAATGTTGTGAGGTAGTGCGTGCTTTCCAATGCCTACTCCCTCCCATGCATGACGTTCTTGCCAGAAGTACCTATAACAAGATAAAGCAAGGGTGAGCCATACGACTCAGCAAGTATCAACAAGGTTGCAACATTCATATAGATATAACATCTAAAGACAACTTTATTCAACACCATTAAGTCATTTCAAATATTTAAATGATGATAATGCTATGCACTCTTTGATCTTTATCTCGTTTCGCATTTTACCGGTAATGCGGGGTATTCATCCGTCAATGAATACCCATGCATGTGCCCTCTGGCACAGGGACCAAGAGCCTATACATCACATGTATAGGGACCTTTGCCCGTCATCACAATGACGGGACCTCAGATATATTGCCCACATTCCATGAATGCGGGGACCTCAAGCCTGTCATTACATATACAGGGGACCTCAACATTGTACTCTTGGTCACCACGTGACCAAGTCTCAAAATGCTCCAACATGCATAAGAACTACAACATCATATTTCCAATATCATAACTCAATATGTAGTCAGGGTATGTAAACAATAGCATCATGAAGGAGCCTTAAACATAACTCGCAAGCATCATCACAACTAGAATCATCTCCACAACACATTCACATGGCAATGATGAACAAAACACCACTCAATCATGATATGCAACCAATACTACACATAAACCCGAATACTTGCCTCAACCGCGCGAGAACGGCGGACGCGAAGTGGGTGCTGCCCTTGGGATCTCGCTGCCACCTGGACAAGAAGATAACCCCAAACTAAGAATAGCATACTGGACCAAAATCATACATCACATTACAATCGAAATCGCTAATCTTCTTATAACGTCTAGCTTTTCTAATTTCTAGCGATCGGTCACTGCGGACAGCAGACTTCAAAAATTCATAACTTTCTGCTCAGGAGTCCAAATAGGATGATCTTGGACAATCTGAAAAGGTAATTGAAATGTCTAAATAAACTTAGTTGGGGAGACCCTCTGATTCGGCCATCTACCAGACCTACCAATCTAATTAATCAGAGCAAACATTTCACGTCGGGTTTCTGGACAGCGACAAGGAAACTATCATAACTTTCTCTACGATCGTCCAAATTCAGTGATCTTTAGCTTTCCTGAAAGCTAAGAGGATTAGCCTCATTTTTCGTTATGGTGAAACCCTCTGGAAACCCCTCTAAATAAGCGCTTCAATCAGGTTAACTAACACTAGCAAATCTGCTTCTCTCCAGAAACACAGAAGTACTAATAAATTCATAACTTTGGCTACCGAAGTCCGAATGACTTGATTCTTGTCGGAAATGAAAGGTAACTACGATAGATACAACTTTCTAGGAGACAACCAGAGCCAAATCTGCCTCTAACCTAATAAAAACCGACAAACTTCACTGCTGCAGAATTTCGACGAACTGACATCCGAAAATTAGACAACTAGAAAATGACCTAAAGCAAAGAACCACGGGTTACCCTTGCCGAAACGAAGAGAGTACACAGCGGGGATGATGACCACCACGCTTCCGCTGCGGATCCCTTCTTCTCCCTCTTCTTCTCTTCCCTTCTCCCTCTCCTTCTTCTTCCTTCTCTTCCTTTCTCCTTCTTCTTCCTCCTTGGCCGGCTGCAATGGAGCTCCTTCTCCACCTTGGCCAGCAGCAATGGAGGTGGTGGGGGAGTGGAGAGGGGCGCAAGGGAGGGTGGAGGGGAGGTGGAGAGGGGAGAGGGGGTGGCGGCCGGTTGGGGGGTGGGAGAGGAAAGGGGGAGGGGAGGGGGGTGCGGCTAGGGTTTGGGGGGGAGAAAAGGGGTGCTCTCCCCCCTTGGCCGGCCACACTTGGGCCTCTATGGGCCAAGCCCAGGCCCAGGTTGAGGTGACAGTTGCATAAACCCCCCTCTCAAACTGATTATTTGAGTAACTTCTATAAGGTCCTTCCCGATACTCCATTTGATTCTCTCCCGATCGATTAAACTTTCCCGACTAGACGTTGTAACACTTTCGGAGTATTACAGCCAGTCTTAATGGAGGTTTCATGGGGGTGTCATGCACATTTATTAGGATGCCACATCAGCAAAAGGATAATCTTTGCATGAAACTAGGAGGAGAGAGAAGGAGAAAGTTTCATGGGGATGAAACTTATCAGCGTTGTTTCCAAAACGTTGGTAATCGTGTGAAACTCCCATTGAGGACTCAATTCGTTTCATCACAGCACCATACTAAAATGTGATTGGGGCAGATGGGACCCACGAATACTAAAATAAGCTATGAAACCGTGCAATGAAACTTACATTGAGAGATAGCCCTGTTTCATATCAAAGTTTCACGTGTTGGAAACTGGGAGATAAAACTTGGCATTGAGACTGGCCTAATTTATCTCTCTCTAACCCTCTCGCGGCTCTAGTTGTACATGCTTGCTATTGAAATGCACGCTCATCTGCCTTGAGAGTATCGTCAATCTCCCCGCCTAACAGTAACATTTCCCAAAATGAGAGGGACTAGGAGTCGGACACTCCCACCCATATGGTCCTCTCGTGTTGATGTCCAGATATAGTACAACCGTTCCACCATTAAAAGGTGCATGTATATAATACACAAGACTCAAAGATATGTATATGATGCACATAAGGAACTGCACATACATGTACATGTACACATCGCAGTTGTAACTTATACGAGTAAGCACCATAAAAGATTTTAGTATAAACAAAATCGCAAAACCACTAGGCATGCAACATCCTAGGACAATGGTTGCAACATCCCGGGACAATAGTTGCAACATCCCAGACAACGATTGCAACATCCCCGGATAATGGTTGCAACATCTTAGGACAAGGGTTGCAACATCCCCGGACAACAGTTGCAACATCACAAATCAAAAAACAAATCATATGGACAAAAACGAGTTGGAAAAAATTGTAACATCGCCATGAACAATATGCAATATTTTTTTCAAAATATTTCACTAGCAACATCTCTGAACAACGATGGTTGCAACATCCCCCGGATAATGGTTGCAACATCACAAATCAAAAAATAAAGCATCTGAAAAACACGTTAGAAAAATTGCAGCATTTTTTTGCGTACACACTGGACACGGGATATGAACAGTAACATTTGACTCCAATTCATGATATCTTTGATTGGAGCTTACGCAAGGTCTTTACATCCACATGCATGCAGCCCATCGGACCCCATCCACTTCTCCCACACATGCATGTAAAGTTGACATGACGCAAGAAGGGATTTAAGGCTGATGCTTTTTAAACGAAGCGTCCGAGGCTACCGCTTGCATGGGACCGTCTGAGCCAAATCATTACCCTTTTTATTTTCCAGTTGCAAGTCTACAACGTTGTGATGTCCCAAAATTTACATATTTTTTTTTCACGAAATATTTTGAGTGCTTTCAAGTTGTTAGTCATGTTTTTTTGAGTTCCCTGGAGCTTTTTCCCTTCTCTATTCGAGTTCCTTTTGTGCTGGAAGTTCGTTTCCCTCTCCCAGTCATGGGTCCAATTCGGCCCATTCCCTCCTTTACCATCTCTTTCTTTCCTTCCTAGTCCTTTTTCTTTTTCCCTTCCATTCCTAAATATCCCATAAAATCCTAATAATCATTAAAAATCCCTTGGGCCAAATCTAGCTCAAGTCCCCTCCTTTATCTCCTGCTTGGCCCAACTGCATGCTCTTCACCTGTCTGACTTGCAATACTCGGCTTGCTTCTCGCTAAGCCCATACCAAGCCAGCCGACCTCCCGTCCTTCTTGGGCCTAAGGCCACTGCCCCAGCCCAGCTCACGCCCAGCTGCGCCAGTCGGTGGTATTGTTTGTCAAGATTCTGGGCTCTACCGGGTGGAGTAGAATTAGTGGAAGTGCTAAAACGGTTAGTTATCTCAACTCTCTCACACACTATCATGTTCTGTATTTATTGGTCTGATGGTATGATTTTAAGATATCTTGTGAGTAAAATTGAGTAAACTCTACAGAGGTTAACTTTCCGTTCGAACATGCGATGCTTTCGACATCATGAAGTCGTGTTTCTAGGTGATTCCAACTTCGAGGCATAGTTAGTATTTTAATGGTTGAAACATGGTAATTGGTGATTATGTTCAATCATTACTAAGAGAATCTAGCCAGGAAACTAAATGTTATTTAAGAGAATCCTTCATTCTATGCAGATGAAGAGTGGCATTTTGTTTGAATAAAGCTTTCCAAGCCACAAATCTTGGTGTCATATCCTAAAAAAATTACCATTACACTGTGTTTGCAAATCTGCCATGATGATAAAAATGAATACAGATATGCAAATCGAGCTTCCTGAAGTCTTTGCAAAATGCCAGGTGATATATTCGATTATATTCCAAGATAATTCCAACAGCGCTTGCTAAAAGGGCATTCAAAGAACAAGTGGGAGATAGTTCCATCCATATTGTTGGCGCAAAGAACGCAAGCAGTATCTCCTTGAATCAGGCATCGCGTCGTAGAAGCATTGTTTTAGTGTTCAGGCGGTCAGATAAAGGCATCCATGCAAACACTTTAGGTTTAGATACACACTTACTTTTTCAAATCCATGAGAAAAAACAGCTTGTAATATTTCTACTATGTGTAAAAATTGTTGCCCCATATTAAGTGTAACACCCTAGCCAACATATAGCCCAGAATGTCACTAACTACACTAACTATCAATTTTAACATCATTTTATAATAAATTACAGTAAGCATCCCAACGGTAAAACCCGATCATAGGTCACATTAAAATAAGTACAATAATATAACAATTATAGATAATTAATCTCTAGCAAGCATAGCAAGGTAATAATCCAAGAACAATGCAAAACCAATCGAATAAAGTCTATTGAATGAATATTCAATTACAACCTATCATCTAAGGCCATTCAAAACAAACAAGTCCTAAATACATTTCATCAGTCTATAATAAAGGTTCTTATGTCCAATGAATCAAATAATTGAGTGTGGATTTGTGTTACCAAGTGCGCTAGTCTTTCCCAAGTGAAAAGTCGTCAACGGCCTAAAAACAATAATAAAGCAAGAGTGAGTCCAAAACTCAGCAAACACATAATAAAACCATAAACAACAGTTTATCAACTATAATCAAGGTTATGATCATCATCTATCTATTTAATGCCATTTTGATACTCAAATAATTTGACAATTTACTCATATATACGAATGCACCATCATACTCATGCTCATATGCATCTCATCAGCTGATACCAGTATAGCGGAGTGTTCAGCCGTCGATGACACACTCTTCTCTCATCTTTGTTAGGATGGGGTTCCTATATTATAGGACTTTAACTAATCCCTACAAATGTAAGATTTTATCTAGAGCACTCTGGACTAGTCATGTATCTCACTAACCTCACCGGAATAGTTACATGACTTTCTTACCAACCTGGCTCATGCACTCTTATCATGATGAATGTAAATGATGCAACACCATTAAATATTCATCAATATAATTCATCTCATTAACTTAATATATCATTCTCATTAACCCCATATCATAATCTCATTCACCCAATGTTAACAATATCATGTAAAAAATTAATCTTAACGAAAGCATCATAAATAGCATGATAAGTAATATCAATGACAATAGCGAACAACCCGTTGTTCACCACTCTACCATGTACTTGCCTCATTATCCCCTTGGAGCCGGATAGCGAGTCGGCGGGATTGCTCTAGAGGCCACATGATACGAGGTCGCCCGATCTTCTCGACGTAGGATCGAATACTCATGTGTCTCTCTCGAATCGTAGTGATCTTCCATTGCTCATGCAGGGATTAGCACTCTATAATTCGCAAGAACACACGCGTTGATTTCACCGACCACCAAGTGAAATCACCGTGCTCCCCATTCCCAACGGAAAGGTTGAACGATCTTGATTGAACTCCCAATTCCCCTTCAAGTTGGTTCGGCCAATAAGGAAGAACAAGAGAAAAAACTTTGCAATCTATTATTTCTGAATATAATGGTCTGAGGATATATGAAGGAACCTCGGGGGTATTTATAGCGCAACTTCTAAGTCACGCAACAAAACTAGGGCCGGCGCAACCAACCGATTCGGCTAAGGATTCCAAAATAGATATCTAATCAAAAAGGTATTGTTCACACCGAGTACTGTTTACATCGAGTATTGTTCACACCAAATACGAGTCGTGCCAATTACTGTTCCCATCGAGCACTGTTTTCGCCGAGCACTGTTCCCATCGAGTACGGCTTCCATTGAGTACTGCCTCCTGCTGAGCATTGTTCAAGACCTGGTAGTAGCCCTGGTCGAAGACCTAGTCGTAACCTTGCTCGTAGCCCTTCTAGAACTAGTCGTAGGACTTAGCAAACTGGTCGTAGATCTTCCAGAACTGGTCGTAGGCCTTTGGAAACTAGTCGTAGATCTTTCAGAACTGGTCGTAGGTCTTTGGAAATTGGTCATAGAGTGCGGACACAGTCGTAGAGCCGCGACACAGTCGTAGGACCGTAGACTGATCGTGAGTGCGGCGGACACTGGTCATAGGGCTAGTAGACCTAGTCGTAGAGGTGGTAGACCTGGTCGTACAGCCTGGCCGAGACAACATAAGGTGACTTCCTTTGATCTTACAAGGTCCTCCTCCATTGCTTTGCATTCGAAGTCTTCACAATGTTCGAATCTGAGAATGCACAAAGTAGTTGCTGAGGTAGTAGCTAATTCTAAGTGTAGTCAATAGGAGACTCATTAAGAAACAAAAGCACCTATTGGTTTAGAAGCTTGGTTCGAGCTCTGGTCATTGGACCGGTTGGTGCTTCATGTACAGTCTCATGCTCGTAGGGAGTAGTGCTCGTAGGGATGTCCTCATCATCCTCCCTCTCTTGAAAAGGAGTCATCCTCGACTCTGTGTCGTCTTGCCCAAAAAATGATGACAAATCAGCAACATTGAAAGTAGCACTGACTGCATAGTCATCGCCTGGAAGCTCAATCTTATATGCATTATTGTTGATCTTGGCAAGTACTTTAAAAGGATCATCACCACGTGGCATCAACTTTGATTTACGCTTCTCTGGAAAGCGTTCTTTGCGAAGATGAACCCAAACTAAATCACCTGGTTCAAACAACATTTGCTTTCTAGTCTTGTTAGCTTTGGAAGCATAAGAATGCACATTCGCCTCAATTACCTCTTTAGTCTTTTTATGGAGTTTCTATACAAAATCAGCATGCTTAGAAGCCTCCATATTAGCACGTTCTTGCATTGGAAGTGGTAGCAAATCAAGTAGCGTGATCGGTTTGAAGCCATACACCACCTTAAATGGACATAATTGAGTAGTAGAATGCACCGCCCGATTATACACAACCGCCCGATTATACACAAACTCAACATGGGGTAAACAATCCTCCAACTCTTTTAAGTTCTTCTTGATCATTGTCCGCAGCACCATTGAGAGTGTATGGTTCACCACCTCCGTTTGGCCATAAATTTGTGGGTGATAAGTTGTCGAAAAGAACAACTTTGTCCCAAGCTTCGCCCACAAGGTCTTCCAAAAATAACTTGAAAAGATATGAACGATACCAGTTCTGGAAGCTACTCAAAATTTCCTAGCTTATTCAAGTTATCACTAAATTTTAATTCTTTCATTTACTAGGTGAAAACAGCCCATCTACACGATCTCTACCAACGACGCCCAAATTCTGGATAGCGATGTTTCTGAGGCCATAACTTTTAGCTCACTACTCCGAATATAGTGATCTAAACCTTCCTGAAAAGCTAACAAAATTACCTACATCTTTTATAATTGGATAAAATCCTGAATCAGAGGCTTAATACCTCAAATTGCCCCCGTAAGGTTCTGCATTGAAACTCGATGAACTAAGGCATACTGAAATCGACTCTTCCTATTACCCAAACGATCTACCGAAAGAGCAGTGACTAATCTAGGGCCGTCTAGAGGTTTTCAGATTATTACCCTTGAAGAGCAAGATGACTATCACGAAATCCTGCGCAACCCTTCTCTTCTTCCCTTCTTTCCTTTCCTTCCTCTACTTTCCTCATTCCTTCTCCATGGCTCTCCTTTGCTGGTTTTCCTCCTGGCAGCACACCCTCTAGCAATAGAAACTTCTCTCTCTCTCTCTCTCCCTCTCTCTCTCTCTCTCTCTCTCTCTCTCTCTCTCTTTCTCTCATGAACTATTGCAACACTCAAGAATAAGTGCAAAGCAAGGAAGCTAGATTTATCTAGTAGCATGCGAGCAGCACAGGGAGGAGCATGTAGTAGGTGGAGGTGGCAATGGGTAGGGATGATGCGGTGGCCAGCAGTGGTAGGGGTGGCTAGGGTTAGGGATGCCACCCCCTTGCTCTCTTAAAGCCGGTTAGCCCCCTTAGGGCATCTTCAATAATGTCACTTCAGCTGTCTCTAAGGTTGCCACATAGGTTTTCCGATGACATGGAGGAGAGAAAATGAGGTCGTCCTCTCACAAAACAACAAGCACATCATGCAAAACAAGGCACTAGCAATGAAGATTTTTGCGGTTGAAGCGTAGTCGTCGTTTATTCATGCAAAACAAGACACTTGATTCAGGTAAAGCTTAAATGCTTGTGAGACTTTAAAGAGACAGCTCAAGAGATAATGTATTGGAATAGTTATCTCTAAAATTGTCTCAAGATGACATAGAGGGTGTTAGAGACAAGCAAGTTAAAAGATAAACTATTGAATATACCCATAGGACCAAGGGGTCAAGGGCCGAAGGCCCAAGTCCTAATCCCTCTCCCAAATTCTGAAATTCCCTTTTGAAATCCATTTAATTCCCCTTTCTAATTCATTTAATCCCCTAATGTTTAAACAAGGTATTACAATAAGTCTAAGAATCTTTTGAAGCACCATTGTCTGGCAATTGGTCAAGAAATTGTTGTAGTTGTTGATATTCTCCATAAGCTTGTACTGATAATGGTAAATGGAATAGTTTCCAGCAGTTGTTTCCAAAACAAAATCAGCAATCAGGATATCTTTGTTTTTTGGCAAAAGAATATAACCTAGGAAATTTTCGTACAAAGAGATTGTCGTTCCAAACATTGTGCCAGAAAAATGATGAGTCGTCTGTACCGACTTGACAAGTAATATCATTCCACCAGAAGAAACCCATCTCCTTCCCAGCATGAGGGACTATATTTTGATAATATCGGCCTCATATCAATTTGACCTATTCCAAATCATGTTTATTGTAAAATTCATGCAAGTGCTTCAACAATAGATCTTTATTTTGTATCCTCGAATTAATAATCCCCAATTCACCCTTGTTTTTGGGATTACACACCATATCCCATGCTGCCAAAGAGTTCTTTTTAACTATGAAATTAGATCCCCTCCATAGGCAATGACGATGAGCTCGATCAATGACTTCAATCACACTCACATGTATCTTGAAAGTGCACATATAGTAAGTGGACAAAAGGGAGAAGACTTAATTGACCATGGCAAGTTTACCACCATAGGATAAGAAGGTAGAACCTCCCGATGTGACATCTTGAAATAGTGGCTTAGTTGTGATTTGTCCTAGTCCGCATTAATTTGAATCAAACATGATTTGGCATAGTTGACTTTCATGCTAGTAGATTGATGGAAAGTTTCGAGAAGACCTTTCAAACACAATAATTGACGAGGGTGAGCTGTGAGCTCGCATTATCAAAAGAGTATCATCTGCATATTGGATTATTGGAAAGTCATGTTGTCCATACTGAGGAATAGGTAGTTGAAGAAGATGTCGTTGATAGGCTTCGTTTGTGATGATTTGCAGCAACTCAACCACCAATGGAAATAGCAAAGGTGAAAGAGGATCACCCTGCTGAACTCCTCTTTTGCAATGGAAAATTTTCCAGGAACACCATTAAGCAGAATGGAAGAAGTATCTGAGCTTAGAATCTTCCTAACCCATTGAATCCAATTACTTTCAAAACCCTTAAAGTGTAGCATCTAGAGAATAGCATCATGCTCCATTGTATCAAATTAAAGCCTTTTCAAAGTCCAATTTGATGATGATGACTTCCTTTTTGGAATGATGACACTTGTTTAGATATTCAAAAGCTAGGCCAGGCAATCTTGAATTTTTTTTTGTTTTTTAATGAAACCATACTGATTTGTGTGGAACAGTTGAAAGATAACTTTCTAAAGTCTTTCGGTCAGAAATTTTGTTAAGAACTTGAGACAAGAATTCAAGAGAAATGGGTCAAAAATCATTCATACCTTCAGGACTATTTCTTTGGAACAAGTGTTATGAGGGGAGAGTTAACACTTTGAAGGCCTATTTTGAGCTAATGGAAATCATTACAAAAATGAATAAAATCACTTGAAATAATTGGACCAGCATCTCTTTAAGAAAAGTCCATTGAAACCATCTAGACCAGGAGCTTTATCTAAAGGCAAGGTGGAAATTATATGGTCGATCTCTTTAATAGAAAAAGGCTCCTAGAGAAAGTAAAGACCATCTATTTGAGGAACAAGAGCAACAAGGTCAAAATGCATTATGGGTGACATTGAGACTCCCATCCTATCCTTATAAGCATTCCAAAGAATAGCAACTTTGTCATGGTGACTAGTGACAACACGACCATCATTAGTCTGAAGCTGGGTAATAGTATTTCTTCTATACTGTTGAGCTGCCATTGCATGAAAAAACTTGCTATTTTCATCCCCAAAATTAACCCATCTAATGGTGCACCTCTCTTTCCAATATTGTTTCATATAATGTAGTAGCCTATCTTTGTGCCTCTTGATGATATTCTGAAAATTTCTTACCGGTGTGCATAAAGGTCTTTGATTTTCCAAACCATCCATTAAATTGATTACCAGGTTGCAATACTGGATCAAAATGTTTAACTGATAGATAGACCGAGCCCAACCTTACAAGCACTTACACAAAGCTTTAAACTTTACCGTGAGAAGTTTTGCACTATCCTGACAAAACAAGGGGCCTCCCAAGAAGATTGAACAATGTTCATGAGATCAGGATGACCAAATCATAAGTTCTCAAAACAAAAAAATGTGTGCCTTTGGAATTGTTGTTTGGATGGCGACCACACAAGGTATATGATCAGAGGTGTCTTTAGCCAGGGGCTGCACTAAAGTTCTTGGATAGGAATAGTACATTCATTGGTTGTAAAAAACCAATCTAGGTGTTCAAGCAAAGGATCTTCTTGTATATTACTCCAGGTATAACGACGACCCTTGATTGGTCGCTTACATAATCCCAATTCGCTGATGATTGAATTAAAAACAAGAGTGTCATTTAGATTGCCACCGGGTCTGTTTCTATTATCCAAAGATCGATAGAAATCAAAACCTCCCAATATAAGCCATTTTTCATTTGCTGGAATAACTAGGTTATATAACCAATGGACAAAATCATCACGAGTTTGACCCTAACAAGGTCCATAAGCTGAGACTAGAAACCACACTCCTGTTGTATGAACTGAGGAAATTTTTTTCTAAATGGCAAAAGGGAGTTGCTAAAAAACATCACCCTTAAATACATAACTATTCCAAATGATGATCAGGCCACCTGAAGCCCCTACTAATGGGCTAACAATAAACTAATGAACCGTTTAGGAGCAAACTTCTTAATATAGGAATGGTCAAAATGTCCCCTCTTCTTTTCTTGCAAACAAATGATAGCACAACTACTTTCTTCAATGTTGTCTCTCAAAAGCATTCCATTTCTTTTCAGAGTTTAATCCTCTAATATTCCAACAGAGGACATTCCAATTTCTATTAGCTGAATTCATCGAGACAATAAAAGAAGTACTCCAAAAACTAGGTTTCATTGAAACACCAAAGAACAAATTGAGAGATCTGAGACAATATGTATAAACGAAGAAATATATAGGCAAGAGAGAAGCTGGGAACATAACACAAAAAGCTATCTAAAAGAAACATTCCACATGACCTAAAAGAAACATTCCACATTACCAAAGAGGTTGACAGATAAATCATTAATCAAAGGAGTGCCACAACTAAAAACATTTAAGTCCCCACTAACAGACACAATGCACTAAGATGTAGAGTTATTTGACAACTGATCTTGAACGAAAATAGTTGAAATGAAGTATGTGAAAAGATGAAAGAAAGAGAACAAGGAAGATGGGATGCACAACAACAGATTAATCTTTGGTAGGCTCGACATTGGCACCATCTTCCTTCAAAAGTCCTACCATAGACACCTCCTTAGGTGGCACATCACAAAGGCCTATCCCCATGGTCTGCATCATTGGAATAGTCCTCACAGGGATTGGTGTAGTAACAATAGAAGCATTGTTATCATTAATCGAAGAATGATCATTACCTCGGTTTGAATTTGCTGTAGAAGAGGCATGATTGTTCGAAGTAGAATGGCGTTGATGAATAGGTGTGTTAGGAAGCTGAGCATGCATGTAGCCATCGTTAGGAATATTCAACCTGGGAGAGCGTCTCAAGTCTGCATCAACTAAGGGAGTTTTTGCCTTCCATTGGTTTTTTGCTGATTTCTTTTTCTGTGGCTTTGGTAGTAGAATAGCGACTGGAATACTGGAAGGATTCGCAACAGATAAAGTTGGTACAACATCATAGGGAGCATCTATGATTGTAGTAGGAGATACTAGTGAAGACAGAACACTTAAGGGCATAGAGACTAATACTAGGCCATTGTTGTCAGTCATTTTATTTGAATTTGGTGCCAAAGCCTTCAAGGAGTCTAAAAGAGTATTTGGCTCATAAAAGGATAATGGCCTTGTGCTGCTCTTGTGCTATTTTGGGAGAGGATGAGCAGGTGGTCACATTTGAGAAATCAACCATGCCACTTTCTTTCGGGGTGAGTCAACTAGAGATGCAACCAAAGTAGGTTTGATTCGGCAGCACCAAAGAAGAGGAACCTACATCGTCTTTGTCATGAACCTTAGTTCATAACGGGGTAAACACCGCCAGGAAGAAGGCCGGGCGGCGTCGGCTTGGTGGGATGAGAGATTAGACTATAGACTGGGATGATAGAACCTTGGAAAGCAGACTAGATTAATTCATCTTTCTGCTTGATTGATAATGGATACATGTTACCCTTTTATAGGGATGACTCAACTTGACCCTAAGAAATAATCTCTAAGAAAATCTATCTCTAACAATCCAATCCAATAATAATTTGCCTACCTAATAGATAAATTCCTAAATAATAAACTTCCCTAACAATCGTGGGTGGTACTGTTCATGTGTGAACAGTACCTGCTTGAACAGTAACATGCCCCGTGAATAGTAGCCCGGCCCGGCCCATGACAACTACTCTCCTCCTTCGCGACAGCTCGTCCTCGAGCTGTGGTGACGACCATGGCTGAAGCCCTAAGAGACCCCATGTTGATGACAGGTCGTGGCGCCGGCAGAACATTACATGGAAGATGGTCTGCAACGCTCCAATAGACGTCGGCGGGTTGCATGGAGAAGACAGTCGTTGAGCAATGGCTTTCTTTTTCGGCGAGGGCACCGTTTGTGCAACCACGGGTAGGGAGGCCAATGCTCCAATAGACTCGGTGGCAGGTCTGATGATCTGATCTGTCGCCGTAACCATAGTAGCAGAAGTCATTGGAAGGAATCGATTGCTCTGATACCAAATTGTCATGAACCTTAGTTCATAATGGGGTAAACACCGCCAGGAAGAAAGCCGGACAACGTCGGCTTGGTGGGATGAGAGATTAGATTATAGACTGGGATAATAGAACCTTGGAAAGAAGACTAGATTAATTCATCTTTCTGCTTGATTGATAGTGGATACATGTTACCCTTTTTATAGGGATGACTCGACTTGATCCCTAAAAAATAATCTCTAAGAAAACCTATCTCTAACAATCCAATCGAATAATAATTTGCCTACCTAATAGATAGATTCCTAAATAATAAACTTCCCTAACAATCGTGGATGGTACTGTTCATGTGTAAACAGTACCTGCATGAACAGTAACTGCCCTGTGAACAGTAGCCCGGCCCATGACATCTTCTTGAAAACAGATAGAATGACTGGCATATCTTCTTTTCTTTAGGAAACATGAAATTTTCAAATTGGAAGAAGACAGGAATGGGTGATACGGCTGGGTCACCTACTTGTAAATAATCTTCAAATTTGCCATAGATTGAAACAACTAATGAGAAATATCTCCAATGATCATTGCTTACGAGGGCTAACGTCCAAACTCACAAGCTGGAATTAAAGCAAGGGTCTGATCTATATTAGGGGCAACTAACGCAAGTTGGAACTAGTATGTGTTGTGGTGGAGGTAAGGCTAGAACCAGAAGTGCTCCTTGACCTTACACAAATTTGACCGAGCTTGTCTCCTGAGTAGGAGCTGGCCACTGAAGAAGATGATTGATGATTTGCATGTTGTCCATTGTGCTCCTGATTGTTATTGTTATCATTATCATGGTGTTCTTTCGGCCATGCTGACTAGTCATGATCATCATCATCGTCTGATCTTCAGGTTCTTGTGGAGGAAAGCCTTGGAAATCGGGCTACTACTGAAGAATAGGACCAGCAATTGGATGAGGATTATCATCTAGAGGTGGTTGCTCCTCATGAGCCAAAAACTGATCTGGAAGAATGAGAATTCAACACATAGATAGGGATTGTCTAGGACCGACCATTACCCCCTAATTCTGAGGCTTGAGTAACAAGGAGACTCTTGGGGATATCAGACACCTCAGTGCATGAGAATCTTCAACAAAACTCTAGACTTGTTTGTAGGATTTTGATTCTAATGCAGAATGCAACCATAAGGAGAGACAACTTGGTTAATGTAAGACAAGTTCTGGTAATCAAGGGGAAAACCAAGAAACATGACCCAACAGATTCAGGTACAATTACAAGCTCTCAGGTTTCTCGGTGATTCATCATGCTGAATTAAGTTCATCTCATGATTGTTGCCAAGCTGATAGGGACTACCAAGAACTAGAGAGACACGAAGAACAGCAAATGCAAACTGATAAAGGCCTGCTCCAAAAGGTGATATGCATGTTGATAGAACTCTCACCCCCAACGACTTGCTCGAGAAAAACCCTGACCTCTTCCATAGCCTGCTGACGTTATATGGAGGTGGTAACGGATTAACCGTCACAATGGTATTGCCTTCATGATGTCGAGGTGGTTCACCACCCACGGTGATGCGTCCGCGCAGAGGACAAAGCCAACTTTGCACCAAATTGAGGTTGGCTGGAACAAAGGGGTGTGGATTTTGAGGAAAGTTTGCCATCATAGAGGAATCAAGATGGTAAAAGCACTTGATGGGAGTAGATGAACTTGGGGGAGAAAAGGGTTTCAAGATAGATGAGATTTTTGTTGCGGAAGGCACCAGAGAAGGAGGCGAAAAGGTTTTCTCCTGAGCATGAATATCTAGAAAGGAATGATTGGCACAAGATCTGTTAGGAAGATTTGCTTCCCAATCAGATATATCCGGCCCAAGTTGTTTGGGAACCCAACGTCGAGTATTGACCAATCTGCATGCCGAGAAATAAGATTTGGCCATATGGCCATAATTGTAACAAACCTTGTATCTGATTTGTTGATTAAACCAAGTAGCCAAGTGACCATGCCCCAAACAGTAGGAGCAAAAAAGGGGAATATTTGAATTTTGAATAGACTCCCTAGAAATCAGGGCTTTCCCAAGAATCTCGGCAACCGAAATAACAAAATGAATTGGTATAGGATTTGTAATTCGTGAAGGAATACCTCTAGTAGCTCTAGAATCTTACTAGAGCTGAAATTTCTTAGAGGAGTACCTCTACTGGATCTTGAGGAAGAAAATAATTGTGAGGACCCCAGTTTATTTGGCTTGTAATGCTTAACCAACCACCTGGTCCTAGCATCACAAATCAAATAAACTGATCCTCGAGATATGTATACTTCCCAGAAAGCAGTATA
The DNA here is from genome assembly GCA_036346255.1 of Ampelocalamus luodianensis. Taxonomy (NCBI): domain Eukaryota; kingdom Viridiplantae; phylum Streptophyta; class Magnoliopsida; order Poales; family Poaceae; genus Ampelocalamus; species Ampelocalamus luodianensis. Next base: position 40,750,519 of record CM070626.1, read on the forward strand.
CGCACCTCGTTACAAAATTAGACATCAACTCCATTCAACATAGAGTCCAAACATTATACTACAAACGGAAGATAAACAAATAGTAACAATATTACAGACATAGGCCGACAGGCCACGAGATACACAAATAACGAACGACAATGAAGCAAAAGTGCCATAAGATGGCTATAAACAAAGCCAATCAGTGTGCCTTCAACCCACAAGGCATCTGACCGGACCGCCAAGCCTAGTCGTCACCCACGAAGCGACAGCACAGCTCACAGAAGTGAGGCCCCTGAGGCTCACCTTCTTCCTCTGCAACAAAAACATTAAGCAAAGCACCTGAGTACAAAGATTGTCTTTGTACCCGCAAGACTGACGTGTGAACTAGCAAACCTGTTCATATGCTACATGCAGCTTGTCCGTGGAGGCCATATGTTTCATTTGCATAAAGCCAATTTTCATTTGCAATAAGGTAATACAGCTTTTAAAGGCAAGTTTGCAATTCATTTTTAAGATTGAAATAACAAGAAGGATAATAATAACAAAAGCGAAAGATAAACAACCTAGAAGTGACTATCCCAATAGTCACCACAACAATAGCACGAATCCCCATTCGTACCACCCATCAGGTTTTAATTTAAATGTTGTAGTCTAGTTCTTGGGGGGCGTATCCGAGCGTGTCCATAACCTAGGGCGAGGCTATTCGAATAGTTTTAACCTGCAGGGGTGTACCAATGTACCCACACTTGCATCGCCTTTAAGCCAAAACACACTTCAGAAGGTATCTTGTACGGCTAAGTCCTACGAGACTTTTTCCAATATTGTGTATTAACTACGAGCCGCTCGTATGGATAGAAACCCATACGCTACATGGTAAAGCCGAAAGACAACTACCCACTCGGGATAAAGCTTTTGGACAACTACCATGCTCCCACCTCCGTCCCTCTGCGACCTCCTGCGACCGGAGCCAATACACGCCAAAGTACTAGGTCAAGAGAGGTCCCATATACTCTAGTGTGGTTAGTACGCAAAATGCTCGATGCGGTGGCGCAAGTAACTCGGTCCTTAATCGACTCGGGCACCTTTCCAAATCACACCCAAATGATCACACCAAAGATACCATTGTGCCCAAGTCTAAATTATTTTGTTTTCATTTTTAGTTTTGCAATTAAACATAGCGAAATGCTAAAACATAAAGCTATAGTAAATTTTGTGTGATCAAGGTTACTGACTAAAATCGATAACCGCCCGATTCTACCGATAGCTAAGCATGTCTAAGCAAGTTGACCGGATCTACTAAGTGACAAGAGATCATCCAAACGATCTCTAATCACAAAGAAATAACCTAGGCTCGGTAGTAGAGATCAATATTTTGTCTACAGGATATGCAACTACAGATTTAACTAATCAATTTAACACAAATTAAGCAATGCATACATACAAATGAAACAAAATATTAATCTTTAAAATATCGATTAAACATGATCAAATCGCTTGCACGGCTGCTGTTGCTCAATATGGTGCGAGGATCGTCCTCGTGGTTGCCGCAAATATCGAAGCCTAACGATCGAACATAACAAAGAAATAAGAACGAATAACACCGACAAAACTCAAACATTCAACAACATCAAACAAGCCAAAACTCACACAGCAGCCTAAGCATGAAATAACAGAATTTTAGAAACAGAGAACAAATCATTTTAAGTTATTAATAATTTTCTATGAATTTTCTAAGCTAAAAACACAACATGTCACTAGTTAATTACTTAACAAATTTTCATGAACAGAAACAGTGTATATAACCTATCCTAATAATTAGTACATTAAAAATGGCAAATTACAAAATTGGTTTCACTGGATTTGGACAAATATTGAAAGAGATATGCATTTTCTAATCTAGAAGATACATAAGACATCATTTTATTAATTAACAGATTTTTGCTACAGAGACATGGATGAAACTAATTTTAGTAAATAATACATTTGAAATGAAAATTAACAGACTGGTTTCATGCAATTTGGACAAAAATTGAATTAGTTATACATTTTACAAGTTTGATTGAATTAACACTCAACGAAAACATAAACGAAATACTAAAGCAATGAATACTTTTTCTACCGCCATCAAGAAGCCCCACCATCGACAATGGGCCCGCGAACGCCGACAGACAAAGACACTGCCTAAAGTGACGTCGGGCGTATTCAAAGAATACGCCTTGACTTACTAAGGTGCAAACCTAAAACACTCTCACAGAGAAGTACGCTTCCCAACAGAGAACACGCATAACCAGAACTACACAAACCTAACTGACAACATGGACCCACATGACAGCGACTCAGAGGGAAATATAACGGGCTGGATTAAAGGTTCTCTAAACGGGATTAGCCAATAGGGCCCACAAGACAGAGACTCAAGGTAGACATGATTAGAGTCAAACAAATCATCACCGGCGGTTCACCGGCGAGCACGGGCACGGTGGCGCGGCCGCGCAACCGAACTAGCAAACCAGGAGGTTTCTGGGCGAAAGAGTGGTACCTTCGGGTTCGCAAGGACCTAGCGAACTCGATGACGGTGACGCGGAGCCCGATGGTCGACGGAGATGAGCTCACGACGACCGGAGGCGGAGAAGAAAGCACGGTCCACGCGGAGAAGGCGATACGGGCTTCTAGAAGACTCCGGAAGGTGAGCTTAAGCTTCGCCTCAACACCAGGAGCAAGGAGCACACGATAACGCCGACGAAGAAAGCCCGAGGTGACCGGAATTTCCACGGCGGCGGAAAACCGAGCTTGGAGAAGAATTGGTCGCACGCCCGCAACGATGCACAAAAGGCAGAAACAAGCCCACCGTTAGACTCAGTGCATCAATGCGATCCTAAGGGACTAAGTGTCGAAGCTAGAAACTCACCAGAGCACTAGCAAGCTCGCGGGGCCGCCGCAACCGGAGGCGGAGACGACGAAGGTGCCCCTGGCGATATACTGGACGCCGAGGGTCCTGGATGGGCAAAATGGAAGCGGCGAAGAGAGTAGATCACGATGGCGTGGTTGCGGAATCAAGGGCGGCGCTAACACGGCGGCGCTACGCTCGAGTTTTTCTCCGGCCGAAGCTAAGAAATGGGCGGAGAGGGCGCAAGAATGGCTGCGAGAAGGAATGGACGACCCTATGAGGTAGATGGACTTCAGGCGATCCTCTGGAGGCAGACACGCGTCCCCGGCGTGGCAGCGACGAGCTGCGTGGCACGCATGCGCGATCGCCACGAGCTCCGTGGCGCCGAGTCGGCGAGGAAGAACCCGCGAGGGGACCCATATGTCGCTGATAGCGGCGAAGTGGTGCGAGCCGAGTCAAGTCGCGTGCGAACCGGTGGTTTGACTCGACCCAGAATGTATCGACCGTTGGATCTAAAATGAACGGTCGAGATCGATGTATGCATTCGGACAGGTCGGTTGCGCACGCGACGTGGATCGTTCGATCTTCATCGGACGGTCACGATTGATTGGACTCGGGGATACGTTTAGTTGACGCGACCGAGCCAAGTGGTGCGTAGTCGGACTCGAGCCCGAGTTGGTTCGGGCCCGAGGAACAACCTTTGGAATTTGATTTAAAAGACAGAGAAGGTTTTGGGAATTTTAGAGGTAGCTCCTGAGCTCTAAAAATTTCAGAAATTTTTATGGTAGCTACTAGAGACAGAGGACAACCTTGTATAATTTTTCCAGAACTTTTATGCAATGCATTGTTCTAGAGAAAATTCACAAGCTGCTGTCAGAGAGTTTGACCAGATTTCAAACAGAGTTGACTTGGCCATTTGAAATAGCAAACAAAATCTAAAATTTGTGAAATAATTCAGGAGGTAGATAGGATGATCAAGATGCTAGGAAAAATAGTTTCAGAGGATGATCACAAGTTTGAAGGCTAAGAATTGATAACAACAATTTCCAATCACAAGAATTAAATTCTACAAATTGGAAATTGCTAGGAAAATTGTAGAAACTTTCAAATGATTTGAAGAGACAACAAAAGTTTTTATTTCTCCTCAAAATTTTACATTTGAAATACAAACCCTAAGTTAGGGTGTTACAAATCTCCCCTTACAGAATCTCACCCAGATTCTCGATCACTTCGGAGAAGAAGGACTGGTGTAATCGCCGAGACGATCTTCCCGCTCCCATGTGGCTTCATCCTCGGAGTGGTTCGACCACTGAACTTTAAGGAACTTAATCACACGGTTCCTTGTTCTGCGTTGACTTCTTCGAGGATACGAACGGACGCCACGATAAGACGATCTTCCGCACATCGATATTTTCCAATGGTGTTTCCTCAACCGAATACGGAGGCACTTCTTCAATTGTGACACATGGAAAACATCATGCACCCTTCGAGTGTAGCCGCAACTCCAACTTGTATGCAACGGCTCCCACTTTCTTGATGATGCGATATGGCCCGACATATCGAGGAGCCGCTTGCCCTTGACACCAAACGACGATGTCCTTCGAGGTGAGACTTTGAGATACACAAAGTCATTGGGCCGAAGCTCAACTCACGACGACGCCGACCGCATAGCTCTTCGCTCGGATGAGCTACGCGCGAAGTGCTCACGAATCAATCGCACTTGATTTTCACCTCATTGATGGAATCGACCAAAGAACCGCCTTTCACCGCCTCGGCCGGTTCAATGGTGTTCTGCAGCGCCTCCCATACAAAGCCTCAAACGGTGCCATACCGAGACTAGCTCGAAGTCGTTGTTGTAGGAGAACTCGGCAAGCGGTAGACACTTCTCCCAATTCTTCCCATAGGAAAGAACACAAGCACGAGCATGTCTTCAAGCACACAGTTGACGCGCTCCGTCGACCATCGATCCGAGGATGATAGGTGAGTGAATGAAAGACGGTCCCCATGGCTTCCTCGCAGACTATGCCAAAACCGAGAGGTGAACAGAGAACCACGATCGACACAATTGTTCGTGGCACACCATGCACTCACAATACGGGATATGTAAAGATCCGCTAATCGATTCACATCAATCTTGATCGCCGAAGGAAATGAGCCACCTTCGTCAATCGATCAATGATAACCCATGATGCATCCTTCCTGCAGAGTACGGGGCGCACCGGTGACAAAATCCATGCCTCTGTAATCCCACTTCCATTCTCGTATAGGTAAGGGTGAAGAAGACCCGCTGGACGCTGATGCTCGGCCTTGACACGACAACATATGTCACATCCGCCACGAACACCGCAATCTCGCGCTTCATGCGAGTCCACCGAATCTCTCGCGCAGATCTTGGTACATCTTGGTAGCCCCGGGATGGATGGACAAAGGCGAATCATGGGCTTCTTGAAGGATCAAATCCCGCAACTCGGGGATCTTTGGGACCACGAGACGCTGCCCAAACCATACAACACCGTGCTCATCCTCTGTGAAACACTTGGCTGATCCATTCCTGATGTTTTGCTTGATTTTACCCACACCATCATCTGATTGCTGTGCTGCCTTGACTTGATCCACCAAGGTTGGTTGTACAACCAAGGCAGCAAGGGAACCATGCTCAACTAAACCCAAGTTGAGACGCTGAAACTCTACCAGCAGTGCAGGTTGCTGCTCTTGGATCATCATAGTATTGCAATACGCCTTTCGACTAAGTGCATCGGCAACCACATTGGCCTTGCCAGGGTGATACTGAATACCCATGTCATAATCTTTGATTAATTCCAACCATCTCCTCTGCCTGAGGTTCAGATCTGGCTGAGTGAATAAGTATTTCAAACTCTTGTGGTCGGAATACACCTCACAACGGTTACCGATCAGATAATGCCGCCAAATCTTGAGTGCATGAACCACAGCAGCAAGCTCTAAATCATGGGTGGGATAGTTGAGCTCATGAGGCCTCAATTGCCTGGATGCATAGGCAACTGCCTTGCCTTCCTGCATAAGAACACATCCGAGTCCCCGACGAGAGGCATCGCAATAAATATCGAAGCTCTTGTGGATATCGGGAAGAGTAAGGACTGGAGCTGAAGTCAATCGCTGCTTGAGCTCCTGAAAGCTCTCATCACAAGCAGAGGACCATACAAACTTCTTGTCCTTCTTAAGCAATTCAACATCGGCTGCGATCTTGGAGAAGTTCTCGATAAAGCGGCGATAGTAGCCACTAAACCAAGAAAACTCCGCACATCGCTGGATCGACTTGGTGGCCCCAAGATAGAACATCGCTGACTTTGCTGGGATCCACAGCTATGCCTCCAGCTGAAAGAACATGGCCCAAAAATGCTACTTCCTTCAACCAGAACTCACATTTGCTGAACTTCGCATACAGCTGATGCTCCCGCAACTTGCCCAAAACAATCTTCAGATGCTCAGCATGCTCTACTTCAGTCTTGGAATAGATAAGAATGTCATCAATAAAAACCACCACAAATTTGTCCAAATATTCCATGAATACGGAATTCATAAGGTTCATGAACAACGCTGGAGCATTGGTCAAACCGAAAGACATGACGGTGTACTCGTCTGTGCCATAACGAGTAGTGAAAGCCGTCTTGAATATCCTCACCCGATCCGACTTGATGATAGCCCGATCTCGATCAATCTTGGAGAACACCCGAGCTCCGATAACCGGTCAAAAGATCATCAATGCGGGCGAGAGGATATTTGTTCTTCACCGCCACTTCATTGAGAGGACGGTAATCAACACACATGCGCAAAGTCTTGTCCTTCTTCTTCACAAAGATCACCGACAACCCCAAGGAGATGAACTGGACGGATGAAACCCTTTGCTTGGAGCTCACCAAGCGCTTCTTCAATTCTTCTAGCTCATTGGGAGGCATTCGACACGGCGCCTTCAAATCGGGCGACGGCAAAGAACTCGATGACAAACTCTGTGTCTCGAACCGAGGCATCCTGCAAGTCTTGGAAAGACATCCCCAAAGTCGATACTATGGGAACATCCCGAATCGCAAGGTGGCTTTGTCTCTAATGCACATAGATGTGGCCCTGCACTGCGGCGAAAATCCGACTTGCTCGCTTTGAAGGGTGGTAAGGTAGACAATCTTCCCGCACAATCGATATGCCCCAAGTGTTGGGACAACCAATCCATGCCAAGAATCACATCCGGACTCACTGAATCGAGCAAAATAAGGTTTGCCAAAAATACCAATCCTTCGACTACGATAGGAACATCCCGACATCAGAATCGCTCTCATTTCCGCCCGAGAGCGGATGAGCAAAGGAACCCCAAAGGTACACAAGTGAAGACTACTAGCAGCAGCAAATGATCTTGAAATAAAAGAATGCGATGCTCCGAATCAAATAATACCGCAGCAGACGAGAATTAACAAGAAGTGTACCCATCACGACATCCGCGCCTCCCGAGCCTCCTCACCAAAGGTGGTTGACTCGACCACGCCGCACTCGGTCTTCGAATAATCTTCCGTCGTGGGTGACCACTCCCTGCCCGCGTCCTCCATTAGGACGAGGGCTGCTGCAACACTCGAGGCGAGCATTCGCATAATGGCCCTTGTTGTGGCAATAAAACAAGTAACCTCGGCCGCCGGATTGCGGAGGCCGCTCTGTCTTGATCGCAGCGCACGTGGGTGGCTCACGGCTGCGGTGGGCGAGGAGCTGGTGCGAGATGGTCTCGCGCCGGTGGAGCAAAAGAACGGGCCATCGGTGCCGCCCACCGAGGACGAACGAGGCCGGGTGAGTAGACTGATGTGCCTCCCATTTGCGCTATGGACTCACCCAGCGCCTTTGCCTTATGCTCGCAACAATGGCCTTATCTACCAAGGCACGAAAGTCGAGAAGTCCACAATAGATAACTTGTCCTGCAGCTCCTCGGACAAGCCATCCATAAACTTCTCCGCTTAGCCTCATCTCGAGGCCACCTCCTGAGCATAACGAGCGGATGATTGAACTCGCATGGTACTCGTCACAGATTTGCGCCCTTGCTTGAGCGCGAGGAATTCCTTCTTCTTCACTTCATCGTGCCATCGGGGATGTGGGCCCGACGAAAAGCGATCCGAACTCCTCCCACGCGACCACATGGCGCGCGGCCGCATGGCGAGATAGTTCTCCCACCATGAGAGTGCCGCGCCTCAAGCCGGTGGGACGCGAAGAGTGCCTTGTCTCGCTCCGGCATCGAGCTATGTTGAGCTTTCGCCAACCATGCGCAGCCAATCGTCCGCATCGAGAGGGTCCTCGAGAGCGGAGAAAGTCGGTGGCTGCGCACGGAGGAACTCGCAAGTCCTCCGCGAGTCCGTGGCCGCCACCACGGCAGGAGTGGAGGTATTCCTAGCAATAACCTCCAAGATGCGCTGCGTCCATGCGGTTTCGCTCGATCGAGCGAGAACCTCACCATGGTCGGGAGGGGAAGCTCCTCATGATGACCACTCTTGGCCGCCACACGCGTTCTCCGCCATCCCGGTTCACTAAGACAAGTTAACAATAGCCGGAAAATACGAAGTCAATACCCATTGCAATTAACTTACTAACAAAGACAAAACAAGCACAAGACTTTTAAGTTACAAAACCAACCGACAAAGATCGACACTTAGCAAACTCATACATATCTTACCCTTATGTCCCCACAAAATTTTTAATTAAACTAATTCCCTATGGTTCTCCCAAAGACTGATTCTACCGGTATTAACTATCTTTTGATAGGAAAGAGAGAAACCAAGTTTCAAAACTTAAATTGGAGTAAGATGAGAGTGGAAAGCTAAGATAGGTAAGGAATAAAATCTGAGAATCTGCCTAGGTTTTCATAAACCTTTTTATGATTTGAAAATAAGACTTTCAAAATATCCTAAGGACGACCATGCTTGGGTTACTACGGTCAGAATGGCTCTGATACCAACTTTGTGAGGACCCCAGTTTATTTGGCTTGTAATGCTTAACCAACCACCTGGTCCTAGCATCACAAATCAAATAAATCGATCCTCGAGATATGTATACTTCCTGAAAGCAAGATATCGCACCTCGTTACAAAATTAGACATCAACTCCATTCAACATAGAGTCCAAACATTATACTACAAACGGAAGATAAACAAATAGTAACAATATTACAGACATAGGCCGACAGGCCACGAGATACACAAATAACCGTAACGACAATGAAGCAAAAGTGCCATAAGATGGCTATAAACAAAGCCAATCGGTGTGCCTTCAACCCACAAGGCATCCGACCGACCGCCAAGCCTAGTCGTCACCCACGGCGACAAAGACACACGTAAGTGAGGCCCCGAGGCTCACCTTCTTCCTCTGCAACAAAACATTAAGCAAAGCACCGAGTACAAAGATTGTCTTTGTACCCGCAAGATCGACGTGTGAACTAGCAAACTGCTCATATGCTACATGAAGGCTTGTCCGTGGAGGCCATATGTTTCATTTGCATAAAGCCAATTTTCATTTGCAATAAGGTAATACAGCTTTAAAGGCAAGTTTGCAATTCATTTTTAAGATTGAAATAACAATGAAGGATAATAATAACAAAAGCGAAAGATAAACAACCTAGAAGTGACTATCCCAATAGTCACCACAACAATAGCACGAATCCCATTCGTACCACCCATCAAGTTTTAATTTAAATGTTGTAGTCTAGTTCTTGGGGCGATCCGAGCGTGTCCATAACCTAGACGAGGCTATTCGAATAGTTTTAACCTGCAGGGTGTACCAATGTACCCACACTCGCATCGCCTTTAAGCCAAAACACACTTAGAAGGTATGTTTGTACGGCAAAGTCCTACGAGACTTTTTCCAATATTGTGTATTAACTACGAGCCGCTCGTATGGATAGAAACCCATACGCTTACATGGTAAAGCCGAAAAGACAACTACCCACTCGGGATAAAGCTTTTGGACAACTACCATGCTCCCACCTCCGTCCCTCCCGCGACCTCCTGCGACCGGAGCCAATACACGCCAAAGTACTAGGTCAAGAGAGGTCCCATATACTCTAGTGTGGTTAGTACGCAAAATGCTCGATGACGGTGGCGCAAGTAACTCGGTCCTTAACCGACTCTGCACCTTTCCAATCACACCCAACAGATCACACCAAAGATACCATTGTGCCCAAGTCTAAATTATTTTGTTTTCATTTTTAGTTTTGCAATTAAACATAGCAGAAATGCTAAAACATAAAGCTATAGTAAATTTTGTGTGATCAAGGTTACCGACTAAAGTCGATAACCGCCAGATTCTACCGATAGCTAAGCATGTCTAAGCAAGTTGACCGGATCTACTAAGTGACAAGAGATCATCCAATGATCTCTAATCACAAAGAAATAACCTAGGCTCGGTAGTAGAGATCAATATTTTGTCTACAGGATATGCATTACTGATTTAACTAATCAATTTAACACAAATTAAGCAATGCATACATACAGCTGAAACAAAATATTAATCTTTAAAATACTGGGATTAAACATGATCAAACTGCTTGCCTGGCTGCTGTTGCTCAATATGGTGCGGAGGATCGTCCTCAGGGTTGCCGCAAATATCGAAGCCTAACGATCGAACATAACAGCAAATAAGAACGAATAACACCGACAAAACTCAAACATTCAACAACATCAAACAAGCCAAAACTCACACAGCAGCCTAAGCATGAAATAACAGAATTTTAGAAACAGAGAACAAATCATTTTAAGTTATTAATAATTTTCTATGAATTTTCTAAGCTAAAAACACAACATGTCACTAGTTAATTACTTAACAAATTTTCATGAACAGAAACAGTGTATATAACCTATCCTAATAATTAGTACATTAAAAATGGCAAATTACAAAATTGGTTTCACTGGATTTGGACAAATATTGAAAGAGATATGCATTTTCTAATCTAGAAGATACATAAGACATCATTTTATTAATTAACAGATTTTTGCTACAGAGACATGGATGAAACTAATTTTAGTAAATAATACATTTGAAATGAAAATTAACAGCACTGGTTTCATGCAATTTGGACAAAAATTGAATTAGTTATACATTTTACAAGTTTGATTGAATTAACAGCTCAACAGAAAACATAAACCAGAAATACTAAAGCAATGAATACTTTTTCTACCGCACCAAGAAGCCCCGACCATCGACAATGGCCGCCTTAACGCCGACCAGACAACGCACCCGCCTAAAGTGACGTCGAAGGCGTATTCAAAGAATACGTCTTCGGCTTACTAAGGTGCAAACCTAAAACACTCTCACAGAGAAGTACGCTTCCCAACAGAGAACACGCATAACCAGAACTACACAAACCTAACTGACAACATGGACCCACATGACAGCGACTCAGAGGGAAATATAACGGGCTGGATTAAAAGTTCTCTAAACGGGATTAGCCAATAGGGCCCACAAGACAGAGACTCAAGGTAGACATGATTAGAGTCAAACAAATCATCACCGGCGGTTCACGGGCGAGCACGGGCACGGTGGCGCGGCCGCGCAATCGAACTAGCAAACCAGGAGGTTTCTGGGCGAAAGAGTGGTACCTTCGGGTTCGCAAGGACCTAGCGAACTCGATGACGGTGACGCGGAGCCCGATGGTCGACGGAGATGAGCTCACGACGACCGAGGCGGAGAAGAAAGCACGGTCCACGCGAGAAGGCGTCACGGGCTTCTAGAAGACTCGGAAGGTGAGCTTAAGCCGCCTCAACACCGAGAGCAAGGAGCACACGATAACGCCGACGAAGAAAGCCCGAGGTGGCCGGAATTTCCACGGCGCGAAAACCGAGCTTGGAGAAGAATTGGTCGCACGCCCGCAACGATGCACAAAGGCGTAAACAAGCCCACCGTTAGACTCGGTGCATCAATGCGATCCTAAGGGACTAAGTGTCGAGCTAGAAACTCACGAGCACTAGCAAGCTCGCGGGCCGCCGCAACCGGAGGCGGAGACGACGAAGGTGCCCTGGCGATATCTTTGGGCGCCGAGGGTCCCGGATGGGCAAAATGGAAGCGCGAAGAGAGTAGATCACGATGGCGTGGTTGCGGAATCAAGGCGGCGCTAACACGGCGGCGCTACGCCGAGTTTTCTCGGCCGCTAAGAAATGGGCGGAGAGGCGCAAGAATGGCTGCGAAGGAATGGACGACCCTATGAGGTAGATGGACTTGAGCGATCCTGCGGAGGCGGACACGCGTCCCTGCGTGGCGGCGGCGAGTGCGTGTACACGCATGCGCGATCGCCGAGCTCCGTGAGGCGCCGAGTCGGCGAGGAAGAACCCGACAGTGGGACCCATATGTCGCTGATAGCGGCGGTGGTGCGAGCCGAGTCAAGCGCGGTGCGAACGGTGGTTTGACTCGACCGAATGTATCGACCGTTGGATCTAAAATGAACGGTCAAGATCGATGTATGCATTCGGACAGGTCGGTTGCGCACGCGACGTGGATCGTTCGATCTTCATCGGACGGTCACGATTGATTGGACTCGGGCGGTACGTTTAGTTGACGCGACCGAGCCAAGTGGTGCGAGTCGGACTCGAGCCTGAGTTGGGTTCGGGCCCGAGGAACAGTACCTTTGGAATTTGATTTAAAAGACAGAGAAGGTTTTGGGGAATTTTTAGAGGTAGCTCCTGAGCTCTAAAAATTTCCGAAATTTTTATGGTAGCTACTAGAGACAGAGGACAACCTTGTATAATTTTTCCAGAACTTTTTATGCACTGCATTGTTCTAGAGAAAATTCACAAGCTGCTGTACAGGGAGTTTGACCAGATTTCAAACAGAGTTGACTTGGCCATTTGAAATAGCAAACAAAATCTAAAATTTGTGAAATAATTCAGGGAGGTAGATAGGATGATCAAGATGCTAGAAAAATAGTTTCAGAGGATGATCACAAGTTTGAAGGCTAAGAATCTGATAACAACAATTTCCAATCACAAGAATTAAATTCTACAAATTGGAAATTGCTAGGGAAAATTGTAGAAACTTTCAAATGATTTGAAGAGACAACAAAAGTTTTTATTTCTCCTCAAAATTTTACATTTGAAATACAAACCCTAAGTTAGGGCTGTTACAATAATTCATCCTTAATACGTGAGAAGACCTTCTGAATAGGAACACATGAAGAATTTGTTCGTTGACGGGGAGAAGAATCTACTTTAAAAGTCACATGCTTTGCAATTTGAGATGAAAAGGAGACTCACTTATCACGATTTTCTGGTACCAAAGCTTCCTTGAATGATTTCTTCGTGAAGAGAACATTCATTGTCAGATTCACGCTTCCAACGAGAAAATTCCCATTTCCAATTTGGCGCACCATCACGCCAAAGGTGAAAATACATTGTGAAATCCTTGGAGTCATATTTCGTCATAGAATAAACCAGAAAACCAACATATTTGGAAGTCACAGAGAAACGAAATCCATAATCATATAGACGATGAACTCGAAAACCATCAGCAAATCCTCCCAAGCAACTAACCAAAGCCTTGGCTACCGAAGTCTCCGTTAAACGAAAAGTGAATATGCCAAAAGTTACCACCAAGAAAAATTCCTTGTGCGAAAAATTGCAATCAAAATGGACCGTAGAACCAAAGCGAGAGAAAATCTTGTGTTAAAAACAAACACCCTTCGATGGATCCCAATCCTCAAGGAGAATTGAGGATGGAACCATGATTGAAGAGTAGACGTAGAATCAAAAGGAGCCATTGCACGCAGGAAAAGAGGAGGAGGGATCAAACACCAGAGGAAGGATAGATACAGGAAGAATCACTAGAGGAGAGGAGAGTCTGTAACACCCCAGGACCCACAATACCCTGGAATGCTACTAAACCACTCTACAGCTAGCCAATAATTTCAATTATAACTTATTTCGGCAACATCTCTAAACAAGAAGTATTAAGCGGAAGCATAAACAACTAAGGGAACAAAGATAACGGTAACAAGTTCATTAATTAAACTACCTCTATCAGATTAATCAAAGAATGGTTCACAAGTCCATCCTTATTAAATAACATAATCATCCACAAATATTTAAGCGTTTGGCTAGAATTTCATTGACTTTATTACTACATGAGTTGATGAACCAAGTGCATTCTTGTGGTGCCGCTCTACCCATCCCATGAATGCTCAACAATCACCGAAAGGGGAAGAAACAACAAGAGTGAGATAAAAATCTCAGCAAGCAAACTGCTTAATGTGCTATTCAGTCTACAAACAAATACACAACATCATTAAAATATCCATATGTCCACATCCATAATGTGAATCCACATTCATTTACAAGCTAATTAAACTACAGAGATATTAAGCATCAATATCCAATCCCCATAATGATCATAATTATAGCCTCAACCATAATTACTACCAATGATAGTAAAATATTAACAATTGAATCTTGATCAACTGCTTCATATTAATCACCACTACCACTACCAATGACAATAAGGTATTAACATGTTTTACCTCATAACTTTACTATTTCTCGCATCCACAATGCTATCAACAATTACCACAAGAGAGAAGAATCTCATGCCACAATCACCACCTCTACCATACCACAAGGGATGAACCCTATTCCACAACCACAACCACATTACACGTACCACAAGAGACTCTCATGAGTCAATTTCCACATTGCAACTATGAAGTTGCGTTTGTTTGCAAAATAACTTCACCTCAATATCTTGCATGAGTATGCAAATGATCTTTCCACAATGCAATGCATATGTATGCTATGCTCCATGCACCTTTACCCAACAAGGTAAAGGTATGCATCGTCTTTCTGGCAATGCACGATGTTGTACCGCTACGGTCGCGGCTAAAAGCGGCGACATCCACAATGCAAATGTCATGATATGTCATGAATGATATGATAATCATAAACCACAAGAATTTAACCACGAAGGTCAACAACATACTCATCATGAATATTTCTCATAATCCACATGTGTCTCATTAAGCACCATACCATTGTGTCATAAGACCATTACCACATAACCCACACTCGATTCACCAAGATCAAAATCAATCGATCTAAAGGGAACTCTACCACATAGACCACAACAAGATCATCATGAATAAAACCACAAGGAATTATCAATATGTCCACCTTGAGTTTATTTTCATATTCCGCATTTGGCTCATTAAGCAAATTACCACGATACTACCCAAACTCATCCAAACATAGCAATTGATTAATATCCTGCTACCACATTCATACTTAGAAAACATGTAACCATGGCATATCGTTCAACATTACGTCAATCATACATAGTGCAAGTAGTAAGAACCACGAGTTAAACCGTAGCACAACCGCTACATTTACTTGCCTTCCACGATGCGACGCGTTAGCGGCAAAGATGATACTCCTAAACCTGAGGCTTCACCTCCTAAACAAGTAAAATAACTTCAATAAGGACATAATATTCCCAGCGCTACTAATCGGCATTCTACATCGCTTACTTGACGACTCAAAACGAGTTTATAAAGCTGAAACCGAAAAACAATGTTTCCTGCCATTTACTGATTCTGGACAGCAGCACGGTAAATGACATAACTCATGAACTGGAAGTCAAAAGAGGTAAACCCAATTTCTGTAGATTCTTAACTGAATAATCTACAATACTCTAGTTGACACGATAAACCAATTCGGCCAACATATTAGGCTAACCATTGTCTGAACTTTCAGTACAGAACCTGCCTACACAATTGAACAGCAAAACTAAAATGACCATAACTTTTAATAGGTAACTCCGAATTGATCGTTCTTTATCAATCTGAAAAGCTTATCGAATTACCTACAATAACCTAGTTGGGTGAACTTTCAGATTCTACCAATTTCCATTTCATATTTTAGAAATAACCAGACAGATTATTCTCGTCAGATTTCTGGCAGCAGATAGTAAAATGATCATAACTTTTGACTCAGACCTCGGAATCGAGTGATCTTCGCGGCCACTGAAAGATAACGACAGATCCCACATAACTCTAGGAGATGGAATCTTAAAATTCAGCCTCTAAATACACGAAAAACCCACGCAAGGTACTGGACAGAATTGCATCTTCTGCAGCCCAACAATTATCCAACAATTCTAATCGGTTTCGCATCTACTACGGATCAAACAGCGGGAAGGCATCTCGTTACCCTTGTAGAGCCCATGAAGATGCAGATCAAATCCACGAGGACCCTTCCTCTTCTTCTTCTTCTTCTCTTCCACCATGGCCAGCACCGGGCTTCTTCCTCCTTCCTTCGACCGGCATCAATGGAGGGAAATCATCCGTGGAGGGGATGGACAGCAAGGGAGGTGCTGGACAGGAGGTGGATGGGGTGGAGCGCAAGGGGTGGAGTCTTGGAGGGAGAGGAGGCGGCTAGGGTTAGGAAGGGGAGAGTGGCGCCCCTATGGCCGGCCACCAAAGGCCCCATGGGCCTCTAGCCCAGCCCAGGTTGTCTGCTGTTTGCGAAAAATCCTCCAAACTTCGATGAATCACTATTCTAATTGGTCCCTCTCAAAAAATAATTATTCTCTCTCTAATATTACTCAGAGTATTACATCTCCTCCCGGTCTGTTCTTCCAACTTAAGCAAATTTGGGGTATTACATTCTTCCACCTTAAAAGGATTAGCCTCGAATCCTACTCTCTGAACCACAAAGAAAAGAACAACAAGCAAAAAGCAACCCAAACTAGGAGTACTCACCACCTCGAAGAGCTCGGGGTACTTCTTTATAAGATCCTCCGGCTCCCACGAAGCCTCTCTCTCCGATGATTCGTCCAAAGGACCTTCACATACTTGATGGTCTTATTCCTCAAGACCCGCTCCGACGTATCCAAGATACTGAACGGCGACTCTCCACAGTGAGATCTGCTCCACTGTGACTGCTCTGTGTCAATCTTGTGTTCTGGATCCCGCAAGTATTTCCTCAAGATAGACACAAGGAAAACATTGTGCACACCACTCAATGAGTTTGGCACTCCAAGCGATAAGCCAAACTACCCACCCGAGCAAACACTGGAAAGGACCGAGGTGCAGCGGGCTAAGCTTCTGGTGGTACCAAAACGAACAATACCCTTGGTTGGAGACACCAGAAGGAGCACAAGGCTACCACCGCAAACACCAACTCTCGCGCGAACATCCGCATAACTCTTTGTCGGCCCTGAGCGATAATGAGTCCTGCCATTTTGGCAAAATTTCCATAATAACTATTAAGACCACTTTCTAAAACCATCCTCTTTCTTAAAACACTTTCCTCTTATTAGATATACTCGGGATAACACACTATACCCATTCTCAAGAATTTGATCACCAATTCCACTCACATAATTCTACTAGAAGCACAACGATATATTATACAAATATAACCCAACAACGGTAAGAGTAAAGAACTCTCAAGCATCACACTAGCAACCAGCTTTCCTTCAAAGGACCACGATCCAAAACAAAGGATTCACCACAAAATATTTCTACTCATCAAGTAGACAATTGGAGAACCACACCACGTAAGCTAAGAGTGAAAAATCACTCGATGATCAAAACAATCAATTTTTTTAACTGGAAAAGACTACGCCTCAACATAAGTCAACTAAATTTGCAAATGGTCTCGCCATAAACACACAAATAAACAAGAATCAAGAGAGCATCGCACTACTTGACATAACAATAATTTCCCAATTAACAAACACTCATTTCTTAACATCAATGAATCGCTTGGCTCCAAGATAAACATTCTATTTAAAACATATCCTTCTCAAGGATTATTCCATGGAAATAATATATTATCCATTGTATCTTAAACATCGAGATATTTAAGGCTCCACAAAACATCACTAGACTACCACTAATAAGTCGTCATCACTCAACAAAAGGCTTCGCATCCCACAACAATTACCATGTTCTTAGAAGAAGAGGTAAGAAGAAATAAATTTCAGCATCTGAGAAAATGGTTGTCATCTCAATAGCCAAAAGACCAAAAGATTAACAAATAGCAAAGAGGTTGGAAAAACACAAGATAAGATCAAGCTGTACCTCAAATACTTATAGTACAACTTTTCCTTTCAATAAGAAGCAATTTTTCTTTTATAACAAAGATCCGCCAATTCCAACAAAGGATGCTTGAAGACCACAACACGAGATTCGGATGAAAAACCAAAAGATCATTCAACATGTCGCTTTACTCAAAGCAACCTCGGCTATCACACAAGTCATAAGGTACAAAAGATTTCAAACCGTAAATCTCACACCCTTCATTTCAATTAGTATTATGGAATTAACAAATTCCTTTATTTTTAAAACATTCAACACCATAATCACAACTACATGCTATCGATTGAATTCACAACAAGATAAAACATTCTTTGCAAAAAAAAATCAGCATATCATCCCACTCCTTCATATTTTTTCCATAAGGAACACCATAAATCACTTCATCATGTTCTTATTATCCAAATAAGATTCCAACTACTTAATCTAGTTAAACCTAGTGCATAAGCCATCATATTAAAACAAACTCTTTAACAAGCTGATATTAGAACATAACAACCTCACAAAACATGCTAGTATGAATCTCTTATTAGATTTCATACATTTATCTCGTACTGATGCTCAACTCTAGTTTAGCAAAAGTAATTACACTCTAGCCATTCTTTGTCAATAATTGATTATTAATTTTTCATCAAGATAGCATTAATGATCCTATCTCTAATTTGCAATCTCAAAGACAAATAAAGAGCATGATTCAATACTCCACCTTATGTTAAGATATTAAAATAAAATAACTTTAAACATCAACAATACCACTTTATAAGACCAGATTCCACAAGTCAATACATCAACCTTCATCCATTTCTTTATACATATTTCAACAATTTAGCGTGGTAAAAGTTGCATAACTTTAACGATTGTACATGCTCATCAAGTATGTAAAGAGAGAACATATTAAAGGTTAATCTTATTAAGGCAATATTCCAACACCTCCTTACTTGACCATCCCGAATGGTCGATTAATTACTTAAGATCAATCAATCCAATCTATCCAACAAGTTGGGAAAATTAAACAACTACAATAATCAAAACAATTGTTTTCATATTCTTTGATAAATGCATGAGTTCTACACATGTATCGCTAAATTCTTAGCCACAAATCTTCAAGATACTACAACAGACAACATCATATTAATCGACTTCACTTCTAAAGATGATAGTAGAAATTAATGATGTACCACACTAACTTTTCGACTTGATAATTCACAATCTACCAATTATTTACATAATTGCCACCTACTACTTAAACACAACAAAACATCATAAAGGGATTTTAACACTCCTTCTAGGGAGAAATCAAACTTCAAAAGTCGAAATAACTCGGAAGAAATGCATAGAGCCAATGCTTCCACAAGTTAATGAACTTCTCACATAAAGCTTTGATTCTCTCTCAAAATAACAAACGAAATACAAGAGTCATGTTTTCCAAAGGCAAGAAAGATGGAACAATACGAAAATACCAATCTCTCCAAAAGCACTTTGCTCACGAGCGGTCAAACACCCCATCAATCGAAAGAAACAATACTTGGCCTCAAGAACAATTGGAGGCCTAGTGACACCCAACAACGCAATAAACGGCTAACCCGAGAAAATCATTAATCGCAATAGGCCAAGAATCGCCAACATCAATTCAAGGAGGATAACACTTTTCTAAGAAACTTACCCATGACATCCGCAACTAAGTTACCCGAGGTAATCGCATCAATATCCGTACCACGAATTGGGGTATAAACTGGCAATGCCCAAGGCAACGGCCGCAAACCCTACCTCTTATCATTGACTATCCTCACTCATAGCAGTCATAGAAACAACACATAAACATACAAGATTATCTCATAGCATGAATAATCAATATAACATGTCAAAGCATGCATGCAATGCTTGACCCATCCCATCCTACTGTGCACCAGTGTGTCAATTTAATATTTTTAATTACCACGGACCTAAAGCCCGCTCTGATACCAACTGTAACACCCGAGGACCCACAATACCCTGGAATGCTACTAAACCACTCTCTGACTAGCCAATAATTTCAATTATAACTTATTTCGCAACATCTCTAAACAAGAAGTATTAAGCGGAAGCATAAACAACTAAGGAACAAAGATAACGGTAACAAGTTCATTAATTAAACTACCTCTATCAGATTAATCAAAGAATGGTTCACAAGTCCATCCTTATTAAATAACATAATCATCCACAAATATTTAAGCGTTTGGCTAGAATTTCATTGACTTTATTACTACATGAGTTGATGAACCAAGTGCATTCTTGTGGTGCCGCTCTACCCATCCCATGAATGCTCAACAATCACCGAAAGGGGGAAGAAACAACAAGAGTGAGATAAAAATCTCAGCAAGCAAACTGCTTAACGAGCTATTCGGTCTACAAACAAATACACAACATCATTAAAATATCCATATGTCCACATCCATAATGTGAATCCACATTCATTTACAAGCTAATTAAACTACGAGATATTAAGCATCAATATCCAATCCCCATAATGATCATAATTATAGCCTCAACCATAATTACTACCAATGATAGTAAAATATTAACAATTGAATCTTGATCAACCGCTTCATATTAATCACCACTACCACTACCAATGACAATAAGGTATTAACATGTTTTACCTCATAACTTTACTATTTCTCGCATCCACAATCTGCTATCAACAATTACCACAAGAGAGAAGAATCTCATGCCACAATCACCACCTCTACCATACCACAAGGGATGAACCCTATTCCACAACCACAACCACATTACACGTACCACAAGAGACTCTCATGAGTCAATTTCCACATTGCAACTATGAAGTTGCGTTTGTTTGCAAAATAACTTCACCTCAATATCTTGCATGAGTATGCAAATGATCTTTCCACAATGCAATGCATATGTATGCTATGCTCCACTGCACCTTTACCCAACAAGGTAAAGGTATGCATCGTCTTACTGACAATGCACGATGTTGTACCGCACGATCGCGGCTAAAAGCGCGACATCCACAATGCAAATGTCATGATATGTCATGAATGATATGATAATCATAAACCACAAGAATTTAACCACGAAGGTCAACAACATACTCATCATGAATATTTCTCATAATCCACATGTGTCTCATTAAGCACCATACCATTGTGTCATAAGACCATTACCACATAACCCACACTCGATTCACCAAGATCAAAATCAATCGATCTAAAGGGAACTCTACCACATAGACCACAACAAGATCATCATGAATAAAACCACAAGGAATTATCAATATGTCCACCTTGAGTTTATTTTCATATTCCGCATTTGGCTCATTAAGCAAATTACCACGATACTACCCAAACTCATCCAAACATAGCAATTGATTAATATCCTGCTACCACATTCATACTTAGAAAACATGTAACCATGGCATATCGTTCAACATTCGTCAATCATACATAGTGCAAGTAGTAAGAACCACGAGTTAAACCGTAGCACAACCGCTACATTTACTTGCCTTCCACGATGCGGCGTTAGCGGCAAAGATGATACTCCTAAACCTGAGGCTTCACCTCCTAAACAAGTAAAATAACTTCAATAAGGACATAATATTCCCAGCGCTACTAATCGGCATTCTACATCGCTTACTTGACGACTCAAAACGAGTTTATAAAGCTGAAACCGAAAAACAATGTTTCCTGCCATTTACTGATTCTGGACAGCAGCACGGTAAATGACATAACTCATGAACTGGAAGTCAAAAGAGGTAAACCTAATTTCTGTAGATTCTTAACTGAATAATCTACAATACTCTAGTTGACACGATAAACCAATTCGGCCAACATATTAGGCTAACCATTGTCTGAACTTTCAGTACAGAACCTGCCTACACAATTGAACAGCAAAACTAAAATGACCATAACTTTTAATAGGTAACTCCGAATTGATCGTTCTTTATCAATCTGAAAAGCTTATCGAATTACCTACAATAACCTAGTTGGGTGAACTTTCAGATTCTACCAATTTCCATTTCATATTTTAGGAAATAACCAGACAGATTATTCTCGTCAGATTTCTGGCAGCAGATAGTAAAATGATCATAACTTTTGACTCAGACCTCGGAATCGAGTGATCTTCGCGGCCACTGAAAGATAACGACAGATCCCACATAACTCTAGGAGATGGAATCTTAAAATTCAGCCTCTAAATACACGAAAAACCCACGCAAGGTACTGGACAGAATTGCATCTTCTGCAGCCCAACAATTATCCAACAATTCTAATCGGTTTCGCATCTACTACGGATCAAACAGCGGGAAGGCATCTCGTTACCCTTGTAGAGCCCATGAAGATGCAGATCAAATCCACGAGGACCCTTCCTCTTCTTCTTCTTCTTCTCTTCCACCATGGCGGCAGCACACCGGGCTTCTTCCTCCTTCCTTCGACCGGCATCAATGGAGGGGAAATCATCCGTGGAGGATGGACAGCAAGGAGGTGCTGGACAGGAGGTGGATGGGGTGGAGCGCAAGGGTGGAGTCTTGGAGGAGAGGAGGGGCGGCTAGGGTTAGGAAGGGGAGAGTGGCGCCCCATGGCCGGCCACCAAAGGCCCCATGGGCCTCTAGCCCAGCCCAGTTGTCTGTTGTTTGCGAAAAATCCTCCAAACTTCGATGAATCACTATTCTAATTGGTCCCTCTCTCAAAAAAATAATTATTCTCTCTCTAATATTACTCAGGAGTATTACATCTCCTCCCCGAATTCTGTTCTTCCAACTTAAGCAAATTTGGGGTATTACAGAGTCCGAGAGAGGTCGCCATTCTCACTTTCCCTCTTCTTCCTCTAAAAGAATAGGACTCCCACTTCTCTTTGCTTTAACTAAAAATGTTTTATCAAATAAAACTATAGGGGTACTAGTCGAGGAAGAAGCTCTAGAAGGAAATTAGTACTACGGAGGTGAAGATCATGCGTTCTAAGTTCACCTACACTCAAGTGTAGTATGTGGGTGTGTTGTCTTTTGGATCTTCTGCCTATAATATTACCAAGTTTGGTCTGAATGCATCTAAAACTCTATAACTGACAGCATATTTTGTGTAAGAACTATGTTATCGTATTGTATTAGTAAGCAGATAATACTTATAATTATGTGTGTTTGAAATCCTAGACAGCCGTAGAAATATGAGATAACAATTTAAATTCAGGTGTCCCACAAATGTAGCCTAATTATTTGGGCTTCGGTCCTCGTTTTTTTTTTCTAGGCTGGGCTTTGGGTTTGAAACATGCACACTTGTTGGGCTTTAAGCCGGACTTGAGCATGACGTTTGAAGACCTGTCTGTTTCGAGTCCAGTTAGTCTGAACATGTCTATTTTCAACGGAAATAAATTTTCTGGAGGGGTCTTTGTGAGGCCCCTCCGCCACCACCGTTGGATCTTGTGAGATATTATTGTAGCACAGCACATGTGTACGAGAAGAAGATCGGAAGGCTGTGGGTGTTAGAAAATTTATTTCCATTTTCGATGTGGTACCTTTTATTTTGTGATGGGAACAGGTACCCTTACCAGCTTCAATTTCAGAAATATAACCGTTTCCTCAAGTAAAGTGATATAAGTGGTAATAAATGAAAGCTAATTAATTTTTGTTGGTTGCATAAAAAATGACGATGAAAGTTTTGTTTGCAGTGCGGATGCAATGTCTGATCACTTGTACCTCCGCTCAGTCCAGTAGAAGTACTCCAACAGTCCACTTATACCCTGCTCATTTTTTTGACCCGGATCCGGCCCATTTGACCCTCTCTGAAAAAGAACCTATTAGGCACCGCCGGATAGTTTGACGCTGATATAATACGCACCCAAAATATAATTAGTGCCTTGATGGAGAGCCATGATGCTATCACGAGGCTAAGTAATCAAGCGATTCAAAGTCGTGACTCGGTAACGTACATGGGAGGAACACTTGGGCGGCTACAAGAAGAGCTGAAGAAGCAAGTACGTGCGGTCAGCGTGAGCTCCCAGCGCGAACGCTCTGGGTCCGGAGTCTAGAAGGAAAGCGGGAGGGAGTTTCAGTTGGTCTGGTTTGGGGCATCTGGAAGACTGGAACGGTCCAAGTCGCCGAGACCATTGGTTTCACGTGGCGTGCCTTCTTCGTTGGCGACGTTAAGAATTATGAGTTTTCGTCTGTGGGAAAACAAAAACGTCATCGTGAGTTTATTAGGGAGGAAAAACGTTAACATCCTGAGGCGTCCATAGGCCGGCATGTACCGGTTTTTTTGTTCCGAATTCCACGTGGGAGTCTCTTTCTGTTCCATTGAATACTCGATGTTGTTTAGGGGCAAAATGCATTTACACCCTCAACGTGCGTGAAATTACAAAACTACTCTCCCGTCCAAAAAAACGTTTTGTACATTGATTAAGTCTCTAAAATGCAACAATGACTATGTATTTATAAAACCTAATAAAATTACACTTTTATTAAAGTTTCTTTGAGGCAAATCTATACATAGTATTCTCATATATTCAATCTAAATATTGAAAAAGTATCAATAGCCAAATTTTAGAAAGGTTGACTGCATGTACTCCAAAATGATCGGAGGGCGTAAATCTTAGTTCCTCGTCTTCCTTCGTCCCGACAATAACGTTCCTTTTTAGGCCATGGTCATTTATAGTCAACTGATCAAAATACGATTGCAAACTAGTTAACATCAAAGAAACTCAGTAATATCTCTCTGTTATCCAAATATAATTGTAAACCGAGCTTTCGCGTTACGCTGCAGCATGAAATAGATGACGAAGGTCAGTTGGTTTGGTGATAACCATCCAATCATTAAAGTTACATCACCTCTACATTTTTCACGTTTCATTCTGTTCGGGTTACGATTCGTCTTTGCTTGCATGAGTTGGGTCATTCATGGGCTCAGCTAGACTATTTTTTTTTAATAATGACAACTTGTCCAGCTTATTTCTAAATATAATCCCTTTGACCACGCCAAAGTGGCATGGTCAAATGTAACATCCCAATTTTAGTGATTTTTTTGAAGTTTTCAAATTAAAAGGAACCATTTGAATTTCAATGAATTATTTAATGCTTAAATTGAACTGTCAGAAATGAAAACAAATTAAAATGAATAAAGTAAACTTCAATTAAATTCAAAACTATTTTATTTGAGTTCCTTAGGTCCCGAGAAATTTTCTGGATTTTTCTTGGATTTCTACAAGTCCATCTCATATTTATTTGCGCTCCATTCAATTAACCCATTTTCTGTAATTCAGAAATTATTTTAAATTTCTATTTTCCCCTCAGGCCGATTTCCTCTCCCTGGCCCATTCTCTCTCTTTCCCTCCTTTCGGCCTAGCACCGAGCCAACCCACTTGGCCTTTTCCCTCCTCCACTACCCGTGCCCGGTTTAAACCCAAGCCTGCGCATGCACCGCCGCTTAAGCCGGACTCGGCTTCCATGCCCTACACATTGCCCCAGCTATAAATAGACAAGTCCACCTGCGTCACAAGGTTCGTCTCGTTCTGCCGCCTTTGAAACCCTAGCTCACCCCTACGATTCCGCGGCCATCTCACCGAATCGAGTCCAAGAAGTCGTGCGCCGCCGAAGCTCTTCCTCGTCGGAGTTCATCGCCGTCGGTAAGTTCTCCAGCCGTGCCATCGTCACTAACGAGTTCGCCTTGTCGCGTTCTATGTGGTGCTCATCTCGTCGTCCTCGGGAACCCCCCACTCCGTGTCGCCTCCTTCTTCCCCAAGTCTAGCCGCGTCGCCCCTACTTTGATCTCCCTCTCGATGGGTATTTTTTTTTTCCATTTTGATCGCGTCACAACGCGTTCCCAACCTTCCTCAATCTTTTTCCCACCATGAGTCGGCCTTTGAGCCACCGTAGCAAGCCATCGCCACTCCTTCTTCTCCGCCCCTGGACGTTGTCGCCCTGCTGCCACAGTCCCTCTTCAGCCATCCCAAGCCACCTAGCGTGATCCCCTCGACCACGATGTGCCCATCCTTGCATCGGTCTCCTGAGAACGCCTTCGAGCCGACGCTGACATCGTGAGCCCATGCCACTGCCATTGTCACTGCTACCACCGTCACAGTGCCGCCCTGTAACATCCCCATTTTCAACTTGTGTTTCAAATGTAAGAAAAGGAGTAGAAATTAAAACTTTTTCTTACTCCCTTCTGTTGTCGAACTTTTCTGAAATTCTTGCAAAGGAATTTTGGGAAATGCAAAATCAAAACCTTCAATTCTCTCAAGGCAAAGATCATCTTGTCAAATCTTGTGATAATGCTCTGGAAATATTTTTCCTGGGTTCTAGGGTTGCTTGGTGGCACCTCTGAATTATTTCATAATTTTTGGAAATTATTTGAGATATTTTAGAGGCAAGTCAAACCTTGGTCGAACCTCTGTCTTAATGTTCGAATTTCTTGAGGAACTCTAGCACACCAAAATCTCTGAAAATTGTATGGGAGGTTAATTCTAAAGTTAGCAAGCTCAGTTAAAATTTCAGGAATTTCGAGTTGTTTTGCTATCCCAATTAAACTCGCAAAGTTTCACTTTGAAAATCAAAACCCTAATGGGTTTGCACTATTCCTGGGCGCGGGTGGGGCTCGGGCTCGAGTCAATTGACTCGCCGAACCAATTCGCAGCGCCGACTCGAGCCGCTCTGTCTGCGTGACGTGGGCCCGTTGTCGTCTCTGGTCATCTTCTTCCTCCGCTCGCCCACGTCGTGTGTCAGGCAATGTGAAGTCGGCGGGGAGAGCAGCGCCTAGTCACCTCCCCAACTGCTCCTCACTGGCATGCATTTATTGTGCTCAGGGCTTGCCACAGAAGTCTCCTTCTACCTGCTCCCGTCGCTCAGCTCCCATGACCATAGCTGGACCTCCCGTGCGAGAGAGCCGTTGTGGACCGAGCTCCCCTCTTCTACTTAAGCATCCAGCTCTCCTTCTTTGTCCTCCTTTCACCCTTCCGCAGCCCCAGTTGGCACCCTCTCTTCTTGCTTGAGCTCAATCGCCAAGATCACCCTTGGCCGCCATTACTGGAGCTTCGAAGCTCCTGGTGCAGCCGGTGCTCCAGTGGCTCTTTTCTTCAAACTTTTGATCCGGCTCCTTCCTCTGGTTCCCTGGAGTGTTGACACTAATCCTATTTCAATTTGTGTCTTCAGGCCTCTTCTGAATTCGGGATTCCCCCTTTTCGGCTGAAAATCGCCGCTTCGTCCTCTCTCCGGTAGGTGGCTCCTCCTTCAATTATGTGTTCCAGTCTTTCGGTGGACCTCTGAAGTTATCACCACCATTGCTTGGTCCTCTATTGCTCGGGTTGCTTGCCCGCGTTGTCTTCCTCGGCTCGGTGGCGGTCGTCGTCGCTGGAACTCCTCGACCTCCCTTGGACCTCCTCCGGCGGTGAGTTCACAATGACCTCCTGTAGCTTAAGCACTCGATAGCTTAGGTCTCGCGAAGTCTTTCTCGATTTTCACTTTTCCCGTGCTTGATCTCGCCTCGTTAGGCTCACGGCGATATGGGTCGTGTCGGCGACATTTGTGCCCTCAAAATGTTCGCAATGGTATTGCGAACATTTTTGCCCCGTTGGACCAGCGCCGCCGTGGTCGTGGTCGCGGCGACGAGCCGTGACCAAAGCCGGTGTCTGATGCATTGTCGCATTTTTGTCAAGTCACTGGGACCTCCTCGGGTCATCGTGACCCTCCGGGACCTCCCGTGTTAGATTCGCACCGTGGGATCTTGTCGGCAAAACTCTAGCTCCCAAGACCTCATCGATCTAATCCTAGCCCTTAATGACCTCTTCATTGTTGATCGGACCCTTAGATCTCCTATTCTAAGTCTTTAGCCGCGGGACCTCCCACCATTTGGAATCACGGCCGTTAAAGACCTCCATAAGTAAAATCAGCCGATAAGATCACCCTCCGCCTTGGGGTCCTCTTTGCAAAAGACCTCCTTGAGGTCCTCGTGCAAAAAAGGTCACCCGGTCGTTTTGTCAAAACCACCCTCTTGAACCACCTCTCGAGGCCCTCGTTGCAAAAGACCGTTTTTGTCAAAACCACCCTCTTGAACCACCTCTCGAGGCCCTCGTTGCAAAGACCACCCCGGCCTTTTGTAAAGAAAACCTTCAAAACCACCCCGAGGTCCTCTTTGCAAAAGACCACCCCTTGGTCTTTTTGTAAAGAGAACCTCGAGACCTCCTCGTCTTTGGTCTTAATCGCGAGGACCTCCCGCCTAGATCTGGACCGCTCAGGACCTCTCCCATGGAGATCTGAGCCATCCAGATCTCTCTCTCAAAGCGTGTGTTGGAGGACCTCCCGAGAAATCTCGGCCGTTAGGACCTCCTCGGTGAGATCCTAGCCGTCCAAGACCTCTCGCATTATTCGCTCACCGCTTAGGTCCTCTCTCCGATCAGATCTAGACCGTTAAGACCTCCCTCGGAGATCTTAACCGTCCGCACCTCGGCTTAGCGAGATAGCCGTAGGACCTCCTCGTGGAGCTCGGGGCCGCCAGATCCAGATTTGACGGCCACGACCTCCCTAGTGCGCGAGGACCTCATCCGTGTGTGCTGTGCATCCGGTGGTCGGAGCCGTCGGATTAAATATCAACGGCTAAGACCTCTCCTAGGCGCGGCAAGGTCTTTGCGCCAGTGCTTGTGCGGGTTTGGC
This sequence comes from Ampelocalamus luodianensis, assembly GCA_036346255.1. Classification (NCBI taxonomy): domain Eukaryota; kingdom Viridiplantae; phylum Streptophyta; class Magnoliopsida; order Poales; family Poaceae; genus Ampelocalamus; species Ampelocalamus luodianensis. The sequence continues at coordinate 40,779,090 of CM070626.1, forward strand.
ATCGAGATCGTGAGCGTGCGATCTTTGATCAACGACCCACGACCTCCCGATTTTATTGGTTTTCAGTTTAGTTCCGAGAGCTTTTATTTGCACATATTAATTGTTTTAAACTTCAAAATTGCATATCTTTTTCTCTGTAGCTCAAATTTAACAAACTAAAGTTCTATAAATGCATCATTAAAGTACTTTAGCTTAGTATAGGTTTTGCAATGAGTCTTTAATACTGAAATTAATCATGTCTTAGATTTGTAACTTAGAAAAATCATAACTAAATCATTTTAACTCCAAATGACCTGAAATTTTATATGGGTTACCACTATACCAGTAGGTAGCTACCATAAAAATTTCAGCTTCAAAATCTTTCTAGAAAATGTTTTTGTCTACTGATTGCTAATTATGGCGAAAATAGGTTTTTAGAGAATATCTTTTGCACCACAAATCCAAATTAGGTTTTCCAGTTTCTATGTCTAGGTATATTCGTACTTTACCTTGTGTATAAATTTACGTGCAATTGGATAAGTTTTGCTTGCTCTTTTGTTTAAGTGTTGCTCGTCTTATTGGTTGTTCTCGCTTCTTTTGCTTTTAGCTTAGGATTCGACATTTGCGGTAACCACGAGAACGACCCTCCGCAACAAATTGAGCAACGACAAGCGAACAAGCAGTTTGATCATTTCCCATTTGATCCCATTACTTTTAAAGTCTAATATTTTGTTTAACTTCTATGTATGCATTGCTATTTTGTTGTTAAATTGATTAGTTAGACCTCTAGTTGCATAATCTGTAGGTAAATGATTATCCTCTACTACGAGCCTAGGTTATTTCTTTGTGATTAGAGTTCGTTGGATGAGCTCTTGTCACTTAGTAGATTACTGAATACTTATTGCTTAGTCATGCCTAGTATCGGTAGTATTGGGCGATCATCGACTTAGTCGGTGATCTTGATCACACAAATACTATTATTATTCCATTATGTCCAACCCTTGTGTTTTACCATTTTTGCAAATCAAAAGCTGAAAACAAAAATTATATCTTGGCTTGGGCACAATGGTATGTTGGGTATCTGTTGGGTGTGAATGGAATGGTGCCTAAGTCCCTAAGGACCGAGTTACTTGTGCCATTGATCCAAGCAATTGTTGCGTGCTAACCACACGAGGGGGATATGGAACCTCTCTTGACTAAGTACTTTGGGAGGTGTTAATTATGAGTGGTTGGTGGGTGTGTTCTTGTGTGTGTGTGTGTTGTGGTGTTGGAGGAGCATTAGCGCACCGGTTAGGCCGTCTAATGTGTCTTTGTCCCGTGGGTTGCGGCTCTTAATTAGCATCGTCCATTGGAAAGCGTCTTGTTAGACTTAGCCATGCCCGCATACCAAAGGAAGTGTGCTAACCGTGGTGGTGGAAAGGCGGTCTATCGTGTGGGTACATTGGTACACCTGCAGGGTTTAAACTATTCGAATAGCCTCGTCCTAGGTTATGGACACGCTTGGTTATTTCCACAAGAACTAGACTACAACCTTTTAAAAACTTAAACTTGACTCGGGTGGTATGAAGGGTACTTCATGCTATTGTTGTGGTGACTATGGGTTAGTCACTTCTAGGTTGGTGTTGTTCTCTATCTATTGTTATTATTGCCTCTCTTTATTTGAACAATAAAAGTTAATTGCAAACTTGCTTTGAATCTATTACCCTATTGCAAATGAAAACTTGCTTTATGTTTGAAAATAAGTCGAGCCTCATCCACTTAAATAAATCTTGCATGTAGTTAATTATAGTTCTGTTATCTCACACGTCAGTCTTGCGAGTACAAAAACAAGTTTTGTACTCATCTGCTTTGCTTAATATTAATTGTTGCAGAGGAAGAAGGTGAGCCCCAAGGGCCTCACTTTTGTGAGCTGTGTTGCAGCGCTGTTTGGGACGATTAGCTTGGCGGTCCAGTTGGTTGCCTTGTGGGTAAAGGCACACCGATTGGCTTTTGTTTATCGCCATCTTATGGCCTTTTTGCTTCCGCTGTTTAAATTAGTTACTTATGTGTTATTTGGCCGGTCGGTCTCTCTTTTGTAATAACTCTTTTTATATTATGTATGTCTTTCAGTTGTTGCTTTTACTTCGGCTCTATGTGTATGAGTGGAATTGATGCATGATTTTGTAGCAGGTGTGTATACTGCAATGCAGGAAGTATACATATCTCGAGGCTTAGTTTATTTGATTTGTACTTGTTAGGACCAAGTGGATGGTTAAACAGTACAAGCCAGAATAAACCGGGGTCCTCATAAAGTTGGTATCAGAGCCATTCCGACCGTAGTAACCCAAGCTTGGTCGTCCTTAGGATATTTTGGAAAACTTAATTTCAAAGTATCAAATGATTTATGAAAGCTTAAGTAAGTTCTCAGATTTTACTCCTTACCTATCTTAGCTTTCTATCTCACCCTGCTCTAATTTGATTTTTAAAAGTTGTCTTCCTCTCTTTCCCTCTAAAGATAGTTGTTATCGATTAATTGGGTTTTGGGACCAATGAGTTTGGCAAATTGAAGTGTTAGCTGCCCTCTACAAGGTTTTGAAGCTTCCAAAGTTGAAGATTTCAATTAGGAGGCTTGGATGCAAAATCTGGACAGCGATCATTCAGTTTCCGGACAGCAAGCTCAAAGGTTTCTAAATAGGGTAGAAAATGAGAGGATAATCAACTAAAACTTGTGGGAAAAAAAAAGGTAGGATGTGATACTAGTTAGCTAAGTACCTAACGCTATTTTTGCCGCCTTAACTTTGCTCTTGTGTAGTGTTAGATTTGTTGTAAGGTGCTGAAATTTTTACCTTCTCACGCTATTACTCGTTCATTCAATACGGGTTAATGGCATTGAGAAGTTAAGCTTGGTTTAATGATTCCTTTCTTTGTTTGAGTTTCTTTGGAAACATTTAGAGTTGTTGCTTGCTGTTTTTGGCTTTCGGTTAGGGTGATATCTCATTCCCCTAATCGTTAGCTTTTCGCTTTCATCAACTTCTAGTCTTAGTGTTTTGGTTGCTAACCTAAATTTCTTGAACCGGGATGGTGGAGGTACTCGTAGTGTGGTCGTGGCGCACTGGTTTGGATGAGGAGCTCCCGCCTCCTCCGACCATGGTGAGGTCCTTCGCGATCGAGCGCAACCGTTCGGAGGACGGGAGAGTCCTCACCGGATGTTATTGCGCGCAACACCTCCGCCCGACGGTGCCTCGTGATCCGGCGGGGGCGGACATCGATCTCGTGGGGTTTGGCCGAGTTTCTTCGCACTCGGCCCCCGTTCTCCGGGATCGAGGACCCATTGGATGCGGATGATGGTTTGCGCGTCGAGTTGGCGTAAGCTTCGGCGTTGCTCGATGCTGGACCAGATAGGGCACTCTTTGCCTCCCATCGCCTTCAGAGCGGCACTCTCTCGGTGGGAGAACTTCTTGGCCATGCAGCCCGCCGCCACATCGTCTCTTGGGATGAGTTCGGGCGGCGTTAGTCGAGCTCACATCCTGCCGCTTGATGAAGTCAAGAAGAAGGAATTCCTCGCGCTCAAGCAAGGGCGTAAGTCGGTGATGGAGTACCATGCACGAGTTCAACCACTTGGCTCGTTATGCTCCATCCGAGGTGGCCACCGATGAGGCCAGCGAGAAGTTTATGGAGGTTTGTCCGAGGAGCCGCAAGACGGGCTCTCCATTGTGGACTTTGCTGACTTTCGGGCCTTGGTGGACAAGGCCATTGTTGCTTGAGCACAAGGCCAAGGCGTGGCGAGTCCGCAAGCGCAAGTGGGAGGCCCACCCCCGCAGGCCGCCTCTCCCGTCCTCGTGTCGGGCCTACCCGAGGCCCGCTCGTGGCTTCACTACCACCAAGGCCGCCGGCACGGTCCCTCGCCCGCAGCGCGTGCCCGATCCACGTGCGCTGCGAACGGCCAGTGGCCCCGCAATCCGCCGCCGGTCACTTGCACCGGCAACCGAAGGGCATTATGCCAATAGTTGCCCTAACGGGGTCGGAGCGCCCTCGTCCTAATGGAGGACGCGGGCAGGAGGTGTTCCTCCCGGATCGAAGGTTGTCCCGCTACCCAAGGCGTGGGTAGTGGCGCGTCAACCTCATCTCCGCGGAGGAGGCATGAGGCACCCGTCGTGTTGGGTACCCTTTCGGTTAACTCTTTCCCTGCTACAGTTTTGTTTGATTCAGGCGCATCTCATTCGTTTGTTTCTGAGTCTTTTGCTGCTGTGGGAGGTCTTCGGTTTACTCCATTGTTGGTCCCGCTGCTCATTCGCTCTCCCGGTTCGGAGATGAGAGCTGAGTCTGAGTGTAGGGATGTCCCTGTTGAGATAGAAGGGGTAGGATTCTTGGCAAACCTTATCCTCCTTCGATCGGCGAGCTTAGATGTAATCCTAGGCATGAATTGGTTGTCTCAGCACATGGGACAAATTGATTGCGCTAGGAGGCTTATCTACCTCACGGTCCTTCCGCGGCGAGTTCGCTTTGCCGCGAAAAGCAGGATCCGCATCTCTTCGGCGCTCGGCGAAGCCAGCTCTAGATATTAGTGAAGTCGGTGGTATGTGACTTTGTTGATGTCTTCCCGACGACCTTCGGGGATGCCACGAGTTCGAGACCTCGAGTTTGTCATTGAGTTGGTTCCTGCATCGCCCGATTTCAAAGAGGCCTTACTGATGGACCCAATTGAGTTGGTGGAGTTGAAGAAGCGGTTGGGTGAGCTTCAAAAGAAGGGTTTCATCCGCCTAGCTCATCTCCTTGGGGATGCTCAGCAATCTTTGTCCCGAAAAGGACAAGGCAGCTGCGCATGTGCGTTGATTACCGTCCACTTAATGAAGTAACGGTAAAGAACAAGTACCCTTTGCCCCGTATCGATGACCTCTTCAATCAATTAACTGGAGCTCAAGTTTTCTCCAAGATTGATCTGATAGTGGGATATCATCAGGTTCGGATTCGACCTGAGGATATTCCAAAGAAGGCTTTTTCTACTCGTTATGGCTTGTACGAGTATACCGTCATGTCATTCGGCTTAACCAATGCTCCGGCCTTGTTCATGAACCTCATGAATTCGGTGTTCATGGAGTATTTGGATAGGTTCGTTGTGGTCTTCATCGATGATATCCTTATCTACTCCAAGAGCGATGAGGAACACACCGAGCATTTGAAGCTTGTGTTGGGCAAGCTTCGTGAGCACCAGCTGTATGCGAAGTTCAGCAAGTGCGCGTTCTGGTTGAAGGAAGTAGCCTTCTTGGGCCATATTCTTTCGGCAGGAGGCGTAGCTGTGGATCCTAGCAAGATCAGCGACGTGCTTTCTCGAGTCGACCACTTGGTCACCGTTCGGAGTTTTCTTGGTTTAGCGGGATACTATCGCCGCTTTATCGAGAACTTCTCCAAGATAGCGGCCGGCGACGGAATTGCTCAAGAAGGACAAGAAGTTCTCGTGGTCCGCTGATTGCGAGGAAAGTTTCCAAGAACTTAAGAAGCGATTGACCACCGCTCCCGTTCTTGTTCTCCCCGATGTCCGTCGAAGCTTCGATATCTTTTGTGACGCTTCTCGTCGAGGCCTCGGTTGTGTCCTTATGCAAGAAGGCAAGGTAGTGGCCTATGCATCAAGGCAATTGAGACCTCATGAACTCAACTATCCTACCCATGACTTGGAGTTAGCGCGTGATTCATGCACTTAAGATTTGGCGACATTACCTAATCGTGTCGTTGTGAAGTGTATTCGGATCACAAAAGCTTGAAGTATTTGTTTACCCAACCCGATCTGAACCTCAGGCAAAGGAGGTGGTTGGAGTTGATCAAGGACTATGACATGGGTATTCACTACCATCCGGGCAAGGCCAATGTCGTTGCGGATGCGCTTAGTCGCAAAGCGCATTGCAATGCATTGTTGCTCCAAGGCCCTCAGCCCCCTCTTCTGGAGGAATTTCAGCGTCTCAACTTGGGTTTGGTTGAGCATGGTTCCCTCGCTGCCTTGGTTGTACAAACCAACCCGGTGGATCGGATCAAGTCCGCTCGGCGATCGGATGTTGGAGTGAACCGCATCAAGGAAAATGTCAAGAATGGAACAGCCAAGTGCTTCTCCGTAGATGAGCTTGGTGTCGTGAGGTTTGGGCAACGCCTCGTGGTTCTAAAGGACATGGAGTTGCGGGATTTGATCCTCCGCGAAGCCCACGATTCTCCGTTATCCATTCATCCCGGGCCACAAAGATGTACCAGATCTTCGCGAGATTTTGGTGGACCGAATGAAGAGGGAGATCGCAAGGTTCGTTGCCGAAGTCGACGTATGTCGTCGTGTCAAGGCCGAGCATCGCGCCCACCGATTGCTTGACCCTTGCCCATTCCGAGTGGAAGTGGGATTCGGTCGGGATGGATTTTATCACCGCCTACCCAGTCACCGAGGGCAATGATGCCATTTGGGTTATCATTGACCGCTAACGAAGGTGGCGCATTTTCTTCCGATCCAAGACCAAGATTCGCATCGGCCACCTTGCGGAGCTCTATATCGCCAGGATAGTGAGCTTGCATGGGGTGCGAAGACGATCATTTCGATCGTGGGTCCATCTTCACTTCCTAGCTCGCATAGCTTGCAAGAAGCTATGGAACTCGTCTTTCTTTCAAAGACAAAGATATCACCCCAAACAGATGGTCGCACCGAGAGGGTCAACTAAGTTTTGGAGGACATGTCATGCGAGCTTGTGTCCTTTCCTATGGGAAGCATTGGGAGAAGTGCTTGCCATTCACCGAAGTTTTCTTACAACAACGCCTTCCAAGCCGGTCTCGGCATGGCACCATTTGAGGCCTTATACGGAGGAAGTGTAGGACCCGTTGAACTGGTCTCGAGACCGGTGAAAGACCTTTCTTTGGCGGACTCGATTAATGAGGCCGAAGGTCAAGTCCACTCATTCGTGATCGATTGCGCACGACTCAATCCAGCGAGAAGAGCTATGCGGATCGCCGCCGTCGTGAGTTGAGCTTTGAGCCCAATGACTTCGCTTATCTCAAGGTTTCTCCTCAAGGGTCACCAGCGTTTTGGTGCCAAGGGCAAGTTAGCTCCTCGATATGTCGGTCCCTACCAGACATCGAGAAGAAGGGAGTTATTGCTACAAGTTGGAGTTGCTTGCTGCACTTGCGGGAGTACATGATGTGTTCCATGTGTCCCAGCTAAAGAAGTGCCTCCGTATTCCAACTGAGGAAGCTCCGTTTGAAACCTTGGATGTTCAGGGAGATTTGACCTATCGCGAGCACCTGCTCGCATACTCGAGGAGGTCGAGCGAAGAACAAGGAACAAGACCATCAAGTTCCTTAAAGTTCGGTGGTCAAACCATTCCGAGGACGAGGCTACTTGGGAGCGAGAACATCGCCTCCGTGCGCACTATCCTCTTTCTTTTCCGAGTGAACCAAATCTCGGACGAGATTTTTGTAAGGGGAGGTTTGTAACATCCCCATTTTCAACTTGTGTTTCAAATGTAAGAAAAGGAGTAGAAATTAAAACTTTTCTTACTCCCTTCATTGTCGAACTTTTCTCAAATTCTTGCAAAGGAATTTTGGGAAATGCAAAATCAAAACCTTCAATTCTCTCAAGGCAAAGATCATCTTGTCAAATCTTGTGATAATGCTCGAAATATTTTTCCTGGGTTCTAGGGTTGCTTGGTGGCACCTCTGAATTATTTCATAATTTTTGGAAATTATTTGAGATATTTTAGAGGCAAGTCAAACCTTGGTCGAACCTCTGTCTTAACGTTCTGGAATTTCTTGAGGGAACTCTAGCACACCAAAATCTCTGAAAATTTTATGGGAGGTTAATTCTAAAGTTAGCAAGCTCCAGTTAAAATTTCAGGAATTTCGGAGTTGTTTTGCTATCCCAATTAAACCTGCAAAGTTTCAGCTTTGAAAATCAAAACCTAATGGGTTTGCACTATTCTCGGGGCGGTCGTCGCTGGGCTCGAGTCAATTGACTCGGCCGAACCAATTCGCAGCGCCGACTCGAGCCGCTCTGCGTCACGACCGTGGGCCCGATGTCGTCTCTGGTCATCTTCTTCCTCCGCCGCCACGCGGCGATCATGCAGCGGTGAAGTCGGCGGAGAGCAACGCCTAGTCACCTCCCAATCGCTCCTCACCGGCATGCATTTATTGTGCTCGTGGCTTGCCACGTAGTCTCCTTCTACCGCCCCGCCGCCGCCTCCCATGACCATAGCCGGACCTCCCGTGCGAGAGAGCCGCTGTGGACCGAGCTCCCTCTTCTACTTAAGCATCCAGCTCTCCTTCTTTGTCCTCCTTTCACCCTTCCGCAGCCCCAGTTGGCACCCTCTCTTCTTGCTTGAGCTCAATCGCCAAGATCACCCTTGGCCGCCATTACTGGAGCTTGGCTCACGTGCAGCCGGTGCTCCAGTGGCTCTTTTCTTCAAACTTTTGATCCGGCTCCTTCCTCTGGTTCCCTGGAGTGTTGACACTAATCCTATTTCAATTTGTGTCTTGGGCCTCTTCGATTCGGGATTCCCTTTCGGCCAAAATCGCCGCTTCGTCCTCCTCCCTGAAGGTGGCTCCTCCCTTCAATTATGTGTTCCGTGTCTTTCTGTGGACCTCCGGGTTATCACCACCATTGCTTGGTCCTCTATTGCTCGTGATTGCTTGCCGCGTTGTCTTCCTCGCTCCGGTGGCGGTCGTCGTCATGAACTCCTCGACCTCCCTTGGACCTCCTCTCGGGCCTGTGAGTTCACAATGACCTCCGTAGCTTAAGCACTCGATAGCTTAGGTCTCGCGAAGTCTTTCTCGGTTTTCACTTTTCCGCACTTGATCTCCCTCGTCGGCCGCCGGCGATATGGGTCGTGTCCGCGACATTTGTGCCCTCAAAATGTTCGCAATGGTATTGCGAACATTTTGCCCCGCTGGACCGCGCCGCGTGGTCGTGTCGTGGCGGCGACGAGCCGTGACCAAAGCCGTGTCCTGTCTGTTGTCGATTTTTGTCAAGTCACCGGACCTCCTCGTGGTCATCGTGACCTCCGTGACCTCCCCGTGTTAGATTCGCACCGGGATCTTGTCGGCAAAACTCTAGCTCCCAAGACCTCATCGATCTAATCCTAGCCCTTAATGACCTCTTCATTGTTGATCCGACCCTTAGATCTCCTAGTCTAAGTCTTTAGCGCCAGACCTCCCACCATTTGGAATCCCGGCCATTAAAGACCTCCATAGGTAAAATCCCACCATAAGATCACCTCCGCCTTGGGGTCCTCTTTGCAAAAGACCTCCTTGAGGTCCTCAGTGCAAGTTGTCACCCTGGCCGCTTTTGTCAAAACCACCCTCTTGAACCACCTCTCGAGGTCCTCGTTGCAAAAGACCACCCCGGCCTTTGTAAAGAAAACCTTCAAAACCACCCCCGGGTCCTCTTTGCAAAAGACCACCCCTTGGTCTTTTGTAAAGAGAACCTCGAGACCTCCTCGTCTTTGGTCTTAATCGTGAGGACCTCCCGCCTAGATCCGGACCGCCAGACCTCTCCCATGGAGATCCGAGCCATCCGGATCTCTCTCTCAAAGCGCTGTGTTGGAGGACCTCCCGAGGAAATCTCGACTGCTAGGACCTCCTCGGTGAGATCCTAGCCGTCAAGACCTCTCGCTGCTACGCTCACCGCTAGGTCCTCTCCTCCGATCGAGATCTAGACCGTTAAGACCTCCCTCGGGAGATCTTAACCGCCCGCACTCCCCCAAGCGAGATAGCCGTAGGACCTCCTCGTGGAGCTCGGGCCACCAGATCGGACCGACGCCCACGACCTCCCTAGCGCGCGAGGACCTCATCCGTGTGTGCTGTGCATCCGGTGGTCGGAGCCGTCGGATTCAATATCAACGGCTAAGACCTCTCCTAGGCGCGGCAAGGTCTTTGCGCCCAGGTGCTTGTGCGGGTTTTGGCATCTGAGATCGTGAGCCGTGCGATCTTTGATCAACGCCCACGACCTCCCGCTTTTATTGGTTTTCAGTTTAGTTCCTAGAGCTTTTATTTGCACATATTAATTGTTTTAAACTTCAAAATTGCATATCTTTTTCTCTGTAGCTCCAAATTTAACAAACTAAAGTTCTATAAATGCATCTGTTAAAGTACTTTAGCTTAGTATAGGTTTTGCAGTAGTCTTTAATACTGAAATTAATCATGTCTTAGATTTGTAACTTAGAAAATCATAACTAAATCATTTTAACTCAAATGACCTGAAATTTTATATGGGTTACCACTATACCAGTAGGTAGCTACCATAAAAATTTCAGCTTCAAAATCTTTCTAGAAAATGTTTTTGCTACAGTGCTAATTATGGCCGAAAATAGGTTTTTAGAGAATATCTTTTGCACCACAAATCCAAATTAGGTTTTTCCAGTTTCTATGTCTAGGTATATTCGTACTTTACCTTGTGTATAAATTTAAATGCAATTGGATAAGTTTTGCTTGCTCTTTTGTTTAAGTGTTGCTCGCCTTATTGGTTGTTCTCGCTTCTTTTGCTTTTCGCTTAGGATTCGACATTTGCGGTAACCCCGAGAACGACCCTCCGCAACAAATTGAGCAACAGCAAGCAGGCAAGCAGTTTGATCATTTCCCATTTGATCCCATTACTTTTAAAGTCTAATATTTTGTTTAACTTCTATGTATGCATTGCTATTTTGTTGTTAAATTGATTAGTTAGACCTCTAGTTGCATAATCTGTAGGTAAATGATTATCCTCTACTACCGAGCCTAGGTTATTTCTTTGTGATTAGAGTTCGTTGGATGAGCTCTTGTCACTTAGTAGATTACGAATACTTATTGCTTAGCCATGCCTAGTATCGGTAGTATTGGGCGATCATCGACTTAGTCGGTGATCTTGATCACACAAATACTATTATTATTCCATTATGTCCAACCCTTGTGTTTTACCATTTTGCAAATCAAAAACGAAAACAAAAATTATATCTTGGCTTGGGCACAATGGTATGTTGGGTAATCTATTGGGTGTGAATGGAATGGTGCCTAAGTCCCTAAGGACCGAGTTACTTGTGCCATTGATCCAAGCAATTGTTGCGTGCTAACCACACGAGGGGATATGGAACCTCTCTGACTAAGTACTTTGGGAGGTGTTAATTATGAGCTGGTTGGTGGGTGTGTTCTTGTGTGTGTGTGTTGTGGTGTTGAGGGGAGCATTAGCGCACCGGTTAGGCATCTAATGTGTCTTTGTCCCGTGGGTTGCGGCTCTTAATTAGCATCGCCCATTGAAAGCGCCTTGTTAGACTTAGCCATGCCTCGCATACCAAAGGAAGTGTGCTAACCGTGGCTGGTGGAAAGGCGGTCTATCGTGTGGGTACATTGGTACACCCCTCAGGGTTTAAACTATTCGAATAGCCTCGCCCCAGGTTATGGACACGCTGGTTATTTCCACAAGAACTAGACTACAACCTTTTAAAAACTTAAACTTGACTCGGTGGTATGAAGGGGTACTTCATGCTATTGTTGTGGTGACTATGGGTTAGTCACTTCTAGGTTGGTGTTGTTCTCATCTATTGTTATTATTGCCTCTCTTTATTTGAACAATAAAAGTTAATTGCAAACTTGCTTTGAATCTATTACCCTATTGCAAATGAAAACTTGCTTTATGTTTGAAAATAAGTCCAGAGCCTCATCCACTTAAATAAAGCTTGCATGTAGTTAATTATAGTTCTTTATCTCACACGTCAGTCTTATGCAGTACAAAAACAAGTTTTGTACTCATCCGCTGGCTTAATATTAATTGTTGCAGAGGAAGAACGTGAGCCCCAAGGGCCTCACTTTTGTGAGCGGTGTTGCGCATTGCTTGGGACGATTAGCTTGGCGGTCCGGTTGGTTGCCTTGTGGGTAAAGGCACACCGATTGGCTTTTGTTTATCGCCATCTTATGGCCTTTGCTTCCATTGCTTAAATTAGTTACTTATGTGTTATTTGGCTGGTCGGCCTCTCTTTTGTAATAACTCTCTTTATATTATGTATGTCTTTCAGTTGTTGCTTTTGCTTCGGCTCTATGTGTATGAGTGGAATTGATGCATGATTTTGTAACGGGGTGTGTATACTGCAATTCTGGGAAGTATACATATCTCGAGGCTTGGTTTATTTGATTTGTACTGTTAGGACCAAGTGGATGGTTAAACAGTACAAGCCGAATAAACCGGGGTCCTCACACGCCCCAGCCACGCCACCACCACTTGGAGGACCAACTCACCGCCGAGGTTCTATTTTGGCCCTCGTCGGCCGCTCCCTCGCCGCCGTGCGCCCAAGCCGCCGGCCACCTCCCCTGTTTTTCCCTTCCTCTGTTCCCCTCTTCCTCTCACTAGCAAGTGGTCTGCATCTATCATTTGCTCTCTCTATCTCTTTCACTCACTAGCAAATGGACCCCATATGTCAATCCCGCTTTTCTTTTGTTAATTCAGCCGAAGGAATATTCTCTCCTCAATTTTCAGCGATTTCCACTTCTGATAAACTTCCAGATGCTCATTTTCTTTCATACGAACTCTAATTTAGTTGATTCTTCTTTCTAAATTCATATAAATTCTTAATATTTCTATCAGTACCTATTTCATATTTTATAGATTTTATTTGGATTTAATGTTATTTATTTGTCTCATTTTCGGCCCGACTCGACGAGCCCAAGCACTATTATTATTATTTCATATGTCTCGTTTTCGGGGAGGGTTTTACTGGGTTAAGTCCCAGGTGGTATGAGGACATTTGTATTCGATCATCTGTTCGTAGGACCCAATGCAATTTTCTATAATGTGCATAGGAGCACTGTTTTTCTTTATTTACGTTGTATCGGTATCTCCAACACAACTTGCGAGCCTACTTAGCAAGCACTATCTGTAGCTTGTACTAAGTACGGGGTTCATCCCGTAAGCGGGACTTATCTCAATATGGTGTTCTTGCTAAAAAGTACCAAATCTCGATTTTCCCTGACCGGCATTCCTTAGGAAGTGTGTCATTATCCGGAGGCTTACGGGGTAATTGAGTCGTGTAGGTAAAGTAGTACACCTCTGCAGAGTGTAAATCTATTTGAATAGCCATGTCCACGGTTATGGACGACTGCTTGAATTCGGAAGTCATTATTGTTAGACTTTGAATTAAAATTGATATGTTACAACTTGGTATTCGGCATGAACGGGTATTCATGTATTTTAGTTTATCAAAGTGGGCTGCCACTTTGGTATTCTTTTGTTTCAATTGTTTACTAATGTATATCTATGTCACATGTTTATCTTTTGCTTAAAAACTTATTTACAAAATGGCAATTGAAAACTAGTATGTGTAGGATAAAAATTGTTGTGTTTTCTGCAAAACTAAGTTACTAATGCCATTCTTTTGATATCATCTATGCATAAATACTTTTAATTTGTGTCAAACATGCGAGTACAATTATACTCAACCCGGCTCTGCAAATTCAGGTGAGGAAAACTTCACGCCTGATGAGCTCGTTAGCGCCGATTTAGGCGACGCTGACGAGTAGTTGTTCTTTAACCCCCAGTCGGTTGCCATGGGTTATGGGGCACACCTTGCTAGTCCTTTTGGTTTATTTACATTACTTCCGCTGCTACTTAATGTTCTTATTTGAATTTGGCCGGTCGGTCGCTTTGTAATAGTTGTAGACTTAATTATTATGTTGTATGTCTTTTGAATTATCAATGTATGACTGTTGTATGGATGTGATTGACATTGAATGAGGGTATAAGCATGTTGGTCGCTGATCTTGGGAGCCAACATGAGACTCATACATGCTGTTTTCGAATTCCCTTTTAACTCATTAAGTGTGGACTTGGACCGTTTGGAGAACCGGTCATCATGTAGTACTTGTAGATGAGCAGTACGTATGATCGCCGGGGCTCTAGTTCGGTCGGGTCTCCTCACTTTGATAGAGTTAAGATAGAATTCATTTACTTGAGGCCCAGAGTTATTTCCATAACACCGGGAAGGGCTCGGTCTTACAAAAATAATCCGAGGGTCCTCACAGCGTTGGTATCAGAGCCATACTGATTGTAGTCTAGAAATAGCACAAGTGTTAGAGTTAGCAAGTCTTCTGTCAAATTATTTTCAAATTAGCAAAATAATTTCAGAAAGTTTAAGTTATGAACATCTCTTATTCCTCATCCATCTTAGTGTCAATCCTTACCCTACTCTCATTTGAGTTTGCAAACTAACTTACCTACTCTTCTTGTCCTTAGTTGAGTTGTCAATACCATGTCAAGGAGACGCAAGCTGAAGATGTCAATGGGCACATGGCGCTACTTCGGGACATGATGTGGAGGGTCAACTTCACATACCAACCAACGTACTCCATCTACCGTCAAGACCGAGGTCCAGGGATGGAAGAATACCAGGCTGTAGCCAACATTATCGCCAGGCGCGTGACAGGAAGCATCCCACACGGTTTTCAGGCACGTGGCACCTCTGAGGCTATGGCATTGTAGACAGTGGCTCGTGTGGCCATGAGTCATCTTCGTCATGACTTGACAGAGTTAGCTCAACCACCATACGATCACTTTTCACTGCAAGCTCATGGCACGGAGGTGAACACCTTCGTTGATATCCAGTATGGGGAAGATCCCCAAGTGCGACAGCCAGTGAGATTGGTCCACATTATGGACCAATTACATCACTGAACCATGCATGAGCTGTGGGAGACACGGCGGAATCTCATAGCGACCAGGAGCACCTACAGCTCATGCACAACATGGGGCTCATTCACCGCGAAGTGATTTATGGGGAGAACGAGGTCTCTCCATACGCTTCTACACCACTGGAGTACCATCTTCCCGAAGTGAGAGAACGTGTACCCAACTATGGGCCAAGGCGCCAAGCCCATATGTCGGTGGATTTTTCTCGTGCCCAGAGGCCGAAACACGCAGGAGGCCACATCATTGACATAGGATCCCCTCTGTTCCTTACCAACCCGGAGGACCTCGAAGACTCGGGATCACCCGAATATTATCTTTTAGATGAGTTTCCGGTAAATTTCAACTAGAACCACTAGGATGTTAGTGTCTTAAGCTCGCTGTCCGAAAATGTGTTCAGCGAGCATGTATCTTTAAATTAATGCAATAGGTTAGTAGGGTTGAACTCTTTATGTGTTATTCCAAGAACTTTTTGTTTCAGGTGGTTGCCATTCGCCTACGGCCTATATGAATGTAATCGTACAGAAAAACTATGACTTGCTTTAATAGATTTTGTACTGGTTTGTACTGGCCTTAGTGCCTCTGTACCCCCTTTTGTTGTTAAGTTTTTGTGCATTTTTATGTCTTGATGTATGCTAAAATGAGTATTATAAGCCACCTGTCTAGATTTTGTTCCACACTCGTACGAGCGTATCTTTAGTCTAATCTCTAACCATCCGTGTGACAACAGGATGGCAGGACCTAGCACTCGTTCAAGGGATTAACGGGAAGAGGGTTCACCACCCTGAGGACTCTGCTCTGCTGTTGTTAGTGAGCTTTATGCACGAGAGGAACGTGCGGAGCCTTCCAACTGTCAAAATCAGCAAGACAGTCCTGATGAGGTGCTTCCACCGCCGCCCACAATGGCGGAAGTGTTGGCCCAAATAGAAAGGAACCGGATGGATCAAACACGGATCCTTGAGGCCATCACTCGCAACATCTCCCTAGCTCCCGGACCAGCCGGGGGAGCAACAGCTCATCGAGCACATGAGGGACTCGCTGACTTTCAGCGTACGAATCCCCCGACATTGTCCAATTCTGAAGACCCCACGGAGGCAGAGGGCTGGCTCCGTGATATTGAGAAGAAGCTCACGATTGCTCAATGTGCCGGCGTTGAGAAGGTTTTATTTGCAATTTACCAACTCAACAGGGCAGCAAGCACGTGGTGGGATAACTTCTCTGCCATGGAGCCCGAGGGACATGTTCCGACTTGGAACGAGTTCAGAGCGGCCTTCTGTGAGGCCCACATTCCAAAGGGTGTCATGCTTATCAAACAACAACAATTCCTTGCCCTCAAGCAAGGGTGAAAGAGTGTGATGAAGTATCTACACAAGTTCAACTTTTTGGCTCGATATGCTCCTAACGACGTCTCCACCAACGTCTGCCATCAAAGCTGTTTCATGAACAGCTTGACTAAAGAATGCAACTTGCATTAGCCGTCCATGACTTCAGAAACTTCCAACACATGGTCAACAAGGCCATTGTGGTGGAAAACAAGAGTCAAGCCTTGAATGAATCAAGAAAGAGGAAGAGAGCAGCGTTAATTTCAACAAGCGACGGCTTTCTGAGACCGCACCTCAGGCAGCCCCAACCGCCCCGGTTTCAAGCACCAGTGCCACCGAGGCCACCCACATCCACACCAAGGCCTCCAAAACCAAATGTGTAGCCAAGAGGTGGGGGGAACCAGCCCCCAAACAGCGGCTACATCAGGCTGAGTGTGACTGTTTCCACTGCGGTCATCCGGGGCATTATGCGCATCAATGCTTGGCGAAAGCACCTGGGATGCCCCGAGTCTTCAACGCCCCTACCCTAGCTCCAGCGAGCCCCCCACCACCTCTGAGGGCAGAGTTAGGCCCCCCTCAGGCTCTGGCACATGGCCAAGTCAACCACGTCACCACCGAGGAGGCGACCGATGCACCGGACGTCGTATTGGGTACACTTCTCGTAAATTCTAGTCTGGCTACTGTTTTATTTAATTCTGGAGCATATCATTCATTTATCAAGAAGGCTTTTGCTGCACAACATCAATTTGAGATGCATATACTTCAGCCACCTTATCACATTTGGTCTTCGGGATCGATCCTGCAAAACGATCAAGTCTGTCGGGATGTAAAAGTGGAGATTCAAGGGATTGAATTTTTGGCAAACCTAATAGTTATAAATTCAGTGGGTATAGATGTTATATTGGGGATGGATTGGCTGTCCAAGAATCATGGAGAAATCAATTGTGCTCATTGGTCAGTTTCTGTCTCAAGTGAAGATGGCAATCAAGTAGTTTTTGCTTTAAAAATTGTCAATTCTCATCTTTATGCTATGGAAGTGAGTAACACTCTTGAAACAGAGAGAGTGCTAGTGGTATGTGAGTACCCGGATATCTTTCCCGAAGAACTCGAGGCATGCCTTCGGATGCCTCCAAATGAGTTGATAGAATTGAAAGATCAACTCAAAGAGCTTCAAGACAAGGGCTTTATTCAATCGAGCTCCTCACCTTGGGGATGCTCGACTATTTTCGTTAAGAAGAAAGACAAGAGTTTACATATGTGTGTTGATTATCGTTCGCTAAACAAGGACATTGTCAAAAACAAATATCCGCTTCCACGGATTGATGATTTGTTTGACCAACTGAGTGGAGCTGAAGTATTTTCCAAGATCGACTTGAGGCTGGGCTATCATCGATCAAGGTTAGGACCAAAGACATTCCGAAGACGACATTCTCTACTCGTTATGGCTGGTACGAGTACATTGATATGTCCTTCGGGTTAACAAATGCACCGGCCTACTTCGTGAACCTCATGAATTCGGTTTTCATGGAGTACCTGGATCAGTTCATCATCGTGTTTATTAATGACATTCTCATCTACTCTGTCGAACCCGGGAACGAAGGATCCCGAATTCTCTGTGTCTATACACTAGGCCAAGATTTCCAGTGTACACAGTCAACAAAAGTGATAGCAAACTCATATCACGCGCTTTATTAATAATATCTCAGAGTTTTATTACAACTGGGCCTGAGGCCAAATGAAAAAGAAATAACACAGCGAAAAAAGTAGTAGTAGTAGTAATAGTAGTAGTAGTAGGCCACACGACTTGCCACAGGCAATCGTCTGGGGACGTAGCCTATTCGCCTGTGTCCTCACCGCTCGATAGAGGTCTTCTCCTGAATAAAGATTATTCAGCAAGAGTAAGCACAACTTCCGTGCTTGCAAGTTACACCCAATATTGAAGATTAATGCATGCATAGGGTAAACAAGGATAATGGCAGGGTTGTTTTGCATAAACAGCATTTTCAGATTAAATACCATTAATAGTTTTCTAAGGCCAATTAATAATATAATTGAAATCAGTGATTAAGATGACAATGAATAGTGGATAACCTCCAATAAATGAATAGTGAAGGATACCCTCCTGACACTTGGCTAACCGCCCAATTTTTACCATAGGATTATCCATCCTAAAATCAACTGTGGAAATCATTTTATAAACCAAAAACAAGTCTAACTTAGAGTGGCTTTGCTAGCATGTCCATGACCGCGGACGCGCTATTCGAATAGTTTCTACTCGCAGAGTTTGTACGACTTTACCCACACGAGATAATATGCTTTTGATGTTGGCCAAAGCACGCTCGGGCGTGTGACTAAGCAATTATCATGAGGTCACACAAAGCAGTATCTTAATGTATTTATGCCCGCTAAGGTTTCGCTACCATTGACTAACCATCCTCCTAAGCCCTCTTGCGCCGGTGGGACTAATGTCTAACCAACACCCACACATACAACATAGCATAAATATCACTAAGACACCACAGATTATTTAGCCAAATCTGTCCCATTCCAGACATGTGGTGGTACGGTAAGGCGTAGCAAAATACGCTCAAAGACCGGTCCTTAATTGACTTGGGCGACTTTCCATTTAAATAAACCTATGGGCCGTAATCCTAACTGTATTAGGCCCGTGCATGAACTCGCACTCCACCATACATCCATCTCGCCAAGTCCAAACCCATTTTATTTTATTTAGAGTGAAAAACTCATAATAAGCCTTTCGTGGTAAAACAATACCACCGAAACAAATTTAAAATCAAATTGTAAAGGATTTGGCTAAACCTTCCCAAATAAATGTGATCTAAGCGTGGCTAAGCATATGACAAATTTTAGTAGTACTTTGCCTAAGGGTGTCATGGTATTCATATTCAATAATCAAATTGGCCATACAATGGAGATTGGGATAACTATATACAAACAGGACATTTAAACAATTATATAAAAATATGCATGCAATAGTAATTTAAAATAGGAATTAAATAATTTAAAATACTGGGAACAATATGATCAATAGTGTAACTTGCCTTCGTTGAAGTTTTGAAATTCTAAATCGTCGGAAGGATCTAACTCTCCGGAGTCGTCGAGGTCTATACGTGAAATTACGACAAATTAACTCCAAATTCAAATAAATTCAAAAAAACATCTCAAACTAACTCCAAATTGAAATATTTTGCTTTAGTTAGCTAGATTATGATTTTAGACAAATTTTGCAACTTGAACCACCCAATTTGGAGTTCAGATGCAAAAGATATGAATTTTTGAAGTTTAATACAAAATCTGCAATTTAATTGAATTTCTGGAATTAATTTTCTACTGGAAAATCAATTATTGCGCAATGCTGACGCCAGCGAAGAATTTTATGAATTTAAAAGAATTAAAATAATCCCCTGAAAAGCGGGCCCCACGTGTCATAGACACGGTTCACGTGACCATGCCCATGGACTTGCGGCTCGGGGGTTTGGTGCCGATGTGGCGCCACATGCGCGGGATTGGTGACATGGCGCACATGTGGCCCTGAGGTGGCGTTACGGTGGCATGTGCGTGGCTGAGCCACGTAGGCCCGACGGAGGCGAGGCTCCGGTGACGAGCTCGCCGGCGCTACGCGCCGCGGCGAGGAAAATGAAAGAGCGCAAAATGAAGAGGAGAAGATGCTGATCATGGTGCTCACCGAAGTTGCGAGATTGCACGGCGGAAAGGTCGTCGGCGACGAGGTTGTGCGGCGGCGAGGTTCGATCGTCGATGAAGTCGATGCTGCGAGACTCCTCCGATGAAGTGGGTGGTCGTACTAGCTTCGCACGGACACGGTGATGATGATGGTGCCGACGGAGGGGACGGGGGAGTCCTGGTGGCGCCGGAAACGGAGAAGAACAGAGGGGTTTCGCCGGCGGGGATCTTCGGAAATAAGGCGCTACGGTGGCAGAGGAGCTATGGGAGTTGGGGGAACGGGATGAGTGGGAGGAGGCGCACCCGGGGTGCCCTTTTATAGGGTGCGGGCGTGGCCGGGGCGGCGTAACGCCCAAGAAGGTCCCGGCGAGTCCGCGGCGAGGAATCGGGGATGCGCGGCGAGAGGAAGGAAAGAAGAGGCCGTGATGGACGCGGCGTGAATCAAGGGTTTAAATGTGCGTGACGATTACGGAGATGCGGCCGGATTCACTCAGTTTTGGAAGGTCCCGATTCGGTGTTAATGGCGGAATCGCGGGGAAGAAGAAGGAAGGTGGAGGGAGAAGAAAGGAAAGGAGGACGATGACCCAGATGCGTCCGATTTTAATCCAACGGTGGACATTGACGAGGCGAATCGGTAAGTTGAGTCTGGATGCAGCCGTTGGATTTAGATCCAATGGCTGAAATAGATCGCGGGGTGTGTGAGGACCCCAATTTATTTGGCTTGTAATGCTTAACCAACCACCTGGTCCTAGCATCACAAATCAAATAAACTGATCCTCGAGATACGTATACTTCCTGCAGCGTATACACACCTCGGTACAAAATTAGACATCAACTCCATTCCAAACATAGAGTCCAAACACTACACTACCAAGCGGAAGATAAACAAATAGTAGAGTTATTACGCACAAAGGCCGATGAGCCACAAGATACACAAATAAACAAGAACGACAGAAGCAAAGTGCCATAAGATGGTCAGTAAACAAAGCCAATCGTGCCTCCAACCCACAAGGCATCCGACCGACCGCCAAGTCTAGTCGCCCACGAAACGCAACACGACTCACGAAGTGAGGCCCTTGGGGCTCACCTTCTTCCTCTGCAACAAAAACATTAAGCAAAGCACCTGAGTACAAAGATTGTCTTTGTACCCGCAAGACTGACGTGTGAACTAGCAGACCTGTTCATAAGCTACATGCAGGCTTGGTTGGTGGAGGCCATATGTTTCATTTGCATAAAGCCAATTTTCATTTGCAATAATATAATACAGTTGAAGGCAGGTTTGCAATTGCTTTTAATGTTGAAATACAAGAAAGGTAATACTAACAAAAGAGAAAGATAAACAACCTAGAGGTGACTACCCCAATAGTCACCACAACAATAGCACGAATCCTGTATCGCACTCACCCATCAAGTTTTAATTTAAATGTTGTAGTCTAACTCTTGGAAGACCTTGCCAAGCGTGTCCATAACCTAGGACGAGGCTATTCGAATAGTTTTAAACCCCTGCGGTGTACCAATGTACCCACACTTGCATCGCTTTGAGCCAAAGCACACTTAGAAGGTATGTTGCACGCTAAGTCCTACGAGACTTTTTCCAATATTGTGTATTAACTACGAGCCGCTCAGATGGATAGAAATCCATACGCTTACATGGTAAAGCCGAAAGACAACTACCCACTCGGGATAAAGCTTTTCAACTACCATGCTCCCACCTCCATCCCTCCTGCGACCCCTGCGACCGGAGCCAATACACGCCAAAGTACTAGGTCAAGAGAGGTCCCATATACTCTGGTGTGGTTAGCACGCAAAATGCTTGGTTCAAGTAACAAGATGTTCGGTCCTTGTTGACTCGGGCACCATTCCAGCCACACCCAACAGATCACACCAATCATACCACAGCCCAAGTCTAAATCATTTTTGTTTTCATTTTAGTTTTGCAAATAAACATAGCAAAAATGTCGAAACATAAAGTTATAGTAGATTTTGTGTGATCAAGGTTACCGACTAAAGTCAATAACCGCCCAGAGTTCTACCGATAGCTAAGCATGTCTAAGCCGCTTGACCGGATCTACTAAGTGACAAGAGATCATCCAAATGACCTCTAATCACAAAAATAACCTAGGCTTAGGTAGTAGAGATCAATATTTTGTCTACGAGGATATGCAACTCACGGATTTAACTAATCAATTTAACACAAATTAAGCAATGCATACATACAATTAAACAAAATATGACTTTAAAATACGGGATTATCATGATCAAACTGCTTGCACTGCCGCCATTGCTCAATTTGTTGCGGAGGGTCGTTCTCGAGTGCAGCAAATATCAAGCCTAACGATAGAACAAATAACAAATAATAAGAGCGAATAACACCGACAAAACTCAACCATACAATAACAACAAAACATACCAAACTCACACAAAGAACCTAAGCATGATATAACAAAATTTTAGAAACAAGAAACTAATCATTTTAAGTTATTAAGAATTTTCTAAGCTAAAACACATCAAAACACTAGTTAATTGCTTAACAAATTTTCATGAATGTAAACAGATCTAAAACCTATCCTAATAATTAGTATACTAAAAATGAAATTTTACTGAGATCGGTTTCACCGATTTGGACAATTATTGAAAGAGATATACATTTTCTAATTTAGAAGATACATAAAACATCCTTTAATTAATTAACAGATTTTTGCTATGTATACAAGGTTGAAACTAATTTTAGTAAATACCACATTTAAAATGAAAATTAACAAGACTGGGTTCATGCGATTTAGATAAAAATTGAATTAGTTATGCATTTTCTAAGTTTAAATGAATTAACAAAGCAACAAAACACATTACTAAATACTAAAACATTTATTCCTTTTTCTACCCACGAGAGCTAGCCACGCCACGGGAGGTGGACCACACGAGAAACGGCGACTAGGTCCAACTTGACTCAAAGAGCGCCAACGGCGACGTCGAAGCGTATTCTAAGAATACGCCTTTGACTTATCAAAGCGCACTTCTAACACATACTCACAGCAGAAATACGTTTCCCCAACAGAGAAAACGTAGCATCCAAGCCGCACAACCCCAATCGACAAAGATGGACCCACATGGCGTGACTAAGAGAATAACATAACGGTTGGATTAAAGGATTTCTAAACGCGACAAACAGAGAGGCCCACAAGTCGATGACATAACTAAACAAAGTTTAGCGATAACTAAACTCCACCTGCTGCTCACCAAGATGCACGGGACGGCGGGCGGCCGCAGTGTGATCTAGCTAACCGAGGGTTTCGGCGAGAGTGGTACCTTCGGGTTCACCGCCCTGCGAACTTGATGACGGTGACCGGGACCTCAAAGATGCCTACGCGAATGAAGGCGGAGAAGAAGATGCGGCCTCCGCGGAGAAGACGTTACGAGCTTCGAGAAGCTACGGGAAGGTGCGCACCAGCTTCGCCTTGACTCCAGGAAGGTTTCGCCCACGATCAAGACGACGATGGAGCACGGAAGTGGCCGGAAACGCCGCGGCGGCAAATCACCGAACTTGGAGAAGAAGGGGTCGCACACCCTCCATGATGCATCAAAGACAGAAACGAACCCACCTAGAGCATCAGTGGAGCATTGCGATCAAGTGGAACCAAACGCTGAGGCTTGAGACTTACCAGAACGCTAGCAAGCTCGCAGGCCGAGGTCGCGGGCGAAGACGATGAAGTTGCCCTCAACGACTCGTGGATGAACCGAGCTCGATCGTGAAAATGGATGCGCGCGAGGCAAGAGGAATACGACGCGGGTCGCCGTTGTTCGAACAGCGGTGAGGTGGTGGTGCCGCCCTCGGTTTCTTCTCCGACCGGCTAAGAAATGGGCGGAGAGGCGTAAGAATGGTCGCGAGGAGGAATGGACGACCCTAGGAGGTAGATGGACTTGGCGATCCCCGAGGCGAACACGCCCCCCAGCGTGGCGGCGGACGAGCCGCGTGGCATGCATGCGCGATCGCCACCGAAGCTCCGAGGCCGCGAGTCGCGAGGAAGAACTCGACAGAGGGACCCACACGCCGGCGACGGTGGCAAAGCGGCTCGAGTCGGGTCCGTGCAGACATGCTTATATGGTTTGACTCAATCAGAACGTGTCGATCGTTGGATCGGAGATGGACGGCTGAGATTGGTGTATGCATTCTGACAGTCGGTTGATTCGATGCACGCGGGCTGCACGATCTACATCGGACGGCCGACAATGATCGGGCTCGCACTGTGCAAGAGGTGGTGCGACCGAGCCATTTAGGTGCGGTCGATTTTCGATCGGGCTCGGTTCGAGCGGACAAACAATGTTTCGATTTTGAGTTAAAAAGACGAGAGGGTTTGAGGAATTTTTAGAGGTAGTTCTAGAGCTCCAAAAATTCTGAAATTTTTATGGGAGCTTACTGGAAAAGAGGGCAACCTTGCGAAATTTTTCCAGGAGTTTTCATGCACTAGATTTCTCCCAATAAAATTCAAAAGCTGATGTCCAGAGGTTTGACCAGATTTCTAAACTGGTTTGACTTGGGCATTTGAAATAGCAAATAAAATCTAAAAATTGTGAAATAATTCAGGGAGGTAGATAGGATGATCAAGAGGATAGGAAAATAATTTCAGAGGATGATCACAAGTTTGAAAGCTAAGAATTTGCTGACAACAATTTCCATTCACAAGAATTTAATTCTAGAAAATGGAAATTGCTTGGGAAAATTTGGAAAACTTCCAAATGATTTGATGAGACAACAAAAGTTTTTATTTCTCCTCATAATTTACATTTGAAATACAAACCCTAAGTTAGGGCTGTTATAGGGTGTGCTTAAGTGTTAGGTCTTATGGGAGCCGTCCGATCGATATCTAGCGGTCACCGTTGGGTGGATTGTTCGGAACGCGCGATTGCTTCGGTGAAAGGTGGCCGTTGAATTTAGATCCAATGGCTGAGGTGCGTCGGTGCGGATGCGAGAGAGGGAGCGAAGGGAGAGGTGGCAGTGGGTCCTGTCACCAACGAGAGGAGGGGGAGCGCAGGCTGGTCTGGTGCGGCCGCGCGCGGGAAAAAGTCCGGCGAGTGGGTTTTGCCCATTGACTGTTTGGGGGTTTTCTTTTGATTTTCGATTTAAATAATTGCTGATAATTCAATTATGCTTTAGAATATAGCAAATTAAGGACAAAAATTCTGAGAAAATTCACAGAAATTCTCTAGGGCATTTTGGGACTTTAATAAAATATTTCCACCCTTTTGTGGTAATAGATTTTGCACATAAATTTGTTTAGCTTTAATTTAATTAAGGAAAAGCTTCTGAAAATACCACAAAAATCCAAGAAAATAATTAAACTTTATTTTCAACTGGAATTTAAAATTTGGGCTGTTACATACTCCAAGTCCGATGAAGAGCACGAGCAACATTTGAGGCTTGTGTTGGAGAAGCTTCATCAACATCAACTCTATACAAAATTCAGCAAATACGGGTTTTGGCTTCATGAAGTTAGCTTTTTGGGTCATGTGCTATCCAAGGGTGGTGTCACCATTGACTCGAGCAAGGTGCAAGATGTACTTAACTGGGGAAAACCCAAGAGTGTCACCGACATCCGTAGTTTTCTCGGACTTGCAGGATACTACCGCAGGTTCATCAAGAACTTCTCAAAACTTGCGAGGCCGATGACTCAGCTACTTAAGAAAGAAAATAAGTTCGAATGGTCAATGGAGTGCGAAGAAAGTTTTTAGATCTTGAAATAAAAACTAACCAAAGCTCCGGTACTCATTCTGCCAGATATTCACAAGAGTTTCGATGTGTACTGCGATGCTTCACGCCACGGGATCGGTTGTGTGCTCATGCAAGAAGGTCGAGTCGTGGCGTATGTGTAATACTCCGGAAGTGTGAGAAGTCAAGAATCGGGTTAATTAAATTTAATCGGTAGAGAATAATTTAATCGGGGAAGTTTTATTTTCTTTTTCGTCAAATCCGCTTAGAGGGGCTTTTCGTTGTTTTGCTTCCTTTTGGGCTGGGCCTTGGCCCATCTCCTAGTGGTGGCGGCCAAGGGGGAGGCCACCCTCCCAAACCCTAGCCGCCTCCCTTTCCCCTTTTTCCTCCTCCTCTAGCACCGCCTCCTCCTCTTGGCCGATCCTCTCCTCCCCCTTGCACCTCCCCTCTCCCAAGGTGCTGTCCCCTGCACCTCCCTATCCCAAGGTGCTGCCTTTATGCAAGGAAGAAGAAAGAGAGGAGAGAAGAAGGAGAAGAAGGAGAAGAAGGAGAAGAAGAAGAAGAAGAGTTTGTGTGGGGTTTGGTTCAGCGAATCCTAGTGGTTCTACAAGGGTAACGAGATGCCCTCCCCGCTGTTTAATCCTTATTAGATGCGAAACCGATTAGAATTGATGGTTAATTGTTGGGCTGCAGAAGATGCAATTCTGTCCAGAACCTTGCGTGGGTTTTTTCGTATGTTTAGAGGCTGAATTTTAAGTTTCCATCTCCTAGAGATTTGTGGGTTATGTCGTTATCTTTCAGTAGCCGCGAAGATCACTCGATTCCGAGGTCTGAGTCAAAAGTTATGGTCGATTTAGTATCTGCTGCCAGAAATCTGACGAGAATAATCTGTCTGGTTATTTCCTAAAATATGAAAGGGAATTTGGTAGAATCTGAAAGTTCACCCAACTAGGTTATTGTAGGTAATTCGATAACCTTTTCAGATTGATAAAGAACGATCAATTCGGAGTTACCTATTAAAAGTTATGGTCATTTTAGTTTTGCTGTTCGTTTGTGTAGGCAGTTTCTGTACTGAAAGTTCAGACAATGGTTAGCCTAATATTTTGGCCGAATTGGAGTATCGTGTCAACTAGAGTATTGTAGATTATTCAGTTAAGAATCTACAGAAATTGGGTTTACCTCTTTTGACTTCCTGTTCTTGAGTTATGTCAATTACCGTGCGCTGTCCAGGAACGGTATATGGCAGGAAACGTTGTTTTTCAGTTTCAGCTTTGTAAACTCGCTTTGAGTCGTCAAGTAAGCGATGTAGAATGCCGATTAGTAGCGCTGAGTATATTATGTCTTAATTGAAATTATTTTGCTTGTTTAGGAGGTGAAGCCTCAGGTTTAGGAGTATCATCTTTGCCGCTAACGCTGCGCACCGTGGAAGGCAAGTAAATGTAGCGGTTGTGCTACGGTTTAACCCGTTTTCTTACTACTTGCACTATGCATGATTGACGAGTGTTAAATGATATGCCATGGTTACATGTTTTCTAAGTAAGAATGTGGTAGCAAGATATTAATCAATTGCTATGTTTGGATGAGTTTGGGTAGTATTGTGGTAATTCGCGTAATGAGCCAAATGCGGAATATGAGAATAAACTCAAGGTGGACATGTTGATAATTCATTGTGGTTATTTTCATGATGATCATGTGGTGGTCTATGTGATAGAGTTTCATCTAGATCGATTGATTTTGATCTTGGTGAATCGGGTGTGGGTTATGTGGTAATGGTCTTATAACACGCTTGGTATTGTGCTTAATGAGACACATGTGGATTATGAGAAAATATTCATGATGAGTACGTTGTTGATCTCCGTGGTTAAATTCTTGTGGTTTATGATTATCATATCATATCATTCATGACATATCATGACATTTGCATTGTGGATGTCGCCGCTTATAGCCGCGATCAGACATGCGAGACAACATCGTGCATTGTCAGAAGACGATGCATACCTTTACCTTGTTGGGTAAAGGTGCAAGTGGAGCATAGCATACATATGCATTACATTGTGGAAAGATCATTTGCATTCTCATGCAAGATATTGAGGTGAATTTATTTTGCAATCAAACGCAACTTCATAGTTGCAATGTGGAAATTGACTCATGAGAGTCTCTTGTGGAATGAGTAATGTGGTTGTGGTTGTGGAATGGGGTTTATCCCTTGTGGTATGGTAGAGGTTGTGATTGTGGCATGAGATTCTTCTCTCTTGTGGTAATCGTTGATAGCAGTTGTGGATGTGAGAAATAGTAAAGTTATGAGGTAAAACATGTTAATACTCTATTGTCATTGGTAGTGGTAGTGGTGAATAATATGAAGCAGATTGATCAAGATTTTGTTGTTAATATTTTACTATCTTTGGTAGTAACTATGGTTGAGGCTATAATTGTGTTCATTATGAGAATTGGATATTGATGCTTAATATCTTTGTAGTTTAATTAGCTTGTAAATGAATGTGGATTAACATTATGGATGTGGACATATGGATACTTTAATGATGTTGTATATTTATTTGTAGTCCGATTAGCTGTTAAATAGTTTGCTTGTTTGAGATTTTTATCTCACCCTTGTTCCCCCTACAGTGATTGTTGAACATTCATGGGATGGGTAGAGCGGCACCACAATAATGCACTTGGTTCATCAACCTATGTTGTAATAAAGACGATGAAATTCTAGCCAAATGCTTAACTATTTGTGGATGATTATGTTGTTAAATAAGGATGGACTTGTGAACCATTCTTTGTTTAATCTGCTAGAGGTTGTTTAATTATTGAACTTGTTACCGCCATCTTTATTCCCTTAGTTGTTTATGCTTCCGCTTAGTGCTTCTTGTCTAGAGTTGCCGCCGAATTAATTTTGTCTTGAAATTATTGGCTAGTCAGAGAGTGGTTAAGTAGCATTCCAGGTAATGTGGATCCTGGGTGTTACAGATTGGTATCGAGCGGGCTTTAGGTCCGTGGTAATTAAAAATATTAAATTGACACACCGGTGCAGTAGGGATGGGATGGGTCAAGCATTGCATTCGTGCTTTGACATGTTATATTGATTATTCATGCTATGAGATAATCCTGTATGTTTATGTGTTGTTTCTATGATCATGAGTGAGGATAGTCAATGATAAGAGGTAGGGTTTGCGCGTTTTGCCTTGGGCATTGCCGCTTATACCCCATTCGTGGTACAGGATATTGATGCGATTACCTCGGGTAACTTAGCTGCGGATGTCATGGGTATGTTTCTTAGAAAAGTGTTATCCTCCTTGAATTGATGTTGGCCGATTCTTGGCCTATTGCAGTTAATGATTTTTTTTTTCTTTCGGGTTAGCTGTTTATTGCAGTTGTTGGGTGTCACTAGTCCTCCAATTGTTCTTGAGGCCAAGTATTGTTTCTTTCGATTGATGGGTTGTTTGACCGCTCGTGAGCAAGTGCTTTTGAGAGATCGGTATTTTTCCGCGTTGTTCCATCTTTCTTGCCGGAAAACATGACTCTTGTATTTCGTTTGATATTTTGAGAGAGAATCAAAGCTTACGTGGAAGTTCATTAACTTGTGGAAGCGTTGGCTCTATGCTTTTCTTCCGAGTTATTTCGACTTTTGAAGTTTGATTTTCTCCTAGAAGGAGTGTTAAAATCCTTTATGTTGTTTTGTTGTGTTTAAGTAGTAGGTGGTAATTATGTAAATAATTGATAGATTGTGAATTATCAAGTTGAAAAGTTAGTGTGGTACATCATTAATTCCTACTAACATCTTTAGAAGTGAAGTTGATTAATATGATGTTGTCTGTTGTAGTTTCTTGAAGATTTGTGGCTAAGAATTTAGCGATACATGTGTAGAACTCATGCATTTATTAAGGATTATGAAAACAATTGTATTGACTATTGTAGTTGTTTAATTTTCCCAACTTGTTGGATAGATTGGATTGATTGATCTTAAGTAATTAATCTGACCATTCGGGATGGTCAAGTAAGGAGGTGTTGGAATATTGCCTTAATAAGATTAACCTTAATTATGTCCTCTCTTTACATACTTGATGAGCATGTACAACTGTTAAAGTTATGTAACTTTTACCATGCTAAATTGTTGAATTATGTATAAAGAAATGGATGAAGGTGGATGTATTGACTTGCGGAATCTTGTCTTATAAAGCTGGTATTATTGATGTTTAAAGTTATTTTGTTTTAATATCTTAACATAAGGTGGAGTATCGAATCATGCTCTTTATTGTCTTTGTGATTGCAAATTAGAGATAGGATCATTAATGCTATGCTGATAAAAATTAATAATCAATTATCGACAAAGAATGGCTAGAGTGTATTTACTTGTTGCTAAACTAGAGTTGAGCATCAAGATCTGAGATAAATGTATGGAATCTAATAAGAGATTCATACTAGCATGTTTTGTGAGGTTGTTATGTTCTAATATCATCTTGTTAAAGAGTTTGATTTAATGTGATGGCTTATGCACTAGTTTTAACTAGATTAAGTAGTTGGAATCTTATTTGGATAATAAGAACATGATGAAGTGATTAATGATGTTCCTTTTGGAAAAATATGAAGGAGTGGGACGATATGATGATTTTTTTTGTAAAGAACGTTTATCTTGTTGTGAATACAACCGATAGCATGTAGTTGTGATTATGGTGTTGAATGTTTTAAAAATAAAGGAATTTGTTAATTCCATAATACTAATTGCATTGAAGGGTGTGAGATTTACGGTTGGAATCTTTTTGGACCTTATGACTTGTGTCATAGTCGATGTTGCTCTGAGTAAAGCGACGTGTTGATTGATCTTATTGGTTTTATTTGAATCTTGTGTTGTGGTCTTCAAGCATCCTTTGTTGGAAATGGCGGGATGTTGTAATCAAAGAAAATTGCTTCTTATTGAAAGGAAAAGTTGTACTAGAAGTATTTGAGGTCACTGATGATCTTATCTTGTGTTTTTCCAACCTCATTGCTATTTGTTATTCTTTTGGTCTTTTGGCTATTGTGATGATAACCATTTTCTGTATGCTGGAATTTATTTCTTCTTACCTCTTCTTCTAAGAACATGGTAATTGTTGTGGGTTGCGAAG
Organism: Ampelocalamus luodianensis; assembly: GCA_036346255.1. Classification (NCBI taxonomy): domain Eukaryota; kingdom Viridiplantae; phylum Streptophyta; class Magnoliopsida; order Poales; family Poaceae; genus Ampelocalamus; species Ampelocalamus luodianensis. The sequence goes on from CM070626.1 coordinate 40,809,546, forward strand.
CCTTTTGTTGGTCGTGGTTTTGGGATAGAGTATGATTTGCGGGGCTGTGAGAGTCTATCTACAATGGTGTAGATGATGTACTCAATTGAGATAATTGTTGAGGTGGCCAACTTGAGTTAAATGAGTTGGTGTGTTGGGTAATGATTTGAAAATCCTTTGTTCAAGGAAGTTAAATTATTAAAAGAAATGAATTGGGAAATTATTGTTTTGTCAAGTAGTGCGATGCTCTCTTGATTCTTGTTTATGCTTTGTGTGTTTATGGCGAGACCATTTGCATTTTGAGTTGACGTATGTTGAGGCGTAGTCTTTTCCATTAGGAAAAGAAATTGATTATTTAGGTCCATCGAGTGTTTTTTTCACTCTTAGTTTATGTGGTGTGGTTCTCCAATTGTCTACTTGGCGAGTAGAAATATTTTGTGGTGAATCCTTTGTTTTGGATCGTGGTCCTTTGAAGGAAAGTCTGGTTGCTAGTGTGATGCTTGAGAGTTCTTTACTCTTACATTCTTTGGTTCTGCATTTGCAAAAGATACCGTTGTGCTCCAAGTAGAATGATGTGAGTGGAATTTGTGATCAAATTCTTTAAAAGGGGTATATTGGGTTATCCTTGTATATTTAATAAGAGAGAAGTGTTTTAAGAAAGAGAATGGTTTGAGAAAGTGGTCTTAATAGTTATTATGGGAAATTTTGCCAAAATGGCAGACTCTTACGCTCAGGGGCGACAAAAGAATTATGCGGATGTTCGGCGCGAGAATTGAGTTTGCGGTGGGAAGCCTTGTGCTCCTTTGGGTGTCTCCAACCAAGGGTATTGTTCATTTTGGTACCACCGGAAGCTTAGCCCGTGGTACATCGGTACTTTCCAAAGTGGTTGCTCGGGTGGGTAGTTTGGCTTATCGCTTGAGTTGCCAAACTCTTTGAGTGGTGTGCACAATGTTTTTCTTGTGTCTATGCCGAGAAATTCATGGATCCGAACACAAGTTTGACTGGAACAGTCACGCGTGGAGCAGGATCTCACCGTGGAGAGTCGGCCGGTTCGTATCTTGGACACGTCGGAGCGGTCTTAAGGAATAAGACCATCAAGTATGTGAAGGTCCTTTGACGAATCACCGAGAGAAGCTACGTGGGAGTTGGAGGATCTTTTGCGAAAGAAGTACCCGAGCTCTTCGAGGTCGGTGAGTACTCCTAGTTTGGGTTGCTTTTGCTTGTTGTTCTTCTCTTTGTGGTTCAGAGAGTAGGATTCGAGGCTAATCCTTTTAAGGTGGGAAGAGTGTAATACTCCTAAGTGTGAGAAGTCAAGAATCGGGTTAATTAAATTTAATCGGTGAGAATAATTTAATCGGGAAGTTTTATTTTCTTTTTTCACAAATCCGCTTAGAGAGGGCTTTTCTGTTGTTTTGCTTCCTTTGGGCTGGGCCTTGGCCCATCTCCTAGTGGTGGCCGGCCAAAGGGGAGGCCACCTCCCCAAACCCTAGCCGCCCCTCCCTTTCCCTTTTTCCTCCTCCTCTAGCAGCCGCCCTCCTCCTCTTGGTCGATCCTCTCCTCCCCTTGCACCTCCCCTCTCCCAAGGTGCTGTCCTCGCACCTCCCCTATCCCAAGGTGCTGCCCCTTGCAAGGAAGAAGAAAGAGAGGGAGAGAAGAAGGAGAAGAAGGAGAAGAAGGAGAAGAAGAAGAAGAAGAGTTTGTGTGGGGTTTGGTTCAGCTAATCCTAGTGGTTCTACAAGGTAACGAGATGCCCTCCCGCTGTTTAATCCTTATTAGATGCGAAACCGATTAGAATTGATGGTTAATTGTTGGGCTGCAGAAGATGCAATTCTGTCCAGAACCTTGCGTGGGTTTTTCGTATGTTTAGAGGCTGAATTTTAAGTTTCCATCTCCTAGAGATTTGTGGGTTATGTCGTTATCTTTCAGTAGCCATGAAGATCACTCGATTCGAGGTCTGAGTCAAAAGTTATGGTCGATTTAGTATCTGCTGCCAGAAATCTGACGAGAATAATCTGTCTGGTTATTTCCTAAAATATGAAAGGGAATTTGGTAGAATCTGAAAGTTCACCCAACTAGGTTATTGTAGGTAATTCGATAACCTTTTCAGATTGATAAAGAACGATCAATTCGGAGTTACCTATTAAAAGTTATGGTCATTTTAGTTTTGCTGTTCGTTTGTGTAGGCAGTTTCTGTACTGAAAGTTCAGACAATGGTTAGCCTAATATTTTGGCCGAATTGGAGTATCGTGTCAACTAGAGTATTGTAGATTATTCAGTTAAGAATCTACAGAAATTGGGTTTACCTCTTTTTGACTTCCTGTTCTTGAGTTATGTCAATTACCGTGCCGCTGTCCAGGAACGGTATATGGCAGGAAACGTTGTTTTCAGTTTCAGCTTTGTAAACTCGTTTTGAGTCGCCAAGTAGCGATGTAGAATGCCGATTAGTAGCGCTGAGTATATTATGTCTTAATTGAAATTATTTTGCTTGTTTAGGAGGTGAAGCCTCAGGTTTAGGAGTATCATCTTTGCCGCTAACGCGTCGCACCGTGGAAGGCAAGTAAATGTAGCGGTTGTGCTACGGCTTAACCCGCTTTTCTTACTACTTGCACTATGCATGATTGACGAGTGTTAAATGATATGCCATGGTTACATGTTTTCTAAGTAAGAATGTGGTAGCAAGATATTAATCAATTGCTATGTTTGGATGAGTTTGGGTAGTATTGTGGTAATTCGCGTAATGAGCCAAATGCGGAATATGAGAATAAACTCAAGGTGGACATGTTGATAATTCATTGTGGTTATTTTCATGATGATCATGTGGTGGTCTATGTGATAGAGTTTCATCTAGATCGATTGATTTTGATCTTGGTGAATCGGGTGTGGGTTATGTGGTAATGGTCTTATAACACGTTGGTATTGTGCTTAATGAGACACATGTGGATTATGAGAAAATATTCATGATGAGTACGTTGTTGATCTCCGTGGTTAAATTCTTGTGGTTTATGATTATCATATCATATCATTCATGACATATCATGACATTTGCATTGTGGATGTCGCCGCTTATAGCCGCGATCAGATGCAGTACAACATCGCATTGTCAGTAAAGACGATGCATACCTTTACCTTGTTGGGTAAAGGTGCATGGAGCATAGCATACATATGCATTACATTGTGGAAAGATCATTTGCATTCTCATGCAAGATATTGAGGTGAATTTATTTTGCAATCAAACGCAACTTCATAGTTGCAATGTGGAAATTGACTCATGAGAGTCTCTTGTGGAATGAGTAATGTGGTTGTGGTTGTGGAATGGGGTTTATCCCTTGTGGTATGGTAGAGGTTGTGATTGTGGCATGAGATTCTTCTCTCTTGTGGTAATCGTTGATAGCGATTGTGGATGTGAAATAGTAAAGTTATGAGGTAAAACATGTTAATACTCTATTGTCATTGGTAGTGGTAGTGGTGAATAATATGAAGCGCTTGATCAAGATTTTGTTGTTAATATTTTACTATCTTTGGTAGTAACTATGGTTGAGGCTATAATTGTGTTCATTATGAGAATTGGATATTGATGCTTAATATCTTTGTAGTTTAATTAGCTTGTAAATGAATGTGGATTAACATTATGGATGTGGACATATGGATACTTTAATGATGTTGTATATTTATTTGTAGTCTGATTAGCTTTGTTAAACAGCTTTGCTTGTTGAGATTTTTATCTCACCTTGTTCCCCTACAGTGATTGTTGAACATTCATGGATGGGTAGAGCGGCACCACAATAATGCACTTGGTTCATCAACCTATGTTGTAATAAAGACGATGAAATTCTAGCCAAATGCTTAACTATTTGTGGATGATTATGTTGTTAAATAAGGATGGACTTGTGAACCATTCTTTGTTTAATCTGCTAGAGGTTGTTTAATTATTGAACTTGTTACCGTCATCTTTATTCCCTTAGTTGTTTATGCTTCCGCTTAGTGCTTCTTGTCTAGAGTTGCTGCCGAATTAATTTTGTCTTGAAATTATTGGCTAGCTGTAGAGTGGTTAAGTAGCATTCCAGGGTAATGTGGATCCTGGGGTGTTACAGTATGCATCAAGGCAGTTGAAACCACATGAAGCAAATTATCCCACACACGACTTGGAGCTAGTAGATGTAGTCCATGCTTTGAAGATTTGGCAACATTACCTTATCAGTAATCGTTGCGAGATCTTCGTCGATCATAAGTGCCTTAAATATATTTTCACTTAAGTTGATCTAAACTTGAGGCAAAGAAGGTGGCTCAAGTTGATCAAGGACTATGATATGAGACTCCATTATCACCCGGAAAAAGCTAATATAGTAACCGACGCATTGAGCAGAAAATCTCAATGCAACTGCTTGTCGGTAGCTCCCACCTCGGCAGGACTTTGCGTCGAGTTTCAACAGCTAAGTCTTGAGATGGTTCAAGAAGGGTCCCATGCTACCCTTGAAGTGAAACACATACTAGAAGATCAAATTAAGGAACCCCAGAAGACCGATTTGGAGATGGCCCAAATCCGAGAAGAAATGAAGCAAGGCAAGGCCAAATGCTTCACCGAAGATGCACAAGGCATACTATGATTCAGGAATCGTTTGGTGGTGCCTGTAGACCCCAAGTTGAGAAATTTAATTCTCAAAGAAGCTCACGACTCTCAGTTCTCCATTCACCCCGGGAGTACCAAAATGTACCACAACCTGAAAAAGAGGCTTTGGTGGACCCAAATGAAGCAGCAAATCGCACAATATGTTGTCGAGTGCGACATTTGCCAAAGAGTCAAGGTCGAGCATTTGAAGCCAGCAGGTACACTTCATCCGTTGCCCATTCCCAACTGGAAATGGGAGGAAGTTGGGATAGACGTCATCACTAGCCTTCCGAAGACTCAAACTGGGGCCGATTCCATATGGGTGATTGTTGACCGTTTGATGAAGGTTGCACATTTTATTCCCGTCAAAACCACCTACACCAGGAGCAAGTTAGTAGAACTATATATCTCCAAAATTGTTTGTCTCCATGATGTACCAAAAGTCATTGTTTCAGATCAAGACGCTCAGTTCACGTCCTACTTCTGGGAATGTCTCCATCAAGCGATGGGGACCGACCTCTCTTTTAGCACTGCATACCACCCACAAGTGGGAGGGCAAACTGAGAGGGTAAATCAAGCATTGGAAGACCTTCTCAGGGCGTGTGTCCTGTCCTACCACAAAAATTAGGAGAAATGCTTGCCTTATGCGGAGTTCGCCTACAACAATAGCTTCCAATCAAGCATACGAATGTCACCTTTTGAGCCCTTGTACGGGAGAGCTTGTAGGACACCATTGAACTGATCTGAGACCGGGGAGAGGTCACTCTATGGCCCGAACTTGGGAAAAGATGCAGAAGCACAAGTTTGAGTGATCCGAGAATGACTACGGGCGGCTCAATCTCGTCAGAAGTCTTACACCACCGCCGTCGATGTGAGTTGAGCTTTGAGGTGAACGATCATGTTTACCTTAAAGTCACCTAGATGAAAGGAACACATTGTTTCCAAGTCAAAGGCAAGTTAGCACCTCGCTACGTCGGACCTTTTCGAGTTCTAGCGAAACGAGGATTGGTGGCTTACCAGTTGGAGTTGCCAACCTCTCTCTTCAATGTGCACGATTTTTTTCATGTCTCACAACTAAAGAAGTGTCTTTGGGTCCCAAGTGAAGCCACACAATTAGAATACCTCGATTTGCAGCCTGGTCTTTCTTATCGAGAGCACCCGATCCGTATTCTTGAACAAGCAGAACGCAAGATGAGAAATCGTGTCGTCAAGTTTGTAAAAATTCAGTGGAGCAACCACACTATTGAAGGGATACGGGTAGGATACGACAACAACAATTCAAAATTTCTACCACGTAAACTAGGAAGCCAAGCAAGTAGATGATCACAGATCGTTATCACCAGACGCGTAGTGCAGCGAAAGAAGAGTCAGAGTAACTTGGTCCAATGATGAGCGCGTCGATGCAGTGGTCGTAGTCGATCGTCTCCTCCAACAACCTCTGTAGTTCCTTGTGAAGATCGCGGAACGTCCTCAAGCACAACAGCAACCGCAGTAGTGCCTCTACGGTATTCACACGTTCAGGGAAGGAACAACCGAATGTCGGTGTGCTAGCACCAAGTCGCACGGTGGGGCTCTTAGGAAGATGGCAGCAAGGGTTTTGGTGAAGAAACTCGAGTCACGACTTTCGTGTCTCTCGTCTATCACGTTCACCCCCTTCCTAATAACCTCAAGCATCTCCTTATATAGTGCCATGACGGATCCTATCTGAACACGTTTTGTTCCAACCCGTTAAATATGTGACCCTGTAGGTTCATGTGTAGTTCGGTTGTGACTCGAAAACCTTTTCCGACCACGAGTCTTTAGTGGTTCCTAGTAGAACATAACGATTCCCGAATACACATGAATTATATCGGACGAACCTTAATGTAATATGATCTATGACTAGGTCCTTATCACGAATGACCAGCTCATATATCTATACGACTAGTTCATATTTAGTCTTGATCAGTTTGTAACTCGTCTCGACCAGGTTTCGATCACTCTGTGATTACATTCGATCAACCTACGACCAGCTCGTATCTCCATACGATTGGTTCGCATCTGATTGAACTGAAAGATCTTCTCGTGTATTCTCCCATTACCTCACGATATCTGGTTGAACTCCAGGTGAGATGTTGTGTCATCCATGGACTATTCAATACTTTTTCGATTGAGTGTCGGATAACCTTATGTGGTCAAACTCTTCGAACACCAGTGGCATGGCCATGCACTTTCTTTATCCGACCACTTCGAGGGGCCCAGAGATATCTCTCCTGTTATGTTAGGTGGGGCAAATCGTATATCCGACTAGTCACATTCCTCCGTATATTTCATAGCATACTTGAAAGCTACCTTTATAACTACCTAGTTACCGAGTAGCGTTTGGCAACCCCAAAGTGTACTCTTATGCATGTAGAAAACTATGCTGATCTCAGGTCTAACGATTATACATCATCATTGCTTGAGACCAACTGATAACACATAGAATCATAACAATCTAAATAGTGTCTCAAGGTGGGTCTATCCAACCCCATATTCTCTAACATGTATTCACATTATTGATTTGATATCCCTATATCCATGACTGGTGAAATATGGTCATCAATCAATACATGTGCGGGTCATAGAGTCATTGGTGTTCCAACCAGTGACATCCGACCAGAGATACATTTAGAATGGCATCATATAAGTATAAAGAGCTTCACCAACAAGTCACATACTTGTTAATCTTTATAACTAATGATTCATTCAAGGAACATAATAATATTTATTCAATAACTCATAAACATAGACGTAATACAATCATATCTATGATTGTCTCTAGGGCATATCACCAACAACTGTAGATGAAGCAACTTGGGAGCGAGAGGATCAATGAGGACCAAGTATCCATACCTTTTCTTTATGATTAAAGTGCATTCGAATCAAGAAAGAAAAGATTAAACAAAGCAATGGAAAGGAAAATGTAATAGAAACTTCTTGTTACCTTAAAAGATATCTTAGCACTATCATTGAAGGAAATAAAGACAACAGATGTTGTATTTTGTAGAATTCCATTCCAAACTACCGAGATCTCGAGGTCAAGATCTTTTGTAAGGGGGAAGGTTTGTCACATCCTAATTTTAATAAATAGAATTATTATGCATCTCATGAGCATGCATATTGTTTTTGAAGTATTTGCATTCATTATTGCACTCAGAAAATCTAAATCAAAGATTAAAATCTACAACTCAAATAAACTCCTCAAAAGAAAAATAGAAATAAATACTTATAAATACCTCTAGGAAATAATTTATTTAAATACTATAATATTTATCATGATTAAATATAATTTTTTCCAATTTTTGGAACTCAATTCGACCCACACAAAATTCAGACTCATTTCAATAACCTAAGCTAGGTTTGAATTTTTTAACAAAATAATTAAACCATGAATAGTGAGGTTTAAAATTTTATATGAGTAGTAGATCATCCTAGGAACCTCTCTGGCGCGCGCGCATTTGTATCGTTGATGAGGCAGGCCCAGTTGTTAGATTCCTCTTCCTCCTCACACAAGCAAGCCGTTGGCGCGCAGAGCGTGTCCGCCACGTCGATCTTACGGAAATAACCCGAGGGTGCTCACATGCTAGCTATGCCCTCTTAAAACAATATGGAGATAATAGATACAAGCAAATACACAAATACATAGATATAGCACATATACACATATAGAGCACAAATACACATATATATCACAGATAAACAAATTTACAGATTGATTGTAGATGAATTGTCATAATGTTTTTACAACATATTTACAGATACAGTAAGAAAACATTGTTTGTCACTAAAAATTTTATTCAGTCTCGGTCATGTGAAACTCTCCTTTTGGGTTAATGACCTCCATCATTAAGAAGGTGGCTAGCCGTCCTCGGATTTCGGAGAGTTCTTTCATTTGGATTGTACTTAAACTGATGTTGATGCCCGGTCACTTGGAAGGGTAAAGTTGTAACCACTTATATATATATATATATATATTAATTGATAAGTAGGAAATAATTATTGTGAGATTGACAAACCTCTGGATCCTTGAGCCTACCACCCATGATTTCCTGGATATGGCGGCAAATATAGAATCCACATATGTTGCCCTGTAGCTGCTGGTGACACTGCAAAAATAGAATAACATACATAGGTTTGTTCAACTTGAGACATCATTATGAAGTGTGATATAAGATTATTGTGTACTAGCTGGTACCAAAAATTGCTTCACATGTCGCAGTGTGGTGTTCCCTTCCACGTGTCTCCCTCTTTTGGTTGTGTACACAGTGAGTGACATACGTGATTCGAAAAAGTTAGCCTCGGTCATTACAAACGAAGGGTACATAGAGTTATTTATGGATGAAATGAGTTTACCTATTGATTAATTGTTGCACAAGTGTGAAGTTGTGCTGGCTCTTGATTAGGGAATCAAAGTGTATTACCTTGTTCCACTTTGGTACAATGACAATTAGAATCTAGTGCCACCTACACATGTATGCCGCCATAGTCGTTAAAACTAAGTTCGTGTTGCATATGAAGTACAAATTAATGAGGCGTCGAGGGTGTCGAGGTTGAAGAGATTGAGGCGTCGAGGGTGTCGAGGTTGAAGAGATTGAACAAGTCGTTGAAGCCCACCACGAAGAAGTTGGGCTCGTAGAGAAAATGCGCTGCTGTGTACTTGATGGTGAAACCCGAAGGGCGTTTTGTCCTCGTCTCATTGGTCTTTCTCATGTACCATGCATGCAAAGAAGCACAACCCATTCCAAGGTTGGCCAAGAGCGTATCTGGGACTAACGGCTTTCCTAGGGAGTATGTCTAGCGCTTTTGAGGTGCCTTGATTTTCTTCAATTTGGTGTTGCTGACATGCTAATATGTGTTCTTCACGGGAGACGAATGGGCATGTTGTTCATATATGCTTGGTGTGGTCTTCATGGGAGCTGATATGGTGGCCTACCGATACGGATTAGGTGCACATGGGGACATCGAAGGGAGGGTCAGAGAGGCCACAGGCTGTAGATGGTCGTGTGGAGAGGCCAGCTATTCATGCTGGGTAGATGTCGACATGGAAGGGTCCAGGGTGATGTCATATATGCTCGGTGTGGTTGTCATGGGAGCCGATATGGTGGCCTGCCGATGTGGATCAGGTGCACGTGGGGACATCGAAGGGAGGGTCGAAGAGGCCATAGGTTGTAGATGGTCATGTGGAGAGGCCAATTGTTCATGCTAGGTAGATGCCAGCATGGAAGGGTCCAGGGTGATGTCCCTCTTGGGCCACTGGACGAATGTGTGGCCGGCATCCCCTAGTGTCATGATCTCGTCGTTTGGGAGCTTTTCAAGTGGGACGACCCTGAAACTGTCATGTACCATATCCACCTGGACCTTCATGAAACCAGTCCCTAGCTGGGCACCGTGTACCAACGTCACTGGCGGGCATGGATACGCCATCCCTCGCCTAGCCTCAAGGGGAATGGAGCCAACAAGCCTGACTCTGAGGTTGCACAACATGGGCTCCTACATAATGATACACGATTAGCTAAGGTGTCCAACAGGTCTATCTATGTAGCATTCCAGAGATATACATTACTTAGATGTCATCGATAGGTAATTGGACGTTGCTATATTCAAAAAGTGGTGTCGACGCACAGCTACTCCGACGTTGAGGGGGACTGGATCCTAAAATAATGGGGACGACTTGCGACTAGTTGAGGACTTGATCCAATCTTTCCTCTAATGATGCTATATGTCCTCGAAATTCTGCATGAATCTCCTTTTTCATCCGTTCCTCGCGCTCGGCCTTGGATCTCTTCCTACTACTATACGCCTCGAAGTCGTGTGGGAATCCCTACCTCCAAGGTACGTAAACCCCAAGGCCTCATGTGCGACTGGATGCTCCTTGTCTTTCAGGGCTATGGATAGTATATCTCTCTCCCTAACTACTTCGAAGGAGCATTGGGAAGATTTGGTAGTCAATGTTTGCTACAAGAGGCCATCATGTTAGTTTACACGCTATGAAGTTATGGACTTATTAACAACTAGGTAGTTCGACATATTTTACCAGACGTTGGGATAGTCCCTCGTCTGCCGGGTTTATGAAAGAGATGGCGCCCGAAGATGTGGTTGATGACCTCGCTCTTAAGAAGTTTCGGGCGTACTCATTTGTGATCCAGACAAATGGCGTGGAGGCCTTCGACCGGATTGTCTCATCATCCTCCCTCCTCCATTGCGGGATTTTACTCGCGTACCTAGCGGTGCCGAGTCTGTAGGGGTGAGTGTTTTGTTTCTGGATATCCTTGTGCGCCGCACTTTGCTCCTGAAATTTGGCCATCGTCTTCATCCGCACAAAGGCGTCCCATGTATCCGGCCACACAAAAGGATACTTCGGGAAGGGTGTCCGATCCTTATTCATGTACTTCGTGACAAGCGTGCTCTTGAAGGTCTTACATGCTTTTCGCATACCAAGGAACGCCTGCCGTCGCACAAGTCCCTGGACTTCTGCTGGGATCTCGAGCGACCTTGAAATTTTAGCCCACAGCTGCTCTTTCTCTTCTTCAGTTAGAGACTTCTAGCTTGGTGTGGTGATGGGGACCCGTTCCCTTGCAACTATCTCGCAGGTGGTCCAGAATGCTGCCACTGCTTTCTTGGGATGCAGAGGGACCGCCAACAAGATGGTCATTCGGCCCTCAGGTGATTCTTACGTTTGTATTGGGATGCTTTGCACACTGGACATACATGCATATCTGAATGCTCTTTACGGTAGAGATTACAATTGTTCGAACATGCATGTATTCTTTCTACATCCATTCTCAATAGACAAAGAACCTTCTTGGCTTGGTAGGTGATTCTGGGCAACACGTTTTCCTCTAGAAGGATGTTCGCTAGGAGACCTAACAACGTTGTAAAACTCTTGTCGGACCAACCATTGCTTGCCTTCAATTTCAGAAGTTCAAGCACGGATGACAACCTTGTGTATTCCGACTTACAGCCCGAGAACAAAGGTTTCTCCGAGTCCTCCATCAAGCCCTCGAATTTACCAAACTCTCTCTCACTATAGTTCCCTTCTGTATAGCGTAGCATCTGATCTAGATTATCATCGTCCGACCTATCCTCATCAAAAGTGTAGTCCACATCCGACATATTGTTGTCTCCCTCTATAATGTTACTATCTTCCTGTATAATCTACTCTTCACCATGACTGGTCCAAGATGTATACCCTTTTTTGAAACCCCTTCGAATCAATTACGCTTCGGTCTGCGTTGAGTTGGTAAACATCTTCAGATTATCGCAATCAATACATGGATAGTACATAAATTTCATCCCCTTCTTCAAAATATCCTGCTTGGCAGCTCTTCTAAAAGCAGACACACCATCAATGTACTCTTCACTCACACGGTTCCCAATGTACATCCAGCTTCGGTCCATCTATGCTACGCATGTAACAAATTAGTATTAAATTATATTAATTCTCCTATATCTAGCTGGACATTACACTTACACATATCATTCACCTTAAATTGTTCATCTAAAGTAGCTAGCTATGTACTATTCATTAAGCAATATATATCAAGCAAGAATATATTAAGTAGACTAGGAGTAGTGAGACCGATTCTTCAATTGGAGCAAACTACCAAGCTAGATCTAAATCTAGATCAAAACCTAGCTGTCATCTCTCTTGATTATAATGCATATAATTAGAACCAAATACTAACCTTAGATCACCAAGAATAAATAGATCTACAAGCATACTTGCAAATCTGCGGTATGCTTTCACCAAATGCCCCAAATCTAATGGAGAGCGAGGAGAAAGAAACAGAGCTCGAGAAACAGAGCCGCTCGGGATGTATCGCTCACTGCAAACATATCTGTCGGGATAGGCTGGGTATTTAATAACAGAGTACATATCACAGACACTTCCAACCACAAACCGTCTGTGATAAAAAATTATCAAAGACATACCTTATTAAAAATTGTGTGTGATAATTATGTATCACAGACGATTTGTTTCACTAAACCGCATGTGATAGTTTCGTCTATAGCTAAAAAATATTGTATTTTTCCAGCTAGCCTCGGAGTAAATATGTATGACTAGTTTTTCACCAGTCAGTAATATCATCATGTCATTATACCGAGACCGTTTACATAGAAGACAGTAAGATAAACACGTTATTTAGTAAACATGTTCAACATAGACGGTAACTTCAACTCTAAATTGGTTTTTTTTAATTTTTGTATTTATATATGGCCAAACAGCGTGGCCAGTTACTTCTTACAAAAGATTTTCTTAAAAAAAGTAGAAAAAAGGATTAACTTTTTTCTAGCAGCCCAGGTAGACTGCTATCTCCATCTTCAATTCTTCGTAGGCGACGTTGTCGGCATCGGAGGGTTCGAGTCAACATAGGTTCCCCAAAACACATCCACCCGTTGATGCGCTCGTTTGAGGGTAGCCCAAAGATGCTCCGACTCAAGGACCAAGTCGAAATGCGCCAGAGGCTCTCTTCCCTCGCTCGAGGTGTTTCAGCATGGTAGACTCGATCGGCCGCCATCTCGATGTAGCCATCGTAGCGATGGTAATCCTCCTGGAGACGTGCAACGTCGTTTTGGAGGACCACGTCGATGGCGAGGTTAGCTTGCCTGAAGAGGGAGACCACCTGGAAGACGTGGCGGAGGAGGATGTTAAGATGGCGGAAGGTGGCCATCACATGCTCTGGGGATGGAGTGATGTGGGGATTCATCTTCAGTGGCAGATGATCATTTTTATAAAAACAAAGAATAAATTCGGCGCGTGAGACGAAGAGACGCATCGGGGAGCCGAAGCGGCATAGGGGAGACGAAGAGACATATCACAGACACTTCCAACCACAAACCGTTTGTGATACTTGTTAAGAACCGTCTGTGAATTATCATAGACAGTTCGGATTAAAAACTGTCTGTGACGTCTACAATTCTTATAAACGGTGCTTGTTAAGATCCGTTTGTGAATTATCACAGACAGTTCTTAACAAGAATCATCTATGACGTCTGTAATGATCACAAATTGTTCTTGTTAAGAACCGTATATGAATTATCACAGACAGTTCTTATTAAAAACCATCTGTGATAATTATGTATCACAGACGGTTCTAGCCATCGCTAGTAACATAGACGGTCACGCTTGTAAAATCATCTGTGATAATTACAACACAAAATGTTCCCCAGGAACCGTTTGTGATGATACGTCTAGTATAGCCTATTCTGTAGTAGTGATATATATGAGGTTAAAGAAAAAGAAAAGGTAACTTTCAGGAATTTCTCTTTCAAACTTGATAGTTTATGTTGGTAGAGTTCTACTATGTCACGTGCAGTTATTCTCCTACTTACGTGTCAGTACTGTGGGCAAAAACCACGTTGGATCATTCTTTCGAAACTAGAGCTTTCGCCCATCCTAATCGGAAGATCCTCGGTAACTATATATTTGGAAATTTCATCTCTAGCTACCTAAGGGTTGTACATCCATATACTTACCGAACCATCGGCCCCAAAGTTAAGCTGGATTTGGACGTTCCCTCCTTGTGTTCGCCCAGCTGCTGTCTTCTTCAAACATGCCCGTGCGTGCGCTTGAGATGATATGTTCCTCCACTTGAGTGTGCAAATAATTTAGTATGATAATATTTACAAGTGGCATAAGGTACCTAACGCTCATCCTCCATTTCTATATTGTACTCCATACGCTGCCAACACCATGCACATCGACCGCTAGAACCTCCAACCATTCCATGCGTCAATGCACTGGCTCCAACACCCGGGGTGGAGATGTGGGAATCCTTGAAGTCCCCTGTTCCGTCCATATGACGGTCATCCATGCCATAATCCCCCATGCCCGCGGAGAGTTGGCGAGGATCGATCTCTTGCTCTTGCTCTTGCACTTCTTCTTGATCTTAGGGAGGATTACTAGGAGTGCGAGGGCGTCCTCTCATGCTCCCCCTCCTGACTTTTTCCTGCCAAACTTGTTGGAAGACTAGCGAGTAGAATTTAGAGAGCAATGAGAGAAGAGAAGGCATGGATGGAAGAAGAGATGGTTGAGTTTGTGACTTGTGCGGAGTGCAGACAATGGAATTTATAGGCAGGAGAGAGCTGAATGTTAGCCCCTAGTCTCTCATGTCCCCAACGTCTCTTGTCCTCCACTCTCCCCGTCTTGTCATAGCAAAAGACACCAAACACTAACACTACTCACTCTCTCATGTCCCCCAACATCTCTTGTCCTCCAATTGAAGTCTCCATTACCTCCATGGCTCCATCGGCACCCAAGGCCACAACGGCCATCTTGAGTCCCTCACCCCCCCCCCAACAACATCCTGCTCCCCCGGTCCTCCCCTCTCCATCACCTCCGCCCCTCCTTCCCCAATCTCTATCACCCTCCGCTCCTCTCACTCCCCTAGTTAAAAGCATCTAGGCCCCTAAAGATTGTTTTGGTAATTAATAACAATGTATGTTATATGGGACTAACATGTTTATTGAGTGTTCAAAAGGTTTAGTCTCGTTGATGAATATGACAACATGGAGATGCATGCTAAAGATCAATATGAAGATCAATATGGTTCAAAGACAAGGTACAACCTGGGATCACTTGACTCAGAATCCTTACTTCAATGGACTTCACTACTTTCTCTATAGAGTCAACCTAGAAGGTTTTGTGACATTGAAATGTGATTATCATGCTTTTTATATCAAGCAGTTTTATACCACTTTCCACATCTCTCCTGGAAATGATTCAATTACTTGGATGACTGGATCTCTAAAACTGGGTGTTTCAAAGGAAGACTGTCGTGACAAGGGTCGGTGGCCATAAAAGTACATGAAGAAGAGCCTTGGGATTTGAATGATTTGAGTGAACTCTATGATGAATCCCAACCTTTTCTACCTGAAAAAACAACAGGTCTACTCCCCTTACCAAATATCATAAATAAGATTCTGCGAAAAACCTTCTATCCCAGAGTAGGTAACAATGATGATGTAAATAGAAGGGCTTGGAATATCATCTAGCACATTATAAAGGGACCAAGTTTGATATCGTGGATTTTATCCAAACTGAGATTGACTTCTCCAAAAGTGATACCGAAGAAAGCATATTCTATGCTCCGTATATCACGAAATTGATAAATGACAGACTTGGGTTCTTCATTGAAAGTGTCATAGCTCATACTGAGTTCAAACCAAGCATCAATCCACCGTTTGACTAAGCAACCTTTTTGGTATTTTGATGACAAAGGGAGAGAAGAACAGAAGGAAAATATGAAGAAGCAAAGAAGAAGGAAGTCCAAGTTATTATCTACTATATAATACCTATATATATGTGCATCTCTTTGCTATGTAATGGTTATGGTATTATGCTTTTGGACTTATGCACCTTGTTATGGTATTATGTGCTCTTATGTCATTTGGTAACTTTGTTGAATTTGGTACTTAATGTTATGATTAAGTTATTCTCTATGAATTGCAATCTTTATCTCTTGTTTATTTTTAATATTGTAAATTCCTCAAGTTTCAACAAGCAAAAGAAACTCCACCAAAATTTGTTAAAATCTTTACATGTGCTTGCAAAACATCTTTTCATTTATATGCACATATTTAGGGGGAGCTTTCTTTAATAACTTCAACAAGTAAATAATTCTCAAATCTCTTTTAAACTCATTGCAAGAATTATTTTGTTAAGTCATCAAGAATATACAACTCGTTTTTTCAAACAAGCAGTATATTCAAAACCATATCCTTCTTACATTTTGATCGGGTTGTCATCAATTACCAAAAATGGGGAGATTGAAAGCATCTAGGCCCTTAAAGATTGTTTTGGTAATTAATGACAATGTATGTTATATGAGACTAACATATTTATTGGGTGTTTAAAAGGTTTAGTCTCGTTGACGAATACGACAACATGGAGATGCATGCTAAAGATCAATATGGTTCAAAGACAAGGTATAAGTAGTCTAGGATCCTTTTTTGTTTACCGATCTTAGGATAAAAGAATGGAATACTGGATTTTAGGTTAAATACCGTACTATTAAGATGGATCACAACTAGTAGCTTGATAATGTGTTCTTGTGCTATTTGGATCAATCTAAGATCATACATTCATTTAGAGCTTGTTCTAAAAAGCCATTTGCATTTTTCTAAGTAAATCCAGCAGTACCGAAGCGTACTTGGTGGTACTACCGCTCAACGGTAGTATCGGTGTTCTTTTCGCAGAACTACCGGAGTCTGGTTGCACCAAACTTTGAGCGAAACGTTTTTTTACAGAACGATGCATTTTGGAGTTTATTTGCTTCTTTGGAAGTGCGGTAGTACCGCAGTGCTTATCGCGGAACTACCTGAACCCGGTATAATCGAAAGTTGTGAAGCGGTACGTTATTTCCAGTAGGTGTCGTTTTTGGACCTCAAAAGTAAAGCACTAGTACTGGCTCTCATAATCGGTATGACCGGAAAATGGAACTACCGCATGATCAATGATGGTAGTACCGCGCCAAATTTTCAATGGCTCTCTCAGAGCAGTTAATACGTCTGCGCTAGCTGTTGGTGAGCATTTTGGGAAGGTGCGGTAGTACCGCTTGTGTTGAAAAAGTTTAGGTTTTTGCCCCAACGATCGTATTTGTTTGTGGGGGGTATAAATACCCCTCCACCAGCTCTTGGACAGGAAGTGAGACTTCATTTTAACATCCTTTGAGCCAAGGCATTCACTCCACACCTCATATTCACTTATTGCATTCATATTGAGGTAGTTGAGCCCAATTCAAGTGCATTCATTCTAGTTTGATCCTTAGCACTTGATTGCCGTCAAGCGAAGATTACGATTCATTACTCTTGGTGTTTGTCGACACCTAGACGACTTGGTGGGAGTTTGCGCGGTGATCTTTTCAAGGAGATTGTGAAGAGGCCCGATGCCAAAATTGTGATTGGTTCGGTGTTCGCTATCTTCGGAGCGGAGGAAGAACAACCACTAGTAAAATCGAGAGAAGGCTTAATTTGTGGAGCCGCCTTGATTGGTTCAAGCTTCCTCAATGTGGACTAGTGAAGACCGACAAGTCTTCGACACTACGGGAAAAACTCCTTTGTCTTCTTTGTGGTTAATTCTTGTCCTTACTATTCCGCATTTACAATTCTAGCAATTATCCTGTGCAAGCCTTGCTTAGCTAGAATTGTTTCTAGTATTGACATTAGTTCTTTATTGTCTTAAGTAGCATAGTAGTTCTATCTTCTTAATTGTGCTAGAAATCTTTGTTAACAACTATCTTGCTTAAAGTTTTAAAATAGTCAATTAATTTTAAAAACCTCATATTCACCCCCTCTGGTCGGTTATCTTTGATCCTACACCAGTCCCCCCCATCGGCCTCCCTCTCCAATGTCCCTAGTCCCCCACTCCCCCAACGACCACCCCCGCGCCGGCACCTCCGCCCGCCTCTTCTGCTCCCCGCAATAGCTCGCCTACCTCTCGTCTCTAGACGCCTACCTCTCCCGCTACGCCTGCCTCCCTCCCCTCGCCGACCACCTCCCTCTCCTCTCCGAGAGGGGGCTGTGCACGAGGGAACTGCAGGGATGGCGACGCGCAGTGGACATGGCGAGGCAACTGCCGCGAGGGCGGCCACACAAGGGAGCTAGAGTGTCGGGTCCATGCGAGGGAGCTGTAGAGGTGTCGACGGAGAGGACGCGGCCCTCAGCGGTGTGCAGTGGATGTGGCGGGATGGGCGTGCGGTGGTCGTCGGGTCCGAATGTGCCATGTCGGCCCAAGCACGGCCCGCGATGGCATGCCGTGCCTCCCGTTGTGCCGAAGAGCTAGACATGGCACGATCCTAGTCTTCGTGCCGTGTGCTGGCCTGAAAAGCCTTGGCCTAGTGTCCAGGTCTAGTGAGAAGTAGGAATTTTTTTAAAAAATAATCTAATTTTTATTATAAAATACAAATTTATTCTATCTTTTTTTTATTACATGAATATACTCGTGTCACCTAACGGTTGAGCGATTGTCTGCAGTCGTCCAACTGTTGGGCGATAGGATCTGATCGCCAACGATCGGCGACTAAATCTCTGCCCAACCATTAGCGCTTGTTGTGATCGCCAACCGATGGGCGACAGGGGGCTATCTTGTCTTTTTTTTTGAAGTAATATTTTTTTAAGAATTAATTACAAATATATGTAGTCGCTATAAAAAATTACAAAAATTTGGAACCTATCACTAGTTGAGCGTCAATGGAGGTACCTGTTGTAATATCACTTATCTTTCCGTTTACGAATCGTTCGTACCTCAAACGTTGTCGATTAATTCTCCAAAAATTAATCGTAGTACAACAACATACTACGATGACAAAGTGTTATTGCGAGTCTAATGATTTGATACCTTTTAAATTTTATGAAAATCAAAAGCGGCTAAGTGGAACATGAAAAATGAAAAAGCGCATTTGGGTATATGTGAATATCTTTTTAAAATATGTGGTGTATTGTTGTACTAAGGTGAATTTTGTAAGAATTTTGTGAGGACGATTGCGGTTTTAATGATTCATACGTACGAAGGCAACTGATATTACAATAAGAACACAACGTTTCATCGAACAGGGGGGTTACATGGCACGCAGGACAACGAACCGAGGACGGTACACGCATGCCTTTAGGGAAATAGAAATACATAGGATATGTGGACGAATAGGGTAGAACTACTGAGTGGAACGGGGCCATTTGCCCTTGTTGGCCAGCTCGGCGTTATACTCCTCGCCTTGCGCCTTAGCTCTCGCCGCGATGGCCCTCTTCCGCTCCCTCTCGGCCTCCCGTCGCCTGGCATGCTCACGCTCCTGCTCCTCGCGCTGCCTGTCCAGCCTACGTTGCTCTGCCTGCTCAGCTTTCACCTCTTTGAGGCGCCTTTCATGGGTCTCGATGTCCTCCCTGGCCCAACTCTTCCGTGTGAGCAACCACCACATGTCGTAGGGGTGGATCTTGTCGTCGATCCACTGGAGGAAGTCGCATAGTGGTGGTGAAGACTGCAATGGGTAAAGATAGTTCGTTAGACCGTTACAGAAGGAAAAAGAGCATTGTACCCCAACATACGGTTTCATTACCGGCTGGCTGTCGGTGTAGTCCACGGCGTAGTTTGGGCAGGACCAATAGCGCTGGCCAATGGTCCACTCATCGGTTGATTTGACGCACTTACAGGCGTCCCGACACCAGCATAGGGGTGGCGCCACCCCTATCAGGGGCCCTTCCGGAGGGCGTTCCGCGAGCATTGGTGGGGGGCTGCGGCTCGACCCAGAATCATTGGGCGTACTACGAGACAGCTTCCTCACATCCACTAGCTCAGGAAAAGTTTGGTGTGTGAAAAGCTGCTGACTAGCGGCATGATGGCAAGCGGCGGTCTCATGGGGAGACACCCAGTCCTTCAAAAGTTTACGGATTTTCTCCCATTCCTTCTCCTTATCCATGTTTTCTACTCGGTGGTGCTGTTGTGGACTTGTTGGATGAGTTGCGCTGTATTTATAGCTAGAGCGGACGCAGTGGTAGCCGGGCCTGGAAAGCTATCTCGGCTGGTAATGTCCTTAGAAAAAGCTGGGTCGTCGGGTTATATCGTCCTGAAAAAGCTAGCTCGTTGGGTCACATCGTCCTGAAAAGCTATCTCGTCTGGTCACGTCATCAGAAAAAGCTGGGTCGTCTGGTCACATCGTCCTGAAAAGCTATCTCGTCTGGTCATGTCCTCAGAAAAAGCTGGGTCATCTGGTCACATCGTCCTGAAAAGCTATCTCGTCTGGTCATGTCCTCAGAAAAAGCTGCGTCCTCGGGTTACATCGTCCGGAAAAGCTATCTCGTGTGGTCATGTCCTCAGAAAAAAGCTGGGTCGTCGGGTTACATCAGCCTGAAAAGCTACCTCGTCTGGTCATATCGTCAGAAAAAGATGGGTCGTCGGGTTATATCGTCCTAAAAAAGTTGGCTCGTTGGGTCACATCGTCGAGAAAAAGCTGGCTTGTTGGGTAACACAACAACGCAAAAGTATTACATGCATCACATACGCAAAAGTATTACATGCATCACATACGCAAATGTACCCCAGCATCCCCTCCTACTAGCCCTGTCAACTGCCTACTAGCCCCCTACTAGGCCCCGCCAACCGCACCCCCATCGTCCCCTCCTCCATCACCACGGCCCACTCCATCTCCGTGTCCTCCCCTACGGGCTCGCTTGGGCCCCCTCCTCTGCGCTGGGTGTCTGGGCCTCGACCCAGCAGGAAAGATGGTGCAGAGCCCCAGTGCTCGACGAGGACCGAGGCGAAGGGGTGGACAAGCCATTGCCGTGTGGGTCTTGGCGCGATCGGCGAGCCAGTGTGCTGAGAGAACCTCGGTAGAAGTGGGCTGAGGTGCTGGGTCGTCGTCCACCAAGAAGTCGTGGGCTTCCGCGAAGCCTGGGGAGGACCCTCCGTCCTACAAGTGGCGTTCCAGTCTTCTACAGAGCTAATTAACATCTGCTAATATTTCTCATAAACATCAATTATACTCTTCTACGGGCTAGTTTTTGTCTCTAACTACAGTTTTCTACATCAACTATTTTTGTCTCTAGCTACATCAACTAATTTTCTACCGCTACTATTTACATACAAATTAACTACGTTTTCATTTTCCAATTTTTTCCACTACCTAAAATTCTAATATTTTTTCTCAACCTAAAATCTCTTACACATACTACTATTTAAACTATAGAAACTAATTACTTACTAAAAAATATATAATACAAAATCAAAATACTTACCTCACAAAGAAGACCTTCTCCCTCCCTCTCTCCCTTTCTTCTCCCTCCCTCTCTCCCTTTCTTCTCCCTCCCTCTCTTTCTCTCTTCTTTCTTCCTTCTTTCTTCTTTCCTTCTTCGCAACCGCAGGCTCGGGCGCCGGGGGGACCGCGTGCGGGCCTTATAAAGCCATCCAGTCGCCGAACCGTTGGGCGACTGGAGGCACCTATCGCTCAACCGTTGGGCGACTGCATTCATTGCCCAACGGTTAGGCGACCGCATTTATGGGACGCCCAACGGTTGGGCGACTGCATCCTATCGCCCAACGGTTGGGCGACTGGAGACAATCGCCCAACCGTTAGGCGACACGAGTATATTCATGTAATAAAAAAACGATAGAATAAATTTGTATTTTATAATAAAAATTAGATTATTTTAAAAAAATTAGAAGTAGTATGTAGGTTGTTTTAACAAAAATATTACTCAAAGTCACAAATAGCTAGATCCCAGCATGAACTTAAAAGCAGGGTTATTTTTTCAAGAGTAAATTTTGTAAAACTCCACATATTTTGTACAAACTATTGCAAAGCTCTAGATTTAAGGTTCAATTTTACAAAACTCCAGATTTAAGGAGGTATGTTATCACAAAACTCCAAGTTTGTACAAAATCTGGAATTTTGTCATGACATACTTTTAAATATGGAGTTTTGTGAAATTGAGCCTTAAATCTAGAGCTTTACGATAGTTTGTACAAAATATGTAGAGTTTTACGAAATTTACTCTATTAAGTTAAAAGATAATTTTAGTTGTATTGTAGTTTGATGTAGTACATCATTTTAGCTGTATACAGTTTAGTTTATCTTATAGATATTATTTATGGTGTAGTACTCGAATGAAAGTAAAACGCATCTCAAATTTCAAACTTAAATATTTAGTTGTATTGTAGTTTGATGTTAAAAAAAAAACAGAGTTGCTACATAGAATATGTAGAGCGGAACTAAAATATTGTCAACTTAATTTTTGTTTTCATTTGTACAAGGTAAATTTTTTGTAAAAGCTAGAGACACTTTTCAAACAAGGAAAGTAACATGATACCTATAAAAAATCTATAAAAATTACAGAGTAGCTAAATAGGGATTGTAGAGCTTAATCAAAATAATCCCAACTTAATTTTGATTTTCATTTGTGCACAGTAAATAATTTGTAAACAAGAAAATAACAAGATACCTATGAAAATTCCAGAGTAGCTTAATAGGGTATGTAGACCATAATTAAAATATTGTCAACTTAATTTTTGTTTCCATTTGTACAAGGTAAATATTTTGTTAACGCCGAAAATACATTTCAAACTAGGAAAACACCTCTAAAAAATCTATAAAAAAATAAATTTCGCAAAACTCCATATATTTTGTACAAACTATCACAAATCTCCAAATTTAAGGCTCAATTTCACAAAACTCTAGATTTAAGGAGGTATGTTATCACAAAACTCGAATTTTGTACAAAATCTGAAATTTTGTGATAACATACTGCCTTAAATCTGGAGTTTTGTGAAATTGAGTCTTAAATCTGGAGTTTTGCGATAGTTTGTACAAAATATGTAGAGTTTTGCAAAATTTACTCTCTTTTTTTCAATCGGAAGACTTTGAAGGGATGTAACAAAAATATTGCTCAAAGTCACAACAGCTAGAAATTTAAGGTTCAATTTCACAAAACTCCAGATTTAAAGATGTATATTGTCACAAAACTCTAGGTTTGTACAAAATCTGGAATTTTGTGATAACATACCTTCTTAATTCCGGAGTTTTGTATAAAAATCTAGAATTTTGTGATAACATACCTCTTTAAATCTGGAGTTTTGTAAAATTAAACCTTAAATTTGGAGTTTTAAGATAATTTATACAAAATATGTGAAGTTTTACAAAATTTATTTATTTTTCAATCGGAAAACTTTGAAGGGATGTAACAAAAATATTGCTCAAAGCCACAACAGCTAGATATAGCCGCCGCGCACGAACCGCGTCAAACTCCGCCGGCCATCCCGCGTCCACCCTGTCAATTCCAGCACCAACGTTACCACTACCATTCTAGAAGTGTCTTCTCTCTCTCTCTCTCTCTTCTGGCAGAAGCATGTCGTTTCCGATACATTGATTAAGAAAAAAAATATATTAGAAACGCTTCAACAAGGAAGAAGGGAAGAGGGGAAGGCAAATCCATATCTGGAAAGGCCGTTTGAATCCCTGGCTCCAGATAGAAAAGAAAGAAAAGGAGGCCAAATTTCTTCCAGCGCAGCGCATCCGGTATCCTCTCCTCCCCTCCCCTCCGAACAATCCGCCGCTCCCCGGCCCTCGTTGTTTTTTAGTTCGTGCCCGGCCAGCCTCGCATTCCGTTTTTAATTTTCCTCAATCTCCCCTCCACACCCCACCCCCACCCCCACCCCCTCTTGTCTCTTCCCTTCCTTCCTTCCTTCCTCTGTTGCAAGGAGGAGGGGAAAGAGAAGAAGAGCACGCCAACCAGGAGGAGGAGGAGGAGGAGGAGGAGGAGGAGGAGGAGGAGGAGGACGAACGGGAGTCATCTGTCGAGGAATCCGTGCTCTCCCCCCTCCTTCTTCACTTTGGCGTCGGGAGTAACGCGAGCGCCGCCGGCCAGCAGGCATGTCGCCCTTCTACCTTGCTCGCAGTGTTTCCAAGGTGCGTGTGGTCCGGTGGACTCGGTTGCTCGTTCTTGTTACCTTTCGATTTCTTTCTGTTCCGTGGACGGGGTATTTCTGTGTTGACTGAGTTGGGTTTGGGCGCGGGTTGGTGTGCAGGTGGTGAGGAGGATCACCTCGGAGACGTCGGTCGAGCTCAAGATTCTCTCCGAGAAATGGCGGCTCCTCCTCGCGGGCCTCGTCTTTCAGGTATCATCCGATGAATTTCTCTGTTCTTCACTATTAGGGGTTGAGAAATCAGCAAGATCGCAACTTATCTCCATCTGAATGTAGCGCGTCGGGTGGGCTCAAGAATCAGTGCTCACAAACGTTTAAATTTCGAAAATTCAGCTCTCTTCTCTCCTTTCTTTGATTATAATCGTTGAAATTTCGAAAAATAGAGGAGGCGGATATACTGAGGCATGATTTTAGGACGATCCACTGGGGCATGTTATTGGCTTTCGCTATATTCAACTATCTAAACAAGCAATACTAATTTAACCTTTTTCGTACAAACAGTACATTCATGGTTTGGCAGCTCGAGGGGTCCATTATTTGCACAGGCCAGGACCTACCCTTCAAGATCTTGGCTTCATGATTCTTCCGGTATGTACAATGATAGTCCAATTTCTAATTCCATTGCAGATTATTTGAGAAGAAATGCGTAGTACTGCAAATGCTTTCTTATTTTATTTTGGTTATGCTGAACATCTTATAGGAGCTTGGAAAAGAAAGGGGTTACATCAGTGAGACCTTGTTTACATTCGTCTTCCTCTCCTTTGTGTTGGTAAATTTCTTTATTAGTATTCCATTTGATTTATTCTGTTGTTTCTAATCACCATTCGACTTATTTTCTTTGCAATTTCATTTGCATATGCTTGGAAACCTGATGATGACACAATGTGAAATCGGGTTGTTTATATAAAGATGAAAGTTCACTTTATTTCATGGCCTGTGATATCTAAATAACCGCATACAAATGCCATGTTTCCTATGCAAAGTACATGCGTTGGGATTTCTCCCCATTCCGACCAATTCTCTAATGTCTGTTTGCCAAACAAGGGGCTTCCTTGTAGTTCTTTTCCTGAACTAGATGATGCTCCTACATATAAGTTTAGCTTTGATCATTGTAACCGCAAGCTGTTTACCTTGCAGTGGACATTTCATCCTTTCATCCTTCAAACCAAGCGCTTCTACACTGTTCTTATTTGGCGCAGGGTGCTCGCCTTCCTATGTGTAAGTATCTCAATTCCCAATTTTTCTTAATTTTGTTGTACGTAATATGCTGATATCTTTCGTTTGTGCTGTACAACTTATTGGGAATAGCGCATTTTTATGTTTTGTGTTTCTGCAGGCTTCTCAATTCTTGCGTATAGTCACATTCTATTCCACACAACTTCCAGGACCTAACTATCATTGCCGTGAGGTAAGGTGGCTTGTTAGGGCTGTAACTTATGTTCATAATGATATTTTTACGAACACTTTCATTTATCCAATACAGGGCTCACCTCTTGCCAGGTTACCACCGCCTCAAACTGTTGCAGAGGTGCTTCTTATTAATTGTAAGAGGCCACTTCTACATTCTTTAACTCATGAATTTGAACTGCTACTTATTTTTATGTACAAATAGCTTAAGTATGTTGTATTACTTGACCGCAGTCCCAAGAGGAGTAATTTACGGATGTGGTGACTTGATATTTTCATCCCACATGATTTTCACTCTCGTCTTTGTCATAACATATCATAAGTATGGAAGTACAAGGTGAGGTTTTGACATATTATTATTATTGTTGCATTCTTGTCTTAACTTCATCCCATCTGTGAAATACTACACTCGTAAGATGCCTAATTATATGCTTTTTTAATTCATGTCAGGTTTATTAAGATGCTTGCATGGTGCATAGCTATTGTTCAGAGTCTTCTTATAATAGCTTCTCGCAAGCATTACAGTGTTGATGTTGTTGTTGCATGGTGGGTAAATATTTCACTGTCGTTGTTGTGTCTGCCATACTTCTGCTGCTTCTTATTGATGTATCTTTCCTATACAGGTATACTGTGAATTTGGTTGTTTTCTTTGTGGACAAGAAGCTTACAGGTAAGAAAGAATCTCTTGCCATTTTGATGATAATGTTTTGAAAATTGGTTCCATTATAACCGTTATTATTTTTGTGTACAGAACTTCCTGATCGATCAGCAGGATCGGCATCAGTTCTACCTGTGAGTGTGAAGGATAAAGACAGCAAGTTGAAAGAAGAGAACAGTAGGCTGATGAATGGTAACACTGTTGATGCTTCTGATCGGGTATGAGGCATCACAATAATAAGCTTTTGTTACAACAGGATAGAAGGTTCTCTTTCTTGAATTTGGTGGAAATTCAAATGCTGCACAAACTCTGAAACTGAGGAATACCCTTGTGTTGTGTGCAGAGACCACGGATGCAAATGAATGGAAAACACCTTGAGAATGGGAACCATCTTGATACTGAAACAACAAAAACATGACGATGACTGCTGATAAACTTTTTTTTCTAGTCGTAAGACATCCCAGTACTTGGGAAGACATCTACACGCTTGGGTGCCTGGCATCATAATGGCTTCAGTTCGTAGCTCTGAGAATCAGTTAAGCGCATTATTGGTTCTAGCCTGCAGAAGTTTTGTTCCATTATTGGTTCTAGCCTGCAGAAGTTTTGTTCCAACACCGTCTCGCTGTTTTTCTCATTGTAACAACCCTTTCTGTCTGATTTTTAGGTTTCTTTCTGATTTTTCAACTTGTAATTTAGATTATTCATTTATACAAAGTGTGTATAGTTTTCACAGCACTGAGATTCGTTGCCAAGTGCCATCACCTAGAAGATCTGAGTTTGTCCTGGTCAATTCCTACCCCTGACAATGAAGGTCATATGATTCATTTGATTCGTTGCCAAGTGTAGTCACCTGGAAAATCTGGGTTTGTCCTGGTCAATACCTACACCTGAAAATGAAGGTCATATGATTCATTTGATTCGTTGGCTTCTTTCCCTGGCCGCTTTTTGGCCCTTTTCACGGACATAATTTGGGTCATCTTTTTCCATTGAATAGTCACTTTTTGAAACTCCCATATTTCCTCTGAAATTATGCACTAGACTATCGTCAACGGATGGTTCTGATTCTAGTGGGGTTGGCATGGAAGTCTAGCTCTAGCAGGAGTGCAGGACTAGTTCAAATTGATATAAGTGCTTCCGTTGATTAGTGCCGTTGCTTTTATACAGAAAATATAGAATGACAGTGCGGTGGCTTTGTACAAATACAACGGATAGCACAAGGGGGTTTTGCCTTTGAAGTGTAGTACTGACTTACCTTAAAAAAGAGTATAACACTAACTCGAAGGAAATGGATCTCTGTGTTGGAGATTTCAATGTAGATGATTTACAGTGTGTGGTATTAGAAAGCGATTTCTACTGTTTGATTAAAAAAAATCAAAAGTAGCAGATCAATAACTACAGAGGTGCTACAGTACTTTCTCGCTATAGCAAAATCGTTGCAATAAACCTACAGTACTGATGCAGCACTGTAAAGTACTATTCATATACTCATAAAACATTCGTCATACAGCGATGCTCTGTATTACAAAAAAAGAGATATCCATTGTCAGCACCTTTGTCCGTGTGCAAGCAACATACTTGAAATCTCCCATCCGTAACAAACTCTAAACAAACATCATCCAATCTCAGCACCCTCGTCCTTGTATAACCCCATCAACTACTTCCCTAAATGCCTCCCATCTATCCCCAACTTCCTCGAATCCCCGGCTTCGACATCTTCACAAGGGGGAGACGACTCACGTGGGTGCGGTTCGGCGGTGGAGATTGTGAGATCAACGCCGATGGGCTGACCAGTCATGCTGTGGCCATCCGCGTGATCTACAATGCCATGTTGTTTGGTTGCCTAGGAAACCGGTCAACTTAGGAGGTTTCGACTAAGTTTCCCGGCGGAGCTGCCGGAGGGGTGGGTGAGGCGGAGTGCGTCTACTACCTTCCGCCGGGGCCTGCGACTGCGAGCTATGGTCTAGCTGTGGTTTGTTTTCTAATGATCCTGAAAGCTGTGAACACATTTAAAAATGTTGTTCGAACGAAGTATTATCCCTGCCACCACCTGCTGGGGCGGACACTTCTAAATTCATGGCTGTTCAGCTCGTGCGTTAATTTTTACAAAAGATGTAATATATAGTATATGTATTACATATATAATAAAATATGCTCTTAATTGGACTAATCAGACCATAACTTCTTCTCAGCCCATCAAACAACGTCTCACTTTGGCGCCCTACAACCTCAAACTGGCCTATGTGATGATCAACTCATGGTCACACACCCTTCGGCCTTTGCCCTTTGCGCATTTAACCATTCCGATCAACCACAACAAGGTTATTCCCCTCATCTCTATAACTCTAACAATCAACATACAACAATCGACTCTCACATCTATCCCCTCTCTCGACACGGCGGCGCGACCACAACGGAGCCAAACACGGTGGTAGGGCAGAGGTTGGAGGAGCAAGGTCGGGCACTGGCCGTCAGACGAACCGTTGCTGTTGGGATGCCGAGCGGCAGAGCAGGACAGGCAACCGATTCCTTGCAAGAAAGCAGTGCGCCAGCATGTGGCTGCGGTTCCCAAATTCCCAACACTGCAGAGGTGATTACAATCTGAATTACCCGATCCTCAATTCCCAAACCAACAAAGAGCAAACCCAAATGCCCAAATCAACAATTTTGTTTGTGTTAGTTTGAATTGTGATTGGTAAATCTTGTCTTTTTGTGAAATGTAAATCTAAGAGCTTAAAAAAATGAAGAAGTGCGTCGATTTAAAAGACACGAATAAAAATGAGTTAAATTGTATTTTTTCTGATTATTTTGTAATTTCACTAAATTATTTGAGATATTATTATTAGTACGAATAATTTGTACTTTGATTTTTGCTATTGTGCACCTTCAAATTTTACATCGAACAATATTTTTGTAACTTCAAACACTTACTTTGAAAATCCTAGGTCCACCGCTGACCAACTAACTCGTGCTAGTTGCTTGCTGCTTGCCAACTGCTACGATATTAAGCCTGTAATGAAATGGAAGTATTTGATCTCGTAATAGATGTTTGTATTTGGCGTAGTGTTCATCTATATAGTGCAGGTTGTTCCTCATTACTACTGTATCTGCTCTTATCTATGCACAACCAATTCAAGGATAAATGGATAATGCAGTAACTAGCCGGACGTTCGATTGCTGGGGGTGATTGGACGCCTCATCCGCGTCATGGAGGTCGAGAAAACGTGAAAAATCTACTGTAGCAGTTAGGGGTGGAAACGAGTCGAGTCAAGCCGAGCCAGGCCAAACCAAGCCAGGCTCGTTTTGGCTCGGATGAACAATCGGCTCGACTTGACTCGGAAACAAGCTAGAAGGGTGGCTTGGCTCGGCTCGTGTTCAGGCTCGAGCTGACTCGTTTGAGCTCGCGAGCCCACCTCCAGAAACTGTGCTCTGCGCTGCATCAGTTGACTCCACACCACATGCTACGAGGTCAATCAAACACCAAATGCTGGAATTCATGCTTCCATAGTTCTATGTCACAGTTCACACTCAGAAGCACATATCAGTGAACTAAAAAGCAAAACGAGAGTGGAGGCAAGCAGGGCAAGGACGACGCCAGCAACGGTCTTGACGACGACGGGCGCGCGGCGACAGCGCTTGAGGCAGTTGAGGCCCAGCATGGCGAGCTTCTGCAGCAGCATCTTGAAGAGCAGCGTCGCCGCCATGGCCGCCTACCTGCCTCCACCACGAGCACCAGCGGCTCGCCAATGGGCTCGAACGGGCTTAAGAGGGCTCGCGAGCTTGATGACGCTGACGCTACCAGATGTGCTCGCCGCCCATGGGCAAGGACGATGACGCTGAGCAGGCCGTCCCCACACCCTAGCCCTGCGCCGACAACCAGCAATGACTCCATCCTTAGCCGATACAGTGCCACGACTGGCAAGGCTCTCAACGCCAAGCGTTCCTTCGTGCTGCTCCTGGCCATCAACGTCTTCCTCTCGGCCTTCAGGGGACGAGGGGGAGGCAGAGGCGGCTGGTGGAGCTAGGGGAGGGGGAGGCATAGGTGGCGGGTGGAGATGGGGGAGGGGCGTCAGTGGGTGGAGGGGAAGGGGGAGGAGGAGGTGGAGGCAGCGGGTGGAGATGGGGGTAGAGGAGGTGGCGGGTGGAGGAGGTGGAGGCTGCGGGTGGAGATGCGGGAGGGGGAGGGGGAGGGGGAGGCGACGGGTGGAGGAGGTGGAGACAGCAGCCAGCGGGGGAGGGGTAGGGCCGGAGGGGGAGTCGGTGGGCAGGAGGCCATGGGGGGAGTTCGGGAGGAGCAGCAGGTGGAGGAAAATGAATGGAGCATGGGGGGAGTTCGGGAGGAGCGATGGGGATAACAGGAGGACAAGAGCAATAGAGCCATAGATGTCAGGAGGCAAACGAGCCCAATAAGCTGACCGAGCCTCTTGCGAGTGGTTCGGGCTCGGCTAGAAAAAATGTGTGAGCCAGGAATCAGGCTTGGCTTAGCTTAAAAATTCACAAGCCCGAGCCGTGACAAGCCCGAGTAGGCTCACGAGCCTCGAGCTATTTTTTTAGCCCTATAATAGCAGTTCACATAGTACGTGAGCCCAACGGGTTAACCGCGAAGCAAAAACCGAAGAATTTCTGGGTTGGGGACTTGATCTGGATGTCAACCAGCTAAAGCCATGCTCGCATGCACCAAACAATACAGTCACATCCATTGCATGTGGGTCCAGGTAACTTAAAAAATGTATTTTTTAGATAATAAAAGTATAACTCTCAGTCTCTGCACCAACTAAGGATGCACACAACCATTACACCACCATCAGCTAAACGCTTAAAACAAGAAACGGTCAAAAGCCAACAATGACAAACAAATTGTCATGCAAAGGCTAGCCTAAAAAAAGACCACCTAGCCCAGCCTCCGAAACCAACCAGGAGATCGTCCACACGTGAACAGTAGCTGTGCAACAAAGGGGAGATGATGGGCCAGTCTCCATAGCGACGCCTCCAAGAAGAGATACGACTCATGTCGTCATCGCCGGATCCAACCAGCGAATGTTAGATCAGGAATTTTTACTCCGGAGCTCTGGTGCCGATTCTCCAAAGCAACGCCTTCAAGAAGGTAACACCGCTCAGGTCGACGTCGTTGCCGGATCCATCCAATGAAGGTTAGATCAAGAGTTTTTACCTCGGATCGATGATACCAGCGCTCCAAGATCACGCCACAGCATGACCTCGTCACTTGATCTAACCTATGAAGGCCATATCGCCAATACGATATCCGCAACATCCCCAATGCCCAACCGCCGCCAGCACCAAAGGAAGGCGACGTCCACGTCGATTAAAAGCTGTCCACCGGGGAGGAGTCGAGCGCTGCACAAGCCACCGCCACCGAGCCGTCGCGATCTCTACCAACTGCGTCAAATATAGATCTGCACTGTGCCACCTCCGTCGTCATACCATCGACGAAATCGCGCCGCTGAAAGAAACCAGCAGCGAAGGGCCCCGGATCGCCACACCCGAAGACGAGTCAGCGGAGAAGGGCCCTAGATCCAACCCCGACGAAAGTCCACACCATTGGAAATTGACGGACAGACGTAAGGCGTCAGGAGCACGATGCAGATCAGGCACCACCACCGAGGAGAAGAATCCCCCACTACTACAAAACAGGCAATAGTAGACGCCTCAACACAGACGGTTAAAATGGAATCATCTGTGTTGGGTCTATCGGGCCTATCACAGACAATTTGTATTGGTTCTATTCAAAAACCGTCTGTGATAATCTCTAGTATCACAGACGGTTCTTGAATAGAACCGTCTATGATAATTCACAGACGGTTCTATTAAAAAATCGTCTGTGATAACTTCCAGTATCACAAATGGTTCTTTAATAGAACTGTCTACGATACTATTACAGATGGTTCGTATCACGAACTGTCTGTGATAAGTACCTCATCACAAAGTTGGTGATACGAGCTGTCTGTGATATCTGATTCACAACGCGAGAGTTCAAAAATTTTGAATGCGTGCGCCAGAGTTCAAATTTTTTGAATGCGTGCGCGGGAGTAGCAGGAGTCCTTATATAGTTGGTCCTCCCAGGCATGCATTGCCGTCCTCGGCCCCAACAAGCTTGAAGAAAAGAAGGTTAGTAGTTTCCGATTCTGTCATCTTTAATTTTGTTGGGTTTTGAGCTTTTAATCTACGTGTGCTTTGACTAATTAGATTAGCTACGAGCTTTACTTTTGCGTAATGTTGTAACAATGGTGGCATGGTGCTTGTGTGCGTGCGCAGGAGAGCGAAATCCTCAAGTTCTTAGGGTTCATATGGAACCCTCTGTCGTGGGTGATGGAGGTGGCCGCCGTCATGGCCATCATGTCGTGATGGCCAACGGCGACCACCGCCTGCCGGACTGACAGGACTTCGTCGGCATCATCGTGCTCCTCCTCATCAACTCCACTATCTCCAACATTGAGGAGCGCAACGTCGGGAGCTCGGCCAAGGCGGCGGAGGCAGCGAAGAGGCGGACGGCCAAGGGGAAGGCCGCTGTGGCCACCTGCAAGCTATACATTTTGTATTTTTTTTGCTGTTGAAAAAACTATCACAGACGGTTACCGTCTGTGATAATATACTATCACAGACAGTTCGAAAGTAGAACCGTCTGTGATAACTACTATCAGAGATGGTTATACTTCCGAACCGTCTGTGATAACACCTGTTATCACAGACAAACTTTTTCAGACGGTTCGTGTGAGGACCCGGAATATTTAACTAGTAACACTTAACCTCCAATTGGTTCTAGCATTACTAATTAAACATTCTAAGCCTCGATGGGCATATGTTTCCCAGAATTGCAACATATGCACATCATCACAAAATTACACATCATTTCCATACAACATACATTACTAAGCCCAACAACGACATACATAAAGTAAAGTTATTACAAAAGAGAGCCGACGGCCAAATAGAACAATATACAAGAATGACAGTGAAGCAAAAGCGCCATAAGATGGCTAGAACAAAAGTCGGCCGGTTAGCCAACATAACCCACAAGGCAACCGACCGGGCCGCAAGCTAGTCGCCCATGCAAGCTACCACAACACAACTCGCAAAAGTGAGGCCCTTGAGCTCACCTTCCTCTCTGCAACAAAACAATTAAGCATAGCAGCCCAGTACAAAGATTGTCTTTGTACCCATAAGACGACGTGTGGAATAGCAGACCTATTCATAAACTACATGCAAGCTTATTTAGGTGGAGGTCATATGTCTCATTTTGCATGAAGCCAACTTTATTTGCAATAATGTAGTACCTTTTAAAAGCAAGTTTGCAAATTTATTTTGTTATCAAAGTAACATGAAAGTAAAGATACATACAAGTAACCACACAGAAGTGACTAACCCAATAGTCACCACAACATATACACGAATCCCGATTAGTACCACCCATCAAGTTTTAATTTAAAAGGTTGTAGTCTAACTCTTGAAAGACCTTGCCAAGCGTGTCCATAACCTAGGGCGAGGCTATTCGAATAGTTTTAACCTGCGAGGGTGTACCAATGTACCCACACTTCAGATCGCCTTTAAGCCACAAAGCACACTTAGAAGGTATCTTTGCACGGCTAAGTCCTACGAGACATTTCCAATCTTGTGTATTAACTACGAGCCGCTCGTATGGATAGAAACCCATACGCTTACATTGCAAGCCGAAAGACAACCACCCGTTACGGGAAACCTTCGGACACTACAATCTCCCACCTCCATCCCTCCTGCGACTCCTGCGACCGGAGCCAATACACGCCAAAGTACTAAGTCAAGAGAGGTCCCATACCCTCTAGTGTGGTTAGCACGCTAAAATGCTTGGTTTAGTGTAACAAGATGTTCGGTCCTTGTTGACTCGGGCACCATTCGATCACACCAAAATCACACCAACATACCATTGTGCCCAAGTCTAAATCATTTTGTTTTCGTTTTAGTTTTCATAAGTAGACATGGCACAAGGTGGAAATCATAAATCATAATAAGTTTTGTGTGATCAAGGTTATCGACAAGTCGATAACCGCCCATTCTAGAAGCTAAGCATGGCTAAGCAATTAATTACGCAACTACTAAGTGACAAGAGCCCATCCACGAACTCTAAATCACGACAAGTAACCTAGGCTCATGGTAGTAGAGGATAATCATTTGCTAAGGAATGCATCTACTAGGCCAACTATTAAAACAAAGTAGCAATGCATACATAGAATTTGTAATCAACATAAATACTTAAAATCTGGGATTAACATGATCAAACTGCTTGCCTTCTTCTGTTGCTCAATCATTGTGGAGGGTCGTTCTCGGGATTACATAAATGTCGAATCCTAAGCGAGAGGCAAAAGAACCAAGAACAACCAATAAGGCGAGCCACAAATAAACCAATAAGCAAGCAACAATTATCCAAATGCGACAAAATTTATACATAAGGTAGAATACGAATATACCTAGACATAGAAACTGGAAAAACCTAATTTGGATTTGTGGTGCAAAAGATATTGCCTAAAAACACATTTTCTACCATAATTAGCACTGTAGCAAAAATATTTTCTAGAAAGATTTTGAAGCTGAAATTTTTATGGTAGCTACCTACTGATATAGAGGTAACCCATATAAAATTTCAGGTCATTTGGAGTTAAAGTGATTTAGTTATGATTTTTCTAAGATGCAAAATTAGCATAATGCACTTTCGGGAACATAAATATGTTCAAAACTAATTTTACAAAGAAGTATACCAACAGAGGGGTTTTCTAGAATTTATCATATATATTTTGCAGTTCTGAGAATTACTTGTGCATTTTATAAGCCTTCCGAATTTTCTAAATGTGAAAATAGGTACTAAATCATTAATCAAGGTTCACTGCTACAATCTTGGACTTACCATCATTTTTACATTAACATTGGGTTGATAACAAATTTATCAAAGTTGGAATCATTCATTTTGGACATACACGAGCAAGATATGCATTTTCTAACGTTTTATCCATTTTCTCGAATATTCAAAATGCGAAACCAAGTTATTCTAGTTATACAATTTTCTGCTACTGGAACATGCTTAAATCCATTTTTATAATGAGCTAAAGTGATAACATAATTTATTACAGTTGGAATTAACTAAAAAGCAGTTAAAATGAATTAGTTATGAGTTCCTAAAGTTTTTATATCATTTTGATTGATAAACAATTGCTTACCAAATACAAAACAATCCAATAAAAGAAATGGCGTGGACAACCCCACAACCCTTGATCTAACATCCTACGACTACGCGAAAATAGCGCACACGCCACAAACCAAATGAAACCCACCGTTGGATCAAGATCCAACGGCTCACGAGTGTATGCAGCGGAGGATGCGATTACCTCGGCGAACCACAACCGCAGATCTAAAGATGAGCGGCTCAAAACCCAAATCTAGCAGGAAGGTCCGATTGCACACATGATCTCGGTGAAGATCACGAGATGGGCGGTCCAGATGACGAGGAACCGGATGGTCGAATGCACTTACGATCAAGGCGTAGATCTAAAAATGAGCGGTGGATAATGATCGCGATTCAAAGGGATCTTGACATGTGGGACCGCATGTCGGTGACTTCAGTCACCACGCGATCGGTTTAACACACGCACAAGGTGCTGCTAGCCCACTTGTCGGCCCGAGAAAGGTTTCCGACGAGATTAAGTGCCGACATTTTTATTAATCAATGATTAAGCATTAATGATGTCGAACGATGCGGGATTGAACGAGAGTGATTAAAGGATGTTGGGCCCATTAGTCGATGGCTCAACAATAATGATTAAGACACAATTAACAACTAATGATTAGCAATTAATGTGCCCTAATCGGATGGCGAAACGAGCTTCTCAACCGGCAAAACCGAGTGGCTTTGACGGCTTGTCGCCGGCGACTCCGATCGCGCGGCGCGAACAAGACCCAAAATGGATTCGCAATATGATGCGAACCTAATGGTAGCATTCTCGCGTGGCGAGGACTAGAACGCCGGCCAGCCGGAAACAGCAACGGAACCCTACGGCTAAACACGAAAATAGCGAAAAGCTCACTGCGGACCTAGGATGCGGGTGCCATGACTTCTAGGGACTATATAGAAGCTACCTTATCCGACAGAGCTTCAAAGATGGCGGGAAGACTTGAACACGATGAAGTCCACCGGGCCGAAGAAGATGAAGTGGAAGATGAGGTTACGAGCAAAATGAGTGGAACCAAATCATCACCACGACTTCATTATAGCTCAAAGAGGTTCCAAAAGCAAGTAATTGCAAAAGAATCACTTACTGGAGCTGGAGAAGAAAGGGGTGAAACCAACCGAAAATCTCCAAACTTAAAATTGAGTGATTCTGTGAATGCAACCCAAAATCAAGTTAGGGAAATACAAGGGAGGTTGAGGAGTTCAAAAGGGTGCAAGAAATGTTGAAGATAAACCACTGGACACCAAGGCCGCCATGGGAGCACTCGGTCAACAATGGTGGATTGAAGGTTTGAGATGGTTTTGAGCTCAAACACAGAGAGTAGCTAGGTGTAGTGCAAAAGAACACCGGGAGGACCTAGAGGGCTATTTATAGGAAAGGAATTAGGGTTTGAGCAAGAACATGAGCCCATGGTGAGCTCGGTTCATGGTGCGACCATGGACCACGAAATGATGGGAGCAAGTGAGCACGGTGACCATGGAGGAGAAAGCTGCTGCGCATTAAATGCATTGCGAGAGACGTTGGCGAAAGCAACTTGAGTGACACCACAAGCCCCCATGCCCTCTCTTTCTCTCTGCCATGAACGCGCGCCCGCGAGAAGCCGAGGAGGAAGAAGAACAGAGAAGGCGAGCCACGACCGTTGGATTAAAAATGGGCGGTCACGATTAAGCGAGTTCGCGGGACGATCCGGTTGCCTCGAGAATCGGGCGGTTGGATCGAGATCCAACGGTCCCAATTTGTTAATGTAACCGAGGGTCCGAATGCTCACACGAGCGTGGGCCACGCGATCTGAATCAACGGTGATATCGCGCGCGTTTTGAAAGGGTGGCTCGGTGCGATTAGTTGATGGACCGAATCAATTGGCTCGAGCCCGAGTCCGACTCGAACCCGAGTAACAGTAAAACCAAGTTTGACTTTGAAATAAAAACAGAGACTTTGAAAGATTTATTTGAGATAGCAAATTAACTCCAAAATTTATGAAAATTTTACAGGAGCTTGCTAACTCAGATATTAACCTTGTGTAAAATTTTGAGAGGTTTTTATACTGTGAATAAACCTCCCAAAATTCTGCAAGGCTCTGTTTTAATGTTTGACTGAGAGTCAAACAGGTTTGACTACCCTCCAAAAATATTCAAACAATTTCTAAAAATTGTGAAATTTTTCAGAGGGGTCACATATCATCCCAAGAACCTAGGAAAAATATTTCCAGAGGATGATCAAAACATTTGACAAGAATGTTTTTGAAGGAACAGGATTTGTATCAAAAGACTTGTGACTTTGCATTTCCATAAGTCTTGTACAATACTTGTCCAATACAAACGGGAAACACATGATGTAAGAAAAAGTTTTAATTTCTACTCGTTTTCTTACATTTGAAACACAAGCCCAAAATTGGGATGTTACAACTCTCCCCCCCTTACAAGAATCTCGACCGAGATTAGTTTACTCGGAGAAGAAAGAAGGAAAATCTGCGAAGGCGATCTTCTCGCTCCCAAGTTGCTTCATCTTGAGAATGGTTTGACCATC
This sequence comes from Ampelocalamus luodianensis, assembly GCA_036346255.1. NCBI lineage: Eukaryota > Viridiplantae > Streptophyta > Magnoliopsida > Poales > Poaceae > Ampelocalamus > Ampelocalamus luodianensis. The sequence goes on from CM070626.1 coordinate 40,847,360, forward strand.
GAACCTTAAGGAACTTGATGACACGGTTCCTTGTTCTCCGTTCGATTCTCAAGAATGCGAGCAGGATGGTCGCGATAGGTCAAATCCTCCTGCACATCGAGAGTTTCCAACGGAGTTTCTCGATTGGGACACGGAGGCACTTCTTCGGTGTGAAACATGGAACACATCATGCACCCCTCAAGTGCATTGGCGGCTCCAATCTATATGCAATCGCTCCAACTCTCTCGGCGATACGATAAGGCCCAACATATCGAGGAGCCAACTTGCCCTTGATGCCAAAACGCGATGGCCCTTCAAGGGTGAGACTTTGAGATACACAAAGTCGTTGGGCTCAAAGCTCAACTCACGGCGGCGGCGATCTGCATAGCTCTTTATGCGGGCGGGCGTGCGCGGATGCTCGCGGATCAATCGAACTTGACTCTCGGCGCATTGATCGAATCGGGCCGAAACTGCGCTCACCGGTCTCGACCCGGTTCAATGGGGTTCGCATCTCCTTCCATACAAAGCCTCAAATGGTGCCATGCCAAGATCGGCTCGAAGTCGTTGTTGTAGGAGAACTCGGCAAATGGTAGGCACTTCTCCCACTTCTTCCCATAGGAAAGAACACAAGCACGGAGCATATCTTCCAACACTTGGTTGACTCGCTCCGTCGACCATCGATCCGAGGATGAAAGGTCATCTTGAAATGAAGCGGGTCCCCATAGCCTCTTGCAGACTATGCCAAAACGCGAGGTGAAAAGTGCACCACGATCGAAATAATCGTCTTGATACACCGTGAAGACTCACAATCCTCGAGACATAAAGTTCGGCCAAAGGCCCCACAGCTGCGTCTTGACAGAAGGAAATGTGCCACTTTAGTCAACCCGCCGATCACGACCCAAATAGCATCATTCCCTTTGGACGAGCGGGGCAATCCGGTGATGAAGTCCATGCCAACGAATCCCACTTCCACTGCAGCGCAAAGGCGAAGAAGACTGCTGGGCGCCGATGCTCACCTTCACACGACGGCTGCACGTCGCACTCGGCAACGAACTTGGCAATCTCACGCTTCATTCGGGTCCACGGAATCTCGGCGAAGGTCTGATACATCTTGGTAGCCCGGGTGAATAGACAAAGGAGAGTCATGGGCTTCGCGGAGAATCATATTCGCAATTCCATGACCTTAGGAACCACAAGACGCCGCCAAACCACACAACGCCATGCTCGTCCTCTGAAAGCACTTGGCCATCCCATCCTTGATGTTACGCTTGATCTCGCTCACACCGCATCCGTCTGCTGTGCGCGCCTTGATTTAGTCCACCAAGGTTGGTTGCACAACCAATGTAGCAAGAGAACCGCGCTCGATCAAACCCAAATTGAGGCGCTGGAATTACGAAATGAGGGTAGGTCTGCTCTTGGAGCATCAACATGTTGCAATACACCTTACGACTAAGTGCATCGAACGACATTGGCCTTGCCGGATGGTGCCGAATACCCATGTCATAGTCCTTGATCAACTCCAACCATCTTCTTTGCACGAGGTTCAGATCTGGTGGGTGAACAAGTACTTCAAGCTCTTGTGGTCGAATACACCTCACAACGGTTACCAATCGATAATGCGCCAAATCTTGAGTGCATGGACCACAGACTAACTCCAAGTCATGAGTGGGATAGTTGAGTTCATGAGGCCTCAAGCGCCGCGATGCATAGGCCACAACCTTGCCCTCCTGCATAAGAACACAACCAAGACCACGACGAGAAGCATCACAAAAGATATCAAAACTCTTGTGAATATCGGGAGAACAAGCACTGAGTGAGGTCAACCGCTTCTTGAGTTCTGAAAACTCACATCACAAGCAATGGACCACTCAAACTTCTTGTCTTTCTTGAGTAGTTCACCATAGGCTTTGCAATCTTGGAGAAATTCTCGATAAAGCGGCGATAGTAGCCACCAAACCAAGAAAACTCCGCACATCGGTGACCGACTTGGTGACCCAAGATAGCACGTCACCGACCTTGCTAGGGTCCACGACCACACCTCCTTTGAAAGAACATGGCCCAAGAATGCCACTTCCTTCAACGAACTCGCACTTGCTGAATTTGGCATACGGTGGTGCTCACGCAGCTTGCCCAATACAAGCTTAAGATGCTCGACATGCTCTTCTTCACTCTTGGAGTAGATAAGGATATCATCGATGAATACCACCACGAACCTATCCAAATACTCCATGAATACCGAGTTCATAAGATTCATGAATAAAGCGGGAGCATTAGTCAAACCAAAAGACATGACGGTTGTACTCGTAAAGGCCATAACGAGTAGCAAAGCCGTCTTAGGAATATCCTCGGCCCGATCGACTTGATGATAGCCCGACCTCAAGTCAATCTTGGAAGACTCGTGCTCGGTCAAGCGATCGAAAAGATCATCAATACGGGGCAAAGGATACTTGTTCTTTCCGAGTCACCTCATTAAGCGGACGGTAATCAACACACATGCGCAAGGTCTTGTCCTTCTTCTTCACAAAGATAATGGACAACCCCAAGGAGATGAGCTAGGACGGATAAAACCCTTCTCTTGCAGCTCACCCAATTGCTTCTTGACTCCTCCAACTCATTAGGAGGCATGCGTCTGGCCTCTTAGAAATAGGGCGATGCAGGCAGCAACTCTATCACAAACTCAGGATCTCGAGCAGGAGGCATCCGGGCAAATCTTCGGGAAAGACATCCGTGAAGTCACACCTTTGTGGGGACATCGTGAATCCCAATGCTGGCTTTGCTTCAAGGGCAAAAGGTGGGGTTCTACTTAGCTAGTGAAAACCCAACCTGTTCACTGAAGAAGTGGTGAGGTAGACAATCTTCCGGCACAATCGATTTGCCCCAAGTGTTGGGACAACCAATCCATGCCAAGAATCACATCCAAGCGCCGAGTCGAGTAGGATAAGATTCGCCAAAATCCTACTCCTTCGGCGTGGATAGGAACATCCCGGCATACTTGGTCGCTCTCATTTCGAACCGGAGAGCGAATCGCGATGGAATCCCAGAGGAACACAGTGAAGCCCACAATCAACGACAAAAGACCTCAAATAAAAGAATGCGAGGCCCGAGTCAAATAAAGCGTAGCAGGCGCAAATTAACAAGGCGTACCCAACACCATGTCGGTGCCTCCTGTGCCTCCTCGGCCGAGATATGATTGACTCGGCCGCTCCCCAAGCCGGGGTCTTAGGTCGTGGTGACCACTCCCTTGCCGCGTCCTCCATTAGGACGAGGGCGCTCGATCTTCTTAGGACAACTACTCGCGTAGTGGCCCTTGTTGTGGCGATGAAGCAAGTGGCGTCGGTGCGGGGTTGCGGGAACACCTGCTGGGGTCGCGAGTGCACGCGATCGAGTCACGGCTGCGGGGGCGTGGAGCTGGTCTTGAAGGCCTCGGCGGTGGTGAAGCCAAAGCGGGCCACCGGTGCGAGCCCAACTCGGGATCGAACGAGGCGGCTGTGCGGCACCGCTGGGCCTCCCACTTGCGCTTGCGGAACTCGCCCGCTCGCCTTGTGCTCGGCGATGATGGCCTTGTCCACCAAGGTGCGGAAGTCGAGAAGTCCACAATAGAGAGCTTGTCCTGAAGCTCCTCGGACAAACCCTCCATGAACTTCTCTGCTTGGCCTCATCGGTGGCCACCTCGGCGAGCGTACCTCGCCAAATGGTTGAACTCATGGAGGTACTCGATCCACGATTTGCGCCTGTTTGGCGCAAGGAATTCCTTCTTCTTGACTTCATCGGGCCAAGCGAGGACATGGGCCCGCGGAAGGCGGCGAACTCCTCCCACGAGACCACGTGTCCGCGGGCCGCATGGCGAGGAAATTCTCCCACCATGAGTGCCGCACCTCCAAGCGATGGGATGCGAAAGCGCCCGCTCTGCTCGGCATCGAGCAACGTTGAGCTTCGCTCAACGAGGCGCAACCGATCGTCTGCGTCCAAGGGATCCTCGGATCGGGAGAAGGTAGGAGGCGATGCGGAGGAACTCCGCAAGTCCCCACGAGCACGGTGACCACCTCCGGATCGAGGCACGGAGGAGTAGAGGTGTTCTGGCGATGACCTCCAAGACCATGCGGTCCTCCGAACGATTGCGTTCGATTTGCATGAGGACTTCCGCCATGGTCGAGGAGGAAGCTCCTCATCGGGACTACGGTGATTCCGGCCGCACGTGTCCCACCACCATCCCGATTTACTAAGACAAGTTAGCCACAAGCCCGAGATAAAAGGAAAGCAACGAAATCCAAACTCAATAAAAGGGCTCAGGGAATAACCACCAAGAGCACGGGACCAAAACCACCAAATCGACTTCCCGAAACGACTAACCCGTATGGAAGAACGAGCAATCGTTTAAGAAGACCCAAAATTTCAGCACTAAGTTCTAGCTCAAAACAGTCCAAAAATCAAGGTATAACCACCTAATAGAGTATTAGCTAATCTCATATCACTTCTTACCCTTTCATTCCCACAAGTTTTAGTTGAATTATCCTCTCATTATCTACCTTCTTTAGAACCTTTGAGCTTGCTGTCCGAAATTGATGCTTGCTGTCCAGATTTGGCATCCAAGCTCCTAGTCAAATTCTCCATTCCAGAAGCTTCAAAACCTTGTAGAAGGGCAGCCAACACTTCAATTTGCCAAACTCATTGGTTCCCAAAACCCAAATTAAACGATAAGGACTATCCTTTGGAAGAAGATGAGAGGAAAACAATTTTCAAAACTCAAACTAGAACAAGATGAGAGAAGAAAACTAAGATAGGTAAGGAGTAAAATCTGATAACTTACTTAATTTTCATAAACCATTTGACTCTTGAAAATAGGTTTTCAGAACATCCTACAAGCGACCAAGCTAGGGGTTTCTATGGTCAGTATGGCTCTGATACCAACTTTGTGAGGACCCGGAATATTTAACTAGTAACACTTAACCTCCAATTGGTTCTAGCATTACTAATTAAACATTCTAAGCCTCGATGGGCATATGTTTCCCAGAATTGCAACATATGCACATCATCACAAAATTACACATCATTTCCATACAACATACATTACTAAGCCCAACAACGACATACATAAAGTAAAGTTATTACAAAAGAGAGCCGACTGCCAAATAGAACAATATACAAGAATGACAATGAAGCAAAAGCGCCATAAGATGGCTAGAACAAAAGTCGACCGGTTAGCCAACATAACCCACAAGGCAACCGACGGGCATAAGCTAGTCGCCCATAGCTACCACAACACAACTCGCAAAAAGTGAGGCCCTTCAGCTCACCTTCCTCCTCTGCAACAAAACAATTAAGCATAGCAACCGAGTACAAAGATTGTCTTTGTACCCGCAAGATCGACGTGTGGAATAGCGACCTATTCATAAACTACATGCAAGCTTATTTAGGTGGAGGTCATATGTCTCATTTGCATGAAGCCAACTTTATTTGCAATAATGTAGTACCTTTTAAAAGCAAGTTTGCAAATTTATTTTGTTATCAAAGTAATGATGAAGTAAAGATACATACAAGTAACCACTGAAGTGACTAACCCAATAGTCACCACAACATAGCACGAATCCCGATTCGTACCACCCATCAAGTTTTAATTTAAAAGGTTGTAGTCTAACTCTTGAAAGACCTTGCCAAGCGTGTCCATAACCTAGGGCGAGGCTATTCGAATAGTTTTAACCTGCAGGGGTGTACCAATGTACCCACACTTGAGACCGCCTTTAAGCCACAAAGCACACTTCCGAAGGTATCTTTGCACGGCTAAGTCCTACGAGACATTTCCAATCTTGTGTATTAACTACGAGCAGCTCGTATGGATAGAAACCCATACGCTTACATTGCAAGCCGAAAGACAACCACCCGCATTGGGGAAACCTTCGGACACTACAATGCTCCCACCTCCATCCCTCCTGCGACTCCTGCGACCCTGAGCCAATACACGCCAAAGTACTAAGTCAAGAGAGGTCCCATACCCTCTAGTGTGGTTAGCACGCTAAAATGCTTGGTTTAGTGTAACAAGATGTTCGGTCCTTGTTGACTCGTGCACCATTCCACCACACGAAAATCACACCAACATACCATTGTGCCCAAGTCTAAATCATTTTGTTTTCAGTTTTAGTTTTCATAAGTAGACATGGCACAAGGTGGAAATCATAAATCATAATAAGTTTTGTGTGATCAAGGTTATCGACAAGTCGATAACAGCCCATTTCTACCGAAGCTAAGCATGGCTAAGCAATTAATTCGCAACTACTAAGTGACAAGAGCCCATCCACGAACTCTAAATCACAAAGCAAGTAACCTAGGCTCATGGTAGTAGAGGATAATCATTTGCTAAGGAATGCATCTACTAGGCCAACTATTAAAACAAAGTAGCAATGCATACATAGAATTTGTAATCAACATAAATACTTAAAATACTGGGATTAACATGATCAAACCGCTTGCCTTCTTGCTGTTGCTCAATGCATTGTGGAGGGTCGTTCTCGGGATTACCGCAAATGTCGAATCCTAAGCGAGAGGCAAAAAGAACCAAGAACAACCAATAAGACGAGCCACAAATAAACCAATAAGCAAGCAACAATTATCCAAATGCGACAAAATTTATACATAAGGTAGAATACGAATATACCTAGACATAGAAACTGGAAAAACCTAATTTGGATTTGTGGTGCAAAAGATATTGCCTAAAAACACATTTTCTACCATAATTAGCACTGTAGCAAAAATATTTTCTAGAAAGATTTTGAAGCTGAAATTTTTATGGTAGCTACCTACTGATATAGAGGTAACCCATATAAAATTTCAGGTCATTTGGAGTTAAAGTGATTTAGTTATGATTTTCTAAGATGCAAAATTAGCATAATGCACTTTCGGGAACATAAATATGTTCAAAACTAATTTCTGATGAAGTATACCAACAGAGGGTTTTCTAGAATTTATCATATATATTTTGCAGTTCAGAGAATTACTTGTGCATTTTATAAGCCTTCGGAATTTTCTAAATGTGAAAATAGGTACTAAATCATTAATCAAGGTTCACGCTTACAATCTTGGACTTACCATCATTTTTACATTAACATTGGGTTGATAACAAATTTATCAAAGTTGGAATCATTCATTTTGGACATACACAGAGCAAGATATGCATTTTCTAACGTTTATCCATTTTCTGGAATATTCAAAATGACGAAACCAAGTTATTCCTAGTTATACAATTTTCTCTTTGGAACATGCTTAAATCCATTTTATAATGAGCTAAAGTGATAACATAATTTATTACGATTGGAATTAACTAAGCGATTAAAATGAATTAGTTATGAGTTCCTAAAGTTTTATATCATTTTCATTTGATAAACAATTGCTTACCAAATACAAAACAATCCAATAAAAGGAAATGGCGTGGACAACCCCACAACCCTTGATCTAACATCCTACGGCTTACGCGCGCCGAAAATAGCGCACACGCGCGAAACCCAAATGAAACCCACCGTTGGATCAAGATCCAACGGCTCACACGAGTGTATGCAGCCGGAGGATGCGATTACCTCGGCGAACCACAACCGCAGATCTAAAGATGAGCGGCTCAAAACCCAAATCTAACGGAAGGTCCGATTGCACACATGATCTCACCGAAGATCACGAGATGGACGGTCGGGATGACGAGGAACCGGATGGTCCGAATGCACTACGATCAAGGCCGTAGATCTAAAATGAGCGGTGGATAATGATCGCGATTCAAAGGGATCTTGACATGTGGGACCGCATGTCGGTGACTTCAGTCACCCACGCCTTGGTTTAACACACGCGCACGAGCTGAGCCCACTTGTCGGCGGAGAGAAGGTTTCCGAGCGAGATTAAGTGCCGACATTTTTATTAATCAATGATTAAGCATTAATGATGTCGAACGATGCGAGATTGAACGAGTGATTAAAGGATGTTGGGCCCATTAGTCGGTGGCTCAAATAATGATTAAGACACAATTAACAACTAATGATTAGCAATTAATGTGCCCTAATCGGATGACAAACGGAGCTTCTCAACCGCAAAACCCGAGTGGCTTTGACGGCTTGTCGCCGGCGACTCGGTCGCGGCGGCGCGAACAAGACCCAAAATGGATTCGCAATAACGATGCGAACCTAATGGTAGCATTCTCGCCGGCGAGGACTAGAACGCCGGCTGGCCGGAAAACGCAAACGGAACCCTACGGCTAAACACGAAAATAGCGAAAAGCTCACCGCAGACCTGGGATGCGGTGCCATGACTTCTAGGGACTATATAGAAGCTACCTTATCCGACAGGAGCTTCAAAGATGGCGGGAAGACTTGAACACGATGAAGTCCACGGAGCGAAGAAGATGAAGTGGAAGATGAGGTTAGAGCAAAATGAGTGGAACCAAATCATCACCACAGCTTCATTATAGCTCAAAGAGGTTCCAAAAGCAAGTAATTGCAAAAGAATCACTTACTGAGTGGAGAAGAAAGGGGGTGAAACCAACTGAAAATCTCAAACTTAAAATTGAGTGATTCTGTGAATGCAACCCAAAATCAAGTTAGGGGAAATACAAGGGAGGTTGAGGAGTTCAAAGGGTGCAAGAAATGTTGAAGATAAACCACTGGACACCAAGGCGCCATGGGAGCACTGGGTCAACAATGGTGGATTGAAGGTTTGAGATGGTTTTGAGCTCAAACACGAGAGTAGCTAGGTGTAGTGCAAAAGAACACCGGGAGGACCTAGAGGGGCTATTTATAGGAAAGGAATTAGGGTTTCGAGCAAGAACATGAGCCCATGGTGAGCTCGGTTCATGGTGCGACCATGGACCACGAAATGATGGGAGCAAGTGAGCACGGTGACCATGGAGGAGAAAGCTCGCTGCGCATTAAATGCATTGCGAGAGACGTTGACGAAAGCAACGAGGTGACACCACAAGCCCCCATGCCCTCTCTTTCTCTCGCCATGAACGCGCGCGCCGCCGGGCCGAGGAGGAAGAAGAAGAGAGAAGACGAGCCACGACCGTTGGATTAAAATGGGCGGTCACGATTAAGCGAGTTCGCGGACAGTCCGGTTGCCCTCGAGAATCGGGCGGTTGGATCGAATCCAACGGTCCCAATTTGTTAATGTAACCGGAGGGTCCGAATGCTCACACGAGCGTGGGCCACGCGATCTGAATCCAACGGTGATATCGCACGCGCGTTTTGAAAGGGTGGCTCGGTGCGATTAGTTGATGGACCGAATCAATTGGCTCGAGCCGAGTCCGACTCGAACCCGAGTAACATAAAACCAAGTTTGACTTTGAAATAAAAGCAGAGACTTTGAAAGATTTATTTGAGATAGCAAATTAACTCCAAAATTTATGAAAATTTTACAGGAGCTTGCTAACTCAGATATTAACCTTGTGTAAAATTTTCAGAGGTTTTATACTGTGAATAAACCTCCCAAAATTCTGCAAGGCTCTGTTTTAATGTTTGACTGAGAGTCAAACAGGTTTGACTACCCTCCAAAATATTCAAACAATTTCTAAAAATTGTGAAATTTTCAGAGGGTCACATATCATCCCAAGAACCTAGGAAAAATATTTCCAGAGGATGATCAAAACATTTGACAAGAATGTTTTGAAGGAACAGATTTGTATCAAAGACTTGTGACTTTGCATTTCCATAAGTCTTGTACAATACTTGTCCAATACAAACGGGAAACACATGATGTAAGAAAAAGTTTTAATTTCTACTCGTTTTCTTACATTTGAAACACAGGCCCAAAATTGGGATGTTACAGTTCGGAAAACCGTCTGTGATGAGACTGTGTGTAGTAGTGCCCGCCGTCGTCACTGGCCGGCCGGGGCCGCCGATGGCGGCGAGGAGGAAGGGAGGAGAGGGGGGGGGGGGCTTGTTTGGTGGTGGCTAGGGTTTTTAGGAGGAAGCGCTGCAGCTCGCTTAAAAAATGTATGTATGTCCATTATGTATTTGACAGATGAAACTTGTGCTGGTGGCCAAACAAATAATTGTGACATCACCGCATCAGACGTCCGAGCCGTACGTAGCAGCGTCGATACAACAACATATATAGACATATGTGTCCTTCATTCGATGAGTCCACAAAAAGTAAATGTTACTTGCTTCGAAATTTGTTTTCTTTATTGAAAACTAGTGATATAAAATGGATGTAATACAAACAAAAATGCGCCCACTTGTACAACAAACATCATGTGTCTTTTGATATTATAGACAATCAATCACAAACCATCGTAAACCAACGTAAAGTATTATTGGTGGGTGGAAAGCAAAATGGAGGGACTAAAAAACCAACACTCTTAATGACATATAAAATAATTCTAAAATTAGAAACTAGACACTCTTAATTATGCTGCCTCGGGAGGAGACGCCGCTGGAGAAGCAGGAGCACCCGGCGCCGCACCGGAACTTTGGAGCTGTGTCATGGCACGACGAGGGTTCGTGCGGTGCGCCTCGCATAGGTCTGATAAAACCACACCTATCATTGTAAACACGCATATCAATTAGAATAGACATGCTGAATATCCCATTGTATTAACTGTGCAGTAAAGTTTCTTAAGTAATCCTTCAATTAGATTAGGCCTACTAAACTATCTGAACGCGGAAAAGGTGCACGGAGGAAGATGTGGGAGTAGGAGGAGGTCTATGGAGGGTTTGACCGAGATGGGTGGTGGTGGGTTTCCTTCGATTGTGCTTTGACCAAAGTTAATGTCGGTTTTAGCACATAGGAAAAGGGTGCGGTGTAGAATAACTATTTTACATAGGGGTGTAGGATAAAATATTTTTTAGTATGAATGAAATTTTGATAGCAAATACATAAATACTATTGTCGTAGGACCAATTTAAGTACACTTTCTTTTTTTTACATTATTAGTCGGAGTTCAAATAATCTCACTTCGTATATTCTAAAAACATTCCCCAACGAATTGTAGTACGGGCTTTAAACCGAACCTTATATCGATTATAAACCCTTGATATCTAACCGTGTAATTTGCACCAGTCAAAATAAATAAATAGCATTGATTGTTTTTTAGAAAGGGGACAAATGATTATTTAGTATTACTTCTATCCTAGCTAAGATTTACCTACTATAAAAAAACACACAAAAAACATGAGCTCAAATTCTGGAAAATCCAAAATAAACCGTCCAACTACATTTTTTTTTGTGAGATGGAAACTACGTAGTTGATACCACACCAGTTAGACTAAACAAAAGTTGTTTTTTATTTTGCGAGTTAAGCACAACAATATATAGATTTTATAGTCCACGAAACGCCTTATTTCAGTTCCTCTTGTTTTTACTGTCCTTACTAATGACAGATAACAAATACCACTCCAATCTATTTGTGACGAGTCCTTACCCTCTCCAGCGGCGAGGTTGGAGTAGAGGTCGACGATGTTGGGGCAGCCCTGGAAGCAGGCAAGGGAGCAGAGCGCGCCAGCGACGTGGCGATCGAGTAGGGAGTCGGAGGAGATTCCTACGGTGGCGCGGTCGACGCCGCACGCGCGCACGCACCCGTCCGTCTCCACCAGGTCCGACATGCGCTCCACGACCACCTCCGATGTCCGGCACTGGTACTCCGTCGGTCGCCCCGTCCGCTGTGTGTTCTCCAGCACGCACCGCCGTGACGATGACGACACGGCAAACGCGCACAGCTCTGCCGGAAGCTCCTCGCACACAACCGTCGCCCCTGTCGGTGCATCCGGCGCACACATACATAAGTTTCACAGACCAGAAAGAATGGAGGCTACGATGCATGCATGAGAAGATTCAGGAGAGAGGTTAACGGGACTCAATTACCTAGCGCAGAAGTGAGCAGGAGAGAGAGGGAGCAGAGAAGTACGAGAAGCTTAGCCTTGAGGTTGGAAGCCATGGATGGAGTTTGGTAGAGAAGATCTCTTCCAAGTGTGGTTACGGTGGTTAGTGGTTTCCAAGTTAACAAAGGAAAAACGTTTATATATACACACGATACAAGAAGGGATATGATGGTTAGTGTGGTTACGATGGGAAAATGCCTAACTAATACGACACCTTCCTCCTCACAACAACGCCGTTCCTCTTTACTGCTTTTTTTTTTTGATTGATACTCTTGATGGGATAGTACAGTCATAGGTGTATAACTTTACCTTGTAGGGTTCAAATATTGGTGCCAACCTTTTATGCACGTACGAGGATGCTTTAGTACAAATTTTTATCTTCGGTCTTTGTCTTTCTAGATATTTGTGCTAAGGGGTGCACTCGTATGTGTGTGCATATGGGGTCCATTTTGTGGTTGTGTGTGTGCGCATTTCGTTGTAACTGTAAAAAAATCGCATTATGATAAAAAAATACAACATTGTCAACATAATTTTCAAGATGAAATCTACCTACACATAATTTTCATATGACAAATATAAATAGTCACGAAAACATTTTTTGGCCAATGTAAAAATAGTTGGACGGCTCGTATGAAAGTATTTTAGAATGCTGCTTCTTTTTGGTGACGGGATGAATTACCTTAGAATTTCCTCTCTTTTCCCCCCCTTGGCAAGAGCCATTAAAGAAAACAAGAATCCAGAATTGAAGTGAAGAATCCTAAATTTCCTCTTCCACAAGTCTGTGTCGTGTACTCGTGTTGGTGTACTGGAGTCTAATTCTATAATTTATATTCAACTACGCGTTCGTTATTTAACTGTGCACAGTTGACGTCAACAATGCAAAGCAAGTGGTAGTGATAAGTACGAGCATTTTGTGGCGTAGAGAAGGCCGTGAGGAACCGGGCACGTGTGGACACAGAAGAACAGATTCATAACTTGGCAGGAACGCGTTCGTTTCCTTTTGCTTTCTTCTTCGCTTCCGTCAATTTTCGATGCGGCAATGATGCCCAACAGTTTACTTTTCCATTAGACGTGTGGAATTCAATTTGACTAGAGTTCTAAAAACAAAATTCAATTTGACTAATAACTAGTCATGAGGGCTAGGGCAGCTTGTCACTAGGGTGTCCTTACAACATTGCATACATTTCATTGTGATCAGAGAATTTCTATGTTAGAACTTCATATAAAATTTTGCACTAAGAACCAAAATATAAAATTTTATAGTATATAGTATCACTTTTATTCCCCACCGCACTTCTCCACCTATCTTAACTAATAGAAGGAGTTTACTCCCGCCAAGCAGGAGATTGTCCCACCTCTGTCTAAAGAAAAACCAGCCACCTCGTAAAAGAACAGGTGGGCCTTAGGCTAGACGCTTCCCTAGCCTCCTGAAACCTACGCCTGCACTTAGACCCTGTGTCCATTCCGCTCCTCTCTCTCGCATCCCCCCTCGCTCCTCATCTCCTCCCACTCCTTCCTTATTCCTCCACCCCCAGCCATCCGTCCGCCACAACCGCTCCTGCTCGACCCTTTCCCGCGAAGCTGGGCGTCGGGGACCTGGATGCGCTAGCGACCGACACATTAGGGGACCGGCAGGATTGAGATGGATCTATCTCATACAGTCTGACCATGCACTGGTCGAAGCTAGTGTGTCGTCATTCTACCCATACATTCTTAGTAATGGAGGTATCCATCACTTACCCTGCCCATCACGCCCAGATCCAGATGTGTCGTCGCTTCTTCTTCATGCGCGCCGGTGGCCATGGCGCTCCGACGGCTGCCACTCACAAGCTCTCGTGAGGCCACCCATCCCTATTGCTGCAGTTCAGCTTTGCCGCTTGGCGTTGTCGAACCCCTTGGTATTTTCCCATCTCCCATAGGTCCATCAACGGCTGCAACTGCTCACACGGTTCCCCATATACTGCTAATTTCGGTGAGCTCCACACACTGTCACGTAGTTGATAACCTAGGTGAAATTTCTCCTATTGAGGTGTTTTTTTTAATGAAATTTCAATAGGTGGTGTTGATGTTTGGAGTTCAACATTATTTAGCCATTGCAGAATGATGGCGGGGAAAGAAATTATGGTGATTCAACTTGGTCTTGCAGTTGTCCTTCAAATAATTCCTCAAGGTGATATAGTCTTTTCTTTTGTAAGACAAGCTTTGGGCTTCAGCAAATGTAAAGGCAAGCCATAGTGTTGCTTTGTAGAAATATTCTCCTAGGTGCTTCTTCCACCAGGTAAAAGTGCATCTGTAGATGCAGTGTTTTATGCATGAAACTTGCTTTGCTTATGCTTACTAAGAAAAAATGTTTTACTTATACAGTTGTTTTGCTTCTTTTCTACCCTTCCTTGCCATCATACATTTATTTGAAAATAGGTACATGCTTATTTCTATTGCGAAGGAAAAAAATTAGCTAGAATGTTACATGCACATGTTAAAGTGGAATGCTTACGCATCTCCATAGTATATTATCCAATGAAAATAAGACTGAAGCTATTTTCTATGGTAAACTACTACTGCACCAATTAATTTATTTATATGTTGTCTTAGTTTTTTCATAGAGTCATGGCTTGTGATATAGTGATCCCTTCCGAGAGGCGCTGACCAATCAAACTTTCATATTTTGTAGGATAAACAGTCATTGATCATATGTATGATTCCACAAATATGACAATTTTTCTGTTTAGAAAAAAACTTGCATATTTAGGATCTGTTGTTGGTCAAGCATTGAGTTTAGCTTCAATTTATTACGTTGTGTTCCGGCTCATTACACACATGTAATTCCACCTCTACTCGCCAGATGTTTTGTTTGCCTCCTGAAGGGCATTTAAATGCTTATCGATTATTTTATGTTCGATGTTTCTAACAATGTATATGTTTCAGTTTTGCTGGGATGTGTTCTATGCTGAAAAACTATTTAATTCATGTACATGCCAGTGGCCCAATATGTTTTAGTTATACTATGTGTAACATATTTTAAATATATTATTTCTAAGTTGACACCAAATGTTCTGTCAAGTTCATACTGAATCTATAGATTGCAAGGTATTAGCTGATCAAACTGCCTACAATGCATTTTTTTTAGAAGGAACAAGCTTAATTTTCTTTGGTATAAATAGCTGGCATTTCTTGTGAAGTGTGCCATTTGTTGCACATCGTCGGGACCCGAAAATGCATCTCAAGAACCCTCTATGTATTCTGAACTAGTCCCAGATTAATAGCTAGCTCACACAGGAAACCGTGATGAAATACCATCTATTTATTCAATTTAACTAAAAAGATCTCAAAATAACAAATAATAATAATGGACCTTATAGTCAACGTTTACTTAACTTGCCACGCAGGGTTAAAGAAACAAATAAAGTCTTGCAGCGGAACAAAATCCTAAAATGGCCAATCTACATGCCCACAGGCAATCGAGTGGAGAACGCATCATAATTCGCAAAACTTTCATAATGCACCTGGGCGAAGAACTCTTGAGCAGCTTAATATTCTTCAACTGAATCGCAGAAATTGAAGCCGTGAGTACATAAAGCACTCAACAAGTCGTGGGGAAAATGTATGCAAATAGTATTCATGCAAGGCTTGAACAAAGATTAGCTGTATGGTTCTTTTGCATAAAGCGACATTGACAATAAATACAATAAATAGATTGAAATGCTGAATTGAAAACAATAATAAATAAATAAATAATTTCTTTGAAACAACTAGTGAACTACCCATCCACTTCCCAAGACAAATCACCAAGTGAACTTTTCATTCACACCCCGACACATTTTATGAAGAAACTCTATCTCTCGTGTGAAATCCTCGAACATGTCCATAACCGAGGACGTGGCTATTCGAATAGATCATTTAATACTCTACAGAGGTTGTACACTTTACCTACAAGATGCAGTCAACCGGATCAGAGTTGACCACAACAAAACCTTTCAGGAATTTCATTCCAACAATTGACTCTCTTGTTGCACCTACAGCCACCCAAAACCTCACCGTGGTTGACGTACAACATTGAATAGGGAAGCGGCGAACTACCCCGCGATGTGGCCTTAGAAAATGATACACACCTCCACCCACAGACTACCTGAGATGTCAACAGCTGAAACTCCACAACTTACTAAGTTAGGCCCATCCCATCAGGCATGTGGTTGTACGATAGACCCAGTTCAATGGCGCACAAGATTAAGTCCTTAACAAGTTACTCAGGCGAGACTCACAAAACCACGACGTACTAAACCACAGCCCCACTATCCACCATCCACTCGCCCGAGCGGAAACTATTTTGTTTAACCAAGACCAATGACAAACCCTGTTATGGTACACAAAATTTTAACAAGAGTGGCTAACCACCATGGTTCCATATATCATTAAGTCAAGATTAATCATTATGACACATGTGATAATCAACCCATCATAACTAAGCAAGACTAAGCATCAATACGATACTCATGTTGGTAATACAAATATATCCAACTAAAATTTCCCATGCTAAGGTGACAAAGGATTCATGGCATTTAATTAATCAATGGAGACATAATAACAATAGGTAATAGCTAATCCATTGTATAAAGATAGCATGCAGTTGTATAAAATAATATACTTTTAAAATCATAGGTTCAATATGATCAAAGGATCATGACTTTTCTTGGAATAAATCATGGGATTGATCTTGATCTTGGTAAACTCCTCCTTGCTCAAAACTTCCCGAAGTATTAACGTCTACTCGCAAACAAGCAAATAAACCAAATAAATAAATATAGAGAGAAAACTAACTCTAAAAATTAAATAAAAATCTTAGATAAATAGATCTCGAATTTAGATGAATTTAGAAATTTGAATGGACTCAATCGGAGCTCGGATGCAAAATATATAGTCTCTGGAAGTTTGAAATCACATAAATTGATGAAAAATCAGATTTATTGATTTACGGGATTTATTTTTCCAAAGGAAAAAGAGATTATGATGTCAGCTGACGTCATTAGGGTTTTTCGACCGAAAAGAATTCACACTGACAGGTGGGTCCCAGTTGTAAGTGGCTCGGCTCACGTGAACTAGGTCCACGGGGCTTTTGGATCTGGTTAGAAGTTGAGGTGGCATGCGGGCTGCTGACGAGGCCGACACGGAAGCAACTCACGGGTGCCACGTGAGCAAGGTAGGTGATGTGGTAGTTGAGCTGGCAAAGACACGGTGGCTCGTCGGTGGCTCACCGGTGCCCAAGGCTCTCGGGTTCGCCCAACAATGGCGAACGACAGCTGTTCGCTGGTGTCCTTACCGGTGGCTGAGGGTGATTGAGATGAGTGGCAGCGAGCTGGAAGCGGCGGAGGGTTACGGTTGTTGTTGGGGTGGGGCTCTAGTGGCGTTTCGATGACGTGAAGGCGACGACAAAGGTAGATCAAGGTCTTGCGATCCCAAAGACGCCGACGAAGAGGCTCTAAGTGCACCGACGGCGGAGATGGAGCACGTCAGAGTTGAAGGTGGCGATTTGCTTCTTCGATGGAAACCAGCGGCTAGGGTTAGGGTTTTGAGCAACGGCTGCGCGGTTCGAGGTGCGGAGACCCAGGGCTCTCCTTCCCCTTTTATAGCCTCAGCCAAGAGAGTCCGTGGCGTAAACGGCGAGGTGGACTCCGGTGCGAGACAGGATCGAAGACGATGATGACGTGGCCAAGTGGGCCCAATCGTCGGTGAGAGAGGCTCAGATGCGAGTGCATGACAAACGAAACCGCAGCGACTGACAGGTGGGACCAACACGGGAGGAAAGAGGAAAAGGAATGCGGGCTACGACAGAAGTGAAGGGCAACGGGTAGGCTACACCAGCGCAAATTAAAAAATTCTACCCGTAAACCAAGATCACTGCAGTTATAGATCACGGTCTTACCACTTGACGCGCAGGTGCGGAAGTTGATGCGACCGTCGGGCGGTGTAGTCGTACTAAGTTGATGCGAGACGTCGGGCGAGTAGTCGTACTACTTCCTCGTCCTCGCCGTGGCGTCCCACGCACAACTCCTCTCTTGCGGTTCGTCCCAACGCTACGGATGCTGGCGCCTTCAAAGGTATCCACGTGCGGGAGGAAGCGACGACGCCGGACTACTAGATCTGCGCGGCGACTGGGCGTGGGAGGGTGGCGGCTAGGGTTTGAGGATGTCACGAAAAATCTTTTTGAATCACGTGCGCCGCCTCCTTTTATAGGCGTCCTTACAATGGGCTTCTACGAATAGAGGCCCATTAGGACTCAATGCCCGATCTAATTCGGATCCAATCCGAATTAGGCTTCAACCCCTAAGTGTGTGACCTATGGTTCACGTATGTTTAGACATGGCGCGAGTACACATACTTGGTCAATAGTTGGTAGCGCCTCTAGCAAGACGTGCCAACTCCTAAACATACACAAAGATCATATCGGACGAACCATCACAACGTTATGTATATGCCAATCCCTTTGCCTCACGATATTCGGTCGAGCTCCAAGTGACCACTCTTTCTCGATCACGTGATCCGGAATCCTTACTAGGTTAACTCTTAACCTTAAGTAGCATGACCATGCATTTCGGATCCGATCACTCGAGGGCCAGAGATATCTCTCTCGGTGAGAGGGGCAAATCCCATCTCGATCGACCATGCCTCGCAACATGCTTCATGACAAACCCAAAGCTACCTTTATAACTACCCGATTCACGAGTAGCGTTTGATAGCCCCTAAGTAGGTCGATTCACATATCAAGTACATGCGACAATCTCAGGTCTAAGGACAAAGCGTACACATTGTGTAGAGAGAACCATAAGTATAATTGCTATGTCTCATGTTGGGTCGGTCCAACCCCATGTTCTAAACATGTGTCCACATTATTGGTTTGACATCTCCATGTCTATGACCTGTGAAACATGGTCATCAACTGATACATGTGCTAATCCATCATTCACGTGTGTCCTCACATGAACTCCGACTAGGGACAACTTTAGAATAACCATACAAGTAAAGAGTTTCACAAACAAGTCACATACTTGTTAATCAACACAAAGGCAATATTCAAGGAACATTTATTAAATCATGGATACAACGAAATATCATCATCTCTATGATTGCCTCTAGGGCATATCTCCAACAAGAAGTTGGGCCAGCTCAAAATAGGATTGGCCCTATGGTTTAGGAATTAGGCCCGAAAGCATTTCTAAGATTTATATTAGTTTTTCTTTTTAGAAAATAGCAGAAAACCCAAATAACACCTAGAAAATAGCAAATGAACTCAGAAAAATTCTAGAAAATTCTAGAAAATATATCCAAGCACATAGAATCCAAATAAAATAATTTTGATAATAGTTGGTATTGACATTATTCATATTAAATTATTTTTGAACTCAAAAGATTCCACTTAAGCTTTAACTTTAATAGGAAAAATTTCAAATGGTTATTTTTGCTTTTAAAACTTCAAAAACAGACCAAATTTTGGAATGTTACACATACCTATTTGTAGTTCTGTAAATTAATGTTTATTCTCTTCTTTCATTTCACACCCACAGAAAGGAAATTGAAGATGGATACAAACCGCTGTCATTTACGATAGCCCTAGCCCTGAAGCACAAAAACTATAGATTGCTTGCGATGTACAACCTCATATGAAGTTCTCAGCGCCCTTTCTGTCATATTCTCTATGCTTGAACCGTTAGATATTCCAATCATGAGAATAGCTTCCAAGCATAACAATTTGGTTTCTATTCTTTCGTGAGACTCAGGTATAAATGATTTGTCTCTTGTTTTGGTTGGTTGGTCTCCCTTGAAACAAAAAGTTTGGATGGTTGCAAATTTGCATATTTGAGCCTAAGGGTCTTGCATAGTACAGTTTGTGATCTATGAAAAAGGCTTGACTTGTTATGAGAATAGGTGGTAACTTTACCCCTAGCAAATTTGTGTCAAGTAAGCTTTAGGTTTCATGATTGACACTATGATTGTTGTATGAATAAAACATTTTCACTGGTATAATTGTCGAGGTCTTTACAATACACCACTTTACTTTCATAGAGGTAAGACACATATTAAATCAAGGTCGTCTAGCAAGAAAAAGTTTTCTCAGTCTTATGCATGTATGACCTGCTAGAGCAGGTTATCGGTAATCACCAAATGGTATGTTAATTACTCATGTTCTAATAAAGAATTGTGTGTTGATTAATACCGATCAACAATCAAATCTTTTCAAGTTCTTCATCTATGTGGTTGTAAGACATTGCAATGCACTGAATAATGCACATAATGGCTATGATTTCTTTGTCCGTATCAAAGCTTGGGCATTCAACTAGTTGTTAAAAAAGGCAAAAGATGATAACTCCTTTGATGGCCTCTCGATCTCTCCAATCTCTTCCTCATCCATGTTTGTCAACAACTACTGGTTTGTCTAGCCAATTGAATAAGGATTTGGGAGGCCTCCTGCTCCACCTTCCTACTATTGCCGAGGCTCAACATGATGGTTCTAGGAATCTAGGCTCTGGATATAAATTTTTGAGATTAATACCAACTTGTTGCCACCAAAAAATTCCCGCATCGACAGCACTGCATCTAGGGGTGCAAATGGAGCGGATATCGCTCACCCCGTATCCTTTTTCATATTTTTTTCTCGGATTCGGAGTCGGACACGGACAGTGCCGGATATGAATACGAATGCGGATAGTCTCGGTCATGAATACGGAGCGAATACATGCCGAACTGAATACAGATTGTCTCGGCCACGAATACTTATTCGGATATTGCGTGAAAACAAAAACTATATATGTCGCACAAATAAAGATCAATCAACCATACTACATATCCAAAATACAATTAGATTAGTAGTTTAACAAGCAAATTTAAATGCATCACACAATAACAGAGGCTAGTTAAGCAAGTAGTAACTAGCAAGTACATGACATTGGCTAGTTCAGCAAGTAGTAACTACCTAGGATGCACGGACACGGATACGCGTGTCAGACACGACACGTATCGGACACGGGATTCGGCATTTTCTAAAAAATGGCGACACGAGGACATGACTGCATTTATATATATAATAATAATATATATGCATATGCATTATTTAATGTCTTTCTACGTGTTTGTCAAACAGAAAGTGTAAAATAGGAATATGCACCTCAAAGATGATCCTCGGCTCCTGTCCTCTTCAGTTCTTCATAAATCAGCACTTGAATCACCTGTTCCATCTCCTAATCATGTTCAAGCAAAACTAGTGTACATGAGCTCTGATGTATGGTGAAATTCTGATGCATGATGATGGTAAACAGGAATGCTCTGCCTAAACTATGAATACACACATAATCAAGAACTGAAATAAAAGAAGCAAAGAAACAAGCGTGTGCAAACAAGTACAGATTTGCAGACATATGCATTTCAATCTGGAAAAGGTGTAGCAAAGCTAAGTTTAGTTCAGGACATACCACACGCAGCTTCACAATTGTACACTCTTAACTCTAGGCTTATTTCATCTCATTCAGAATCAGAATGCCTTGAGAAAATTATTAATGAAAACCTCCCATCAATTTTATTATCCTGCAAACCAGTAAAGTAGATGGAGTAAGTGTTGGACAATTCACAGTTCACACACAAAGTTACAAAAAAAATTGGAAATGCAAAATTCACAACAGGATTTAGCGCAAACTGGACAATATTCAGATCTTAAACAAGTACAAATCTGCGACAAAAACTGGTGGAGTATTCAGATCTTAAACAAGCACTCACCGTCGTCAGTCGGGGAGATGGGGAGGAAGTGATTGCTGGAGTCTGGATGCATCGGGGGGCAGCAGGGCAGCTCGAGGAGTAGCAGGGGCGGCCGGTATATAGAAAGTCGACTCGACAAACTTTCCAACGGTATATAGCATGATCAATTGATAACATACATCTCAATCAACAACTAAACATGAAATGAGCAAAAGGCATGCACAAAGTGACAAAACTGACAACTCACAAGAGCACTAAAGAAAACTTTTAACTACTTCTAATGTGTTAGGAAGTGAATATTATATCTCACAGAGAACAAATGTTCCATAGTATAATACCTTGAACTTCAATGTTGTGGACCAAGCAGCACCAAAATCAGGTCGGCAATTGTGAGGAAGAGCCTCTGTCGGGGCCTCTGCCACTGCATAAGTTATTTGACCAGAAAAATATTCTGTATATTCAACTTACAGTATCAATCCAAAGCACAAATGAGAGCAAACTAATTAACAAAACATGTATAGCTATTAGCAAGCCTTCATGATCATGAGTATTAATAGTAAGCTGAAAGATGAGGGTAGGTAGTAAGTAGGCTGTGCAAGACTGCAGGTTGATATGCAACATGTAAATAAGTTTCTTCACCGCAAAAGAAAAAAAAGTTCTGACATAGAAAGGAAAGGGCTTCATGCTTTAGAAATGTGAAATAGCGGCTCTTTCTTTTTAGTCAAACTAAGGACGTTGTAGTCTGCAACTGCAAACACTTAACCAAAGGAATATTTTTTGCATTCGAAGAAATCATGATATTTCCCCCATCTACAACCCATGATGCATTATTTTAGTTTTTACTGCAGCAAGCCCTAGCAGAAAGTATGATGAACCCTCAACTCAAGTCTTGAGCCCTCTAACTCTAAAGATCCCAAGACCTTTATCAAGGCAATTCCAAAAATCAAACATCACAGTCTCCACCTCCTTCCAATTAAGCATCACCAAATTTGGCATTCTGCATCTGGAAAATTTCACATAGCTCCAGGCTAGACCCACCTAAACTTAATTCTTGGAACTTTAAGAGGCTTCTCCAAGATTGAGAGTCCTCGATTGTCACAAGTGAAAAATGTTCCTCTCAATTTTCAACCTATAATGCTTATGCCAAATCACTAAATCCAAGCACCAAAAGGACTACCGTTCCTTTCTTCACTTTGTATATTGACAATTCGAGCAAAGTCATTTCTTATGCTAGGTTTGCCCATCTCATCCAACTAGATGGATCTTATGCTACTACCTAAACCTTTGAAACCAAGAAGAAGAAAAAAGAACAGTCATCAATAAAGGTAAAAAAATTTGGTGGTGTAACTGCAAACTTAAAGATTCAACAAATGAATTCTGTGGAGTCCAAATGGGTAACTATTGCTCTTCCGTGGAGAGGTTTTTTGCACCCATCAAACATCATCAAGATTGGTTTGTCAGAAAGTTCAGTGAGAACGTTTAGCAAGCAAAGCAGAATAATGAATCTAACTCATCTTCCATCTCGTCCTGGACTTCAGCACGGCCTATTTCACCGTCGACCTGCTCGACTACCTCATCTTCCTACCCCACTAGGTCCTCTTCGTTGCGCACTACCTCGCCACGCTCTACATCTTCGCCACCTGCCGCGGCGCCGCCCGTTGTGGCACCTACGCGCTGCCCGTCGCGGTGCCTACGCGCTGCTCGCCCTGGAGGTGCTTGCTGAGGCCACCAGCCTCGCGCAGAACCTATGGACGCTCGTGCGACATGCGTCGGGGCAACTCGTCGGCGGCCGCTAGGGTGCACGACAGGCTGTCGCTGCCGTTCTACATGGCTATGCGGCGGCAAGGGAGGAGGGAGGCGGCGACTGCATAGGCGAGGGAGGAGGACGGCAGCTGCAGCAACGAAGGAGGAAGGACACAGCGGGGGAGGGCATGGGTCAGGGGAGGCAGGGATGAAGAGAGGAGGGAGGGGAGGCGACGGTGGCTACGAGGGAGGAGGGAGGCGGCGTGGGAAGAGGGAGGCGGAGGGGGAGGGTGCAGGTGTGGGGAGGGGTAGATGAGGATTGAGGACTAAGGAGGGACCGCGGGAGGAGAGAGGAGGGAGGTGGCGGTGGCAGCGAGGGTTAGGGGCAATTTGGGAGATGTGGGCGGGAGAAGTTGGCGCTTGGGTGGGACTGCGTTAGCAGCTAGAGGTAAGGTGGTGAATCGTTCGCTCACTGCTTTAGAGAATAGAGACGGAAGTTCTATTCGGATATCACTCGGATAGTTTCTGGATAGCACTGAATTATTTCCCGGATAGCTCCAAATACAATGGATATCTTCCTTCTGAATCCGCATCTGGTAGGAAAATTCCGAATCCATATTCGACAGAAAACCCGGATATCCGGAAAACCAGCTCCGAATTGTATCCAAATTAAAACGATCGGTCGGTCGGTCGGGAACTATCCGCTCCATTTGCACCCCTAACTGCATCTCTATGGAGGTGCAACGGTCAAGCAAACGGTGGATCAAGACGTGACAACCGATTTGATTGAAATCTGCAAGGAGATGCGAATTATCGACAATCACCTAGTTGTGAAGGCGAAAGTTTATTTCTGGTTGAAATGTCGATGCGAAGCAATATCGAACAAAAGTAACTCTCATATAGGCGCAAACCGATTTAGATCAACATGTCAATGCAAAGCAATATAGATCAACAACGAAATACAAACAGGTAGATTGGATGTACTAACTAGAAACTACTCCTAAGGTACAAGAATATGAAAGATACATGAAAGATAAAAATTGGGTTGGTTGGAGATGCCTTTGCCTCACACAGCTCGAATCAACTGACACAGAGATCACAACAAGGTTCAGAGAGGTGAGGTGGTGCTAAAGGAGTAGATGATGAGTGAAGAAGCTCACCAGAGGTAGAAGAAGATGGCGGTCGGAGATGACAAAGACGATGTGGATCCGGTGGTACAATGCACCAAAGGTGAAATCAATTGAGGGATTCAGTCCTGGGGAGGAAATGGCACAGCGTGACACGAGCAACAAGACAAGATCTCATCAGGGATGGAAGGTTTGCTCTGCGGAGCACGGTGGAGTGCACACCGAAGTTGAAATCTACAAGGGCGTTCTGGGCGATCTAGAGGGAGAGAGGGTATGATGGGGAAAAATAGAGATGATGAGAAGCAGGGAGGAAGCAGAAATGATACGACCCTACCTACTGAATTAGGTTCAGTTTTTGTTCTTGATTTAGTTCTTCAATCCAGTTCACAAACCGAAGTTACACTTGTCTTGCCTAAAGAAAGAAAGGAAGCTGAGAGGGAGGATGGGGAGGCCGACCGAGAGGAGGATGGTGCTATGGCGCCTAGAACCGAAACCTTAGAGCCTGACAAGGATTTGTGGCATGCGGCACATGAAGTTAGATCACGTGGACCGAGGGTGGTGTGTAAGGAGGACTTGGCACATGGGCATGCGGGCATTGGACTCCATGCAAAGGTGGAGGCCAGGCGATTGTACTGCAAGACATGTAGAGCCAAGGAGGATGGCGCTAATTAAGGTGGAGGCTAGGCGGTTCGGCCGCAAGGGCATGCGGACACCAAGGGCCAGCCAAAGGAACTTGGGAGTGGGCTTCTGGCCGAATTCGAGTAGGGGAAGAAGCTTTGTAGCGCAAAAGGAAGGGCCGAGCCAACGCAAGGTAGTTGGGCACGAGTCCAAGCTAGAAGGAAAGGGAGCCGGTTGTGGTGCGCGTGAGCCAGATGGAGAGCCGGAAGGATGAACACGTACAAGGGACGAAAGAGATTCTGAAATAAGGTTCAATTCGGAAAGAATACTCCACGTGGGAACTATGGAGGTTTCAATCAGATTCTAGTCTGAATCCTAGTTTCCTTTTCCATTTTTAAGAGATAAAGTCCAAGTATGAGTCCTAGTTTTTAATTTCGAAATTTATCTTTGTTGAATTTATCTCTTAGATTCCGAAATTAAGAGTCCTAGTGGTATGCGTTTATCCATTGAATCTAAGTGGGTTTTTTATGCTGAAAGGCTCAGCTTCGGCCAATAAGTGTGTGTGTGAGGCTATAAAGCCTAGGGCTGGCGACCATGTAAAGGGGGAGAAGTTATTTTCGTTTGGTGTGTTCTTGAGTCTTGAGATTAAGAGTTGAGAGATGGAGATAGAGGAGTCTCCATCTAGAGATTATCCTTGTGCGCAAGTCAGGAACACCCCATTCTTGGATTGTGCTGAAATTCTTGTTCTTGCAATTCGATCAGTTTTATATTGGTTTACGAATGCTTTGTTCGTGGTACCGTGAAAGATCGGGCTACTCGCGCTTCAACTAGCTATCCTACTAGTTGAACCATATCAAGAAAGGCTTAGCCTAGGTTTCAATGACAGGACGAGGGTGCTATCCTCGTGGTTTCTTCACGGGTGGAGGACGTCGTGGCATCGCATCGTCGCTGGCGGGAATGGGATGGCTCAAGCATTCCTGCGCAGTGATGGAGACGACGAAGCAAGGGCACAGCTGTAGCGATAGAGGACGCGACTTTGTCAGCGCCGATTATCATGTTGTGCTTGGCTTGTTCACGTGCTCTGACGTGGCAGGTGGGCCCATCGATAGTGGCAACAACGGTCGCAGAGAGAGAGAGAGAGAGAGAGAGAGAGCACCTCGACGAAATTACGCCTTACACGTTGAACTAGTCGTATAGAGATACAGACTGGTCGTACATGATCACTAACTGGTCGATGAGCTGGTCGTAAGGTATTACAAACTGGTCGTGACTAAATGTGAACTATTCATATGGAGATACGAGCTGGTCGTGAGTGATAAGGATCTGGTCGCAGATCATATTGCATAAGGTTCAACCGATATAGAATTTATATGTATTCAAGAGTCGTTATGTTCTGCTAGGAACCGCTAATGATTTGTGGTCGGAAAGGAGTTTTCGAGTCACAACTGATTACAAATGAACCTAAAGAGTCACACATTTAACGGGTTGGAACAAACCAATTCGAATATGATCCGTTATGGGCTCTTTTATAAGGGGATGCATAGGTCTGTTGGGACGTAAGACAGTTGCTTCACCGAAACCCTAGTCGCCATCTCCCCGAAGGCTCTACCGTGCGTGCTAGTGCTAGCACACCGGCGTACAGCGATGCGCTCAACGTTGGATCAGGCTGCTCCAACTATTCTTCCGTTGCGTTGCGCATCTAGTGGTAATGATCTATGATGTCTTACTTGCATGACTTCTTGGTTTCCATGATAGTTTTTTGAAATTGTGTGCTACTGTAGCCTACCCGTATCCATTCATAAATTTAGAGTGAAAAATGTATAGGCGACATTTTGGGCTCTTTGTTAGGCTAGGGTGTTACAGTTGGTATCAGAGCGGGTTTTAGATCCGTGGTGAATAGATTAACAATTTAGATTAATTTAGTCAACCAAAATTTGACCTAGGATTGTCTAGTTAAACTAAAATTTGATATAGGCTAATTAATTACTATAACCTAACTTAGGTTAGTTAATTAACTTAAAATTTGACACACTGGTGTACAGTAGGATGGAAATGGGTCAAGCATTGTATCTACGATCCCATCAATCTATTTTGTTGATAGTAGATGTTACAAGATGATTCTGAATGCTTATGATTTGATTGCATGATTGTTAAGTTGTGAGGATAATTGATGCCGAGATGTAGAGGTCAGGGTTGTGGCCATGGGCATGGCCAGGTTGTACCATCACTCATGGTATGGGAATATTAAAGTGCTTTCCTCGGGTAAGTTAGTTACCGATGTTGGGGATGAGTTTCCATTAATCATTTTCGTTCCATAGAAAAGTTATTGTTTTTCTTAGAGTTTGCATTGGTTATTTTGGTTACAGTTGCGGTTGATGATTTTGCATGGGTGTAACATCCCAAAATTTTGGCCTTTTCAAAAATTTATTTCAAATTAATTATTTTAAAAGTGTTGGATTTCTTTTGGAGTTTCTGCAATTATTTAAATCCTATCCAAAATTTAAATTCCAATTCTCAATTCAAATCTCATTTCCAAATCCAAAATTCAAATTTCATAATTTGAATTTGTTTCCGCAAATTATCCTCGGGCCGAGCCCAATTATTTTTATCTAGCCTATTTTCTTTTTCCCTTTTTATTCATTTTCCTTTTTCTTTCTTTTTCCCTTCCGTCCTTTCTTTTTCTTGTCCTTTCTTCCTGGCTCTTCTTCCTCCTCGCATCTTCTCTGTCTCAGGCTAGCGCCGCATCGCCCTGCTCTGTCCTAACCGGCCATGCCGCCCCTCACCACCGGTGCCACCCTAGCTTTCGCCATTGCACCCGCACCAGCCACCTCCCCTCGGCCCCTGTGCCAACCCGCCCTCCCCTCGATCGTGCGCCCATCCTGCCTCCTGTGCTCGCGCCTTCCCGACCGTCGGCCGCTCCTGCAACCCATACGTCGTGCACAAAGCGTCATTTTCACTTCCGTCAGAGGCATCATGACCCCATTACTATTGCCCACATTGTGCCTCCTTCAATTGCACGCCACTTTTTGCCCTCGCATTCAATTTTGCCGTTTCCCGTCGACATTCATTGATAGCCAAAATCGTCGCCTTTTCCCATGGGCGTTCCCTGTCGATTCAAGTACCACCTTCGCCCTATAAAGGGAGCACCGCGTGTCCCTTGCTTCTAGGGATGGCAATTGTGCCCGATTACCCGCGTGCTCACGGGTAAATACCCTAATGGAGTTGGGTATGGGGGGCTTTCTTTGCCCATGGGTATAGAAATGGGGACAATACTATGCCCATTGGGTAAACGGGCGCGGGCATGGGTGAGTTCTACCCGTGCCCGCCACGCCCGTATACCCGCCACACCTTTCTGGCTCTGCGCACCCCCTCCCCGCCCCCCCCACATAACTCCAACTCCCGGCCAGCCGCTGCCCCCGCCCCTCCCCCCATTACTCCAGATCCAGATCCTCAACCCCCCATTACTCCAGATCCACCCTGTTGGCCCGTTCTCCTCCCGGCCAGTCGCCGCTCCCGTCCTCCTCCCGGCCGGCCCCCGCCCCTCCTCACTCCCGGCCTCGTCAAGCCCTCCTCACTCCCGGCCCCGGTCAGCGTGTGCCTCGCCAGGAACCGCGCCACCACGTCCAGCCCCTTCATCTCCATGCTCGAGGTCGTGCCATTGGAGGACTCGGTGTACAACTCCCTCAGTCTTCGTCGCCCCCAAGCACCACCTCCGTCGGTCGGCATCCCCACCTCCTCCCCAACTGCCGCCCCCTCCTACTGGACTCCAGTGAGGTAAGTGTCCACCTTCTCCCCTCAAGAATTTTTAGATCTGATTTTTTTTTGCATCCTTGCTGTTGAATGAAGGAATGAGTGTAGTAGACTAGTAGCATGCAATCTAGTCCAACTGTATACTGGTAGTCCGAAAAGCCTGTGAGGAGTTTTAAGATGAGATAAATTGATGAATCCAAATCTAAACTGCCAGGGATGTTTTACAGCTAACCTAGACATTACCTGAACATTGTCCAAAGGACCGATCAATGAAACGAGACGCCTTTCTGATGACACAATTAAAGAAATGGTTGTATCATCTGGAAAGAAATCTCTTGACTGCAGAGGTTACACATTCTATTTTTTTGGTTTAAAGGAAATATCAATCCTTGATCATTGCAATACCTTATGCATGTTTTAAAGCACTGTACTGAGCACTTTCTTTTTCAACTGCTTCAAGTTGAATCAATTCTCAAAGACTTGTGGAAAAATGAAGCCAGGTTCTGCATGCTATTTTGTGACTATCAGCAGAATGCATTAAGTGTATAGAAAAGAGAAGGGGCTATGAGATGTTTTTCTTGAGGAGTCTGCTCTCTGCTTGTGGCACCAAACAGATTCCATCCCTCTACTAGCTCT
The DNA here is from genome assembly GCA_036346255.1 of Ampelocalamus luodianensis. Lineage (NCBI taxonomy): Eukaryota > Viridiplantae > Streptophyta > Magnoliopsida > Poales > Poaceae > Ampelocalamus > Ampelocalamus luodianensis. The sequence goes on from CM070626.1 coordinate 40,876,797, forward strand.
AGTATTGGAGTAAGTGGATCCTAGTTAGTCTAACTTGTTGAATCTTGTTCTATACTAACAGCTTTAGGTATTTGTTATAGATTATGGAACATTCACAAAATGTTGTGCTAAGTAAAGTGCAAGAGGCCAATCTTGTTGAATGTGTGATGCACTATTGATGTGTGAATTGTGATGAACTTGATGTGTGCATTTTTTATATGATGAGTATGCCCACGGGTGATGGGTACCCACGGGCGGTGGTTTCGCGGGTAAACGGGCATGCCCGCGGGCGACGGGCATAGGCAAGGTTTTTCGCCCGTCATCTTTCGCAGGCATGCCCGTGGGGGGAAATTGGGGTTGCGGGCATGGGTATGGGCGAGCACTACCCGTGCTCGCTGCGCCCGATTGCCATCCCTACTTGCTCCCCTCTTCGATTCACCCCAAACCCCAACGTCTAGCTCCCCTCCGTTTGCCCGGAATGCGCGACGTCATTCACATTCTTCCTCAAGTTCGGCCACGTTGCCATCGCGTTGATCTCCTTCTCTGGTGGGTTCTGAGCTAAGGGAACTGCATCACGTCGTGTTTCCAGCCATCTTCTTTCCATCCCCCACCTCAATTTGATGTTTCCATCGTCGAAGCAAGCCGCTGCCGCTGCACCTCCATTTCTGCTAATGGCCACCGCTGCCGCGCCGCCTTGGCTGTTCCAGTGCCACCCTGATGCCACCGAAAGATTCTCCTCACTGCTGTGTAGCTCGTGCTTGCACCGCCCCTCGCCAGCCGTCACCAGGGTGTCATCATTACTGTGTGCTCGTGCGCCACCACCGTTGCTCGCGTCGCTGCCATGCCGCTCCGCCGGAACACCTCCCATCTCCTGTATGGGACGCTGTCGACTGATTTTTTCGGTCTCCCGGCGCCGCTGTCTCCTAGTGCCACCTATGCCATCCCCTGCTTCTGCTATGTTTCCTTTCTTCTTTGCTTGTCTCACTTGCAAGTGGGGCCCAGCTGTCATTGCCATGGTTCTTCTCTTTTATTTATGAAATGGAATATTCCCCTCCTTTTCTTTTTCCAGGAATTTCCTTTCCGGCAAAACTTTCGGGTGTTCGTTCTCCTTCACACGAACTCCGATTCCATCAATTCTTGTTTCTAAATTCATCTAAATTCATAGTCTCTCTATTGTTACTAATTATATATTTTTTGAATTTTATTTTTTTGTTATTTATTTTGCCTAATTTCGCGTGTAGAGTCCGACATGCTGAAGTCATTTTGAACCAATCAGACGCAGTAACCTCGACCTTCGATGAAGCAAGTTTCCTTTGACCATATTGTACCTATGTTTTCCAAAAATATATTTTAAGTTTAAAAATTACTATACATTGCTACTTACATAAAATGATAAGTTCAAATCCTAGGTTGTTAGTTAATCCTAACTTGATAGTACCGTCATTTGATGTTGTTATCCATGATCCATTGTCACCCTAGCATAGCAAATCCACGATATAGATTACAATATTGCTAGAATAGTTAAAACGATAGAATTGCTTAGACATGCGTTGTCAGTCATGATCACCCATTGGAAGGAAACTATTATTACCTTTTTTGCAAATCTTTTTGAGAAATGTATGGTATTAGGTATTGTCAGCAGTTTGGAAAATAAAATAAAATGGTGGAAAACTTGTTTATACTAGGATGAGTAGGTTGAATTTTGACTGTCTTGCCTTGGTCGATTAAGGACCGGCGCTTGTGACTATTCAAACCGAGCAATACCATATAACCACATGTCCTAAATGGGAAGGACCTGGCTGAATAATTTACCGAGTCCAAGCATTAAGCTCGTGGGCTGTAGTGATAGGTGTTCTCTTGATTATGGTAAATGTACTTCCATATCTTAAGATGTGCAAGTTATGGTAAACGTACTTCCATATCTTGGGTCGTGCAACATGGTAAGGGAACTTCCATGTCTGTTGGGGCTTGCACCGGGATGTAAGGATAAAGTATTGTAAAAGCCTTGTGATAATCACTTAGTCGCACACCTTTGGAAGTGTGTGAAGCGAACATTATAAGCTAATTATCTCATGTTGGTCAAGCTGTACAACCTCTGTAGAGTGTAAAACTATTCGAATAGCCGTACCCACGGTCAAGGGTGGGCAAGGTGCATTTTTACATGGTAGATTTTGGTTTTGATTTGAAAAGAGTAAATTTTGGGAACTCGGGAGCAGTTGAGACTCTCAAGTAATTTTTCTGGTAGCTAGAGCCCTATCCTTTGAACCTTAGTGGCTAGAACCTTAATACTAGTGGTTGGTAGCTAGAACCTCCACTAGTGATATAATTAGTTTAATTATTGAAACTACTTTTTGTCAAATGTATTTTATGAAACTGTTGAAACTTAAAATATTGCTTTGTGCAAAAGAACCATATAAACCCTATTTGTTAAAGCTATGCATATGCATTTTTTCCAAGACTTGCAGAGTACTTTATGTACTCACGTGCTACACTCAAATTAAATCTCAAAAGCCTTCAACGACACAGAAGAGGACTATGACTACTTCACCTATGGCTTTGATGAAGGGCACCCGGAGTACTAGGTTGCGCTCCTAAGTCGAATGCCAGTGGGCAATTTGATGGGTCACCACTCGGAGTTTATCATTTGTTGTTTTCACTGTTGTAAGACTCAGGTCTTTGACCTCTTTTGTAATAAGTGGCCATAAGGCCGGTACTCAGTTTTTTATTAATGTTATTCTGTGATTCAAACTTGTTATTGACGTTGTTTCCATTATGTGCACTAGCTACTGATTTGGGACTGGTGCAAAAATACACAAAGGGATCGGATTTAGAAATCCAGTCCCGACAATGGGTTAGTGGTTGCAATGAAGTTGATGGGTTTTCATTGGCTTTTTATTTGTTTCATGAACAAATTATTGCTTTTTCCAAGTGTTGAACTATTCTTGCTGCTTGTGAACATTATCAATTTGCAAGATTGATCATTTCATGGGAGTTCTACCATTCTTGTTGGAAAATATGACTCATTTGATAATGGAAAAGATATTTTGCAAGTTCATTATCATGTGGAAGTTTTGACCCTACATATTTCTTTTGGAATATTTTGAGTGTTGAAGTTTAACGCTTCTCTTTTATGAAGGAAAGTATTAAAATCCTATTGTGATGTCTTGTTCTGCTTAAGTGAGAGGTTGTAATAATAGAAATTAATTGATAAGGTATGTGATTAGACCTGTTCAAATGTCGGGCCAGGCTTGAAAAGCCCGGTCGAAAATGGGCAAGCCCTAGCTCGGCCCGGCCCAGCCCGAAAATTCGCTTTTTTATTTAAATATTATTTTAATCCTTTTTTGGAATAAAAAAGTATTATTTAATTCATTTCCAAAATAAAAAATAGATTTACATTTTTTATTCTATTTTTTTGGTATTTCGGGTCGGGCTGGGCTAATTTCGGGCCAAAATTCTAGTCCCAAGCCCGATCCAGACAGGGTCAGGCTCGGGCCAGGTCGGCAGGCCGGGTTGCCCGTGAACAGGTCTATATGTGATATCAAGTTGGGTAAGTAGCGTGGTGCATAATCTATCTTAATCAACATTTTTGGAAGTGAAATTGATTAATTTGATGTTGTTTTGGAGTAGTTACATGATGAATAGTGACTAAGAGTCTATCCATATCGAATTGGAATCCATGGAGTTATTAATAAATGTGGAACATTGATGAATTGGTTTGATCATTAAGATTGTTTAATTTGTCAAACCAGATTAAATGATTGGTCTACTAGTGTTCCGACCGATTAGCCTTGCCATTCGGATAGTTAAGTTTAGAATGCGTTAATTTATTGCCTAGGTGGATATTCACCATGGAGTTGTCTTTTCCATGGATAATTGGTGATCAAATATCATTGCTAGGTTTACCGATTTCGCACCATGATTGATTATTAGAATTATGTCCAATGAGTTGGAGGATTCTAATACTTGCAATTCCATGTGTTTACGATTTTCTGTTGCTTAAAAGTAATTTCATGGTTTCTTATGAAAAGTTTTTCTTGCGGGGTTCAGTTACCTATTTTATTTGAGAGTTGAGCCCTTAACTAATTGGTCTTCTAATTTCGAAAGAAAACCCTTTTGCAACTATATTGGTTTTAGTGAAGTCAAGATTATATAAACTTATGGAGATATTTCGTGTGTTGATGTTATGTCTCTACTTTGGGGGGAAAATATTATATATCAAATTCCTCTTGTGAAGCCTTTTTTCCTTATGTGAGAAACGATGATAAGAGGTATTGTTTATATAGCATGAATGCTAGGTTATGTGTGTTGTTGTAGATGATGAATATATTTGGTACTTTAAATGATGGAGAATAAGTGATGAAGTTTAGTGGTTATCTTTGGAGCAAAGTATATGATTACATAGTTGTTGTCACATATAACCATGTGCTGAATAGAGCAAAGTTATCACTATTTAGTTACTTCATTTATACCTCAGAGAATTGTTGCATTTATCTAGAGTTTGCTTCATGGACATTGATTACATTATCATAGTCATGTGGATCATCAGTGGTATTACAATGCATAGTAATGATGAGTTATGGTTACGTTGTAGCGATGGTTTATTATTTGGTAATGTTGCAAATCAATGTCCCCAAGCGTGTGGCCCTGAGCATTCTTGGGCGCGAGGTCCCAAGTCATGTGTGAACATTTATCCTTAATGCAATTATGTGGATACGCTTGTCGTAGGATGGCCTACTGTAGGTTTCTGTTCATGCATAGGTTGTTGAAATTATGGTTTAAATTTAGAGTGAAAAATGAATAGGTGACATTATTTGCTCTTTGTTGGGCTGGGGTATTACACATTCTTCCTTTTCAGAGTAGTTTTCATACCCCTTTTCTCTGTATTGTTATGGTAGCACCAGATTTGTAGCATGGAAAGTGGGAAGAGTTTTCTCGATCAGCTGTCCTTCTATAAAATCTCTTCCACGGAGTCTAAAACGAGAAATTATCCTATGAAGTGCTGAGTTATAAGCCACCACAGATTTAAAATATTAGAAGCGCAAAATCGTCCAATCATGCTCCGCCTATGGGACCATTAATTCCCTTTCCTGATTTTATCTCTTTTGAAGGGAAACCCGTAGCGCTAAATGATCTCTCTCAGTCAAATTCTCATTCTTGTGATCTTTATTCAAATGATGACTGCGAGAACCCAGGGTATTTAACTCGTAATACTTAACCATCCAATTGGTCCTAGCATTACAAATCCAATAAGCCGACTCTCAGGATATTGTGTACCTCCTAGAATAGCGGTACACATACCCCTTCACAAAATCAAGCATCAATTCCATACAAGCTGTCATTATCGATAACAACCAAGTTACAACATCCCAAAAGACATACGCATAATAGAGTTATTACAAAAGGGGCCAACCGACCAAATGACAAAGTAAACAACTAAAGTAGTAGAGGAAGCAAAAGCCATAAGATGGCGATAAACAAAAGCCAACCGGTTTGCCCTTACCCACAAGGCAACCGATCGGGCCGCCAAGCTAGTCGTCCTGCATAAAGTCGGGCTCACAATAGTCTGTCCCTTGGGGATCAACCTCCTCTGCAACAATTAAGCAATGCAACTGAGTACAAAAACATACTCGTAAGACTTACGGATAACAAACCTATGCATAGCTACATGCAAGTTGAATCAAAGGAGAAGGCTATAGGGTTCATTTAACGCATAAAGCAACTTTCCATTTGCAATAATATAATAGATTGAAGGCAATTTAACAAATCTGTTTTTATGTGTTTAAATAATAGCAAGACAACAATTATAAGCATAAATAACATCCTGGAGGTGACTTCCAAACAGCCACCACAACATAGCACAAATTACCCATTTGCACCACCCGAATTCAAGTTTTATCGAAAATGTTATAGTCTAACTCGTGCAAAACCTAACCAAGCGTGTCCATAACCTAGGATGAGGCTATTCGAATATATCAAACCCTGTAGGGTGTACAACTGTACCCACACGCCAGACCGCCTTTTCGCCACATGATAGAACACACTTCCTTAGGTATGCTGGTAAGGCTAAGTCCTATGAGACGTTTTCCAATATAATGCATTAGCTACGAGTCGCCCGTATGGGAATAGAAACCCCCATACGTTGTGTCGGAGTTATTGTAAAGCTAGAAGTCAACTACCTATAGGGTAAAGCACCCGGACAACTACAATGCCCCTCAGTGTGGAGAACCTAGACAGGATTCCACTCTCGCACACCCAACAAATATAAACACATTTCCTTTTTCAACACAACACACCCAACCTCCTGTGACTCGAAACTAACACGCCAAAGTACTGAGTCAAGAGGGGTTCCCAATACCCTCGTGTGGAATGCACACAATAATGCTTGGATAGTGTGACACAAGATGTTCGGTCTTTGTTGACTCGGGCACCAAGCACACACCCAAAAGCACACCATCTTACCAATGTGCCTAAATCTAAATCATTTTATTTTTAGTTTTAGTTTTCTTAAATACAATACATACATGAGTACCCCGACTCAAGTAATTAGAGTGATGATGTATTGATCATCGCCGAGGCGATGATCCCTAGACTACCGTTCTAAGCAATGCTAAACGACCACAACTCATATCCTACAATAAAAGTGACTAGAGCCCATCCATCGAGCTCTACATCACAGCGGATATAAACCTAGGCTTAGTGGTAAAGGATAAATGTTTGCCTACAGTTTATGCAACTATTTAGGATCAACTACTCGAACGATAATTTAAACATCAAAATAGAGCATGGATACATACACTTTGTAAACAAGATATTAGAATTTGAAAGTAATGTGATCAATATAATCAAAGAAAACTGCTTGCCTTACTGGAGATAACTTTCTTGCTGCAGAGGATCACTCTCGTACTCAACTGAATCGTCGAAACCTACCGAAAGATTCAAGAAGAAACAATAAGAACGAATAACATCGAAAACACTCAAAAATTCAAAGTCATCCAAAAATCATGAAATTTGCACAAAAGATAGAGCATGATTTTAAATGAATTTAGCAACAAAAATCAATCGATATGGATGTTGTATGCAAAAGTTATAGCCAAAACAAAATCAGCTTTTTAAATAAATGCCGAAAAATCCTTTTTGATACTATTCATGCAAAAATTTCGAGAGAGTTAGTGAACATGAAATTTTAATGGTAGACAGAGCATGACATTCTAAGACAAACAAAAATTGGGTCACTTCATTTGGAGCACAACAAAGTTATGAAAGTAGTGCACAAACCGTTTGTAAAATAAGATTTTTCGAGGCAGTAACATACTCAAAACCTATTTTACATTAAAGTACAGTAATAGAGGAAACCAACAAGCTAGAGTTTACTCAATTTGGAGTTACAGAGAAATACTTATGTATTTTTGAAGTTTAAAAGAATTTCTAGTGCAAGAATAAAGTTGTATCTAAAGTAATACAACTAATAAAATTTTCTGGTACAGAAACATGTCCAAAAGCTATACCAAAATAAAGTACACTATAATTGTGACCCAACAAAATTTGTTTCACCCAAAAATGAGTTAAAATGAAATACTTATGCCATTTTGAAGTTTAATACAATTTTTAGTATACAAATAAAGCATTTCAGAAATCATAAAAGCATTAAAGACTTTTTATACCCAGCTAGACCTAGCCGCAGACAATGACAGGCAAGTCCACGACACAATGCTATGTACGGGTGGATCTTGAGTACTAAATGGCCTCAGGCTCACTCGTTAGTGGAACATTAATGATGGGAATGGGGTCCCGATCTTCCAACAGGTTCTGGATAAGTTCGATTTGGTGGAGGCGCGACACAAATCGACTCGGCTTCCGAACAACACGTTCCGAACCCCGCAATCGCAGCACCACGTCTCCTCAGGTTATCAACCGTGCGCAACCCGGTTGACCTCGCCAAGAAGCCTAATCCTCGCCTGCGAATCGAAGAACACAAGCAAGAACAAGGAAGAACACAACGGAATTGCAGATGTATTGTTTTAGCACTCGAAAGTTGGGGTCTCACAAACCGATGAACGGCGAAACTGTTCAAGACAGAATTAATCTAAGCAAAACCCAACCCTAATGGTGGGGGTGGCGGCTGTATATAGAGGACTGAGGGGCATGCAAAACCCCTGGACGCGCCCTAATGGGCTCCAACACGATACAAAGCCGAACGGCCCAAAAGACGGTGATGCAGCACCCTGACAGATTCTGAATGGCCACTTGTTTCGACGATTACCGCTGACTCAGAAGGAATTTTGATATGGGGCCAGAGCCATTGGAAAGGTAGTCTTCTCAGCTTTCGATACATATGTAGAACATCCAAAACGGAGCCCGGATGCGATCTGGGCGTCCGTTTTAGTGCGGCCTGGTCCTGGACTCCGAATTGGATTCGAAGTCGGCTTGAGTTGGGCCTCCAACATGATTCGACCGCCCTTGCTGGACTTGTGCGCTTCGTAGCCCTTCTCCAAGTACTTCCAGGTCCTCTCCATGGTTCCTAATCATAATTAAATCATTAGGTAGCAATCGATTCTCAAATGAACAAAAAGAAGTACTTAGGAACGAGCTCACCAGAAATTCAATTGTCGGCGCGAGCTCTAGTGATTGGTCCTTGAATGTCAAGTGGAGGATTGTTGTGTGTATCCGAAGAAGTGATGTCCTCATCATCCTCCCCTCTTGAAGCGGAGTTGTCCTCAACTCACCTCATCTTCTTCTCCCAAGTATGGCTTCAAATCTGAAATGTTAAAGGTGGGACTAACCCCAAACTCGGAACGCAACTCAAGTTTATATGCATTATCATTTATCTTCTCAACTATTTTAAAAGGACCAGCAGCTCTAGGCATCAATTTTGACTTTCGTAACTCAGGAAATCTATCCTTTCTCAAGTGCAACCAAACAAAATCACCCGGTTCAAGTTTAACTTCCTTTCTACCTTTACTACCAATAATCCTATATTTTTCATTCATCTTTTCAATGTTTGCCTTAGTAGTCTCATGCATTTTGACAATAAAATCAGCACACTCCTTAGCATCATTATGAACTCTCTCACTAGTAGGCAAAGGTAAAATATCAAGAGGGGCACGTGGATTGAATCCATATACTACCTGAAAAGGACTTACCTTGGTGGTGGAGTGTTCCGCTCGATTATATGCGAACTCAACATGCGGCAAACACTCTTCCCACAGCTTCAAATTATTCGTCAAAACAGCTCTCAGCATGGTAGACAATGTGCGGTTCACCACCTCGGTTTGGCCATCAGTTTGTGGGTGACATGTTGTAGAGAACAACAACTTTGTACCCAACTTGTTCCATAGAGTACGCCAAAAGTGACTCAAAAACTTGGCATCACGATCTGAAACAATAGTAGAAGACATACCATGCAAACGAACTATCTCTTTGAAAAAGAGGTCAGCAATATGAATGGCATCATCGGTTTTATGACATGGTATAAAATGAGCCCTTTGTAACACCCCAGGATCCACATTACCCTGGAATGCTACTTAACCACTCTACAGCTAGCCAATAATTTCAAGACAAAATTAATTCGGCAGCAACTCTAGACAAGAAGCACTAAGCGGAAGCATAAACAACTAAGGGAATAAAGATAACGGTAACAAGTTCAATAATTAAACAACCTCTAGCAGATTAAACCAAGTGTAGTCCACAAATTCATCAATAATAATTCGACAGAACACTCGCGAATAGCTAGTCATTAGGCTAATTTCCTCTCAACTTTATTACAGCATGAATCTATGAATTGAGTGCATTATTGTAGTGCCGCTCTACCCATCCCAGGAATGCTTAAGAATCACCTGAAAGGGGGAAAGAAACAACACGGGTGAGATAAAATCTCAGCAAGCAAACTGTTTAATAGGCTATTCAGACTACAAATAAATATACAACATCATTAAAGTATCCATATGTCCACATCCATAATGTGAATCCACATTCATTTACAAGCTAATTTAACTACAAATATATTAAGCATCAATATCCAATTCCCATAATGATCACAATTATAGCCTCAACCATATTTACTACCAATGATAGTAAAATATCAACAATTGAATCTTGATCAACTGCTTCATATTATTCACCACTACCACTACCAATGATAATAAAGTATTAACATGTTTTACCTCATAACTTTACTATTTCTCGCATCCACAACTGCTATCAACAATTACCACAAGAGAGAAGAATCTCACGCCACAATCACAACCTCTACCATACCACAAGGGATGAACCCCATTCCACCACCACAACCACATTACTCATACCACAAGAGACTCTCATGAGTCAATTTCCACATTGCAACTATGAAGTTGCGTTTGTTTGCAAAATAACTTCACCTCAATATATTGCATAAGTATGCAAATGATCTTTCCACAATGTAATGCATATGCATGCTATGCTCCACTGCACCTTTACCCAATAAGGTAAAAGTGTACATCGTGCTACGGCAATGCACGATGTTGTACCGGTACGGTCGCGGCTATAAGCGGCGACATCCACAATGCAAATGTTATGACATGTCATGAATGATATGATTATCATAAACCACAAGAATTTAACCACGAATGTCAACAACATACTCATCATGAATACTTCCTCATAATCCACATGTGTCTCATTAAGCACAATACCATTGTGTCATAAAACCATTACCACATAACCCCCACTCGATTCACCAAGATCAAAATCAGTCGATCTAAAGGCAATTCTACCACATAGACCACAACATGATCATCATGAATGTAACCACAAGGAATTATCAACATGTCCACCTTGAGTTTATTTTCATATTCGCATTTGGCTCATTAAGCAAATTACCACAATACTACCCAAACTCATCCAAACATAGCAATTGATTAATATCTTGCTACCACATTCATACTTAGAAAACATGTAACCATGGCATATCGTTTAACATTACGTCAATCATGCATAGTGCAAGTAGTAAGAACAACGGGTTAAACCGTAGCACAACCGCTACATTTACTTGCCTTCCACGATGCGACGCGTTAGCGGCAAAGATGATACTCCTAAACCTGAGGCTTCACCTCCTAAACAGGTAAAATAATTTCAATTAAGACATAATATACTCAGCGCTACTAATCGGCATTCTACATCGCTACTTGACGACTCAAAACGAGTTTACAAAGCTGAAACTGAAAAACAACGTTTCCTGCCATATACCGTTTCTGGACAGCGCACGGTAATTGACATAACTCATGAACTGGAAGTCAAAAGAGGTAAACCCAATTTCTGTAGATTCTTAACTGACTCATAAACAATACTCTAGTTGACACGATAATCCAATTCGGCCAAAATATTAGGCTAACCATTGTTTGAACTTTCAGTACAGAAACTGCCTACACAATCGAACAGCAAAACTAAAATGACCATAACTTTTAATAGGTAACTCCGAATTGATCGTTCTTTATCAATCTGAAAAGGTTATCGAATTATCTACAATAACCTAGTTGTGTGAACTTTCAGATTCCACCAATTTCCTATTCATATTTTAGGAAATATCCAGACAGATTATTCTCGTCAGATTTCTGCCAGCAGATACTAAATCGACCATAACTTTTGACTCAGACCTCGGAATCGAGTGATCTTCACGGCTACTGAAAGATAACGACATAACCCACATAACTCTAGGAGATGGAATCTTAAAATTCAGCCTCTAAATACACGAAAATCCCCACGCAAGGTACTGGACAGAATCGAATCTTCTGCAGCCCAACATTTAACCAACAATTCTAATCGGTTTCGCATCTACTATGGATCAAACAGTGGGGAAGGCATCTCGTTACCCTTGTAGAACCGCTAGAATTTGCTGAACCAATCCCACACAAGATCTTCTTCTCCTTCTTCTCCTTCTTCTCTTCCTCTCTTTCTCCTTCTTGCGTAAGGGCGCAGCCTAGACGAAGGGAGTCGCGAGGAGCAGCACCGGGCAGAGGGGAGGCGCAAGGAGAGGGGAGGAGTCGGCCAAGGAAGGGAAGGGGCGGCTGCAAGTGGGAGGAGGGAAAAGGGGAGGGGAGGGGGGCGGCTAGGGTTTGGGGAGGGTGGCACCTCCCCCCCTTTGGCCGGCCAATACTAGGCTAGATGGGCCAAGGCCCAGGCCCAAGTGGATGAGAACAAGCGGAAAAGCCCCTCTCTAAACTTGATTTGACGATTCAAAATAAACTCTTCCCCGATTAAATAATTCTCTACCGATTAAATTTAATTAACCCGATTCTTGACTTCTCACACTTCCGGAGTATTACATTCTTCCCACCTTAAAAGGATTCGCCCTCGAATCCAACTCTACAGACCACAAAGAAAAGAACAACAAGCAAAAAGCAACCCAAACTAGGAGTACTCACCAGCCTCGAAGAGCTCGGGGTACTTCTTTCGCAAATGATCCTCCAACTCCCACGTAGCTTCTCTCTCAGACTGATTCGTCCAAAGGACCTTCACATACTTGATGGTCTTATTCCTCAAGACCCGCTCCAACGTATCCAAGATACGAACTGGCCGACTCTCCACAGTGAGATCCTGCTCCACTGTGACCTGTTCCAGGTCAATCTTGTGTTCTGGATCCTACAAGTATTTCCTCAGCATAGACACATGGAAAACATTGTGCACACCACTCAAAGAGTTTGGCAACTCCAAACGATAAGCCAAACTACCCACCCGAGCAACCACTGGAAAAGAACCGATGTACCGCGGGCTAAGCTTCCCGGTGGTACCAAAACGAACAATACCCTTGGTTGGAGACACCCGAAGGAGCACAAGGCTTCCCACCGCAAACTCCAATTCTCGGCGCCGAACATCCGCATAATTCTTTTATCGGCCCGAGCAACAATGTGTCTGCCATATTGGCAAAATTTCCATAATAACTATTAAGACCACTTTCTCAAACCATCCCTTTCTTAAAACACTTTTCTCTTATTAAATATACTCTGGATAACCCAATATACCCTTTTAAAGAATTTAATCACAAATTCCACTCACATCATTCTACTAGAAGCACAACGGTATCTTTTGCAAACAGAACCCAACAGAATGTAAGAGTAAAGAACTCTCAAGCATCACACTAGCAACCAGCTTTCCTTCAAAGGACCACGATCCAAATCAAAGGATTCACCACAAAATATTTCTACTCGTCAAGTAGACAATTGGAGAACCACACCACATAAGCTAAGAGTGAAAAAAAAAATTACTCGACCGACCAAAACAATCAATTTCTTTTCCTAACTGGAAAAGACTACGCCTCAACATACGTCAACTCAATTTGCAAATGGTCTCTGCCATAAACACACAGCATAAACAAGAATCAAGAGAGCATCGCACTACTTGACATAACAATAATTTCCCAATTCATTTCTTTTAATAATTTAACTTCCTTGAACCAAGGATTTTCAAATCATTACCCAACACACCAACTCATTTATCTCAAGTTGGCCACCTCAACAATTAGCTCAATTGAGTACATCATCTACACCATTGTAGATAGACTCTCTGGCCCCGCAAATCATACTCTATCCCAAAACCACGACCAACAAAAGGCTTCAGAACCCACAACAATTACCATGTTCTTAGAAGAAGAGGTAAGAAGAAATAAATTCCACATCTACGAAAAATGGTTATCATCACAGAGCTAAAAGACCAAAAAAAAACAAATAGCAATGAGGTTGGAAAACACAAGATAAGATCAACTGTACCTCAAATACTTCTAGTACAACTTTTCCTTTCAATAAGAAGAAATTTTCTTTGATTACAACATCCCGCCATTTCCAACAAAGGATGCTTGAAGACCACAACAAGAGATTCAAATAAAAACCAAAAAGATCATTCAACATGTCGCTTTACTCAAAGCAACCTCGGCTATCACACAATGTAATACCCCGAAAGTGTGTTAAGCATTAGTCGGGAAAGATTAGAAGTTCGGGAGAGAATTAAACGTAATTGCGGGAAGGATCAATCGGAAATGCGCAGTACAACAGTTAGAGAGGGGATTTCTTGTTTCCAACCCAACTTGGGCTTGGGGGCCCAAGGGCCCAATAGGTGGCCGGCCAAGGAAGGGGGCACTAACCTAGCACCCCCACTTCCCCACTCCTCCTCCCCTCCACCTTGTGGCCGCCACTCCACCTCCCTCCTCCATCTTGCGCCTCCCTAGCACCACCCTCCATGGCTACCTCACCTTGCGCCTCCCTAGCATCTCCCTAGTCCCCATGGCAGCTGGCCAAGGGAAGAAGAAGGTGACCTCCTTTTGGGTGGCCGGCCAAGAAGGACGAAAAGAGGAAGGAGAGAGAGAAGAGAAGGAAGAGGGATCACCAACCGAGCTTACGATCCTCAGCTGCACCAAGGGTAACGAAGACCCTTCCCGCTGAATCTTTTGTATTAGATGCGTTTATGAATTCATTTTGTGGATCGGTCGCGATTGCTATTAGATTGCGTTCTGTCCAGTTTGTTGCGCGGCCAGTTTCATGTATTTAGAGGCCGAATTAGGGTTTTGGTCTCCTAGAGAGTTGTAGGTTATGTTCGTAGCTTTCAGTGGCCACCAAGATCACCCAAATCCGATTAACGGTCAGGAAGTTATGAATGTTTTAGTATCGCTGCTCTTTAATCTGTCAGTTTTGGGCAGTCTGTAGAAAACTGGTTATTACTGCTAGTTAAAGGAAAATCAGGGAACCTCAGTATAACGAAAATGTGGGTAATTTCTATACCTTTTCATAGAGTTAAAGAACACGAGATTTGGACTTTCGTAGCAAAAGTTATGGTGGTTTTAGCGTACTGTCCAGAGAACCCGACGAGAATTCTGTCGTCTGATGGTTGGTTTGATAGGGGAAGTTAATGGCAGAATCAAAAGGGCTCCCCAACTAAGTTTATTTAGGTAATTTAATTACCTTTTCATAAAGCCTAAGATCATCTTATTTGGATTCTTGAGCAGAAAGTTATGTATTTTAGAAGTTGACTGTCCACAGCGGTACCGAAACGATCGCTAGAAATTGGAGGTTTTGTTAACACTTGAGAGTTAGCGAGTTCCGTTGTGTTGTTATTTATGCTTTTGGTTCAGCATGTTGGTCTTAGATTGGGGTACCTTTATGTTCAGGTGGGAGCGCGGTTCCAGGGGCAGCACCCTCTTCACGTCCACCGCTCTCATGCGGTTAAGGCAAGTATTCGGGTTGTTGCATAATTATGTTTGGATGATAAGATTGTTTGTGAATGCTTGCAGTAACTATGCACGGATGTTATTGTGATGAGTTCTCATTTATCTTGATGAATGCAAGTTATGGTAAAGCTTTCTTTGTACATTGCTAATCCATACATGGTGAGGTGTACACGTTGAACTCTTGTGTATGAAAGATGTTGACATAGAGCATATGCATAATTGAAACATGTTTGAGACTCGGTCGTGTATGCATGTTTTTGATACATGATAGCAAAGTAAAGTGGCTGGCATGATGTTATGCTCCAAGTATGGTTATGCTCTATTTATGTTCAATGTTATTGTATTTGGTATATTGATGATGAATAGATACTGTGCATGTGCATATTGAGATCTTGCTGAAGCTTGGTCACGTGGTGACCAAGTATGCATTCTTTGAGGTCCCGTCATGTATGGACGGGCTTGAGGTCCCCACATTCGTGGAATGTGGGCTATGAGAAAAGAGGTCCCCATCATTCTGATGATGGGCAAAGGTCCCTATACATGTGGTGTATAGGCTCTTGGTCCCTGTGCCAGAGGGCACAGGCATGGGTATGCAGCGACGGTTGCATACTTTGCATTACCGGTAAAATGCAAAAGTTAAAGAGAAAGAGAAAGAGCACTTGAGCATCTTGCATCTTGCATCGCATGAGCATATGACATGTTTATAATTGAGATGGTAGATGGTTGTTAATGTTACAGTTGTCTATGTTATTGTTGCCATTTGATGTACTTGCTGGGTCTTTGGACTCACTCTTGCTGTTGTTGTGTTTTTAGGTACCTCTATACAAGAACGGCATGCATGGGAGGGAATAGTAGTGGATGCACAATCGCACGAACTACTCACATTTGGACTAATAGATTGATAATTTAGTAGTTGAGTAATTGCATAAAGAATCTCTTATGATTACTCACTATGCTTGGGATAAATTGTAATAGAGTTGATTAGAGGATTATGAATGTCATTCTGTTTATGTTTTAGTTGTTTAGCATGCTATGGATGATGTAGTGATGTTAGCATAGTTATGGTTATCTCTTGTTTTTGTTGGAGGCTGGATTAGTTAACTATGTTATATTTAAATGTTGGGACCTCTGGTTTAGTAACTAAACAAAGGAGGTTCTGTCGGATTTTAGAGAATTATTTCAATGTTAAAATGTTATTGTGTTAGTTTAGTAGCATTCCAGGCCTTTGTCAGGCTGGGGTGTTATAGTTGGTATCAGAGCGAGCTGTAGGTCCGTGGTGACTAGATTATTTAAAAAAAAAATTGCCAATGTTAATCAACTTAAAAGTTTGACACACTGGTGCACAGTAGGATGGGGATGGGCCAATCTTTGCATTTCCGTTTCCGTTATATCGTTTTGATTGTTGCTGATATGAATTGAGTTTGGCTGCTTATGAATTAATTATTATGATTATTATGAGTGGGAATAGTCGTTGTTGAGAGGTTAAGGTCGTGGTTGTGACCCTGGGCTTTACCAGGTTACACCACCGTTCGTGGAGTGGGATTAGAGAAGTGCTACCCCGGATATCTTAGTATAGGTGTCGATAGCGAGTTTTTTTTTTAGAAGAGTTGTTCTCTCCTTTGAAATTTGATTTGGTCAACTCTTATCTTGTGGTGATAGATGAGTTTTTCCTTGGGCTTTTAGTTCATCCCGGTTGAGGGGTTGCTTTGAATTTATTCTTCTATTGGCTTAATTTGTCCCGTAAAGAAATCGTTGCTTTCCCAACTAATGGGTTATTCTTGCGGCTGGTAAACTTGGTTAATTTTGACCTTCGTGTTGGAGTTTGTCTTTCTTATTGGAAAAAAAAAAACTTGACCCACTTATTCTTGTGATGTTTTTGGTTAATGAAAGCTTTCTTTTGCAAGTCCTTTAGTACGTGAAGGCTTTGACACAACGTATCTCTCTTGGGTGTTTTGAGTGTTGAAGATTAATGGTTGTGTTATGAGTTATCAAGTTGAGTCCGCAGTGTGTACATGATCGATCTTAACTAAGATCCTTAACAAGGAAAGTTGATTAAGTGGAGGTTGTCCTCTAGTAGTTCTTGATGGGCTGTGACTATGAGTATGACAATATTTAGTTGGAATCAATAGAGTTATTAAGAGGTGTGGTATATTGATGACTTGGTCTAATCGCTAGAATTGTGGAATCAGGTAGATTTATTGGATAACACAGAGTAATGTATCTCAATGGATTAGCCTACTCATTAGTGATGGTTATGTTAAGAATGTGTTTGAACGATGCCTTAGGGGATATCAAATTCGAAAATTTTCATAAACTGGTTATTTGATGATCATACATAATAGCTAGATTGAAACATGTATATTGCATTAAACGAATGTGGAGGTAGCATGTTGTGAAACCCATTTATGCAGAGATGAGATTATTAAATGTTGACTTTGTATTTATAGATGGTTATGTGACTACAAATAGAAGTAGGACCCTTTTCGTACACATGATACATACAGTTGACAATTGTTAATGATAGTTGGAGCGGGTGTGAGTAACACTAATGGTTGAGTGGATGAATGAGTAAGTGGCCTTTGATAGTGTGCTTTGCGAAATTATTATTTGATAGGATGAACTAGATAAAATAGGTTTGTTTCAACCTTGTGGCTTGTGTTTCTTTTGGAGAAATTCATGATGGGATAAGAGGCTATGATGAGTCTCGCTAAGAGTGTATTGTTACATTACTAGTGCGATTGTCAGTAAGGGATTATGATGATAATATCGAATGTGTGGTATAAAGGGACTGGATCGCTCGCCAGATATTGATTAATTGAATATGTTTCTAGTTCGCGTTTGTGATCTTCCAGACCTCATGTTGATGTGATAGCTGAATTTGTTTAGAGCAAAGTGACGTGTTGAGAGGTTTTATTAGTTCCTAAGTGGATTAGGTGTTGTGAACTTCAAATACTCTTTGTCGGAATTGCCATGGTGATGCTGTAACCAACGAAAGTCGAGTGAAGTAGAAGTATTTGAGATTGAAGTAAAGTTTCATAACTTGCAGATTATTGAAGATTGTCTAAAACTTTTGTTCTTGCCCATAAGAGTTTTCCCGAATTCTAAAAGCAGTGTTTTATTCTCGTCTGAGGTGTGATATTCTCGATTGTGGGGCGTGCGCCTCAACTTTGATCATATCTTTTGGTTTTCGAGAACAGTTTTATCTGATTGTTTCTCTTGATCTTGTAACTACTGTGAGTGGTAACGTTTTCCTTTGTGCTGAAAATTTATTTCTAATTGACTCTTCTTCAAAGAAAGGGTTAACCGAACTCTTTTGCAAAGTCTCTTCGGTTGTGATTTGGCATCTAGATAATGGTGGTCTAGTAGATGGTTTGGTGAACCTTAAGGTGTCAAGTTGTTTGAGAGGCTTGGAGTAATAAATCGATTTATTAGAATAATCCTCAGAGAGGGTTTGAGTTAAAAAGAATATTTGTCTTTGGAGCTAACATATTTCGTTGTCGCAACTAGTAGGACCTATAGCGAGATGTAGTCCAAGATTTGGTGTTCTTTTGACCGAACATTACAAATAGCAAGTATGGAAATCGGATCGGTTTATTAGAGTGTTGCAATTGGATACTTAGTAGTATTGTGTAGAAGAGTTTTGATGGTGAAGAT
This sequence comes from Ampelocalamus luodianensis, assembly GCA_036346255.1. Classification (NCBI taxonomy): domain Eukaryota; kingdom Viridiplantae; phylum Streptophyta; class Magnoliopsida; order Poales; family Poaceae; genus Ampelocalamus; species Ampelocalamus luodianensis. The sequence goes on from CM070626.1 coordinate 40,895,617, forward strand.
AAAGAGAGTAGCAGTGTAGAGAAATCTATTAGACATGTTAATGATGGGATAGCAGGGATTGTTATGTAATTGTCAAGTATAACTTGGTCTCAGTGATTAACCCTATGGGAGTTGGATTATCTCTAAAGATAGCCTGGTCAAGAACATAATCATTTATTAATGTTAGTGATTGAGTATGTTTGAATCTTGATCAATCGGTTAAAGTATTGTGAATGGGTATATTGTGGTCGTGTAACTGAATTTGATGGATATGGGTGAGAGAAGGTCTAAGGATGGTGAAATAAATTGCTTTAGGCGGTATCTGATTTGTGGGGAATGTTGATATTAATAACTGAGGTTATTGATTGGGCTGTGTGAATTTTAGTAAACGAATCTGAGGATTTCCCTATCTTTTATATGAGAAGTTAGTTGCAAGAGTCTTGGACGTTAAATATGGACTTTGCAATGCTATGCTAGAACTTTGAGTCGCCCAAAGATTATGTGTAGAAGAAGTAGAATAAGGGTGGATTACAAACAGTGGGATGATCGTTGATAACACCTTTCTGATGTAGTACATGAGAGTGTGTGATGTGAAATCTGAGATGTTTGTTCTCAAAAGGGTTGAGGTGATATGATCGTGTGAGAGATCTAATTTGGGGATACTTTCTGAGTGCCATTTGTCAAATGAACTCTGATAGTAAAGGAAATCGGTTAGAGAATGTTGTGTGAAATCATCAGGGTCCCTCTTCAAAGGTGTAGACAAAATGTTTTGATTTGGGCTTGGCGTTGAGATCGCCAAGTTAAGAGTAACAAGTTAGTGTCTTGTGCAATGATTGGGATTCCATAGCTTGAGGGAAATTTTTGGTCCTAAAAGAGAAACTGTTAATTTGATGCTTTCTCAAGAAGTGAATCTTTTCCTGATTCTCGTTTGAGTTCTGTGCTGTTGATCATTGTTTTTCGTAAGTTGAGCCATGAGTTTATGACGGACGTTTTTTCGCAAATTGAGCTTGACTTTATGTTGGCTCGTGTGGTTCTTATCTATTCAGAAAGAATAAAAAGAAATGATGGATTTGGATATTCGAGTGATTTCTCTTTTGGCGATCGTGATGTTTATTTGCAAACTTTCTAATTGAAGGTGAAAAGATTTTCGTGATAAATCTTCGATTCTGAATTTGACTCTTTTTAGTACCGAGTTGGTAACGTTTGGTTGCGTTGAGAGTCCTTCATTTTCAGTTGGGCTATGCCGGTAAAAGAGTGTGTTTAAGGCGAGTATTGTTGTGTGTTTCTGGTTAAAGGAGGTGATCTTTGCTTTAGTGAGGAGTTTAATTGAGAGGTGGAACACGAGTTCTGTGTTCTATGTGCATGTCGTGTGGTTCGGTATCTTTGGGAGGTTTAACCCAAGATACATTGGGTTGTTTTCGCTAGTTGGCGTATCGCCAGGATTGTCTCGAGTCCGTGCGTGGAGTACGTAACGTCTTGTATGTTCTGGTGTTGAGTGAGATCTTACCTTCGAGTCTTGTCCGATGAGTATACCTGAAAGTACCGGGTTGAGCGTTAGTTCAGACGTCGTGTTACGTCGTTGTGTTGTGGTATTTTCAGTCTGAGGGAGAGGTTACTTGGGAAGTTGGAGCTTTGCGTGCGTGAGCTTTAACCGGTGTTGTTCACATCGGGTATGTGGTTACCGTTGTTTGTTCTCGATCGGGTTGTTCTTTCGCTTAAGCGTGTTTAGATTCGGGGTCGAATCCTGTTAAGGGGGGTAGAATGTAATACCCCGAAAGTGTGTTAAGCATTAGTCGGGAAAGATTAGAAGTTCGGGAGAGAATTAACCGTAATTGCGGGAAGGATCAATCGAAATTGCGCATACAACAGCTTAGAGAGGGGATTTTGCTGTTTCCAACCCAACTTGGCTTGGGGGGCCTAAGGCCCCAATAGGTGGCCGGCCAAGGAAGGGGGGGGGGCACTAACCCTAGCACCCCCCCACTTCCCCCACTCCTCCTCCCGTCCACCTTGTGGCCGCCACTCTCCACCTCCCCTCCTCCATCATGCGCCCCTCCCTAGCACCACCCCTCCATGGCTACCTCACCTTGCGCCCCTCCCTAGCATCTCCCCTAGTCCCCCATGGCAGCCGGCCAAGGGAAGAAGAAGATGACCTCCTTTTGGGTGGCCGGCCAAGAAGGACGAAAAGAGGGAAGGGAGAGGAGAGAAGAGAAGGAAGAGGGATCACCAACCGGAGCTTACGATCCTCAGCTGCACCAAGGGTAACGAAGACCCTTCCCCGCTGAATCTTTTGTATTAGATGCGTTTATGAATTCGTTTTGTGGATCGGTCGCCGATTGCTATTAGATTGCGTTCTGTCCAGTTTGTTGCGCGGCCAGTTTCATGTATTTAGAGGCCGAATTAGGGGTTTTGGTCTCCTAGAGAGTTGTAGGTTATGTTCGTAGCTTTCAGTGGCCACCAAGATCACCCAAATCCGATTAACGGTCAGGAAGTTATGAATGTTTTAGTATCGCTGCTCTTTTAATCTGTCAGTTTTGGGCAGTCTGTAGAAAACTGGTTATTACTGCTAGTTAAAGGAAAATCAGGGAACCTCAGTATAACGAAAAATGTGGGTAATTTCTATACCTTTTCATAGAGTTAAAGAACACGAGATTTGGACTTTCGTAGCAAAAGTTATGGTGGTTTTAGCGTACTGTCCAGAGAACCCGACGAGAATTCTGTCGTCTAATGGTTGGTTTGATAGGGGAAGTTAATGGCAGAATCAAAAGGGCTCCCCAACTAAGTTTATTTAGGTAATTTAATTACCTTTTCATAAAGCCTAAGATCATCTTATTTGGATTCTTGAGCAGAAAGTTATGTATTTTATAAGTTGACTGTCCACAGCGGTACCGAAACGATCGCTAGAAATTGGAGGTTTTGTTAACACTTGAGAGTTAGCGAGTTCATGTGTGTTGTTATTTATGCTTTGGTTCAGCATGTTGGTCTTAGATTGTGGTACCTTTATGTTCAGGTGGGAGCGCGGTTCCAGGGGCAGCACCCTCTTCGCGTCCACCGCTCTCGCACGGTTAAGGCAAGTATTCGGGTTGTTGCATAATTATGTTTGGATGATAAGATTGTTTGTGAATGCTTGCAGTAACTATACACGGATGTTATTGTGATGAGTTCTCATTTATCTTGATGAATGCAAGTTATGGTAAAGCTTTCTTTGTACATTGCTAATCCATACATGGTGAGGTGTACACGTTGAACTCTTGTGTATGAAAGATGTTGACATAGAGCATATGCATAATTGAAACATGTTTGAGACTCGATCGTGTATGCATGTTTTGATACATGATAGCAAAGTAAAGTGGCTGGCATGATGTTATGCTCCAAGTATGGTTATGCTCTATTTATGTTCAATGTTATTGTATTTGGTATATTGATGATGAATAGATCTGTGCATGTGCATATTGAGATCTTCTTGAAGCTTGGTCACGTGGTGACCAAGTATGCATTTTTTGAGGTCCCGTCATGTATGGACGGGCTTGAGGTCCCACATTCGTGGAATGTGGGCTATGAAAAAGAGGTCCCCATCATTCGATGATGGGCAAAGGTCCCTATACATGTGGTGTATAGGCTCTTGGTCCCTGTGCCGAGGGCACGTGCATGGGTATCAATGACGGTTGCATACTTTGCATTACCTGGTAAAATGCAAAAGTTAAAGAGAAAGAGAAAGAGCACTTGAGCATCTTGCATCTTGCATCGCATGAGCATATGACATGTTTATAATTGAGATGGTAGATGGTTGTTAATGTTACAGATTGTCTATGTTATTGTTGCCATTTGATGTACTTGCTGGGTCTTTGGACTCACTCTTCTGTTGTTGTGTTTTTAGGTACCTCTATACAAGAACGGCATGCATGGGAGGAATAGTAGTGGATGCACAATCGCATCGAACTACTCACATTTGGACTAATAGATTGATAATTTAGTAGTTGAGTAATTGCATAAAGAATCTCTTATGATTACTCACTATGCTTAGGATAAATTGTAATAGAGTTGATTAGAGGATTATGAATGTCATTCTGTTTATGTTTTAGTTGTTTAGCATGCTATGGATGATGTAGTGATGTTAGCATAGTTATGGTTATCTCTTGTTTTTGTTGGAGGCTGGATTAGTTAACTATGTTATATTTAAATGTTGGGACCTCTGGTTTAGTAACTAAACAAAGGAGGTTCTGTCGGATTTTAGAGAATTATTTCAATGTTAAAATGTTATTGTGTTAGTTTAGTAGCATTCCAGGCCTTTGTCAGGCTGGGGTGTTACACACAAGTCATAAGGTACAAAAAGATTCCAACCGTAAATCTCACACCCTTCAATTCAATTAGTATTATGGAATTAACCAATTCCTTTAATTTTTTTAAAACATTCAACACCATAATCACTTCATCATGTTCTTATTATCCAAATAAGATTCCAACTACTTAATCTAGTTAAACCTAGTGCATAAGCCATCATATTAAAACAAACTCTTTAACAAGATGATAATAGAACATAACAACCTCACAAAACATGCTAGTATGAATCTCTTATTAGATTCCATACATTTATCTCGTACTGATGCTCAACTCTAGTTTAGCAAAAAGTAATTACACTCAAGCCATTGCTGTCAATAATTGATTATTAATTTTTTCATCAGCATAGCATTAATGATCCTATCTCTAATTTGCAGTCACAAAGACAATAAAGAGCACAGATTCGATACTCCACCTTATGTTAAGATATTAAAATAAAATAACTTTAAACATCAATAATACCAGCTTTATAAGACAAGATTCCACAAGTCAATACATCAACCTTCATCCCTTTCTGTATACATGTTTCAACAATCTAGCATGGTAAAAGTTACATAACTTTAACAGTTTTACATGCTCATCAAGTATGTAAAGAGAGGACATAATTAAGGTTAATCTTATTAAGGCAATATTCCAACACCTCCTTACTTGACCATCCCGAATGGTCAGATTAATTACTTAAGATCAATCAATCCAATCTATCCAACAAGTTGGGAAAATTAAACAACTACAATAGTAAAAACAATTGTTTTTCATAATCCTTAATAAATGCATGAGTTCTACACATGTATCGCTAAATTCTTAGCCACAAATCTTCAAGAAACTACAACAGGACAACATCATATTAATCAACTTCACTTCTAAAGATGTTAGTAGAAATTAATGATGTACCACACTAACTTTTCAACTCGATAATTCACAATCTATCAATTATTTACATAATTACCACCTACTACTTAAACACAACAAAACATGATAAAGGGATTTTAACACTCCCTTCTAGGGAGAAAATCAAACTTCAAAAGTCGAAATAACTCAGAAGAAATGCATAGAGCCAATGCTTCCACAAGTTAATGAACTTCCCACGTAAGCTTTGATTCTCTCTCAAAATATCAAACGAAATACAAGAGTCATGTTTTCCAGCAAGAAAGATGGAACAACACGGAAAAATACCAGTCTCTCCAAAAGCACTGCTCACGAGCAGTCAAACAACCCATCAATCAGAAAGAAACAATACTTGGCCTCAAGAACAATTGGAGGCCTATTGACACCCAACAACTGCAATAAACAACTAACCCGAGAGAAAATCATTAACTGCAATAGGCCAAGAATCGGCCAACATCAATTCAAGGAGGATAACACTTTTCTAAGAAACTTACCCATGACATCCGCAACTAAGTTACCCGAGGTAACTGCATCAATATCCCCGTACCACGAACGGAGGTATAAACTGGCAATGCCCAAGGCAACAGCCGCAAACCCTACCTCTTATCATTGACTATCCTCACTCATAGCAGTCATAGAAACAACACATAAACATACAAGATTATCTCATAGCATGAATAATCAATATAACATGTCAAAGCACGAATGCAATGCTTGACCCATCCCATCCTACTGCACCAAAGTGTCAATTTAATATTTTTAATTACCACGGACCTAAAGCCCGCTCGATACCAAACCTGTAACACCCGGGATCCACATTACCACGAATGCTACTTAACCACTCTGACTAGCCAATAATTTCAAGACAAAATTAATTCGCACAACTCTAGACAAGAAGCACTAAGCGGAAGCATAAACAACTAAGGGAATAAAGATAACGGTAACAAGTTCAATAATTAAACAACCTCTAGCAGATTAAACCAAGTGTAGTCCACAAATTCATCAATAATAATTGACGTAACACTCGCGAATAGCTAGTCATTAGGCTAATTTCCTCTCAACTTTATTACAACATGAATCTATGAATTGAGTGCATTATTGTAGTGCGCTCTACCCATCCGGAATGCTTAAGAATCACCCGAAGGGGAAAGAAACAACAAGGGTGAGATAAAATCTCAGCAAGCAAACTGTTTAACAGGCTATTCAGACTACAAACAAATATACAACATCATTAAAGTATCCATATGTCCACATCCATAATGTGAATCCACATTCATTTACAAGCTAATTTAACTACAAAGATATTAAGCATCAATATCCAATTCCCATAATGATCACAATTATAGCCTCAACCATATTTACTACCAATGATAGTAAAATATCAACAATTGAATCTTGATCAACTGCTTCATATTATTCACCACTACCACTACCAATGACAATAAAGTATTAACATGTTTTACCTCATAACTTTACTATTTCTCGCATCCACAACTGCTATCAACAATTACCACAAGAGAGAAGAATCTCACGCCACAATCACAACCCCTACCATACCACAAGGGATGAACCCCATTCCACCACCACAACCACATTACTCATACCACAAGAGACTCTCATGAGTCAATTTCCACATTGCAACTATGAAGTTGCGTTTGTTTGCAAAATAACTTCACCACAATATATTGCATAAGTATGCAAATGATCTTTCCACAATGTAATGCATATGCATGCTATGCTCCACTGCACCTTTACCGAATAAGGTAAAAGTGTACATCGTGTTACGGCAATGCACGATGTTGTACTGCACGATCGCGGCTATAAGCGGCGACATCCACAATGCAAATGTTATGACATGTCATGAATGATATGATTATCATAAACCACAAGAATTTAACCACGAATGTCAACAACATACTCATCATGAATACTTCCTCATAATCCACATGTGTCTCATTAAGCACAATACCATTGTGTCATAAAACCATTACCACATAACCCCCACTCGATTCACCAAGATCAAAATCAGTCGATCTAAAGGGAATTCTACCACATAGACCACAACATGATCATCATGAATGTAACCACAAGGAATTATCAACATGTCCACCTTGAGTTTATTTTCATATTCCGCATTTGGCTCATTAAGCAAATTACCACAATACTACCCAAACTCATCCAAACATAGCAATTGATTAATATCTTGCTACCACATTCATACTTAGAAAACATGTAACCATGGCATATCGTTTAACATTACGTCAATCATGCATAGTGCAAGTAGTAAGAACAACGGGTTAAACCGTAGCACAACCGCTACATTTACTTGCCTTCCACGATGCGACGCGTTAGCCGGCAAAGATGATACTCCTAAACCTGAGGCTTCACCTCCTAAACAGGTAAAATAATTTCAATTAAGACATAATATACTCAGCGCTACTAATCGGCATTCTACATCGCTACTTGACGACTCAAAACGAGTTTACAAAGCTGAAACTGAAAAACAACGTTTCTGCCATATACCGCTTCTGGACAGCGCACGGTAATTGACATAACTCATGAACTGGAAGTCAAAAGAGGTAAACCCAATTTCTGTAGATTCTTAACTGACTCATAAACAATACTCTAGTTGACACGATAATCCAATTCGGCCAAAATATTAGGCTAACCATTGTTTGAACTTTCAGTACAGAAACTGCCTACACAATCGAACAGCAAAACTAAAATGACCATAACTTTTAATAGGTAACTCCGAATTGATCGTTCTTTATCAATCTGAAAAGGTTATCGAATTATATACAATAACCTAGTTGTGTGAACTTTCAGATTCCACCAATTTCCCTTTCATATTTTAGGAAATATCCAGACAGATTATTCTCGTCAGATTTCTGGCAGCAGATACTAAATCGACCATAACTTTTGACTCAGACCTCGGAATCGAGTGATCTTCGCGGCTACTGAAAGATAACGACATAACCCACATAACTCTAGGAGATGGAATCTTAAAATTCAGCCTCCAAATACACGAAAATCCCCACGCAATGTACTGGACAGAATCGAATCTTCTGCAGCCCAACATTTAACCAACAATTCTAATCGGTTTCGCATCTACTATGGATCAAACAGTGGGGAAGGCATCTCGTTACCCTTGTAGAACCGCTAGAATTTGCTGAACCAATCCCACACAAGATCTTCTTCTCCTTCTTCTCCTTCTTCTCTTCCTCTCTTTCTCCTTCTTGCGTAAGGGGCAGCAGCCTAGACGAAGGGGAGTCGCGAGGAGCAGCACCGGGCGAGGGGAGCGCAAGGGAGAGGGGAGGAGTCGGCCAAGGGAAGGGAAGGGGCGGCTGCAAGTGGGAGGAGGGAAAAGGGAGGGGGCGGCTAGGGTTTGGGAGGGTGGCACCTCCCCCTTTGGCCGCCAATACTAGGCTAGATGGGCCAAGGCCCAGGCCCAAGTGGATGAGAACAAGCGGAAAAGCCCCTCTCTAAACTTGATTTGACGAATTCTGAAAATAAACTCTTCTCCGATTAAATAATTCTCTACCGATTAAATTTAATTAACCCGATTCTTGACTTCTCAAACTTCCGGAGTATTACACCATCTTAGAAAAATGATCCACAACAACAAAAATGCTATCCCTCCCCCCTCTTAGTCCTGGGCAATCCTAAAACAAAGTCCATAGAAATATCTGCCCACGGAATAGAAGGAACAAGAAGAGGCATATACAAACCATGTGGATTCAAGCGAGACTTAGCTTTTTGACATGTAGTGCAGCGAGCAACAAACCGCTCAACATCTCGCCTCATTTTTGGCCAAAAGAAGTGTGTGGCCAGAACGTCCTCCGTCTTTTTAGCACCAAAATGTTCCATCAAACCGCCGCCATGCTGGAATTGTCCTTTAATGGTTTGAAGACCAAAAATGCATAGGCGGTTAGCTCTAAACAAGAACCCATCATTGATCACGAATTTATTCCATGCTTGTCCCTCTTTACAATGCAACAACACATCCTTAAAATCAGCATCTAAAGCATATTGTCCTTTAATGGTTTGAAGACCAAAAATGTGACAATCAAGTTGAGACAACATGGTATAGCGTCGAGACAAAGCATCAGCAATCACATTATCCTTCCCTTTCTTGTGTTTAATGACATAAGGAAAAGATTCAATAAATTCAACCCACTTAGCATGTCTACGATTCAAATTGGTTTGACTACGAATATGCTTAAGTGATTCATGATCAGAATGAATGACAAATTCTTTAGGCCATAAATAGTGTTGCCACATCTCTAAAGAACGAACAAGAGCATACAATTCTTTATCATACGTGGAATAATTAAGAGCAGGACCATTCAATTTTTCACTAAAGTAGGCAACAGGTTTGCCTTCTTGCATCAAAACACCACCAATACCAATTCCGCTAGCATCACATTCCAGCTCAAAAGTCTTACCAAAATCCGGAAGTTGGAGCAATGGTGAGTGTGTAAGCTTGTCCTTCAAAAGATTAAAGGACTCCTCTTGTGATGGCCCCCAATGAAACACGACTCCCTTCTTTGTCAACTCAATCAACGGTGTCGCAATGGTGCTGAATTCCTTGACAAAGCGGCGATAAAACCCTGCAAGGCCAAGAAAACTCCGCACTTGGGAGACCGTCGTGGGCGTGGGCCAACTCCATATCGCCTCCACCTTGGCTCTATCAACCTCAATTCCCTGTGGAGTCACAACATAGCCAAGAAAGAGACTCGATCCGTGCAAAAGGTGCACTTCTCAAGGTTACCAAACAAACGTGCATCTCTCAAAGCATTAAAAACAGCACGTAAGTGATTCAAATGTTCATCCATGGACTTGCTATAAATCAAGATATCATCAAAGTAAACGACCACAAATTTGCCAATGAAAGGACGTAAAACCTCGTTCATTAATCGCATGAAAGTGCTAGGTGCATTAGTTAAACCAAAAGGCATGACTAACAACTCATACAAGCGAACTTAGTTTTAAAAGCGTTTTCATTCATCGCCAAGTTTCATTCTTATTTGGTGGTATCCACTACGCAAGTCAATCTTTGTGAAAATTATAGCACCACACAACTCATCAAGCATGTCATCTAGCCTGGGAATAGGATGACGATACCTTATAGTAATGTTGTTAATGGCTCTACAATCTACACACATACGCCAAGAACCATCTTTTTTGGGTACCAAAAGAACAGGAACAGCACAAGGACTAAGGCTCTCACGTACATACCCACGGTCCAAAAGGTCTTGGACTTGTCGTTGAATCTCCTTAGTCTCGTCGGGATTGGTCCTGTACGCCGCACGGTTTGGCAAACTCGCTCCAGGGATCAAGTCAATCTGGTGCTCAATCCCTCGAATGGGTGGAAGTCCTGGAGGTATCTCATTAGGGAAAACATCTCTAAAATCCTGCAAAAGGTTAGTGACAGGAGCAGGTAAAGTGCAAGACATATTATCAAGAGAAAATAAAGCATCTTTGCACACAAAAGCATAGCATGTATCATTAATATCATCAATTTCAGCAAGGTCTGATTTTGTGGCAAGCATAACAGAATGTTTTTCAGATTTATCATGTTCCTTTGGATCATTAGCAGCAGCAGCTCGCTCCCTATCGGCCTCTATAATCTTAGCTGGGGTCAAAGGTAGTAAAGTAACTTTCTTTCCCTTATGCATAAAAGTGTATTTGTTACTACTACCATGGTGCAAAGCATCATTATCAAATTCCCAAGGTCGACCCAATAAAAGAGAGCATGCTTGCATGGGAACCACATCACAATCAACATGATCAGCATAACCACCAATGGAAAAATGGACTCGGCATGTTTGTGTTACCTTAGCTTTTCCAAAGTCATTTAACCACTGAATATGGTATGGATGTGGATGCGGTCGCGTGGTCAAGCCAAGCTTCTTGACCAAATCAGAACTCACCAAGTTGTTGCAGCTTCCTCCATCAATGATGACACGTGCGCGCCGGTTCTTGATTGCAAAGAAAGTCTGAAACAAATTATGGCGTTGAAGCTTATCGGGTTGTTGCACCTGTGCCGAGGACTCGTTGCACAATGATGCTCGTGGCGTCGCTGTGGACGCCCACCAAGGAACAGTCGTCATGACCACCGCCATTGTCGTCCGAGGCGCAAAGAACGCCATCATCCTCCTTGACATCCGGCGTTGATGTAGCCTCCATCTTCCGTGGCGATGTATGCCCGTTGGCTAGGGCAATTCCTCCGCACATGACCAAGTCCATGGCAGCGTGGCACCGAATGTCGGAGGAGCGGCCCGTGGAAGGCACGAAAGAAGAACTCTTGGTCGGAGCTCGCAAAGAATTTTTTGTAGAATCTGCAGGGCGTGTAGTGGAAGGTGGCTTTGGTGGCGCTGCAGCAATCTTGTTCACTGGTGGTGGAGGAGAACGAAAACTCAAAGAAGACTTGGGCAGTCCCGTCGATGTCATCGTTCGCGGCGTGTAGGAGGGTCGTCCGGTGCTTGCCGTCGCTGATTCCTTGCGTCCCTGCAATTCTTTTTCTGCAAGCATAGCAAGCTGGAACAACTGGTTGACAATAGTAAATTCTTTATAATCAACAATGTCCTGAATTTCACGCCGTAACCCCCCATAGAAACGACAAATCTTATCCTCTGTTTCCTCAACAACCCCACAACGCACCATACCCTTTTGAAGCTCAGCATAATAGTCTTGAACAGAACTATCACCTTGTTCTAAGCGCTGTAATTTTTTTCTCAAATCACGTTTATATGAGGGAGGAACAAAACGATTACGCATAGCTTCTTTTAACCGCTCCCATGTCAAAGTTGTAGCGCATGGTACCCAGCTCATTCCACCGATAATAGCAAAGTCCTTAAACTCACTAGTAGCTTGTCTAACTCTATGTTGTTCAGAACCAAGTGAGAATTAAACTTCGCTCTACCGTCATCTCCCAATCAAGATATATTGCAAAGATCATAAAGGCCGAAAAGATGGGATGGTAAACTTGACTTTAGCAAAAGGGTCATCGTTACCATGATGGTTTTGGTTATTACCTCCCATACCATGTCTGTTTTGCTGAAGACGCCGACGTAGTCGGGCATCTTGTGTCTCCCGCGGATCAATGTTGCCAACCGCATCATGCAATCGTGTCATCATCATGATGATGGCCGTCATTGACAGTGGCGGCGTGCCTCAATGTGTCCATCGACCGCTGAGGTCACCATCCGCCGCTCCACCCGCCAATGCCTTCGTGGTGTTCAATCGGGCAATGGCGGCGACGATGGTGTCCATTCGTGCGCCGAGATCGATGAATGAAGCATTTTGTTTGTCGAGCGCACTTGTAGCTGGCGCGACTAACACACTCGTTGAAGTCGGCCGGTGTCGCGTCCCTTTGGTCCTCGCCATGGTTAGTGGAAACACAGGAAAACAAAGGGAAAACAAAATGATTATCCCTATCAACTACAAAGGAGGACAAGTGGGAACCCGCAGCAAGTGGCTTACCAAGCTCTTACAAGTGTTCTTACCAACGCAAACCGTAGGTGGTACAACCGTGGTCGGTTCGTGATACTGGAGAGTGTGACCCGCGATTGCAAGGGTCAAAAGTCGTGCTATCCTAAGTAGGTATATGGAGCTTGGAAGGGCAAATATGTTAGTGGAACACAAATCAATAACAGATAGTAATCTGAGTAAATGTCCAAAACACGGGTCCTAGTTCTTTGGTCTAAATGTGTCCTATAACGGTATGATATGATGAATAAGGAGTCAAGACCGTAATAGTAAAGCAAGGACAAACACAAGGATGGCTGTGTAAGGACAAAGACAAGGATGGCTGTAAGGACAAAGACAAGGATGGCTAGGTAAGGACAGCACAAATCAATATCTGTCACCTAAAACTGTGCTCTCTCTTTTTTTTCTTTTTTTTTCTTTTTAGGCACGGAGGGCTCTCAGGTGCCTTTTTTTTCTCAGGCAAAACCATCCCACGAAGTAGGTGCCGAAATTTTTCTCAGGCAAAACCAGGTGCCGATTTTTTCTTCTTTTTTCTGTTATTTTTTTCACGAAGCAGAGCACAGAAATAGGAACCACACAAAGTTTCACCTCAATCTGATGTAAGGTGTGGCCTACAGAAAATGATGAATGTGTTGTAAATTCGGTGATGAAAGTTCAGAGCTCGAGTACTACACTTTCCAGGCCGAATTTGGGCAAAATAAATTCGCCGAACCCCACAAAGTAGGGAGGTTTCGGATGCAAAATTTAATTTCACCCAATTTCAAAAAAAAATATCGTCTGATTTCGAGTTCGTATGCGAAAGTTACGGCTGTTTGAAGGAGGGCCTCCGAGTTATGGTTGCTGTGGAGGACGAAACAAAATCGGGTGGAGGAAATTGGTGGAAAATGGGGGCGGAAGCTCGGGAAGAGGTGGGGGATGGTGCTGGGTGATCACGAGACGCGATGTATGACTCAAAAACAGAGGGTGGGAGGGTGGGAGAAACAAACGTTGATGGCTAGGGTTTGTATGAGAGGTAGCGGAAGCAAGACAACCCGAAATAAAACACGATCTAAACCAGCAACACAACTCGACTAAGGACACAAACTCAACACTACGGACTCTGAAATCAAATTGTGCAAAAGGATAAACGAGATCTTGGACAGGAACAACCTATGACTACAATTTTTGTAGGGCTTTTCTTGGACTCTAGGATGAAACCGAAAACAACAAGGGTAGGGTAAACTCGAACCTGAAGGAACACCTGAAGCTCTGATACCACTTGATGGGAACGGGGTCCCGATCTTCCAACAGGTTCTGGATAAGTTCGATTTGGTGGAGGCGCGACACAAATCGACTCGGCTTCCGAACAACACGTTCCGAACCCCGCAATCGCAGCACCACGTCTCCTCAGGTTATCAACCGTGCGCAACCCGGTTGACCTCGCCAAGAAGGCTAATCCTCGCCTGCGAATCGAAGAACACAAGCAAGAACAAGGAAGAACACAACGGAATTGCAGATGTATTGTTTTAGCACTCGAAAGTTGGGGTCTCACAAACCGATGAACGGCGAAACTGCTCAAGACGTAATTAATCTAAGCAAACCCAACCCTAATGGTGGGGGTGGCGGCTGTATATAGAGGACTGAGGGGCATGCAAAACCCTGGACGCGCCCTAATGGGCTCCAACACGATACAAAGCCGAACGGCCCAAAAGACGGTGACGCAGCACCCTGACAGATTCTGAATGCCCACTTGTTTCGACGATTCCCGTTGACTCAGAAGGAATTTTGACATGGGACCAGATCCATTGGAAAGGTCGTCTTCTCAGCTTTCGATACATATGTGGAACGTCCAAAACGGAGCCCGGATGCGATCTGGGCGTCCGTTTTAGTGCGGCCTGGTCCTGGACTCCGAATTGGATTCGAAGTCAGCTTGAGTTGGGCCTCAACATGATTCGACCGCCTTGCTGGACTTGTGCGCCGTAGCCCTCTCTCCAAGTACTTCGTGTCCTCTCCATGGTTCCTAATCATAATTAAATCATTAGGTAGCAATCAATTCTCAAATGAACAAAAAGAAGTACTTAGGAACGAGCTCACCTGTAAATTCAATTGTCGGGCGCGAGCTCTAGTGATTGGTCCTTGAATGTCAAGTGGAGGATTGTTGTGTGTATCCGAAGAAGTGATGTCCTCATCAATTAAGGGAATAAAACCGAAACTAATCAAAGGTTAGCATTAATGCTGTCCTAAATGGCAGAGATTAACCTAATTAACTATGCTACAGTGTTGGTCCGAGGACAACAACACATAGTGGCTTTGGCTGTGAGCTTTGCCGGTGTGTCACCGACGATACAGGCCATGAGGGTGCCAGCCAAGGGCCAAAATGGATACCCCACACTATTGCGCACACAAGGGTACCGGAGGCAAGGTTAGAGGAAGTTCGGCATGGCGGTGCGACGAGGTGAAGCGGAGTGACAGCTACGGGAAAAATGACAATGATGATACAACAATGTATCGCACAATCTGGCGTGAGCACAAGCAACAGTAAGGGTCATAGACCTTACCAGAGTGACGCAGATTGTAAGGGCTCGATGGAGATGAGCTAGCGGTGGAGGACCATGGCGGCGCGGTGAAGTCAACGAAGGGAGCTCGGCTTGAGCAACAACAAGAATGAAGGGAGGTAGGGACAGCTTTGGTCAGGTCACTAGATGATGCCAGAGCAAGTAATTAGAAAATGGAGCCTCTTACCGGAGATGGGGAAGATGAACAATGCCCTCGATCGAGTTCGGTGAAAAGCCAAAATCCGATAACTCCTAAAGAGGAATAATGAAATTGGGTTAGGGGAAATACTTCTAGGATCCAGTGGCACGATATGACGTGAAAAGAAATGGAATTAAACCCCTGTGCCACCGGAACGGCGTTGAGGACGACGGCGGCGCTTCAGGCTTCCTCAGCTTTGATATCAATTTAGCCGTGGAGAAACTAGGGAAGTATAGGTGGTGCCAAAAAGACAATGAAGAGGAGCTCAAGAAGCTTTTATAGCTAGAGGATGGGGAATGCGAGAGGAAGGAGCTCCACGGTGAGCCGGATCTATGGTGAGTCAAAGTGACCGCGAGAGGACAGGGCAGCTGAGTGCTTGAAACCACGGGCGAGGCTCAGGTGAAACCACTAGCGAGCGTCAGTAAGGGTCATAGACCTTACCAGAGTGACGCAGATTGTAAGGGCTCGCTGGAGATAAGCTAGCGGTGGAGGACCATGGCGGCGCGGTGAAGTCAACGAAGGGAGCTCGACCTGAGCAACAACAAGAATGAAGGGAGGTAGGGACAGCTTTGGTGAGGTCACTAGATGATGCCAGAGTAAGTAATTAGAAAATGGAGCCTCTTACCGGAGATGGGGAAGATGAACAATGCCCTCGGCCGAGTTCGGTGAAAAGCCAAAATCCGACAACTGCTAAAGAGGAACAATGAAATTGGGTTAGGGGAAATACTTCTAGGATCCAGTGGCATGATATGACGTGAAAAGAAATGGATTTGAACCCCTGTGCCACCGGAACGATGTTGAGGACAACGGCGGCGCTTCAGGCTTCCTCAGCTTTGAGCTCAATTTAGCCGTAGAGAAACTAGGGAAGTATAGGTGGTGCCAAAAAGACGATGAAGAGGAGCTCAAGAAGCTTTTATAGCTAGAGGATGGAGAATGCGAGAGGAAGGAGCTACACGGTGAGCTGGATCTATGGTGAGTCAAAGTGACCGCGAGAGGACAGGGCAGCTGAGTGCTTGAAACCACGGGCGAGGCTCAGGTGAAACCACTACCGAGCGTTAGTAAGGGTCATAGACCTTACCAGAGTGACGCAGATTGTAAGGGCTCGCTGGAGATGAGCTAGCGGTGGAGGACCATGGCGGCGCGGTGAAGTCAACGAAGGGAGCTCGGCCTGAGCAACAACAAGAATGAAGGGAGGTAGGGACAGCTTTGGTGAGGTCACTAGATGATGCCAGAGTAAGTAATTAGAAAATGGAGCCTCTTACCGGAGATGGGGAAGATGAACAATGCCCTCGGCCAAGTTCAGTGAAAAGCCAAAATCCGACAACTCCTAAAGAGGAACAATGAAATTGGGTTAGGGGAAATACTTCTAGGATCCAGTGGCATGATATGACATGAAAAGAAATGGAATTGAACCCCTGTGCCACCGGAACGACGTTGAGGACGACGGCGGCGCTTCAGGCTTCCTCGGCTTTGAGCTCAATTTAGCCGTGGAGAAACTAGGGAAGTATAGGTGGTGCCAAAAAGACGATGAAGAGGAGCTCAAGAAGCTTTTATAGCTAGAGGATGGAGAATGCGAGAGGAAGGAGCTCCATGGTGAGCCAGATCTATGGTGAGTCAAAGTGACCGCGAAAGGACAGGGCAGCTGAGTGCTTGAAACCACGGGCGAGGCTCAGGTGAAACCACTAGCGAGCGTCGCATACCGGGGGCAGAGTCGTTGGTTGACGCGGGCATGAGCAAAAGCCACGGCGAGCTGGCAAGGGCGCGCCAGCAGTGTGGAGATGAAGAACAGGCCTGTGGGGCCCTACCAGTCAGCGAGAGAAGGTCCGAACTGGTTGGTTTGGCTTGGATCGTTAAATCAAGATCGGACGGTTGGATTTGATCCCAAGATCGAAAAGTCCGATCGGACTTAGGCAGAAATGGATGGTCCGATCGTTGCGCATAGAAGGTTGGGTAGGGCCGCTTCGGGTGGTTGGTCGAGTCAGACCGAGTCCAAGTGACTAAGTCGGTCCAACAATGTTGACTAGTTTTTGAAAAACAGACAAAGAGTCTTAAGGGATTTTATTGAGCTAGCAAATTTGCTCCAAAAATTTTGAAATTATTATGGAAGGTTATTGGTCTAAGAAAAACCTTGTGTAAATTTTCTAGAGTTTTTCATGCATTGCATTTCCCTCTAGAAAATTACAAGTTCATGTCCTAGGGTTTTGACCAAGGGTTTCACTGGTTTGACTAGCCCTTTTAAAATAGCAAATAAAATCTAAAAATTATAAAATATTTCAGAGGAGACACGAAGGTGATCCAGAACCTAGATAAAATAATTTCAAGGGATGATCACAAGTTTTGAGTAAAATGTTTTCAAGGATTATGCTTCTAGTCAATTGAAGCATTAGGTTTTTGAAATCAACTAATCTTTCGAAAGAAATTCTAGAAAATCCCAATAACAATATGATGCAATAAAAGTTTTAATTTCTTTACATTTTCATACATTTGAAACAAAAACCAAGTTTTGGGATGTTACAAATCTCCCCCTTACATGAATCTCATCCCAAGATTCCGTTCACTCGAAAAAAGAAAGATGGGTAATCCGCATGAAGGCGATCCTGCCGTTCCCAAGTTGCTTCATCCTCAGTATGATTTGTCCATTGAACTTTAAGGAATTTGATGGCATGATTCCTTGTTCTTTGTTTAGCTTTCTCAAGGATGTCAAATCTTCTTGAACATCAAGACCTTCCAAAGGAGCTTCCTCGGTTGGAACACGAAGGCACTTCTTTAGTTGAGACACGTGGAATACATCATGTACTCCCTCGAGTGTAGCAGGCAATTCCAACTTGTAGGCAACAGCTCCTTTCCTCTCGATGATATGGTAGGGCTGGCATATCGAGGAGCTAACTTTCCTTTGACGTCGAATCGCTGATGCCCCTTTAGAGGAGAGATTTTGAGATAAACAAAGTGTAACATCCCAATTTTTGGAGCCTTTTTGAAAAAATTTCAAAACTTAAAAGTAACCATTCGGTTCTGTAATTTGCTCAAGCTTAACTTGGAATTTTGGATATTTGAGGATTTAACTTGAATAAATCAAACTTCAATTAACTCTATCTGGTCAATCTTGAGTTGTTGGTGTTATTTGGCTTCCAGTTTCCTTTCTCTGTTCGCCCTATGTATCCTTCAGCCTAACTTTTCCTTCTTCGGACCTTCCTTTGTGTTTGGACCTCCCTTTAGGTTCAGACCTCCCTTGCGTTTGGACCCCCCCTTTTTTAGGTTCTGACCTTCCCTTGGGTCACGACCACCCCTGAGATGTTCCAAGCTCGGGTTTGTGTTTCAAACATCTTTGATTTCTGAAATTCAAAGCTTGGGGATGCGTTTCTCCCTTTAGGACCTCCCCTTGATTCATCTGGACCGTCAGGACCTCCGTTGATGTCCTCCTTTGGGCCTCCTCCTTTGGAGCACCTACGTAGATCAATCTGGACCACTTAGGACCACCCCTTGACCTCCTACTCTTTTTAGTCGTTGGATCTTAATGGATGGTCCGATCCTGAGGGCGGCGTGTTCGGGGCGGTCCTAACATCCAAATCCTTGTGGACCATCCAATTGAAATCGAACGGCCCAATCGGCCCGCTTTGCCCGCGCTCGCGCGTTTGCACTTCGAATTCCTTTCATTCGTTGGATCAAGTTTGAATGGTCCGATCTTGATGGCACTCTCGGACAGTCCAAACGTGCCAATCCTTATGGCTCGTCCAATTGAAATCAGATGGCCCGATCTAGTTTGGCTTTCGAAGTGGTCCGAACGTTCCGATCTGTTTTTGCTCGTCCGATTGAAATCGGACGGCCAACTCACCTTCTCAATTGAACCTCCTCCTTGACTTCCTTTAGACCCTTTGGCTCCAGAGCTTTCTTTTTGCAAAGACCACCCCTATTGGTCTTTTTTGCAAAGACCACCTCCTTGGGTCAAGACCTCCCTACTGGTCACGATCGGTCTTTTTGCAAAGACCACCCTTGTTGGTATTTTTGCAAATACCACCTCCTTGGGGTCAAGACCTCCCTGCTGGTCACGATCGGTCTTTTTGCAAAGACCATCCCTGTTGGTCTTTTTGCAAAGACCACCTCCTTGGGGTCAAGACCTCCCTGCTGGTCACGACCGGTCTTTTTGCAAAGACCAACCCTGTTGGTCTTTTTGCAAAGACCACCTCCTTGGGTCAAGACCACTATTTCGGTCACGACCTCCTTAGGACCTCCAGGACTTTTGCGAGGACCACCTTTGCGGTCACAACCTCCCTTTGGTTACAACCACCTTTCCAGTGGGACCACTTTCTTCGGTCCTCTGCTCACCTTCTTCTTCCTCTCATCGTGTCTCAATACCACGAGAGTCCACGCGCATTAAATGCTGCTGACTCGCATTAAATGCAGTCTTCTCTACTGAACCTCTGTGCATTTGTTGTCATTCCTTTACCAGCTCCTTTCTTTCTATTACCTGCTCCTGTCGCGTTCATTAAATGCGGCGTCCTCCTCTCTTTGGACCCCGTTGTGCCTATAAAACCCGAGAGAGCTTTCTTGCCCTTGTTTGTTTCCCAGTGCTTTGGACCTCCTCCTGAGAGCTTGACCTACCTTGTTTGATCCCCTTCTTGAGTGGCTCAAGTTCCTGTTTTCATCCCTTTTCTGTAATCCTTCTTTGGCTCTAGTTTGGTGAGTTCTTTGATCGTCTTTTTGGATTTGCTTTGCTTATTGTTTGCTTTCTTCAAACGTGTAGATTCCGGTTACTCCGAGGATCACATAATCATTCATCCACTAATCCATAAATGGTGCTCAACACCCACCTCATCTATCATCAACAATTGACAATTGTAACTATCACGTATGCAAATAGGATTATATGTCTATTTGTAATCACCTGAACCATCTATATACACCGTGTCAATATTCCACTTTATGCTCAGAGTTTAATTAAGGATTTAATAACATCATCTCCTTAAATCACCGGGTTTCACAAGGTACTACCTCAACATTCATCCAATCCGGTATACATGTTTCAATCTAGCAATTAAGTATAATCATCAAGTAGTCAGCTTATGAAAATTTCTGGATTAAAATCCTCTAAGGCAACGTCAAACATATCCTTAACATAATCATCACTATTGATAGATTAATCCATTGGTACCCATTACACCGAATTATCCAATAAATTTAACAAATTCCACAATCTTAATGCTCAGACCAAATCACCAATATCTCACAATTATTAATAAATCCTTTAACCTCAATTGGGTACAACCATACCCTTAAACACAGTTCGACAAGAACTACTACAAGACACCATCAAATTAAACAACTTCCCTTCCAAGGATCTTAGTTAAGATCCAATATGCACCACAATACAGACTCAACTTGATAACCCATATCACAACCATTAATTTCTTCGGTTATAACCTCTAGTTTAACCATGATAAGACATCGCTAAAGGTTTAACGTTTCCTTTCATAAAAGAGAAACATTCAACTTCCACACTCAAAATACCCAAAAGAGATACCTTGCGTCAAAGCCTCCATGTACTAAAGGACTTGCAAAAGGAAACTTTCATTAGCTAAAAACATCAAGCTTAATAAATGGGTCAAGGTTTTCCAATGAGAAAGACAAAACTCCATTATAAAGGTCAAGCTTGACAATCAACCAAGTTCACCAGCCGTAAAAAAAAAATAACTCAACGATTGGGAAAACAATGATTGCTTTACAGGACAAAATTAAACCAATGGAAACAAATCAATCCTTTTCAAAGCAACCCATCAACCGTAATAAACTAATAACCCAAGAGAAGCTCATCAACCCCAACTAGACAAGAGTTGACCAAATTCAAATTTCAAAGAAGAGAACAACTCTTCTAAATATACTTACTATTAAAGCCTGAACTACGATATCCAATGTGGGCACTTCACTATTGTTATACCACGAATGTGGTTTAACTCTGCATAAAGACAGGCCACAACCTCGACCTCAACCTCTCAACATGGGTTATCCCCACACATATTAACTATAGCATTATAATATATATATGTATATATATATGTATGTATATCATAACAGGAATCATCAATACAACATGCGAAAACGTAAATGCAATGCAATAACCCAATCCCACCTCATCAGGCTTAGTGTGTCAAAATTAATGTTTTATTAACCACGGACCTCTGACCGCTCTGATTCCAATCAGAACACCCTGACCCGACATGAGCCCGGAATGCTACTGAACTAACCTTAAATAACTCTAACCAAGGCAATTTTTAATAAATTTCGGCAGAACCTCCCCTGTAAAATCAATTACACAGAGGATTCCAACAGACAAGTAAATCACAAATAATCAAGCCATCAACTCTAATCCTCAATAGATAATCAAATCATGCTAAGTGTCTAACATAACTAGAGAAGTATAAAGTTCCACTACTCATCATTATTACACTTAACCCACCGCATGAGATAAAACATAATAAATCTTTGAGCAACTCGCCCAGTAATAGGAAACACAGTATGAAGTTTATTCATCTTTATTTGGTTCATGATGTGAGTGTGTGACTATCAATCTATTTTCCCCCATGCATGTCGTTCTTGGATCGAGTACCTAAAACAACAATAAAAGCAAGAGTGAGCCCACAGACTCAGCAAGTACATATTAACAATTATAACATCAGCATCCAAAGTTAGAAATGCAACAATAGAACATCTCACATGCAAATGCAATGCTCAAGGATCCTTTCTCTTTATCTCTTTTTGCATTTTACCGGTAATGCAAAGTATGCAACCGTTGCCGCATACCCATGTATGTACTCGCAAGCACCGGGACCAATTGCCCATTACTCCGTAAGTAATGGGGACCTCAAGCCCACACTCCACGAGTGTGGGGATCTCGGGCCCGTCACATTCATGACGGGGATCTCAAAGGTAAACATACTTCGTCACCACGTGACCAAGCCTCAACATGATCTCAATATGCACATGCTCATCATTTAATCATCATCAAATTACCACAAGACGATAACATCATACGACAATAGAGCATAAACATATTTGGAGCATCCACCAATCTTAAACCAACATCATGCCAACAATCTCACTATGCTATCACATATCGAAAAAGCACACAAACATGACCAATCAATCACAACCTCGGATCAAACAATGCACTTGCCTTAACCGCGTGAGAATGGAGGACGTGAAGACGGTGCTGCCTCCGGTACCAATCCCCCACCTAATACATTAAGAATATAAACTAAGACCACAGCAACGAAAAACATGAATTATATAAGCAAACACATCAAGTAGCAGATTGCAACGCGATCCCGACCCCACTTTCCTAAGTACTGAACTGCCCTCTGTGAATAGTCAAGTTCTAAAATTCATATCTTTCCGTACATTGGTCCAAATTAGGTGTTCTTGGACTTCATTGAACGGTAATCAAATTTCCCAACTAAACCTAGTTGGTGAGCCACCCGGATTCGGCCATCTAAAATCACTTTTAAGCTGATTAACAAAACATCGATTTCACGTTAGACTTTCTGGACAGAGCACTAAAACTATCATAACTTTCAGCTCGTTCATCCAAATTTCCGGTTCTTGTGCTTCCCTGAAAGCTACGACAATTATCTACAACTGTTGTTATACTGAGATCCTCTAATTCTCTCTTTAACTGATCACAAAGGTCAGATTACTAAAACCTGTGTCAAGACAGCCTTCGGGGTCCTACCTTTGTTTTTCAATACCATCTACACTGCATTCTTATTCGTAATATCATATTGCCTATATTTTATTCTTGCTAGTTCTTCGATTGTTCGTAGGAATTGAACCTCATGTTCAGGTTGATCGCGCTTCCAGCAAGGTTAATAACATCTTAGAGTTGGTTCAACGATTGCTAAGGCGCAAGCATCGTCGTACAGTTGTAGTCGGATCGCGAGAGTCACCTCCACCAAAATCGATATTTATCAATCTCATCGAAACATCGAGCACTCCGTCTCCATCACAGGTTATACCACCATTCGTGCTACATGGATAGTGAAATGTTTATCTTGGGTAAATGAGTTAAAGGGGTTGAGGATGGGTTTCTTTGGGAAAGGTTATTGTTTTTCCTTGGATTTGCATTTGGCTATTCTTACTACTTGCTGGTGGTTGATGAATTTTCTTTGGATAGCGGTTACAATGCAGTTGGCGTGTTTCCATTGGTATTTATTGGCTCCAGAAAGCAATCATTTGTTTTTCCAACTGATGAGTTGTTTTGCTTCTTGTGAACGTTGTTGATTTGCATGGTTTATCTTTTATTGGGAAGTTCTGTTTTTCTTGTTGAGAAACGTGACTCGTTTGTTTCGCTGGGTATTTTGAATAACAGAAATAATCATTTGTAAGTTCTTTGTCATGTGAAGCTTTGACCGTACGTATTTCTTTTGGGTTAATTTAAGTGATTACGTTTAATGCCTCACTCTTATGAAAGGAAGTGTTAAAAACCCTTTTGTGGTGTCTTGTTATGCTTATGTGAGGTTATAATTAAAGGAAATAATTGATATGGTATGAGTTATTAAGTTGGGTTAGTAGCATGGTGCTAAAATTGTTCTTACCTGACTTCTGTAGAAGTGAAATTGATTAATTTGATGTTGTCTTGTATTTGTTACATGATGAGTTTAAATAAGAGTCTATCCATACCTGTTTAGAACCTATGAATTGTTAAGAAGTGTGTAATGTTAATGAACCGGTTTGATCATTAAGATTGTTTAATTTGCTTAATTGGTAGGAGAAATTGGGTTAATTGGTCTTGTTAGGATTAATCTGACCGTTAGGGATGATTAAGTTAAGGAGGTGCTAGATCATTGCCTTAGTAGATGTTCATCTTGAATTTGGCTTTTATTTGACTATTGGATGATCTTATATAAATGCTAGATTTACCTAATTCTTGTCATGCTAAAATGATTGAAACATGTATAAATGACTGGATGAATGTTGATAGATCGCTTTGAGAAACCTTGTCTTATTGAAGATTATGTTATCAAATAGTATTTTTTGGCACTAGTTTCTAAGCATAAGGTGGAATATTTAATACGTGCTTGTATACTTTGTGTGATTACAAATAGAGATAGGACTATAAATGTTTCCATGATTAATATGATTGCCAGTTGTTAATGATAATCTCTAGAGTACAATTAGTGTACGTTAAAAATTAGTGTTGAACATCACTAAGAATTGAATGGCTGAAATTTAATAAGTGACCTTTATAGTGTGCGTTGCGAAATTGTTATATGATAGTATGATCTGGTTAAAAGAGTTTTGTTTCAATATTATGGCTTATACACTAAGTTTTCCCTAGATCAAGTTGATTGTCGTAATTTTATTGAGATAACAAAAAATATTATGAAATAATTTAATGTATTTAGAGAGTTTTATGATGGGAAAGTAGGCTAGGATGATTTCTTGCTAAGAGTGTATAATGATGAGGATAATAAGACTGTGAGTAAGGGATTGTAAGGGTAGTGTTGATTCTTTTAGAAGGAAAAGAATTTTATCATCTTTCGAGATATCGTTTAAATAAAACAAATGTTTTGAGTTTTGCACTTGTGTTCTTTTTGAGTTCATGATCTATGTGGTAGCTGAAATTGGTCGAGCAAAGCGACATGCTGGAAAACTCTATTGGTTCTTAAGTGATTAATGTAATTTGGTCTTAAAATCTCTTCTTGTTTGAGGTGGCAAAGTGATATTGAAATCAAAGGAAATATTTGAGATTGAAGTCGAGTCGTGCAACTTGCAGTCCAATTGAAGTGTGCCTAAACTTTCTGTTTTTGCCCATAAGAGTTTCTTAGTTTTCAAAAGCAATGTTTTATTCTTATTTTAGGTTTGATATTCTATTTTTGTGGAACTTGTGCCCTCAACTGTGGTCTCCTCTTTTGCTTTTTCAAGATTCTTATTATTTGACTATTTCTCTTGGTCTTGTGTTTACAACGAAAGGTAAACGTTTTTTTCTATGTGTTGAAAATTTAGTTATTTGCCTCTTCTTTTGAAAAAGGGAATAATGGATTTGTTTTACAAAACCTTATAGAGTATATAGTGATAATTGGGTAGTAGTGGTCAAGTTGGTGGTTTTGTGAAGCGTTGGGTATCAAGTTATTTGAGGTGAAATAGAAAGTGAATTGATTTCGTGATATAATTCTTAGACGGAATTTGATTTAAATGGAATGATTGTAGTTAAAATAAAACCGATTATTGTTACAACTAGTAGAACCTATAGTGAATTGTAATCCAAGAACCTTTGTTCATGTTGGTGGAATATTGAAACTATCAAAAGTTTGAATCTTGGTCAATTAGTTGAGGTATTGCGACTGGGTATATTGTGGTTGTGTAGGTGAAACTGAATGGTGTGGTTTAGTGAGGGTCCAAGAGTGATGGAGTAATTTAATTGTTTTGGGAAATTAATTGATTATTGAGGATTGTTGATATTAATGATTGAGGATATTGTTTGGATTGTGGGAATTGTAGTCATTGAATATGATGATTTACTTATCAATTATACCAAAAGACTTGGATGTTGAAATTGGGCTTGTGTTTTATGCTAGAACCTTGGTTGCCCAATGGTTATGTGTAGAAGTAGTAGAATAAAAGTGGATTTCGAATAGTGTGATGGTCATTAATAGCATCCTTTGGGTGTAGTATATGAGTGTGTGTGATATGAATCTCAAGTTGATTCTCCTCAATGGATTGAAGTGATGTGATTGTGGGTGACATCTATGTTGAGGTGCATTAGCAATTATTTGTCAAAGTAATTCCGTTGGTAGAGGAATTGGCTAGAGTATGTTTTTGTGGGGTCAGTAGAGTTTTTCTCTATAAAAGTGTGGATGACGTTTTTGGTTTGAGCCTTGCATTGAGGTTGCCAATTTAAGAGAACTGAGTTAATGTGTTATGTGATGATCTGAAATCCCATGGTTTAAGGTGTAACATCCCTAATTTGCAGAGTTTTTGAAAAAATTTAAAATTTTAAAAGTAACCATTTGGTTTAAATTGCAAAAGCTTAAATTAAAATTTAGAAATAAAAACCATTTAATTTAAATTAATCAAACTTCAATTAAATCAAAAAGTTAGTTTATTTGAGTTTCCTGGATTTTATTTGGATTTTAAGACTTTTCTTGCTTTTTCTAGATTTTAGATTTGGTTTTTCCTTTTGGTTGAAGTCAAAATCTATTTTGTTTGCAAAACTAAAAACTAAAGTATAGTTAAAAGTATTTTTATTAAGTTCTAAATAATTCAAGGGATTTCTGTGAATTTTCCTAGAATTTTTAGACTCTATTAGTTATTTTCTAAAAGCCTTTTTGCTTTTTTGGCATTTCTTTAATCAGAAATGTATTTAAAATATCCTACAAAGCTTTGGGCCAAATCTCCTCCGGCCCATCTTCCCCTCTCCCTCGCGCGGCCCGTTCCGGCCCGCGTCTACGTGCGCCGCGCCCCCCTGCCTACCAACCGTCTGATCTTGGATGGACGGCTCAGATCGCGTCGCACGACTCGGAGGTCCGACGCCCCACTTGTCGTGGACCGTTCGATCAAAATCGAACGGCTCCTACTTTGCCGCGCCTGCGCCTTCCTCCACAGGCACCATCCGTTCAAAATCGGACGGCTCGCCTTCGCACCACCGCGCCTCCCTCGCTCTCGCTGACTGGTGGGCCCGCCTTGTCAGCGCCTTCGTCTCCGTTGTCATCTCCTACCTCCCGCGCCACACGCGTGTTTGAGTTTTGCGCCGACCGCCTCCGTCCAGTCCCGGCCACCCTGACACGCGCATTAAGTGCGGCGAGCTCCACCGCACTCATTGCCGCCACCCACGCGTGCTCCCGTGCCCTATCACCTCCGCGCCGTGCGTGTCCCTTAGCTGGACCCCCACCGCCATAGAGCACCATAGCCTATCTCCTTCCTCCAAGCCTCCCCGTGCCAATTTAAGGTGAGCACCTGCTCCGCCTCGACCTCCTCTCTCTTTTCCCCCTTCTCCCTCGCCCTCTCTCGCTCTTCTCCGGCCGCAATCGGAGCTCTTCCTCGCTGGCCGCCGAAGCTCGCCGCCGCCGAGCCTCCTCCATCGCCTTCGTCCCTAGCTCCGGCTTCGCAAGACCGCCGTCTACCTCGTGCGCGCCTCCCCTTCGTCGGAAGCCTCTCGGAGCTCCTCCTCTGCCTTCAACCGTCACCGCCGCCTTTTCTTCCTCGTCGCTGACGACCTTCCCGTGACACCACGTCCTCAAGACTGTGCGTCAAGATCCCCGTGAGCCCCTCTTCGTGTTGTCGTCCTCACCATCGGTCGCCGCGTCGCCAATCGCCGACGAGCCCTTGGGCTCCGAGCGCTGCCGCTCGGGTGCTCGCGTGGCTGTCTAGGTGGCGCCACCTCCGCGCCACCTCAGCGTCGTCGGCCCACGTGGACGCCACCTCCTCGACCCCGTGAGCGCGCGCGTTGGTGCTTGCGTGGCAACGCCATGTGGCGCCCAGTCAGCGCCACCGAGGTGCCATCTCACCCGCTTTGCCTGCGTGGCAGCCACGTGTCTGCTGACGTGGCATTTCCTTTTATTTTTTGTTGAAAAATAATTTGGCCGAAAATTTAAATCCCACCGCTGATGTCAGCTAGCATAATAAATCCCTTTTTCTTTAGAAAAATAATTCCAGAAATCAGGAAAATCCCTTTTTCTTGATTTTTAATCTTCCGGAGGCCATAACTTCTTCGTTCGAACTCCGATTTGAGTGATTCAAATTTCTAAATTCATATAAAATCCTCCTCTTGCTGTTAGTGCTAATTTGGTATTTATTTGAATTTTTTTATTTATTTAGCTCTTCTCGCACGTGTAGATTCCGGCATTTCAGAAGATTTCTCGGACCCGACGACCGAAGCACCTCAACTCTTCAACGATGGCAAGTCGTAGACTTTTGATCATATTGAACCCATTTTGCAAAACTATGTTGTTTGATATAAATATGCATTGCTAGTTTTATATTAAATGGTTTGGGGAGTAGATAATTGCCTAATTGATGTGTGCCCCCTTGAAAAATTGCAAATGATATGTACCCTTGAATGACATAAATCCTTGGACACCATAGGATGGGTTATTTTAGTTGGACATTGTTAAATTACCAACACAGGTATCGTATTATGCCTAGCCATGCTATAGTTGTACGTTGGGACTCATGATCACATGCTCGTATGAATAAACATGACTAAAGGAATTTTGGAATTGTGGCGCGGCCACTATTATTAAAAGATGTGCCCAGGCTAGGGTGGTCTTTGGCCGGGTTGAACCGAAAATGTTTTATGCTCGGGCGAGTGGTGATGGTAAGTGTGGGTGCCATAACGCACATTGGGACGTGGATAGTCTTGTCTGAGCAGCCAACT
This sequence comes from Ampelocalamus luodianensis, assembly GCA_036346255.1. NCBI lineage: Eukaryota > Viridiplantae > Streptophyta > Magnoliopsida > Poales > Poaceae > Ampelocalamus > Ampelocalamus luodianensis. The sequence continues at coordinate 40,924,406 of CM070626.1, forward strand.
AAGGACTTAACCTTGAACCATTGATCTGGGTCATACCATGCAACCACATGTCCAGGATGGAGTGGACTAGGCCAACTAATTAGCAATGCTTTGCGTCGGTTCTGTTTTGGTTGAGAACGGCGCAAGAGGGGGCATGAATCTGGCGGGAGTAAAACCCGCTAGAAGCAAATCTTTAGCGAGCATAACCAAGTCAAAATAGAGCTTTGTAAAAGCCTTGTGATAATGACTTAGTCGCACACATTCGGCAGTGTGTCAGGCGGACATTATAAGTCAATTATCTCTTGTGGGTATAGTTGTACAACTTCTGCAGAGTGTAAAAACTATTCGAATAGCCGTGTTCCCAATTATGGACATGCCCGGAGATTTCACGCAAGGGGTAGATGTTTCCATTAAAATGGTGGGAATTGATGGTTTGGATGGAAAGGATGGGTTGATCTCTAGTTGTTTCAAAGAACTGAATTACTTATGTATTAATCTTTTAAATTGTGCTTTTAATCTACTTATTGTATTTACTGTCAATATTGCTTTCCACAAAACAGCCATAAAGCTATCCTTGTCTAGCCTCGCATGAATAATAATTGCATACACCTCCTTATGACTTGCTGAGTACATTCAAAGTACTCACAGCTTGCGCCCTGTGTGATTAATTCCCACAGAAGAACCAGGGAGCTCAGAGAATTACGAAGAGGAGTATCTTGAAGACTTTGCAAACTAGGTCGCGTCCTCCACTCGATTGCCTGTGGGCATGTCGAATGGCTCCCACGAGATATTTTGTTTCCGCTGCAAGTTATCTTTTGTTGTTAAGCCCTGCGTGGCAACTCTGTAAGACTTGACCATAAGGTCCTTTTGCTACCAAGTAATATTAATTTGTCCGCTTCACCGTTAATTGGTTGTATGGTTATGATTACATCTATGTTGTAACTATGCGAGCTAGCTACTGATCTGGGACTAGTTCAGAATGCATAGAGGGTCCTAGGGTTGCATACACGGGGTCCCGACATAAGGAAAGTTAAATTCTGAAAAGAAAGATTGAGGAAAAATGGTGGTTTCTCGAGTAGTGAAATACTCTCTTGGGTCTTGTTTGAATGTGTTCACGGGATGCTAGTAGCAAATTGAGTTGCTTTCTGTTGGTGCATAGTCTTTTCTGGTTAAGAAAAAGAGAAAGAAGAAAAAGGTTGTTTTGTGTATTCGAGAGATTTTTGCATTTGGCTTATGTGGCGTTTATTTGCAAACTACCTACTTACAAGGTGGAAAATGTTTTCACGATGAAACTTCTATTTTGGATTTAACTCTTTTGGAGAGCAGTTGGTAATGCATGATTGCGATGGGAACCCTTCATTTTTCAGTTGGGTTCTTTTGGTAAGAGGATTGGTTTAATGCATGTTGTTTGTGTGTCCCTTGTTAAAGGAGATGCTCCTTGCAAAGGTGAAGTGATTGATTTTGAGAGAGAGAACCGGAGTTCCGTGTGAATTGTGCAGGTTGTCTAGTTTGGTACCAAAGGAAAGGTTGGCCCAAGATATATCGGTTTGTTTATGAAAGTTGCGGGGATTTTGGAAGATAGTATATCGCTAGGACCGTCTCGAGTTCGCGCATGGGTACGCAACATCTTGTTTGTTCTGGTGCTGAGTGAGTATGTGAGAGATCCAGAGTTTGAGGTTTCGTTAGGGCCGTTAACCAATGAGTAAAACATTATGTCCCGTCTGTCGAGTGTACTTGGAAAGATCGGGCCGAGTGTTGAGGCGTAATACATCAGTTAAGTCAAGGTGTCGTGGTCGCGTCATTCCGAGAGGGAGGCGACGTGGGAGTTGGAGTCTCGCATGTGCGAGTAGTTTTCAGAATTCTTCATGTCGAGTACGTGTTATCTGTTGTACATTTTTAGTTGTGGTTCTTCTTTCGAGTAGAATTCAGGGTCGAATTCTGTTTAAGGGAGTAGAATGTAATATCCCATTTAATTATTTAAGTAATTAATAGATTTGATGAATTAATTAAAGAATTAATTCATAAATTAGAGGGGGGAAAGAGTTGGGCCTTCGGCCCACAGCCTAAGAGAGGGGCTGGTTGCCCACTAGAAGGCAAGGGGGGACCACCAAGCCCTAGCCCTGCATTGTAGTGACATACTGTAGCACCAGCCCTGCTATAGTAGCCACCACCGCACTGTAGTGCCACCCCTAGCCCTTGCTGCCCTCTCCTCTCATACGCAACTCCTACTATTTTTTATTGCGGCCAGCCAAAAGCAAAGAAGAGGGGGAAGAGAAGAGAAGGGGAAAGATGGAAAATTCATGCTTTGGCTTCGTGATTCCGACAGTAACAATCTGAACCCACTAGATTTATCCTAGATTAATCTCTAATGCATTTTTAGAACGTTTGGTCAAGGGGAAGATAGTTTTCTGTTTTGTCCAGATTCATTAGGTTTAGGGCAGAATGTTGCGGGGATGATTAGGGGTATTTAGACTCAGAATTAGAGTTTGGTGTAATTAGAGAAAAGGTAGGTTATCGCGTTAGCTTTCAATAAAGGTCTATATTGTCTAAAACGGAGTAGCGAGCGGAAAGTTATAGCTTCCGGAAGGCTGCTGTCCAGATTTAGAATGTAGATGGCAGACTTTGTGAAGTTGGGTCGATTTCGTGGGGAAATTGATAAAATTAAATATTTTGTTAACTTGAATATTGTAGGAATTCTTGTGTAGATTCCAGAACTCATAATATTCATATATGTTCAAGTTGTAGAATTAAAAATATAAAATTTTAAAGCGGACTATTCTGACATAATCTGGAACGGTCTTCGGGTAAAGGAATGGAGTAGAAAACGGTAGAATTAGAGTTTTTCATAACTAGAAAAATATAGGTCGTTTCATGAGAATTACATAGTGTAACAACCTGGCTATCTAGAAGCCAAAATGTTACCTAAAGAATCTAATATACAACCATAGTCAAAAGAATTGAGGCAATAGTCCAAGTTATAACGAAATGAAGGAGGACCGCTCAAAAGGTATAAAAGCACAAATATAATCTGAACCTATGTAAGTCAAGTACCACAGCGGAAAATAAACATCCATAACCAAACGGGAGACATCATCCACATGTCAACTCAATTATTACAGTTTATCACTAAACAAATGAAGGAATTCAACCAAGTTCTATTATTAAAACTGGAATATGGTGTTGTGTGTTTAGTGCATGTCTACTCCCTCCCGAAAGAGTCATCATCAACAGCCACCTAAAACAAAACAACAAAACAAGAGTGAGTCCGGGACTCAGCAAGTACAGCGAATAAAAGAACATACTTCATGTAGAAACATGGCACTACAGGATTATCTGAAAGAATGTACTGAAATGCATGGATGCCATGAACTGGTTGGACCGCACTCACACTTATACCGGTATAGCTAGTGACACACCCATCGGTGTTCACCTAAGCCCGTATTTATCGAAATACGGGGATCCAAAATACCGTATGAAGAACGTTTCATACGGGTGTCCAAAACTGCCCACATTGGAATGGTGGGACTTCACTTGCCCATAATGGAATTGATGGGACTTTAGACTCTACTCCCGTGGACGGAACATGAACATGGATGCATGAATAAATTTATGAATAATGACTAATATCATCTCCACACATATGAAAGAGCATATGCAAAGAATATAATCATCGAAACCTCTTGGCTACTATAATCTCCACTCCCGTGGATATTCCACTCCCGTGGACGGAACATGATAATTGAAGCTTCTCACACATCAACAAAACACAATACTAATCAACGAGCATCAAAAGTTTACAAATCACACAAAAGTCATTGTACTTGCCTTTAGCATTGCGATGCGTTGGGAGGAAACGAAGAAGCCGCTAACCTTGGTGTCTCACCCCCCTTGTAGCAACCAGGATGTAGATGGAAGAGCCTTGGAGATGATGGTCTTCCTCCTCCTCACCTCTTATGGCCGAACAGCCTGCTGCTCCTCCTAGCTTCCTCGCGAAACCGCAGGGGACTCAGTGGCGAAGGAAGGAACCACAGCAGGGGGCAGCCACCAGGGAGGAAGGGGGCGGCACCAACAAGGCAGGGATGCAGGGAAAGAGAGGTGGGGGCTGGAGGGGGCGGCGGCCAAAGAGGGAGGGGGGAAAAGGGTGCGGCCAAGGGGGGGGAAAGGGGGTGGCTAGGGTAAGCACAAGGAGGGGGCGCATGGGCCTAGGCCCAAGGGGAGTGGCTTGGCCGGCCAAAAGGCCTGGACAGCCTGGCCAGAGGCCCAACTCCCTAAACCTCCCCAGAAACTGACGATTTTTCATTAGCAGCTTTTCCCCAATTAAAATTCTTTTTTTCCCCAAAGCAAAACTCGGGGCATTACATTCTACCCCCCTTAAAAGAATTTGACCCCGAATTCTAACCATAAAAAAGAACACAAGAGCATAATACTACGGAATTGGAAACAATAGTTTAACACGTACCAGAAACAAATAGGTCTGGACTAAAACTCAACCCGGTACTTTCAGGTACACTCATCGGATAAGACTCGAAGGTAAGATCTTACTCGATGATCAACGTTGTTAACGAATAGCAAACTCCGGATCTCCCAGGTACTCACTCAGCACCAGAACAAACCAAAAGTTGTGTACACCGCGTAGGGAACTCAAGACGGTCTTAGCGATACGACAACTCGCGAAAATAACCCAATGTACCTTGGCCTAACCTTCCCATTGATACCGAACCACACCGCAAGCACATAGAACACGGAACTATCGTTCCACCTCTCAAATGAACTCTTCGCTGAAGCATGGATCATCTCATTTAACCAGAAACACACAACAGAACTCTCTTTGAGCAAACTCTTGTACTAACAAAACCCATTTGAAAATGAAAGACTCACATCGCAACTATGCGTTACCAGCTCGGTACTAAAGAGTCAAATCCAGAAATAGGAATTTTATCACGAAAACCATTTCCATTTTCCAAGTGACAGTTTGCGAATAAACGTCACGAATTCCAAATGAGAAATCACTCGAATGCCCAAATCAAATGTTTCTTTTATCCCATCTGAACTGGAAAGAATCACACACGCCCACATAAATGTCGAGCTCAACTTGCGAAAGACAATGGTCAACAGCACAAAACTCAAACGAGATTCAGGAAAACGATTCACTTCTTGAGGAAGCATCAAATTATCAGTTTCTCTTTTAGGACTAAAATTTCTCTCAAACTATGGAATCCCAATCATCGCACAACACACTAACTTATTACTCTTAACTTGGCGATCTCAACGCCAAACCCAAATCGAAACACCTCATCTACAACGTTGAAGAGGGACTCTAATGATCTCACAAAACATTCTCTAACCGATTTCCTTTACTGACAGAAGTAATTTGACAGATGGCACTCAGAAAGTATCCCCAAATTAGATCTCTCACACAATCATATCACCTCAACCCTTTGAGAACAAACAACTCAGAATTCACATCACACAATCTCATGTACTACATCAGAAGGGTGTTATCAATGACCATCCCACTGTTCGCGATCCACCCTTATTCTACTTCCTCTACACATAATCATTGGGCGACTCAAACCCCTAGCATAAAATGCGAAGCTCAAATTTAAACTCCAAGACTCCTACAATGAACTTCTCATATAGAAGATAGGGGAAACCTCAGATTAAATCCCTAAAATTCTCACAATCCAACATACTCGCGTAATAACATCAACATGAAACATTTTCTCAACTCAATTATCTGTATACAGATTCTAACTCTTAGAGAGTTACTTACTAAGTTCAAGTCATTTCTGACAATAATCCAACAATCTTGGTTATCTCAATAATCGCTTTAACGATCAGATCGCTTCGCTAATCTTACTCTCATTACAACACCATCATATTTTAACTACACAACCGTGCAAGGTACCCAATCGCGACACTCTAATACTTTGATCAAGGTTCCCATACTTTGGATAATTCTATGTTCCATTGGAATGAACAAAAGAACTTGGACCACGTCTCGCTATAGATTCTACTAGCTGTAACAATGCAATCAGTTTAGCCTCCAAAGATAACATTCTATTGAGATAAAGTCCTCTCCAAGAATTATATTACGAAATCAATTCATCCTCCAATATTCCTTAATTAACTTGCAACCCAAGATCTCACAACAACAATTAATAACACTTTGAAAGACCCTTGTGAAACGAATCCATGGATCATTTCTCAAAAGAAAAACAAATGAAAACAATTTTCATCACATAGAAACATTTACCACTCGCAGTGAACAGAGGACCAAGGAAAATAGTCACTTAGGCAAAGTACTCGAAAACATAAGGGAAAGTCAGCAGTCGCGGGCTCAAGCCCTACTGAAAGCGAATACCAAACCACAAATGAGAAGAAGGTACTGCCCCTTTTAATTGATAAACCCTTATGAAACAACTGCATAAGGTTTAAGCACACTCAAATAAATTGCAAGATGCGAAACATGACTTAAATCTCAAATACTTATGCTCCACTCCTTTTGACAAGGAAAGACATTTTCTGTGATTACTACATCATTTTGCCAGCTTAAACAAGATAAGATCTTAAAACCCAAATCATAGGAACCACGTACTTAAGAACCAATAAGATCTTTCAACATGTCACCTTGCTCGAAACAAACTCAATCACCTCTTAACTCAAGAGGTCCAAATGATCACAACCGCAGAACTCGAAGCACTTTTACTGAATCAAAATTACGAAAGACGATCAAATTACTTTATTTCTAAAAGAATCATCACCACACACACAAGTTACAATCTCTTGCAGATAATCTTACTAACATCAAGAATAATACACTCCGAACCACGAATCTTTATGATCAACTATTCCATTAGAAAGCCCCAAAGTTCCACTAAATTGTTTCATACTACCTTCCCAACTCATCTTTAAAACGAGAGTATACCAAAACCATACAACCTCACTACATCAACTTCTTAAGTTTAGAAGGGGTCTACTACACAATTGAAAAGGTCCTAACAAAACTATTTTTAACAAGGACACATTATCATCCGATGATTTCACAATCATGTGGGCATAAGCCACCTATTATAACATATCAGTTCAACCTTTAGTGATGCTCAACATCAAACTTCAACACACAACCGTTCTACTCCAACCATTGTTGTTATCAACTAGCCTCATTATGAAATCTAGTTGCTACCTACTTCCCTTTTCAATTCACATGGATATTTACAAACACATATTCAACTCCTCATATTTGGATTTTGGCAAAAATACACTAAAACTTCAAAAATCGAAATCTTCTATCTATCAAAAGTTTTAACAACACTACAACCAAATTCATCGCGTTATTGTATATAGAAGAACTATATAGAACTCCTCCCATAAATTCTAGATCCACCGACATTCAATCCCTTCAACCGGTTGTACACAATTCCAATAATTAATCATACTAGGGCATATGTAAATCTAGCATTTCCTCTTATTTTCATTTCCACACATTTTAATTAATCCATTGGAACCAAAGAACCCAACAAGTTCAGTAACCTTTTAATGACCAGACTAATTCATCAATGTTCCATACTTCTTAATATCTCTTTTGACTCCAAATAGGTATGAACATAGTCTCAGCCACTACTCATACATACAGTTCATCAAGAACTAACAAAAGACAACATCAACTTAATCAATTTCACTTCCAAGGTTACTAATTAATATTAATTATGCACCACACCAATGACTCCACTTGATACCCATACTATATCAAGTTATTTGATTACACTCTTTGACTTATCCATAACAAGGCATCACAAAAGGTTTTTAACAATTTTCCGTCAGAAAAGGGATGCATTAAACTTCAACACTCAGAATAATCCAAAAGAAATACATAGAGCCAAAGCTTTCTCACGTTAACAAACTTGCAACATAAAACTCTCATTACCCAAACTATCAAACGAATAAATGAGTCATTCTTTTCCAATGAGAAAGAAGGAACAACCATGGTATTATCAATATTGCCAGTTGACGAAGATCATAAGTAGTAAAAGCAACTCAACAGTCGAAAAACAATAGTTGCTTCAGAGAACCATTAGAGACCCATTGAAACTCAGCAACAACCATGAACCACGAACCCAAGAGAAATTCATCATCCACCACAAAACAAGAATTTGTCAAGTTCAAAGATCAAGGAAGAAAACAACTTTCTAAAGCAGCTCACGCTCAACACCCACAACTATTGTATTCGAGGTAACTACTCTATTGGTCTACCACGAATAATGGTGTAATCTGACAAAGTTCAGGGCCACAACCACGACCTCCACTTCTTAACATCCATCATCGACACGTTTAAACACTACTACAGAAAACGTTATCACAGACGGTTCGGAACCGTCTGTGTTTTTGTACGTCTGTGATAACTGGCGGTTATCACAGACGGTTAAAAAATCGTCTGTGATAAGTCACAACACAGACGGTTCTAATTAACAACCGTCTGTGATATCCACATATCACAGACGGTTCATAATTAGCACCGTCTGTGATATATGGCTATCACAGACGGTTCATAATTATCACCGTCTGTGATATATAGATATCACAGACGGTTCACCGTCTGTGATAATTATGAACCGTCTGTGATATCCATATATCACAGACGGTGATAATTATGAACCGTCTGTGATAGCTCTTTCAGTCTAACTAATTTATTTTTGATTTTCGGCTAGCCTCAGGAATTGCTAGCCATGCCCTCTGAAAACAAGCAGGCAGAAAATATATACATTACAGATGAATCAATCGTTGACACTCAAAGTGATCATTTATAACTCAAAATCAATTAGAAACGAATATGTATCAAATATTGTCGCTAGAGTTACAATTGAATTACAACTATTCAAAGTGAATTACAATTAATGAATCATTCAAGGTTGTTCAGCGGTGTTGGAGTAGTGAAACTCTCCGTCGGCGCGGATGACATCCGTCATGATGAAGGTGTAGAGCTTCCCTCGAACATCCGAGATCTCTCTCTGAACGAGTGAATCTAAATCTATATTCAAGCCCTGTAGCTAGCAAGAGTAAAGTAGTAAGCATATATATTTAAATTTATAATTAGAAAATAATTATTGCGAGATTCACCAACCTCGGGATCCTTGAACTTAGCACTCATGAGAATCTGCATATGATGGCAAACGTAGAATGCACATTCTTCTGCTTTTTGCTGGCGGTACTGCAAAAATAGAATTACATATATAGGTATAGTCAGTTCGAGATGCATTATTACGAAGTATGATATAGGATTATTGTGTTGTAGCACGTACCGGAAATCGCGTCCTGTGATTAAATGTGGCGTTCGTTCCCTTGTATAGCCCTCCCTCGGCAATATAGGAGATGAACGACCTACATGTTTTCAAAAAGTTAACCTCGGCCATTTCAAACGAAGGAAGACTACAATAGAGTTATGTATAGAGGAAATGAGCACACCTGTCGAGCTGTGGGCGCCCCGGGTTATTGGAAATGTACTTAATTAAATTCATACTGTAGCACAATTATTAATGAAGGAACAGTATTGTCCCTTAATTAAAGATCATGCTAAAGGTATAAATTTAACAAGTAACAATTCCAATAAACAGGATCCCCGGATATATATATATCTCACAATGGTTCCCAGGATCAACGACCATTGCATATATATATCCTTCAACAACATTGCATCATACACATACAAGTCATACATTTGCATAATTAAACATAAGCTTACATCATTCGGTTTAGTACTACAATATAGAGTGACTTGGTCACTTCAAAAGTTTAACAGCGGAAGCAAAGACAAAATATTAAAGTCCACCAATGGCCTCATCCACCCGCAGGCAATTGCGTGGAGGGAAGAAGTAGCTTTACTCGTTAGCGTCACCCTGATCGGCGCTAACGGGTACCTCATAAAGAAAACCGTCCTCACCTGCAACAATAGGTGATAGCACCTTGAGTACGGAAGGTACTCAGCAAGTCTTACACAAACTAATAAAAATTAAGTGTTTGTTAGAACCTAATCAAAGGAATAGAATTTTTACATGCATAAGGTTACAACAGGAAGGTATAAAGGTTCAAATTTGCATAAAGCAACACATCTTAACCTACAACTACTAAATTTTGACAAAGCAATTTAGTAAACCAAAGTTTAGCTAGAACAGTAAATAAATGACATAATTGTGAATACGATGCGAGGCATGAATCCCTCATGCACAACCAAAAACCAAACCAGATTTTGAAAATCAAAACTTCTATACAGTGACATCAATTCAAGTTATCGTCCATGACCGTGGACATGGCTATTCGAATGCTTTATACCTGCGGGTGTACATCTTTACCCACATGACTTAGCTAGCCCGTTGCCTTCGGATGCCTCCGAATGATGACATACTTCCTTTGGTATGCCGACCAGGGAAACTAAGATTTGGTATTTTTCAACAAGCTAACACTATTGAGTTGGACCCCCATGTGTGAACTGATCCCGCTTAAACAACGACTGATAGCATCTGCTTAACCGGGGCACACATGTTGCGTCAGTAATGCCGATCCAAACAATTAAATGCGAACTGGGCTCACTACCCATATTAGGATGCAATCGGCACCATTAAGGTATCGTATATGCTACGGAGCACATATACGCCCTCACCCTTCTAAGAACATCTGATACTAACATACAAGCTCACATGGCATACAACGCAGTCATCAGACCAAAGCATCTATGCCATACAAGGTCAATACACATATTCTTACTCTCCTGTTTCCAACCCAATAGTCTTAACATTTTACTTAACCAAACAGCGCCCATACACTGCATGTGGAAGTACGTGGGGGACTTGAATTGAATAATCAGAGTTCGGTCCTTAATTAACCCGGACAAGTCCACCACAAAACCCAATCTCGTGCACAAAAGCACCATCACTAGCTTCCTCTTGTCCAGATCAATTTAAATATAAAACTCATTTCTGAAATAAGTAAACTGGACAAAGAGTTTCAAATAACAGAAGGTCTTTTGTGATTCCCATGTTTGACAAGATATGCTTGTCAAACTCTAAAATCTCTAGACTGCATGTCTAAGCCAAAACTGAAAATATATGTTATAATATATAGTACTATGCTAAGGTTGAGTGTATGGTGACAATTGAGGTAGTCCTTCATGTTAGGTCATAACTAACTACTAACAGGTCACACTTTGTATTTTCAGAAACATAGCATGCACAGTTGTCACTGGATTTAGAAAATCTAATGTATAAAATTTGGGATCAATATGGTGCAGAGAGAATGCTTGCCTTGATAATAATAAACCTTTGTTGCAGGTTCAGGTTGCTCAGAAATATATTCAATTGCTTCAGCAGAACCAGATTCTAAAAGAAGCAAATAAATCCAATAAATGCCAAAATCGACAGTAAGTACAAAAGGGAAGAAATATGCATGATCAATCTGAAAATGCATGATTAACAGTATGCTTAAGCCATAACTACCCATAATAGTGATAATAACTCATTTTATAACCTACTGTTTTTAAAAGACAAAAACTAGGGTTTAGTGCAAAGTTCCAGTTTTCAGATTTTAAAAGAGCTGAAAACAGGACAGATTGCAGTTTTCGGAAAAAGGAAAATAGAACATGCAAAAGTTCATAAATAAAACTTAGCATGATCTGTTAGGGCAATTAATATCCCAAGCTAACCTTAAGTTAACCCTAATCGATTAGATTTCAAAAGCTAAAGAAAAAACCTATTTTGTCGGTTGAGCCGACAAAAGAGAACAGAGACAAATTTCTGTTATCAACCTAAATAGATGATAACAAGGATTAAAAGAATAACTTGTTATGCTACTAGGGTTGGTCTAAACCTAATTAGGATAACAAGTTGACAGGAGAAACCCTAGGTCTTGAAAATGACATGGAAAACCGAAAAGTTATAATATTAACTTTTCAGTTTAGAGCAAGTTAAAGCTACTGATGCTCAAAAGAATGATTCACAGCAGCTTCTAAGGTCCTTAAGATGTTCAAGATATCGAAAATTAGAGTTTTAGCTTACCAGTAAAGGAAAGACACCAGAGTTTTTGAAAACCGAAGTGGATTGACAGAGAAATAAACTCTGGATTTAACCTATAAAAGATAGCCAATCTTTAGTGCAAGGTAAAACCAGTGCTTAAGGTGGATAAGCAATGGACAAGAGCAAGAAACTCCACTGGACAACAATGGAGGGTGAGCTTCAATGGTCAACAATGGTAACAGCAAAGAAAAGCTAGGGTTTATATATAGATGTTGAGCTACAGGGCAAGAGGGAAAGATCTAGAGTTGATGAGGTGTCCACTTAGCTAAATATCCAAAATTTGCGGCATAATCTTTGGATAACCACCTCCTCTGCTCTCAGAAATGGCTACGCGCAGAGATAAGGAAGAAGGGAGGCAAAATATGACATGTGGGTCCCTTTGTCATCCTCACCATGTAGCGCTCATAAAGGCTCAAAAGAATATCAGCCGTCCGATTGGAAATGGGCAGCTGTGATAAATAGAGAGATTAAAAGATTTGAATCGGTACCTTAAAATATGGGCCGTGCGATCTCAAATGGACGATTGAGATTTAAACGGGGCCCAAAGGAATCTTGAGATCTACTTTCAAATCTGGACGTTGGATTGGAATCCAACGATCAAATAAAAGGATACACGTCACCCCTTTTAGATGCGATGACACAGCACCGTTAGATTTGATTTCTACGGTCAAGATGAAACAAATGAACCGGATGGTCCGATTGCATACACTCATATGGACCTTACGATTGAAATCCAACGATCCACCGAATTTGGGCTTTAAAGGCCCACGGTCAAAAAGCGCACCGTGAGATCTAGATCTAAGGGCTCTAGATAACCGCGCTCTTTTAATTTCAAAAGAAAAGGCGCGCAGATTAGATCAAGAATGGACGGCCGAGATCGTGAGGGGATCCGAGTCGTCCGAATGCATACACCAATCTGGACCACACGATGAAGATCTAACGCCCGCAGGAGCACGGGCCTTAATAACACGCGGTAAAAGGAAAAGCGTAGGATTTGAATCGACGGCCGATAAAAGCGCACCTTTAAGTTTAAAACGAAAAGGGATGTGCTGTTGGATCGAGAATGAACGGTGGAGATTGAGAAGAGCTCCGGAGTTGTCCGATTGCACACACTGATCTCGGTCGTTAGATCAAGATCCAACGGCGGAGATTAAAACGCACACGTGGACGGCTCGCGGGCGTTATAGCCTCGCCGCTCGATTGAAGATCGACGGTTCACATCACGCGTGGAGTTGGGCTCCGAGCGCGACAAAGCCGGACCAGGTTTAAAGGGTTGGACCCAACCGCAAAGGTGTGAGTCGCTACAGTACCAGGTTTGAATTCAAACCGGTTTAGTTGACCAGAACCTATTCAAAAGCTTAAAAGGTTTGACTGGGCTTTTAAAAATAGCAAGTAAATTTGTAAAATCTTGAAATTTTTACTGAAGTCTACTGGGAAGATATATTTCCCAGATAAATTTTTAAAATCACAAGATCACTTTGTAAAATACATAAATATTTATTTTAGCCCGAAAATATTCATTTAAAGATAATTATTTTGCTTTAAGTCAAAATAATTTCTAAAAATGCAACCAAAAATATTTTCAGCCAAGATAATTTATCTAGGCTTTAATAAAAATACTTCCCAGTCATAATACAAGTTTTATCTTGTAGCCCTTTAAGATTTTAAATGGTCCTTTTGGGATTTTTGGCTAAAAAGGAAGGTTTTCAATTTGTAACATACTACCCAAATTGTAGAAATGAACAGTAATGCTATGAACAGCACCTCATTACTGTTCATAAAGCATTTTATCACTGTTTATAAACTTGGGACTGTTACAAACCTACCCCCCTTAAGAAAATCTCGTCCCCGAGATTTGGAACAAGTTAGAGATTAGGAAGAAGTGAAATTGAAATGATTTATAAGGAAATTCAACATCTGTTGTCTTGATTTCCTTCAAAGATAACAAAGAGGAATTTTACATAACAACATAGTGTTATCATTACATCTTTGTTTACATTGCTTTGTTTAAACTTTCCTTTCTTGATTCAAAGGAAAGTACTAAACAACAAAGAGATGGGGGTGCTCAATCTGCATTAGATCTTCGCGCTCCCAAGTGGCTTCATCTTCAGAATGATTAGCCTATTGAATTTTCAAGAACTTGACAGTACGATTTCTGGTCCTGCGTTCCATTGTGTCGAGGATACGCACTGGTTGTTCTTGATAGGAAAGATCAGGTTGGAGATCAAGATGTTCATAAGCAGCTGCCTCAATAGGAACACGAAGGCATTTCTTCAATTGAGACACATGAAAAGTATCATGCACTGCTGAGAGGGATTCAGGTAGTTCCAATTGATAACCTACAGCTCCTCGTTTTGCAATGATTCGGAAGGGTCCGATATAACGAGGTGCGAGCTTCCCTTTACACAAAACGATGAGTACCCTTCATGGGTGACACTTTAAGATAGACATGGTCATCTACCTCAAAGCTTAATTCACGACGACGATGGTCAGGATAGCTCTTCTGACGAGACTATGCAGTTTTCAAACAGTCTCGAATCAGACGAACTTGCTCTTCTGCTTCCTTTACCAAGTCTGGACCATAGAATGATCTTTCACCAGACTCGGACCAATTCAATGGAGTCCTACAAGCTCTCCCATACAAGGCTTCAAAAGGTGACATTTGAATACTTGCTTGGTAGCTATTATTGTAGGAAAATTCCACATATGGCAAAGATTTCTCCCAGTCTTTGCTATAAGATAGCACATAGGCTCGAAGAAGATCTTCCATCACTTGGTTCACTCTCTCAGTTTGACCACTAGTTTGAGGGTGATAAGCAGTACTGAAAGAGAGCTCAGTCCCCAAAGCCTGATGAAGACAATTCCAAAAGTGGGATGTAAATTGAGGGCCACGGTCAGAAACAATGACCTTGGGAACCCCATGAAGACAATCAATTCTAGCAATATAAAGCTCTGCTAGCTGCTTGCCACTAAAGATGGTTTTGACAGGAATAAAATGAGCCACCTTTGTCAAACGGTCGATGATTACCCAAATGGCATCAGACCCATTGGAAGTCTTGGGAAGACTAGTAACAAAATCCATACCGATCCCTTCCCACTTCCACTGTGGAATAGGCAAAGGCTGAAGGGTACCAGCTGGCTTCAGATGTTCAGCTTTAACCCTTTGGCAAATATCACATTCAGCAACATACTGAGCAATTTGCCTCTTCATTTGGCTCCACCAAAATGTTTTCTTCAAACCCTGATACATCTTGGTACTTCCAGGATGTAGAGAAAACTTGGAATTATGAGCCTCTCTAAGAATTAGACTTCTTAGATGAGGGTCAGCAGGTACCACCAAACGATTGCGATACCAAATCGTACCGCGATCATCTTCAGAAAACTCGTTGGCTTTACCCTCTTTCAAGTTTTCCTTGATTTCGGCTACCTCGGCATCAGTTTTCTGGGCCTCAAGAATCTGAGATTCTAAGGTAGGCTCCACTTGTAATGCAGCAAGAAAACCTTCTTCCACCAAGTCAAGACTTAAGCGCTGAAAATCAGCACACAAGTCCTTAGCCACAGGTAGAGAGAAGGTGGAGTTGCATTGTGACTTTCTGCTTAAAGCGTCTGCCACAACATTGGCTTTACCAGGATGGTAATGAATACCCATGTCGTAGTCCTTGATCAGTTCAAGCCACCTTCTTTGTCTCATATTCAAATCAGATTGAGTGAATATGTACTTTAGGCTTTTATGATCAGTATAGATCTCACAACGATTACCAAGAAGGTAATATCGCCAAATCTTCAATGCATGGACTACGGCAGCCAATTCCAAATCATGAGTAGGATAATTGATTTCATGAGGTCGCAACTGCCGAGATGCATATGCCACAACTCGGCCTTCTTGCATAAGCACACAACCAAGTCCATGGCGAGATGCATCGCAATAGATGTCAAAGCTCTTATGAATATCCGGATGAGTGAGAACTGGAGCTTTAGTCAAGAGAGTTCTCAAAAGCCAAAAACTCGCTTCACATTTAGCTGACCATTCAAATTTCTTCTCTTTCTGCAAAAGCTGAGTCAAAGGTCTAGCAATTTTGGAGAAATTTTCAATGAACCTACGGTAATAACCCGCAAGCCCAAGAAAACTTCGGATCTCAGGGACACTCTTGGGAGGCTTCCAATTTAGTACATCTTGTACCTTGCTTGGATCAACAGCGATACCTCCTTCAGATAACACATGCCCCAGAAATGCAACTTCTCTGAGCCAGAAAGCACACTTGCTAAACTTAGCATACAGTTGATGCCGACGAAGTGTTTCTAGCACAAGTCGCAAATGTTGTTCATGATCCTTATCAGACTTGGAATAAATAAGGATGTCGTCAATGAACACGACAACAAACTTATCCAAGAATTCCATGAACACCGAATTCATAAGGTTCATGAAATAAGCTGGAGCATTGGTCAGACCAAAGGACATGACAGTATACTCGTACAAACCATAACGAGTAGAGAAAGCTGTTTTAGGAATGTCCTCAGCTCTAACCTTGATTTGATGATAGCCCGACCTCAAATCAATCTTTGAAAAGACTCGGGCACCAACCAACTGATCAAAAAGATCATCAATGCGAGGCAAAGGATACTTGTTCTTGATGGTGACCTCATTTAACGGACGGTAGTCCACACACATCCGCAAAGTGTTGTCTTTCTTCTTGACAAAGATTGCCGGGCATCCCCAAGGTGAGGAACTCGGTCGAATAAATCCTTTGTCAAGCAATTCTCCGAGTTGCTTCTTCAATTCAACCAACTCGTTGACGGGCATTCGATAAGGACTCCTGGATATAGGAGCAGTTCCAGGAACTAGTTCAATAACAAATTCCACTTCCCGATCTGGTGGAAAATCGGGAAGGTCTTCAGGAAAGACATCAACATACTCACAAACAATTGGTACCGACTCCAAAGAGGGAATAGTATCAACTTGGTGAGCACAAAGATGGGAACCCATTGTCCTGGATTGAAAAACGACTGAAGTGCCGCTTTCATTAGTTAAAGAAATGGATTTGTGAGCACAATTAATTTGCCCAAGGTGCTTGGATAACCAATCCATTCCCAGGATAACATCCAACCCTTTAGAATCTATCACAATCAAATCAGCCCAAAAGTCTACCCCTTCAATATTTATATTGACATTACGGCAGACTTGATTAGTCATAAAGGCTGATCCAGGTGAATGGATGATGTGAGGTGGATGAAGATGATGCACCAGTAAATGATGTTGAGTAGCAAACTGCCTACTAACAAATGAATGGGATGCTCCAGAATCAAATAAAACAGTTGCAGTGCTGAAATTAACTAGGAGCATACCAAGCACAACCAGAATGACAAATGCTTCCTCAAAGATGACTGTTCACCCGCCTCGAACCGAACGAGGTTAGGCTTGACCACGGTCGGGAAGGTGGTGCAGGGCGCGACGAGGCTGGGAAGGTGAAATAGGTGGTATCCCCTGAGGCCTGGCATAACACTGATTGGCAAAATGCCCTAGGCGGCCACAGTGGTAGCATACAACTCCTGGCCTGACAGTCACAACAGCTGGTGGCCGGTTTCCACTAGGCCTTGGTTGATTGGTGGAAGAGGATGGACGAGGGGCAAACACCGCAGGCCTTGGTACAAATGGAGCTGGTGCTCGCAGTGGCCTAGGCACCCACATGCGAGGCCTTGGTGAACTGCCACCAGGAACAAACTGAGAAGTCCGCTGTCGCTTGCGTGACTCATCCAATGCCTTGCTCTTGCTTTCGGCCACAATTGCTTTGTTGACCAAATGAGAGAAATTCCGGAAGTCATGCAAAGCTACAGCCATCTGCAATTCTTCAGATAACCCATTCAAGAACCGGTTTCGACGACGAAGGTCAGTCGAAACATCATCAGGGGCATATCTGGCAAGGAAGTTGAACTCATGCATATATTCGGTAACAGACTTTCGCCCTTGCTTGAGAGCGAGAAATTCTTGTTGCTTGATCATCATCACTCCCTCAGGAATATGAGCCTCGCGAAAAGCTTCCACGAACTCATCCCAAGTAGGGACATGTCCAGCAGGCTGAATGGCAAGGAGGTTGTCCCACCATATGCTAGCCGCCCATCAAGGCGATAATCGCGAAGAGAACCTTTTCCCTCTCGGAACACTGAGCAATTAATAGCTTCTTCTCAATGGTCCGAAGCCAATCCTCAGCTTCCATGGGATCCTGAGAACTGGAGAACACCGGCGGGTTAGTCCGCTGAAAGTCAGCAAGACTGCCCTGCACATGGTGACCTCCTGCTCTGACAGCTGGCGCAGCAGGGGAAGAAGTATTGCGCGCAATCTGCTCCAAGATGCGCGTCTGGTCCATTCGATTGCGCTCAATTTGCATGAGCACATCGGCCATCGAAGGTGGTGGAGGAAGCTCCTCTTCCTGGGGACCACCTTGCGGACCCTGAGAGCTGGAAGGCTCAGTCGGCCCTCCCTGAGAGTGGGGCACGGGGGTCGACATGCCCTTCCCTTGTTACGCTTGCGCACGAGTAGTAGGTCCTGTCATCCTGTTACCACACCATGGTTAACAACATAACAAGGATATACTCGGCAAACATAAACAAGGTTGCAATTAGAAAAAAAACAAACATTGTACATATAATGCATCATGTTATGACATGTACTCAAATCAACCTCAAAACCAACTCAATTATCTTTTCAGAAACTTTATATAAACAAAGAAAAGATTCGGTTCCATTGTGATGTTAAGTATGGATTTGGTCCATTACAAGATAGTCGCCACAAAGGTCGACATAAAACCAAAAGTTGAACTTACATACTTTGTAATATTGAGACAAAAATACTACGCCCTATTACATACATTTTATTTAAGGGCAACTACTAGACTAAAACACTTAACCACGAGGATTCATCGTCGAGGTGCTAGCATAAAGATCCCGACAAAGTTCACCGGAAACTCATTCAAAAGATGAGCTCTGGGGAACCATGGTTATCTGTTGTTACCAGATCAACAGGATCCATTCTAGGCTCATGCGGAGGCTGGGTGTTCTGATTGGTATGGAAGCTGGTCAGAGGTCCATGGGCATCAAAATAATAATTTGACACACTAAGCCGATGGGTGGGACACTAGACGCTATTGTCATTGTATGTTTATTCTTGAGTTTATTCTAGTTATTCTTTGTGGCTCACCCTATACATGTGGTTAGTTTGGTTGTAGTGTTCTTTGACACTAAAATGCGTAAAGAGATAAAGAACAAGAGTGCGAGGTCGTGGTCGTGGCGGCTTTTGCGAGGTGCCGCTTTGCTTGTTAGGCAAGCAGCAAGAACGTCATGCAATGCCCCGCACTAAGTTTTATGCAATTGAATTAGCGCCAGTGGCTGGGTGACTATATATGGATGTTTTTGATGCGAGGTCGGTTATGAGGAAGACAATCGTATGGTTATCATTTGCATGAAAGATTTGGATTATAGATCGTTAATAAATGCCATGGTTATCTCCACGATTTTGTTGTTATTCGGAAGCTTTAAAATTTATAGATTGTCCCAATGGTGGCCCCGCGGAGTGGGGTGTTACTGATTGTACCGGCGTAGGTCCGCGGGCATCGAAATATTAATTTTGACACACTACTATGGGATTGGTTTTGCATTGCACTACGATTGTCATTGTATGTTTATTCCTTCTAGTTATGACACTTTTTTGATGGTTTGGGCACTCCAGTGGATGCGGCCAGGCAGCAATGCCCCGCCGGTTCGATTCGTCACTGGAAGAGGCACTTTGGTGCTCCAATGCTCCTGGGATGTCGTAGTACCCGAGTTGAGGATCGCTGGAACGCTTGTGGCATTTCGATGGTTTGGGCAAGGATGCAGCGGACATCGGCACTGGGAGGGGAGTCTTGAGGGCGCAGCCAGGCATAGGCGCGGCATCCGCTTGACATGGCCCGCCATGTTACATGGGAAGTGTTTGTGGAACAGCGGAGGAGGTTTTATCCAAGATCTTTTGTGGAGAGGATGGAAGTCTCTGCGAGCTACAAGCAGTGTAAGATGTCGGTGTCGGAGTATGAAGCGGGTTTTAACAACCCGATCCGCTTTGTACTGTGGCAATGATGAGGCGAAAAGGCTAAGAGGTTTGTGAGGGGCCTGCAGAGTTCCGTCGTTTTGGGAGCGCTAGAATTGCGTGATTTTAGCTCCCGGTAGAGCAAGCAATGGAGCTAGAGATGCAGCTTGGGAGGATCTGCACAGGAGGTACCATGGTTCGTGATGGAGCTAGTGGCACCGTAAGAAGAATTTTGGAGGAGGAAGTGGGTCATCTCAAGCCGCTTCCAAGAAGTTCAAGGGCAGCAGAATTCCTTCAAGTCCAGAACCACAAGGCCAGTCATCTTTTACTTCGCATCGCAGTGGAGTGGCTAGGTTGCGCCCGATTCAGTAAGGTGTATGAAATGTTTCAAGTGTGGCAATGAGCATCGGGCGTGAGTGTTCTTGGTCAGATCTTGTCGCCACCGTGGTCCGGAGGGCCACAAGGCATTGGTTTGTCGCGCGAATCCGCCAATATATCAAATGGGAACCAACCAGTGTCGGCACGGAGCAGCGCGGGCTTCGCGGTCGGCTCGGATGTTAGCACCACACCTACCTGGCCTTGGGGTCACCCTCTTCCTATTTTCAAGATCCGGAGGATGCCGCCCGGGTACTTTTGGCCACTGTTGCCTTCAAGACCGTCTGTCCCAGTGCCTTCAGACCTCCTGCAGCTGACGGGCTAATGAGACGCCTCGGGAACCCAACACTGGGCCGGTGACCTCCAGAGGTGCAATCCGCAGGTGCGAGAAAACTGCATCATCCGGGCTTGGCGCTTTCGTCCATAAACAGCACGCACCCGGCCACCGGAAGTCGGTAAAGAGGTGGTGCAGCAGCAGCAGGAGAGGTCTCGTTGTCACCATAAAGCACGTTGCGAGGAACGCGGTTCATGTTGACTCCAAGAAGCAGGTACTCCTGGGCCTCATTAAGGCGATGCCGAGTTTCCCATAGCTCCCTCACAAGACAACGATGGATTTGGTCCATGATACGGACCATCCTCGCCAACTGTCGCACCTGGGGGTCTTCTGTAACACCCCAGCTCTCAAAGGACCTGGAATGCTACTAGAAGTAAACTAATCTAGTACAAACTACAAATTTTTCGACAGAGTCTCGTTTGTTTAATCAGCTATACCGAGAGTTCAAAGATAAAACATAGCATTTAACCAAAATCTCATGATCAATCATAATAATCAATTGAACATACCAAGACCTGGCAATCTCATTATCACAATTAAACAGTTACTCAAACCAAACGATCTATGAGTGATAATCATCAGTTCATTTTATTTCTAAAATTGAAGCTAAGTGGTGAACGCCTTAAGAGTGTGGGGTAGTGAGTGCATCCATCATCTATTCCCTCCCATGCATGTCATTCCTGCCATTGGTACCTAAAACACATTAAAGTAAGAGTGAGCCCAAAGACTCAGCAATTATCAACAAGGCTATAAACAGGGACACAAACATAGCATCTGTAAACCACAATCTCATTACACTAATCATAGCCAAATATCTCATGATATGCAAACTATGCAATGCTCTTTTGAACTTTATCCCTTTTCGCATTTTACCGGTAATGCGGGGTATACAACCGTCGCTGTACACCCTTGCCTGTGCCCTCTGGCACAGGGACCAAGAGCCTATACACCACAGGTATTGTAATACCTCAGATTTTTTCTTGCAAAGGAAGTATCCAACAGAGATTTAGACATCAGGAAAAGGGGGATTATGCAGTTTTTCGCCAACCTGGGCCTCGGGCCTTGGCCCAGGAGGCCCAAGAAGGGCCGGCCACCTATAAAAGAAGAGGAAACCCTAGCTTGGGTATCAGTAGCTACAGTAGCGCCGCTGCTATGCATGCTACACAAGATCCTTTCCTCCCCCTCAAACTCCATTGCTACCATCTCAAACTCCATTGCTACCATCTCTTCGAGTTCTCCTGCAGCTAGCCGGCCACAAGGAGGAGGAAAGGGGAAAGGAGAAGAGGAGATCTTCTTCAGGGGTTTTGATCAGTGATCTCTAGCGGTTCTCCAAGGGTAACGAACGTCGGTTGTTGTTGTTTGTTTAATCGTAGAAGTGTTTCCGATTAGAATCGTTTGAATCAAAGTCTGTCAGCATTAATTTTGAATCTGTCCAGATTGTTGCGTGGGTAATTTCGTGTATTTAGATGCAGAATTTGAGGATCCCATCTCCTAGAGTTATGTGGGATCCGTCGTTATCTTTCAGTATCCGTAAAGATCACTCAATTCCGAGTTACGGTTAAAAAGTTATGTTGATTTTAGTGCTGCTGTCCCGAAATCCTGACGAGATTCTGCAGTCGTCTTGTTTATTATTTAAGGGATTGTTAGATTCCGAATTGGGGGTTTCCATCTCCTAGAAAGTTG